>CM038222.1:92842237-93564737 GCA_021442155.1 Cymbidium sinense | reverse complement strand
AGATATTTAGAAATCAAGATTTTAGATATTTACAATAATTTTATATAATTTTAAATTTTAAATAAATTTTTTTTAATGATTTTAAAAAATGAGAATTTTTTAAAAATTATTATGTAAGTCCAAAAAAATCTAAAATTACTACAAATAAAATCTACAAAATACAATGTGTATATAGAAAATTCCACAACAATTTTATATATTTTCATAAAAACAATATAAATTAGCATAAAAGATTAATTACATTAATGATTTCCAATAAAAGCAATATGAGAATCCACCTTTTGCCTTTAGATGATATAGAATAACAACCTTTTGCCTTTAGAAATACATCACACAATATGTATATAATTAATTGTGATAACATGTACATATATATATATATACACATTTGAAAATATATTAACAATATATATAATTATTATTCCAAGTAATAACTCATTTTAATTTGAATATTTGAAAAAGAGAACAATTTAGTTTGAAAAAGAAGCACTTAGAAAAATAATAGAGTAGATGAGTCATACAAGATAACATACTTTCTATCTAAAACTATTGAAATTTTAGCTTGAAATACTCTTCTCAATAGGCATCTGAATCAAAGAGAGACTTTTATTTTTAGATAATTTTTAATATTTGATAAGATAATATTTTGTGGGATTTATATACATAGAACATAGAACTATTAAATTTACATATCTAACACTCAAAGTTTATTACTTACATATATAATACTTTAAATATTAAAATAAAATAATAAATATCACTTTTTGTTAATTCCCTAAATGACTTCAATGGGAAGATTTCCCTCTATAATTTTTATTGCTAACTTCACCTAAGCAAAATTGGAGAGAAGGAGAGTATCATCATCTCGACAAGTGTTAACTGGCATAATATGTTATACCCAAAACATTAGGCATGAGGTTTAACAAAATCTCTTGGACATGACATGGCTATAGGAGGTGAAAAAGTTCACCAGAATAATTCTAAAGTAGAGTCACATGACGTTGAAAGATTCTAGAAGACTATGGATGTTTTGAGAATATTATAGAAGTTTTTGAAATTCTTTAGAAATTTTGGATATTCCAAGAATTTTAGAATATCTATAATAATGTAAATATTTGAGAGGGGGGGAGGGTAGTTTGAGAGACTCAAGAACTCTTCAAAATATTATAGATTATAATAGATGTAAGAGGAATAGTGTGGATTCTAGAAGACTCCACAAATATATAATGTATAGTGGGTTCTAGAGTGTTCTTAGGCATGAGAGGAGGTTATAAATAGGGTCGTTCTCCCCTTCGTTTGTAACCATCCAAGAATCAACTATCCAAATCTAAGTTAGGATCCAAGTGAGAGCTCTAGAGTGCCCAAGTGCAAGAGGTCTATGCCATAAAGTTCTCCCTAATACTAGTGAAGTTTTCCCTCTTACTTTCCTTCTCTTTTGCCTTCTAGCCAAGTGTTGCGTGAGTAAGTCTAACTTAACACTTAAGGAGGGTGCTAAGACCACACATGTGACTAGGGGAAAGTCCGTCCGCAAGTGGTATTATAGTAGGTTAATTGTAGGAGGTAAAGTGGTATTAGAGTCGTTCAATCCAATGAAAAGTGGAGGCCAAGATATATCAGAGGGTTGGTATGACAAGTGTGAAGTCACTGGAAAGGTCAAAGATGGGAGGAGCAGCTCCGCCCTGTAGCATCCATGCCATGGGGGAAGTCAAAGAGAGGATTTATGGTTTTGGTTTGCATCTATCTTAGGGGATGGAGGTTGTGAATGGAACAAGAGCCTAGATGGATGGTAAAGACAAAGAGAGGAGTAGCTTAGTGGAAAATGGTTCCACCATCCAAGCTATAAGAAGAGGCTTGATGTTTTGACTGGAGAAATCCTTGATGGACAAGGAGGCAGAGGTGCATAATGAGTTCAAGGGAGGCTCAATAAGACTTTGGCTCAAGTAAGGGACTTGCATAATGGCATCAAATTGTGCAAGTATGCCTTGGCTGAGACATCCACCACTAGCCACAATCATTTTAGAGAAGCACATAGTGCATGGAAGCTAGAATAACAAGAGAGGCAGATGGCTCAAGGCAAGGAGGAGGCTTGTCAAGACATCACGAGGGTGATGAATAAAGTGAGGAGAGCTAAGGGTTGGTAAGGAGCAAGAGATGCCTCATAACATTTACTTTGGTTGTGGAGGACATCATTAAGCAAGGCATTGTCCACAGTTTGCCTTAAAGCTCGCAAGTTGTTAAGGGATGACAAAGGATGAGATTGGTGACTAGGTCGCATGAGTGCAGTCTACACAAGAGCTGCTGGGAGAAAGACATAATACAAGCAACTCCAAAGGAGAGAAGTTGTAAGTTTAGGAAAACATCCCAAGGGACCAGGATAGCCACTTGACTCATGGGGGTGAGTTAGAAGCTGTTGTTGGGGACCAATAGGGATGACATAAGTACTTAAGGAACCAACAAATGTGTTGCCAACAAAGTGTCTTGAAGAAGTGCCAAGCTAATAGGGGAAATCCCAAGTCCTTAGCTCACCAGCAGACAACATGGAAGCTAGGCCAAGGGAGGAGACACCAAAGGTAAGAAAGGATATCTTATGGTAAAGGGAGCTTCTTGCCATCTCTTAGAGGAACTAATGAGCCAAGACCCAAAGAGGACAAGATGTAGGGGCAAGCAAAGGTTCTCAAGGGGTTCAAGGGAGTGACCTAAGGAGTGGTCTATAAGGCTATCATCAAGCACAGTAGTGAAAAGGCCCATGAGAGAACAACTTGATTTTGGAACAAAGATGAGGTCCAACGGTCAAAAGATGAACATGAAAAACACCCAACACTGCTACAAAAGATATTGTGATGAGGGTATCACAAGGATAGGTGGGGAAGGATGTTATGCCCAAAACATAGTACATGAGATTTGGCAAAATCTCTTGGACATGACATGGCTAAAGGAGGTGAAAGAGTTCTCCAAAATCATTCTAAAGTGGAGTCACATAACAATGAAAAGTTATTAAAGACTCTATACAAGTCTAAAACCATCTGAAAGATTCTATAAGCTTTTAAAAGACTATGGATATTTTGAGAATAGTATAGAATCTCTAGAACTTTTTAGATATTCCAAGAATATTCTATAATAGTGTAGATATTTAAGGAGTAATATGAGAGACTCCAGAACTCTCCAAAATTTTATTTATTGTAATATATGTAAGGAAAATGGTGTGGAGTGTTCTAAAAAAACTCTAGGCATATGTAATGTGTAGTGGATTCTAGAGTGTTCTTGGGCATGGGAGAAGGGTTATAAATATGGCCCTTTCTCCTTCATTTTTAACCATTTAAAATATAAGGATCCAAGTGAGAGTCCAATAGTGTCTTGTGTAAGAGGTCTACACTTTGTAAAATTCTCTTGTACTGATGAAGTTTTTTTCTCTACTTCCCTTATCTTTTGCATTCTAGCCAAGCGTGTGTGAGTAAGGTTGACTGACTTAAGGAGAGTGCTAAGATCATATGGGTGACTTAGGAAAAGTCCATCTGTGACAAATAGCTCAATTGTAGAATAAGGAGATAAATCATTCAGCTTGGCCACTATTGTAACAGAAGACATGAATCTTTATAACATGTTGAGATCCATGAGGGTTGTACCTCCTACCCTTCCGAATCATCTCTCCATCATTTCCTCCATTATCCTTTGCTATGCTATGGCCATCGTCTGCTTGTTTATGGTTGCTATAAAAATCACCTCAAGAGAGATTGTACATTCATCGCCTAGAGAAGGTGATGACTGATCTCATTGACTTTGTCAGTGGTAGCACCAGTGATCCAACAAGTCTAATAATCTTTAAAAAAAGAAAATTTTCAAATATTGTTTTGTGGAAAGGATCATAAAAGATAAGGAAGAAGATATTATTGACTGAAAATTCACAAATGCTTGTTGAATCCATTAGAAATTCATTGATTCCTCTGCTTAATTTTTTTTTCCATGATCTTATTTTATTCTATCTGACTAAATTCATATGCAAACGCCTCTTCTAAATGTATCTCTCTGCTCTATTTTTTTTTTCTTTAAACTTATTTTCTATTGCTGATTAGCAGATTTTATCAAATAGTTGGGTTTCTATTGATTTCTCTTGGCACATTGACCAACTCAAAAAAAATAATTAAAAATTTTGTTTATTATGTGTCAGAAAATTGATTATGATTGAAAAATAATTTAATGTTCTAATCGCATAATATTTAAATGATTTTAAAAATAGAAAAATTCTAAACTTGGGTATATTTTAAATCTCAGATAATTCGGTGAGATTTTTGCTCGACATATGTGCTGAAGTGAATGAAACTCAATTTCATCTAACTCATGACAAATTTTTTAAATAAATATTAATATATCTGATATATCACATATATATATATATATATATATTGATCAATTAGTTAATTTCTTTGGATTTGGTCGCTGAATGTTATTTTCAAGTTGATAAAATATATTTACTTCTATGCGTTCATGCATGTACTCTTTAAGAAGAGTTATATAAATATATTTTATAATCTTATCAAATTATGCATAAATCACTATTTTAAATAATTGACTTTTATGAGAGTTATTATTAGGGGTGCAAATGAACCGAGTTCTCAATAAGTTACTCGTGGAGACTCGATTAGAGCTCGTTCATTATCTTTTGATTAACAAATCGAATGAACTCAACACTTTTAACTGATCAAATGAATAATGCAATACGTTCATGCTTTATGATAATATCATTTAAAGTTCTCATTAAAGCTTACAACTGATTAAAACTTATTTGTGAATAGTATTACCTAATTTTTTATTTTTATAGGCTTAATAAGCTTTAATTGATACAACTCACATATATTTCTCAACAAACTGCTCCCGAACAAGCTCGATTAAGGTTTGATTAAAACTCATTTATTTCATTAAACAAAGTTTGTCAAGAGATAATCCAATTTGAATAGAGCTCGTGAACAAACTCAACTTGATAATGGTAAACAAGTTCAAACTTGAACACCATCCTAAAAAGCTCAAAATTAAGCTCAAGTTTCATAATGATAAACTAGCTTGAACTTGAATATGCATAGCTCAACTCGGCTCGATTTGTTTGCAGTTCTAGTTATTTTGGTCACCATCCGAACAAGTATTTATTTTTTTAATTCTCTTATATATAAAATGTAAATAACCGGCCAATATGTCAGCTGAAAGCAATCCTGCGAGATATAAATTGCTTTATTTGTCCTAAAGAAGGAGCCATTCACTGTTTCCTTGTTCTTCTCCTCTTCAAAGCAAACCATATATGACTTACGCCACTTGCGTCCCCCTTCTTCAACTTGTAATCTTCAACGCCTTCGGTCAGGCCATTAGCTTCGCTTCGGTTCGGAATTCTTGGCTTGAAATGATGAGTGATAGGTTGGCTACTCTCACTCTTGATTTTCCGATCGCTTATTATATCCGCAGTTCTCTTATAAATTCGTCGGGTGTTTTTGATGTCCATCATTCTCTGCAAACGCACGAATTTGAACAAGTATTGCGTAGTTTTATCAGAAATTTTAAAAAGAAATTAGTTCATTTTTTTTTCTAATTTGATGGTTGAAAGAAAAATGATTATTTTTAAAGAAAATGAAAATAATAGTTCTTTTTAAGAATTTTCAGTCAATATATATATATATATATATATTGACCTTCAACTAAAAAATAATATCCATAGTTATTATTTTCTTAAAAAATTATGTATATTTTTAATTTCAAGCACTAAAATGAGCTCCAAATTGATATTCTTGGCTACAAGACTGGTTGTTGAGAGTTCCTTTCGCTTTGAAGAGGCCACCATCTCAGGCATCCAAGCAACATTCAACAAGGGCTCATTGAATTCCTATCAATTGGTCAAGCATTACTTGGATCGAATAAACTCTCTCAATCCCTACCTCAATGTTGTCATAAAGGTCAATCCTGATGCAACTGAAGATGCAGTCAAAGCCGACCTTCAGCATAGCATCGGGGGCCATCTCAGCCCACTCCACGGCATCCCTGTCCTCATCAAAGACAACATAAATACCGTGACAAGCTCAACACCACCTCAGACTCCTTTGCACTCCTCGTTCCGTCATGTTGTCCAACACCTCCGTGAAGTTGGTGCCATCATTCTAGGCAAAGCAAGCATGAGCGAGTGGGATAATTTTCGATCTATAAATGCACCCCAAGGGTGGAGTCCACGAGGCAAGCTAAGTACTTACACCACATTGAAAGGTCCATGTGGGACAAGCATAGCCGTGGCCACAAATCTAGCAGTTGTTTCACTCGGAACAAATTTGATGGTGCCATCACTTGCCCTGCAGTATTGAACTCGGTGGTGGGCATCAAGCCTACGGTGGGCTAACTAGTTGATATGGGATGGTTCCCATCTCCCAGAGGCTACAAACCATAGGGCCGATGGCGCGAACGACAACGATGACAGCAGAGAAATTTATTCCAAATGGCGGATTCCAAAAGTCCTTGAAAGAGGACGGGCTAAAGGGGAAGAGAATTGGTATTTTACGCCACCTCTTCTTTGATGCATACCTAGAAGGATCTTTAGAGGCTAATACATTTGTAGGTCATTTTCAAATTATGAGGTGATTAAATTCTCTACCAAATAACAATAGACTATTAAAATGATTCTCTTTTATAGACATTTTATTCCATTTGCCAAATTCGAGAAAAAGATTAAAAGAAGTGATTTATTATTATTATTATTATATTGAAATTAAAGATCTAGGAATCAAATTCATTATGCATACAAATAGGTAAAAGTAGTGTACTAAGAGCATAAGTTTTTAGGACTCATTTCAATAGTGCAACTAAAGTTTGATCAATTAATTAAGCTATTCAATAAAGATGATTACAAATAGAAATCTTTATTTTATGAGTTTTGAAGATTTTGGGATAATAAGTTTTTTTAATTGAATAAAAAATATGTATTTTTAATCAAAATATTCAAACAATAAATAAATATATTTGAAATTGTAAATGAATTTAAGTTTAAAGATAATCTTCTCATTACAGATTAAAGGGTGCTATCTTAATTGACAATCTTAAAATGAAGGATATGGAAATCATGCAAAATCAAAGTATGAATGGTGAAGTAGTTTCATTTTTGGCCGAGTTCAAGATTTCACTCAATGCCTACCTAAAAGATCTTGTGTCCTCTTCTGTACGATCTCTTGTAGATGTCATAGCCTTCAATAATAATCATCGAATTGAGGTAATTAACAATTGCTCTCATTTAATTATAACACAAGGACTTTAAATGTAACTAGCATGGAACCTTAGTTTTTTTTATTATCAATTCATGCAGGAAAAGATGGTTGAATATTGGTCAAATTATCTTTTTAGCATCACAACAAACAAATGGGATAGGTGTAGCAGAGAAGAATGCAATAAAAACAATGGCCCAACTCTCTGAGGGAATGAAAAATCTAATGAAAGAGAAACATTTAGATGCTATGGTGTTTCTAGACTACTATGGATTACCTGCTTTTTTAACTGGTGAATTTCCTATAATTAGCATACCAGTTGGATATAAAAGATTCGGTGCACCTTTTGGCATTTCTTTTACTGGATTGGGGGTTCAGATGCTACATTAGTTGAGATAGTCTTTGCCTTTGAGCAAGCTATCCAAGTAAGAAAGCCACCTCCTCAGTTAGTATAACTAAAACAAAATAGTGTTATGTTTTTAGGAATATAACATTCATGAAAATATATCATTTTTCAAAATAAAGAGTTAAAATTAAAAATAGTCAAACTATTGTTTAGATTCTATGAGTTGCCTTGATTTTTAGGCCCAAATATTTTTGCCATTAATTCTCTATCATGAATTGTTTTTTTCAAACAAAAATTTTAAATTATTATTTTCCATATTTTGATATAGATTTTATTTCATTTGTAATGATTATATTTTATTAAATTATTTTTAATATTTTAGTTTTTTTATTGTGAAGTTAATTTTCTCTAGATATAAAGTTAAGGTGTAGGTTAAACTAGAGCCAAACAATAAAAAATAAATAATAGCTTTGAATAATTACTCTCTTCTTTCCTCTTGAGGGCATCGATTTTAAAACGTCACAATAATTTACCATAAATCAAGCTAGGAGAATTAAATGCATATCAAACAAATGGAAAAAAATATTTACAAAAAAGAAAAATAATTAAATGATTACAATGCAATTTCTTTATCTTTACATTCAACCTTAAGATGGAGCGTTAGTCAGATAGTCTAATATTGATTCTAAATATAGAGAAGCAATTTCATGAAGTTTTTTTTGTGAGCATTGCTGTTTATCTTTAGACCATCCATGCACTATGTAAGGAAAAATATTTTGGATCTGTTATCAAATAAAATGATAACTAAGAGTCACATTTTATATATGAAACAAATAAAGAATTTACAGAGAGTTAAGAAGTAATCATATCCTCATAATAGATCACTAGACTATAAGAAAGGTAGATGGCATGCTTTATGAGTAGGGAGCTATGTAATACCCAAATATATAATTATACTCAAGAAACAACCATAGTACTCTCGAGTGCTACTTACTTTGAGTATATTTATTAACATAATTTTAATTAATATGATATATGCATATCTAGATTAATAAAAATATATTTTAAAGTTATTTAACCTTTTAGATTATTGTATAAATGATTTGCTAATAAATAATAATGAGGTTCCATGAAAATTTATTAGCTAAGAAGTGACTTAAGTTGTTTAAATATTTGCTTGAAAAATCATTTTGAGTCCAAAATACAATCCATTTTCATTGCACTATTGAATATAATGACTTATGTTTTATAAATATTTCTAATATTTTTATGAGTAATGTAATGAAAATAAAAGACAGTTTATTTAACTAAAATTTTTCCAGAAATTGACATATGCTAGTGCAAATAAAAGAATACTTAAAGGCCACACTGTACACAATATCAATTTGCTAAATATAAGAAAGCGTACTAATTAATCCTTCCACCTCTTTATCTCAACTGATATTTTGCATGGCTAAATATTGATGACAGTAAAAAAATAAAAAAATTTAACGTCTTAGTATTCAACAAAGATCAACACACATACATTGAAAAAGAGTTATGAGAGGCACAAGAGTTTTTACGTGAAAAACTCGAAAGAGATAAAATCATTCCACAAGGAGTACAAATGATAACTTTCCGCATGACTAAGGAAGATTTCGATAAAAGAAAATTTACATAAATTAGTACGAAAGCAAGCTTCAATATAAGTGATGATAAGAGTTGACACTTCGCATCAACCATATAAGCAATGGTGTGTATCAACATCATTGGCTATGGTGAATATTGAGATCACTAAGTAATATTATAACCATATGATAATGATCAAAATAATGAAATTGGGCATTATGATAGACTCTTCAAGATTTAGTTTAAGTGAAATGTATTAAAGATGAATATCATAAATTACTTTTTTAAAAGAAGATCAATATAAGTGGATGAGAATTTTTGATAGACTTTTCAATGAAGATTGTGAAAATATGATTGACTGTGGAGATCTTAATATCCTAAATAAGAATAAAGCATTTTGTTTTTATCATCATATTAGTAAAACTAAGACTAGAGAGTCCTTAAAAGAAAAAAAGTATGAAAAACCAGGAAGATATGATGATATTCTACAAAAATATGAAAATATTTATAAAATTAGGGGATTTCTTGGCATAGGAATCTTTTTAATATTAGTTTAAGGACTAAAAAGATACTAGATGAGTGAAGAAATAGCTTGTTAGTTTCTATTTTTAAGAATGAAGGTGATGCAAAAGAGTATACAAATTATAGAAGAATTAAGTAATGTTTCATACATTAAAATTATGAGAGAGATTAATTGAGCATAGATTATGACGTGATATAAAAGTTTCTTAAAATCAATTTGAATTTATGTTGTGTAGATCTACCATGGATGTTATACATTTGTTGAGATGTTTGATGGAGAAGTATATCAAGAGTAAGGAGGATCTACATATGATATTTGTTGATTTAGAGAAAGCATATGATAAAGTTTCAAGAGAAGTGCCTTGGAGAGTTCTAGAAAAGAAGATAATTAATACTTCTTATATTCAAGTCAATAAGGAAATGCATACTAGAGTTGTCACTTGTATACAAACACAAGGAGGTTTGACCAAATATTTTTTTTTTTCGGTTTGATTACATTAAGGATTAACTTTAAACCCATATCCATTTGCTTTACTTATGGATGCTCTTACTAGATATTTACAAGAGGATGTACCTTGGTGTATGTTTTTTTGTTGATGATATTATTTTTGTTGATAATACTAGAGACATAGTTAAAGAATAACCTTAGAATCTAAAGGCTTTCATTTGAGTAGATCTAAAATCAAATACATGTAGTATAATTTTAATTGTAGAAGATCTAATGGCGGACTGGAGATAATAGGTGATCAAGTCATTAAAATGAGTGAATGTTTAAGATATCTTGACACTATTATTCAATGCAATGGTGATTTAGATGGGGATCTTATTAATAGAAATCAAGTTGGATGATTGAAGTGGAGGAATGCATAGAGCCTATTATGTGACAAGAAAGTCCTTCTTAGATGGAAAATTTTATAAGATGAGGGTGTAGAAAGTCCACTTATAATGAGGTATGATGGTATGGATGAAGGTCGAATAATGGGTGGAGAATCAATGATGATAATGGAACGGTGATGGTCATTGATTATGATCGGGAAGTAATTCAATGATAGAGATTAGAAGACAATTTGATGATAATGATTGGACAATTGTGGTTTATCAGTGGTGGTCATCAATGGTTTGGACAATCAAGAAATGACCAGTAACAAAGGACGAGGTCCAATGATGACTACTAGATAATGGATTGCTAATGGTTGTCAAGCAGTGGTCTAAGAAAAGCGTTTGGTGATGGCGGCATGGGTAAAGGTCCGACGATGATAGCCGGGTAGTTGACTGAAAATGACGATTAAGTGGTGGACTAGTGAAAGTGGTTGGGCAGTAGATCATCAATGATAGATGAACGACAATCAAACAATGGTGGTAATGCAATGGTCCAACAACGACGATTGAATAATGGACCATTAAATGTGGTCAAGTGGAGAACCGACAATAGTGGTTAAACGGTTGTCCAATGATTGCGATTAGGTGATAAACCAATAATGGTAGCTAGGCAACAGATCGAAAGCATAGGTCAAGTAGTGGATTGATGATGGTGGTTGTGCTAAGTACTAGAGATGATGACCAGGTGGTGGACTTGTGATAGTGACTAGGCGATAGTCTGATAATGGCAGGTGCAAGGTGATGTTCCAACAACAGTGATCAGGCGATGGGGCGGTGAGAGTTACAAGGCGATGATCTAGTGGACCGATGGTAGTAGCTGGGCAACAATTTAGCGATGGCAATTGGACAGTGCACCAATGAAGGTGGTTGAGTGTTGAATTGGTGATAATGGTCAAGATGTTATTCAATAATGCTTTGAGATTCTTCAAACTTTAAAGCTCTATTCAATTATTAGCCTAGGTCTCCTTTTTTTTGTAAAGAATGATGGTATATTTATAGATTTTAAGAGTAACATTTCTTATAAATATAAATAAAATTCAAACCACTCTGTCATATGATTCAAAATAATCTCTTCAATTAAGAGATTTTGGGATCATTAGATTCAGTTTGTCGAGATGTTTGATTTGATTATAAACATGTCATTTTTGAAAGCTATTTAGAATCTAAATATTATCCCAAATTTTGTCTCATCAAGATGATTAACTTAACTAAATATATACCTAAACCAAAATTTGAATGACCAAGATTTAATTTTAAGATATATATAATTGCAAAGTTTGACTGACCAAGATTTCGAAGCCAACAAATGTTATTAATAAATTTTCACTTCTTAGTATAGAAAATAGCAAGCTGAACACCCAGTTTAAAGGCACAAAGATAACAACATAGCTACTTCATAGTATAACAAATAATAGGCCAAACACTTATGCCAAAATGCAAAACATAGTCATTTCCAGTATAACAAAAAATAGCCTATCCTCACCATCCAGAAGGCAACAATATAACAACTTCGTAATGTAACAAATAACAAACCGAATACCTAGGCCAAAATGCCATATAGCCATTTACTAGTAAAGAAATTACTAAGCTCAACACCCAATCATCTAGGAAAAAAATGCCAAATTTCCACTTTCCAATAAACTAATAGGCTGAATACCCAATTAAAAATGCCAACATAAACAGACATATAATAAAGGTTTTTCATATGAGAACAATCCAACACACTAGGATAGTAGATGAACAGCTAACACTCAACCCAATAATTAAACAAATGTTTTCCATCTCTCAACATACTAGTAAACAACTAAATTAGAAATAAAATTAAACTTCTTATAGTTGTACAATAATTTTGGCCTCAAATGGATGCCATAGATCAAACCTTCCGCAATAGTTTGTTGAAGGTAACAAATTAAGAAAACTAGTTCACAAATGAGCCAATGTTAAATCAAGTGTTCTACTATGTTCACTCTCGATCAATCTCACGCCAGTAAGGACATGGCCCGTGTCCTCTAACTGCATGGCTTGGCCAGTAGGCTCTATATATGATGTAGTTACGATCAAAGTCCTTAGATTTGGTGGTTGCTGCCAAATGGAACCATTATATTACGATCATGATCATAGCCCGTATGCTCTCCAATAGCTCTACCCTTTTAGTTGTGAATTATAGGGTACACCTAATAGGGCAAAAAGTCCTCTATCAGCTAAAGTAGACTTAAGCATGTCTCCTTAGACAAATACCACCTCAGGCCTCTAATGATATTTTGGACAACATAACCCATGTGTTGCTGATAAGGATCCTTCGATCAAGTTGGGTCAACTACCTCCTCTGACTAAGTAGACTAGGGATCACGATAGCTCGGGATGATGGAACCATGTGATCTAGATCGGGCACGTCATCATTCCCCCAACCATCCGCTTTAAGCTAATACTAATGAATTTCATATATCTAAAAATCAAAACTCCACATGCTGCTACTATACGCTATGAATTTAGTGACCTAACGATGAGCCTTAATCAAAAGTTCTCTCTTAGCATTGAGAGGTAATTAATTATAGGTGCTTGTGCCTATAAGAAACTTGGAACCAGATCTAAAGTGCTCACAAAATGAGGGTGAAAGTTCTGGGTAGTGTCTTATCTACTATTCCATCTGCCTTCTGAAAATTACACTAACATTTTAAATCACACTCTCCTTCAATTGTCGAGAGATTAGTGGAAATTTTTGGACCCACATTAACTTATTTTGATATTGATTGAAATTTGGGATATGATTTGGTGACTTTAGTTTATTCAATTTTATGTTTATTTAATTTGACTATGGTTCATTTATTGATAGTTTGATTGGATTAAATTAACTGCAAGTTTGCTTTGGCTTTAATTGAGTTTGATTATTAATGATTAAAATTTCATTTTAATCTCATTCATTTATCATGTTTATTAGAGTTTGGTTTATGTTTTGATTTCATACATTTAATAGTTAATTAGTTTATCTTATTTAAGTAGGTTGAATTAGATTTAATTTGATTATGTATTAAATTGATGAGAGTCTATCTAAATTTAATTTAATTTGATTTGATTAGCTTTATTAGTTTATGGGTTTGCTTAGGTTCAATGTGATTAACTTAATTATATAATTAGTTTAATTAAGAGGTGTGATTAATTAATTATTAGATTAATTAAATGTTTGATTTAAGCTTGATTTAAGAATTAGTTTTAATACGATTTATTTAAATCAATTTGGTTTATAAAATGGTGGGTTAATTTATTAAGTTTGCATTATGTTTAATTAATTATATTTGATTAAGGATAATACAAATTTAAATTATTAGCTTAACTAAAGATTTATTTAATTAGAAATTAATGACTTAATTGCCCACATGTGAGTGATTTGATTTAATAGATTTAATTAATCATTTTTTTACTTAAATTTGATATTGTTATTATTATTATTATTGTTGTGTTTGATTAGATTAAGTGAATTAATTGTTTATTTTTTTATTTCAATTGATTATTTATAATTAGAGTTTTATTTGATTTCATTCATTTATTATGTTTATTGAATTTCATTTAATATTTTAATTATGAATTCATGTTTAATTTAGTTATTAGGTTTATATATTTAATGATTAATTAGTTATCTTATTCTGAATGGAATAAATTAGATTTGATTTAGTTATATATTAATCAGATTAAGTTCACCTTAACTTTATTTGGTTTAATTTGATTAATATTAAATGATTAGGATGAATTGGATTTGTAATCAATTTTATTTTTAGTTTACTTTAAGTTATTTCAGTGGTTTTGTATGGTTAAGATTTAATGCTTAATATGGGTTTAATTATATTAATTTGGTTTGTATAGTTAACTAGGTTGATTACTTATGGATGGAAATGTGAACTTATGTAATTAAAAGTTTGATTATTGGCTGTTTTATTTGAATTATTTTATCCAAGTTGAGTTTAATTTTTTTTAAGTCTTTTCTTGATTTATTTAATTTAATTTAGTTTTGTTTAAGTATTTAGTTAACTTAATGTGACATTTCATTATGAGTTTAGTTAAAGATCTATCTTAGTTGAAGGATTAAATAAGTTTAATTTGATTGGAGATTAAAGTTTCATTAATTTGTTTAATTATGAGTTTAATTTGAAATTTAATCATTTAATTGAGTTTCATTAATTTAATTAGGTTTAATTTTATGTTTAATTTAATTTAATTTGAAGATTATGGGATATTTTCTGATTTGAGGTTTGATTAACAATCATTTAAGTGTTAAGTTATTTTTTATTTTTATTTAATATTTAAATTATTATAAGTTTACCTTTAATTCATTCTTTAATTTATTCAATCTTAATCTTAAGTGTTTATTTTAAGTTTATTAAGCTTTAGAAGGTCATATCATTTTCTTAAGGATCTTAGATATTAACTGAAGTGATTTACATTATTTTAAAGATTTTTATAATTTTCATAAAATTTATTAATTTATTTTAATAAAATAAATAATCTGAGCTTCAAAATTTAATATCTCTCAATCCTGAAGTTATTTTGACTTGTAAATTTTATGGTAGGTGTATTTTAAGCTCAGTCTCAATCTCAAAAAATTTCAGATCAATCTTATGTGTATTTTTATATTTATTAATGATATTTGATTTTTGATAAAACCTAAATTAAGCTCAAGCAACCCAATAGAGAATGGGGATTTTGGGGTTTTTGGATTCCTCTCAAAAAAATGAATCCAATGAGCCATTATTTGCAATTTTACATTTAGTATTTTTTTATGAATTTTTAAAGTTTTAGGCAATTTAAATAATTTTAAAATAAAAAAATCTTGATATTTCCACTTAACCAGTGAGTGATGACCACACCACCGACATGCTCCACATAATCTCGCGCGCTTGAGTAATTTTTGCTCATACCATCCGATCGTGGATTAGACGATCCAGATTGAATTGCGTTATCTAAGGGATTAAATTTGATCATATTTCTTTCTAATCTTAGCGTCCATCCCTATTAAAGGGAGATCGAATGGCTACTATGTCATCTTTTCCTAAGCAACGGAAACGATGTGCTAAACATCCGTAACACTTAAAATAAACATTGGAGTCCATTCGATTTCATGTCGATTCTCACCAGAAAACTCTTATTTTTGCATTGGGGTCATGTAAAATGAAAGATGCAAGGGATATCTATGGGATTTCTCTAAAATCGTGCAAACATCATCATAAACAAGAGATCCTATGGCCAACTATTTAAGCAACCTCGATGATTTTCGTGAGTCGAACAATCGCCTTGGATGCGAGACAAAGCTTTAGAATGAATCGGACTCTTGCCGCACAAACATCGTAATCACCAACCACACTTCCGCTGATTTAATGGTTCTATGTCGAAAGGAAGTGGGGAATGGGTTTCTTTTGCTCAAAGGAACTCTTTAGAGAGTAGCTAGTGCAGAATTAGCTCCTTTGGGTGCCTCTTTTCCTCTCCTCTTAATAATTTCCGAAAATCACCATTAAGGATGATGGGAGATGGTTGGGTGGCCATTGGGGATTGGAGACTTTGGGATTTTAGTTTTCAAAGTCTCCTCTTGTATGAGGTCAGTGCCATTCAATGCAAGAGATGGGGAGGAATGGATATTTTTTGCAAGATATGGTTTTCAACTTCTTACATGATGATTTGAGTGTTATTATCCCATTTGGGCTTGATTTGGGATTGGGTCAACTTAAGTTGACCCAAATGAGTTGGGTTGGGTTCAAGTAACTTGATTTGACTCATTAGCTTTGAATTTATTTTAATTATGTTTGATTGATCATTTATGATAGTTTTGATCAATTAATTTTATTTAATTTGGATTAATTTTGAATTTGACCCAAGTTTGACTAAGATTTGACCAACTTTGACCAACATTAGTTTAGTTAATTTATGTGATTCAATTTATTATTTTATGTTTAGATTATGTTTCAATTATGTTTTATGAATTATTTGGAATAATTTTGGTCAATTATTTGGATTAATTTGGCTTAGATTTGGATTTGGATTTGACCCATTTTGAGTTCAAATGGGTCAAATTGTGTTCAATTGAGTTAAATGTTTTTTTGACTCAACCAAGATGTGCTTAAGCTCCAATCATGATTAAGTGATTATTATGATTTAGAGTAATTGGTTTCATTTGATTTGATGTTAATTTTGATTTGAATCCATTTTAACTTAAATTGAGCTTAATGGGTTAAATGATCTAATTAACCCATTTGAGATCTTATTTGATTTAGATTTTTCTAGTTTTATATTTATTCATTTGATGATTTTGAGCCTTTGGAGTGATTTAATTTGGAAAATTTTTGGTTTGTTGACTTTTGATTAATGGGGCCCACATGGGTTAACTCTAGGTCAAATGACTTATTTGCCACTTTGAACCTCATTTGAATTTATTTTTGAGTTCATTTGTGTTTATGCATTGATTTTGTGCTTTGATTTGATTTAAGTTTATTTGGACTTAAGTAATTTTAAGCTTAAAAGGATTAATTGAATTAATCAACTAAATTACCTCAACCAAGCTCAATTGGATTTAAATATTTCAATTATGTTTGATTTAGATTTCTTTTGGTTTTATTAAATTTGTGTTTAATTTGGGTCTTGGCTAAAGAGGTAAGCATGAGCTTATTTAGGCTATAACATGGGTAAGTCACCTTGGGCCCTTAGGCTTAGCCTAATCCTATAGCAAACCCTCCTAAAGTTTCTAGGTTCATGTTAAGTGTTCACTTAGCCACTAGAAGTGTCCTATGACTAAGGAGCTCTT
This sequence comes from Cymbidium sinense, assembly GCA_021442155.1. NCBI lineage: Eukaryota > Viridiplantae > Streptophyta > Magnoliopsida > Asparagales > Orchidaceae > Cymbidium > Cymbidium sinense. The sequence goes on along the minus strand of CM038222.1, from coordinate 93,547,375 downwards.
AGTGTCTAGAAGAATCCTAGACTTATGATATGAAGATTGAACCCTCACTCCATAAGTGAGGTCAACAAAATGACCCCCAATAGGTGTGTTGTAACTAACAAGGCACACCACATGTAGATGATGATCAATGTCCAAAGGAATGCTAACAAGACCATCTACTCCAAAACCAAGAGATAGATAAAATCACGATCTTAGTGCAATGCAACTCATCTTATGCTCGAGGCATTAGAAAGTCAAGGAGATTTGGGTATGAATAAGTTTTCATATTAAGGACATGAAGAGAGATCTGCTTAGGGAATCACACATGAATTGGATTTGATTTGAGGTAGATTTATGCTAAGGGCATAAAAGTAAGGGAAATCTATTAGAGATTGAGATTTGATTGATATATTTGAGTTTTTTGGGAGGAAGACCTGCTGGGGATGAAGATTTGATTTACATTATTTGAATTTGTTTAATTTAATTTATGAGTGGGGGATCCGGTGGGGATACAAGTTTGAGTTTGTTTAATTTGTTATGTTGATTTAATTTGGGGCATATCCACTCATGATATGGGCTTGAATCCACTAGGGATCAAGACTGGATTTATTTTGATTTGATTTGTTTTATGAATTTATTTTATTTTGGCTCCACTGAGGGAGACTAATTTGGTTGATTTGATGTTTGATTTGGAGGCATATCTGCTGGTGATATAAGCTTGGTTGAATTTGTTTGATTCGGATTTTGATTTGGCTCCATTGGGGGAGATTGATTTGGTTTGCTTTGTTTTAACTTGGGCTCCACTGAGGGAGGAGTGTGTTTGACTCCACTGAAGATTTAAATTGGATTTGATTTGTTATGTTTGATTTGACTCCACCAGGGAGTTGGTTTTGAATTTGATTTGTCTGAGGGCCTATCCACTAAGGATATGAGCTTGAATGAATTTGTTTGATTTTAATTTTGATTTGATTTATGGACCCAGTATGTGTGTGTTGACCTCACTTTATGGTGAGTTCTCAACTTTGTCATCATAGATCTAAGACTCTTATATACACTAAGAGCTCCTTAGTCTTAAGACTCTTCTAGTGATTAGGTGAACACTTAACCTAAGCCTAGAGACTTAGAAGGGCTAGCCATAGGAATAGGTTATGCCTTAGGGACTTAGGAAGACTTGCCTATCCTATAGCCTAAACCCAATCCGTGCTTTCCTTCCCAAATCAAACCTCAAATTCATGATAAATACAAACCAAATTTCCAAGACTCATAATCAATCCCATGATCAAATTCAAGTTCAAAATTCTCCAAGAACTTTATGATTGAATTCAAAACCCTTCTAATCCCTTTGATTTCATCTTATGGACTTAGGCTTAACAAAATTCAAATTAAATCTAATTCATTTGATTTTCAAAAATATCAATTCAATCCTTCAATCAAACTATTAAATTCCAATTCAAATCCAACTTCAAGTAATTTAATCCCAAAATCAATCCAAGTTCCAAAATTCCTTCGTTAAGCCATATAATCCATTCTCATAAACTTAGCCAAATATCCACCTAAGTTATCCCAAACTTGATTGATTTATTTATAAATTAATTATTCCTTCATTTATATTCACAAATATAAATGAACCCCATTCTCAAATAACCAAAACCAAATCAAACTAAATCAAATCAAGCCAAACCCCTTCTTAAGCCATATGGACCTACCTCCATGAGCTTAACCAAATCTTAACCCAAATCAACCCAAAATCAATTGGTTTCTTTATAAGTCAATTTTTCCATCATTTATATTCATAAATATAAATGAAATCAACCTTCCAATGTCCAAAAATAAATCAAATTAAATTGATTTTCTTCTTAGCTCTTTTGACCTACATCCCTAAGCTTGGTCAAATTTGCTTCCAAATCATTCCAAACTCAAGTGATTTTCTCATGAATCATTTATTTCTTCATTTATATTCATAAATATAAATGAAATATAAATTCAAATAGCCAAAACCAAATCCAAAATCAAACCAAAATCCAATTTATACCATTTAAGCTAATTTCTTGGACTTTAACCAAAATCAACCTAAACCAAACCAAAATCAATGGATTTTCTCTTGAATCAATCATTCCTTCAAACATCTATCCAAATATAAATGAAACCTATAATTACCAAACTAAACTCAAGTCAACCCAAGTTAAGCCCAAGTTAGCCCTTTTAGCTTAGAAAACTTCAAATGAGCCAAAATCCATTGGACTCCAAATTGATTGTAGTTGAATTTATATTTCAATCATAGGGTCATATATAAGTTCAACTAAACTTGAATCAAGCTAAAACCAAACCAATTGACCCTCTTAGGTCCACTTGACCCAAAGTGGCCTAAAGGAATCTTTTGAGCCATGTTCTAATTCAACCTAAATTGTATTGAACCAAGTCCATCAAAGCTTGATATCATGATGAACAATCACCCTAAGATGATCAATCACCTTGAATTGGGTCAAACCAAGTCAACTTGGTCCTTTGACCAAGTCAACCTTTAGCCCAAATGAAACCCAAACAAGCCAAAACCCACCATACACCAAATTGATTGAAACCATTGATTTATACCAACTCATGATCAATGATTGAACATGACTTGACCCACAATTGAGCCAAACCAAGTTAATTGGCCATTTGACCCAAGTTGACCCAAATTGGCCTAAAAGGACAAAATGGGTCAAATTATAATCTAACCCAAATTGATTACAACCAATGGCTCAAGTTCATTCTAAATTGATTATTGAACTTGACCAAAGCTATAATTGAGCCCAATTTGACTAAATGGTCAACTTAACACAACCTAACCCAAATTGACCTAAAGGGTTAAATTGGCCAAAATACAAATTAAATCCAAATTGATTTAAACCAAAGCCTACAATCATTTTCAATTAGCCAATTGAACATGAACCAACACATAACCTAATTTGACTTATTTGGTCAAATTGGTCAACTTAGCCCATTTGACCTATATGAATTCGAATGAGCCAAAATCAAACCTAGGTCAAATTAATTGTAACCACCTGAACTAAAAACTCTTCAAATCATCATTTGAACCTAACCCAAGCCTTGGTTTGACCTAATTTGACCTTGGTCAACCTAACCCAACATGACCCAATATGAACCCATTTGACCAAATGAAGCCAAAACCCATGAAACCAACCTATGACTTATTGGAGGCTATCCAAACCTGACCCAAACCCATCATGGGTCAACCTAAAATCTGCCCAACCCATTTGGAGCCAAGTTCAATGCAAATCCTCCATGGATCCTCTCCCTCATGTGGGATTTTTCCAAAAATGGCAAAGTCCAATCTTCATTTCATCTTTGCAGCCCTCACTCTTCCAAATGAGGGATTCCTAAACCTCCTAGCCCACTCTAAATGTGCTAGGACTTACCATGGACCAAAGGGAGTTGAGTTAACTTGCCTCCCATGCAAATCAAAACCAAAGGATCCAAGCAAAGACAATTTGCCCAAATCAAGCTTGGAGCATCTTACCATGGATTCTCCTAATCTATATGAGCCATGTGTACTTTAGTGTGACCACTATGACGCTCTAATGGTGGCTGTGGTGTTTATTTTTCAAACTTAGAATTTGAAAAATTAAAAAAATATTATTATTGGGACACCTACGTAGATCCACAGATGTACTCATTAAGGTGATCGGGTATGACATTAAGGAATAGTATACTATCTCGAGAGATAGAAGTCACTACCTTATAATGGACCTAATCACTTAATGAGGACTCCTAAGGACAATGGGTCTTTGAATGTACCAGAGATCTTTTCCCTACTTTGCTTGAAAAATAAAGTAGGGTTTATTTTAAATTGGGTTCGTCAAGTTTCCTATGGAGGCAAGTCCCCATAGTTAATTACATCTTAAGGAATAAGATTCTCCATAGTTAAGAATACTCTCGATTAAGGTAAATGATCATTATGACTATCAATAAATTGGTTATTTTTGGAAAATCAAGTGGGATTGATCAAAAGAAGGGAGTTATTATTGAAACCATAGGGAGATGAGTAGGGGATGCTTACGATGCTAGGAAACCTAGCGAGCATCCCAAACTATCCTATGGTTGGGCTTTATATTTTTGAAATTTGAAGAGGATTATATGTTTGAGTTAAATTTTTATTAGATATCTAAGGCCTACAATTCCATAACAAGAGATTGTAGAAATGCCCAAGAAGATTTATGCTTGTAGCCCATAAAGGGAAACAACAACCTCAGATCCTAAATCTTGGGAGCTTTGGTGAGGGCCAAAGCATGACCTAAATCTAAGGAAAAAAATGGGTATATGATTTATCTCCACAAGGGCAAATAAATCACTCGACTATTGGACTTACAACCGCTTGGGGGTGGCCGCCAACTAACCCCTCCTACAATTTTAAATACATATAGGCAAGTCTTATGCTTTGTAAGATGGATAAGCTATTGTTTATTTAGAAAGGAGACTAAGTCCTTAAACACACTCTCTAAGAGACTAGATCATGAAGGGCATGAATAAATGACTCTAGTACAAATTTTGTTAAGTTTTATTTTCATTTTTTTAGACATTTTTGTTTTACACAGGCTATCAGATTTCATATGCCTAATGCATGAGAAGATTTATTATGGGCCAAAATTAGAATGAAGGAGGTGTGTTTCCACCATAGCTCTCAAAGTTCAAGTCATTTTCTCTAACAAAGATGGAAGCTCTCCATTAGCAAGAGTGAAGCAATATGTTTTATGCAAGATGTGAGACATATAACATCTAGCTAAGGGGTTATTAAATCTTTTATTATCTTGATTTATATCCTAGGCTTTAGGTGAGGTTATGAGTTGTTTAGTTTAATTTTGAGTTGATTAATTGGATAAAAAATTTATTTATTTATTCCTAAGAGTCTAATCACATCAAGGCCATTCAACAATCATCAAGAAATTAAGAAACTAGAAAAATCATGGCATCCTAATTATGCAATCATAAACAAAGTATCAATCAATTTATAAAATTAGCACAAAAGGATCAAAGGTCGGTGCAGTCGGGTACCGCCGTACAACCCGAAAAAGAATGTGGGTAGTCGAGCTCTACCCTTATACAGCCAGGATCACAAATGAATAATTACAATTTAGAAGGAATTTATGTTATGGTGGTCTTCATTCTTCATTTCTTCATTTCTTCATTTTGATCTTGCTCCATTTCTTTCTTTCTTTTGATTTGACTTGGGATGTAGTTTACTCCAAGGCTTCACATGGTATATAAGACATGGTCTTATAACCAATGTTCATCCTAATTCCCCCATAGCATTCATTCTAAATCTTAATTGCAAATTTACATTAAAATAGGAAAGATAAATCTAACTAAACTTGTAAAATAGAGATTAGCTAAACATACCACACAACCTGAGCAGTTTTATGAATAATTTAGACTTAGCACCCCACACATGGGTAACCAAGCCCACCTGTCCTAATTTGGGTTATGCTTAGGGGTATAAGCAACCTGCACAACAAAAAATATTTATATTTTTTATTATAGTGCCCCTTAAGTAAAACCTCCTACAGTAAATATGATTAGGCTAAGCTCTCCCTATCATCTAGTCTATGCACATAGACCCTAACATCCAATCTAAAAATATTACATCACAAAAAAATCAGGCATCAAATCATGCACTACCCTAACATAGAGCTAGAAATGATGACTTAGCCTAATGTGTGTGCCATTTAAGGCTTGTGTGGCATGTCTTAGATAGGCTTTAAAATTAAAATTTTCTAAGTGTGAAGGATTCAACTTAGAAGGTGGTTTCATTTTAAGTGATTTAGTTTGATTTGTCAATTTTAGATGGTTATTTGATTTGGTTTGAATGAACCTACACTTAGTTACTAAATTTTGTATAAAGAGAAGAAAAGAGAAGATAACTTCTCTTTCATCGCTACCTTAAGTAATTTCTAAGGTAGATTCAATATTGATTCTTCTTTAGTGAATATTTTATTATGTATTTTAATTAACCCTAATTGTAGATTTTCTCTAAATACCCCTATTCAATAAGAGAGGCATCTTAGGATTAATTAAGGTGAATTACTATCACATAACACACAATGATTTATTTCTTTCCACCATGTATATCATGCATATGAATAATCCTAAGCATACGTATGCATGCAATGCAAATTTTAGCATACTTTGATGATGAATGCTAAGATATATGATTTGAAAATTTGGATATTCCATGAATGCATGTCTTTATTATATAGAAAAGAGGGATTCTTCATCCATTAACATAATGCACATCCACATGTAAAAAAGACATAAGTGAGTACGGAGCAATTATTTTCTACAGTAGGGGTGTAAGGTATAAGATCTACTTAGGGCTACTTAAAGTCTCGCAGTCCCGGGATGTCCAGACTAATATACCACTTTTCTTAAGTACATGTAAATGTACGAAAAGAAATAAATGGATGAAGAATCATGCAAAAGATTTTTGTGTTTAATTTGGTTGTATAATTTACATGTGTAATGTGAGGATCCTTCTTAGGTCATAACATAGGAGTGCATAGGAATAGATTTAAGCAAGTGTTATGTTCTTTTCAAATGAACTATACACTTTGCAAATCCTATATAAGTTCATATTAAGAGAAGAGAAGAGAAGAACACAACACACATCTTATGCTATAATCATATGCAAGCTTATAAGTATTTATAAGTAGCATTATTTCATTCATAATCTTTGATTTATAGGTTTTGAAAATAAATTTTTGATCTAATAGTGATAATAGCCACTCATATTATTAACTTTAGCCAAAACATGTAATTTGACATAAAAGGAAAATTTTTATTTAATTGATTTTTCAAAAAAATATGAATGCATGATTTCATATGGAAAATAATATTTAGCATGCTTGGAAAGAAATAAAGTGATGTAAGCATATGACTTCATTCACTCTAATTAATTCCTAAGGATAACCCTATGAAATTCGATCATTTAAAGTGAATCAAAATTCTTTAAGGAGATTTTTATTTTATGAATTTGATTTGACTTATAAAATGTGAGAAAGGTTTGTAGGTCCTAACCCATTTCTCCCATGTATGAATTGGTTTAGTTTAATTTTAAAATAATTAGGTTGATTTTATGTTTTATTTAGGTTAAGGTGTGAATTAAATCAATTAATTATCCCTTACCTATACCACATTAACATAATTAAAGAAGTAATTATGAGCCAACATATGATATGCAACCACATAAAATTTAAATCATCAATGCACCTAAGAAATAAAGGGGTCTAATGCAATTGTCTCACAATTATTGATTAATTAGGCTAAAGGGTTTAATTAAGTACTTTTATAACCTTCCTACATTTGTAGTTTGATTATAATTTCCTTTGAAGTCTCTTAGGTTATTGAACACCTAAGAATCTACCCAAGATTAAGTGATTAAATTTTAGCATGATTTAATTTTGAATTTGATTAATTGAATTAATTAATGAAGTGATTAAGTCATTAATCAATTTAAACATTAATTAAGTGTTTATCCAAATGAAATAAACTTAAGGAACATATTGGAAAAGAAATTCTAATCTCATTCTCTAAGTCCAGTCAGTATTTCATGATGATTAACAGGCTTAATTAATAAATTTATCACTATTTAAAAGGTTAATTAATCATTTAATTAGTTAAGAAGGGATTAAAGATGAAATAAGCAATTCCCCTAATTATTCTAACAATAAATCCCAAGAAAATCATGGGAGATAGAGGTCATCCCACTAATTAACCCTAGGAAGTTTAAAATTAATTACTAAAGTAATTAAGGAGTAATTATCCTAATTACATTTCTAATAAAAATCCAAATTGAATGAAAGTCACTATTCAAAATCAGTTGATTTTAATTTTATTATTTGCTCATTGAATTATCTTTAAAATGAACTTGAGTTTGTATTTTTTTGGATTTTTCTACAATTAGTTATGAATTTTGGAAGTTTCAATATTAAAAATGAATAAATTAAGTCTAATTAACCCCCTAATCCCGTCGTGCCATATGACAGCTGATGCAGTGCTCTTTCCATATGGCGCAATAGAATAGGATATTTAAGTTGTCACATTTGTGGTTGAGTCAGCCGGTGGCGGACATGCTTTCTCCATGGGCTGTCCGATCTAAGATCAGAAGGCCACGATTAATCTTGCAGTTTAGGCTTAAATTATAGGGAAATCTATCGTGATTTAATCAGAACCATCCGTTCCAATTATGCGGAATGGATGGTGTGTGATCTATCTCCTGGCTGAGAGACGATGTTGTCAGATAGCCGATTTGAGCTCACCCATGATGGAGTTCAAACTCACCCCACACCTTCAAGGAAGCACAAGCAATGAATCCAATGGTCAAGTTCTCAAGGGATTATAATTTCTTTCACAAAGGACCAAGCAATTTTTATCCTGAGATCAGTTTTGACAAATACCTCACCGGAGGCTATCATCAGTGCTTCTAATGGAGGAGTAACTTTTTCTAGTAGAGATGAAGCCCTGTTGAAGGTATCAAGTCTTGATTTGAAGTTAATGGCTCGATTGACCAAGCTCCCCTTTAATGGTAATCAGTTTTGATCAAAGTCCTCCTTCCTGCATCTTGGTGACTTGGGAAACAACTTGATTGAGTTCAATGAGGTCCCTTGATGGTGCTTGCAAGATTAATTTAGGTTTGGTGGGGAATTGGACGAATTGGATCGTTACTTCACCTCCCCTATTTTAATTTTTAGTAAAACCAAGAAGGAAAGATTAAAGGAGCTTGGAAACGACTTTGGGAAGCTTAGGGATGCTTGGTTTCGATTCCTAGAGCTCAGTCAAATTTAGTGCTTTTCATTTGAGTGGGAATGAAGGGGAGTATATCTCCCTCTCCTTGGATCAGACTATGAAGAGCAATTTTATCATTTTTGATCAATGGAGGAGATTGGTTGATCTATTTGGGTTGTTTATCATCCAATGTGATTCATTTTAGGTTGAGGAGTGGAGGGGAGTGAGTGCTCATGTGCTAGGTGAGTGCATTGGGTGATCCAAGTGCTCAATTCCCATTATAGGGGTTAGTTTGGCCTTGGGTTCGGTCATGGCTGACCCAAGGTCATTGGTTCATGTTCACCACCTCCCTTGGTGTCCATGTGGACCACTAGGAGGATGCCAAGTTTGCTTGAGAAAGACTTGGCCAAATTCCAAGTGAATTTGTCCATAGGATACCCTTTAACCTAGGAATAAAATGGTCGTTTGGCCTTGATTTTAATTTAGGTGGATTTGAAATAATTTAAAAGTTGGTTGTGCCAAATTTCGATTGATTTTGAGTTCATTTGGTTTGAATTGGTTCAATTTGACCCATTTAGGTCAAGTTGGGTCAAATTGGGTTAGGTTGACCAATTGGTCAAATTGGGTCAGACCATGAGTTAGGTCAAGTTCAAATGATCATTTGGAGCCAATGGGTATCATTGGTTTGGTTTGATTTGATTTATATTTTATTTTGGTTCATTTAGGTTCATTTAGGCCAAATGGGTCAAGTTGACCAATTTGACCCATTTGACCCAATTGGGTTAGGTCATGGGTTGGTTTAAGCTTGGTTGTTCATTTGAAATATTTTGCAAGCTTTGGTTTCAATCAATTTTAGTTTGGTTTGATTTCAAGTTGATTTAACCTTTTAAGTCAAGTTGGGTTCATGGTCAATTGGGTTAGGTTGGGTCTAGTTGGCCAATTGAAGCTTTGGTCAAGTTCAATAATCAATTTAGAATGAATTTGACCCATTGGTTACAATCAATTTGGTTTAGATCAAGATTTGACCCATTTTGACTTTTAGGCAACTAGGGTCAACTGAGGTCAAGTGGCTAACTAGGCTTGATTTGACACAATTGATGGCTTGGTCATGTTCAATCATTGATTATGAATTAGTTTAGACTAATGGTTTCAATCAATTTGGCATATGGTGGATTTTGGCTAGTTTAGGTTTCATTTGGGCTAAGTGTTGACTTGGTCAAAGGCTAAGTTTGACTTGGTTTGACCCAATTTGAGTGATTGATCATCCTAGGATGATTGTTGCTCATAATGTGAGGCTTAGATGGGTTTAATTCAATCCAATTTAGGTTGGATTAAAATTTAGCTCCAAAAGATCTTTTAGGTCACTTTAGGGTCAAGTGAGCCTAAGTGGGTCAATTGGCTTGATCAAGGCTTGATTCAATTAAGCTTTAATTACTCTCTTAACTTAATTAAGTGATAATTAAGCATTTGAATAGTAATTAATCAACAAATTTGACCCCTTAACCAATGTTAAACAATGGGGAGACTTAGGGAATTGGATTGGGCCTCCCTCCTAATTTTTCCCTAAGTTTCCTTCTCTTTTTTTAACAAAAATATTAAGAAAAGAGAAATAAAGTAATGGAATAATGTCTTAATTAACCTAATTAAAAGAGTAATTGCATTTGATATCTCTTAATTAATTCATGGGTAGAGCTTTAGCTGTTCAATAACCTAAAGTGAGTTAATAAAATTATGATTAGCTCACATGTGTGAGAAAACCATAAAAGTAATTAAGTGAGTATCTTAAGCTTAATTAATTAATGTTTGTGAGCTAATTGCATTAGTCCCCTTTCATTTCATAGGAGTATTTCTATTTATTTTTCATTCATTTGCATATTACATTGGCTCATAATCATTTAATTAATTATCTTAAGGTAACATAGGTAAGGGTTTAATTAATTGATTTAATTCACATCATAACCTAATTAATCTATAAAATCAATCTAATTGCTTCTCATTAAATCAAATTAACTCACACATGGGGAATGAGATTAGGATTAGCAAATATTTCTCACATTTCTTAAATCAAATCAAGCATGAAATTAAAAATGACATTAAGAAACATTGGTTTATTTTAAATGAGCTTATTTAGTATGATTGCCCTTAAGAATTAGTTGGATTGAATGAAATCATGTGCTTATGTCCTTTTATTTCTTTCCAATCATATTAAATATTGTATGCTACTTGATTCATGTATTCATCTTTTTCCAAAAATTAATTAAATCAAATGGTTTCATTTATGTCAAGCTTGCATGTGTTGATTTAAATTTATATATGTGTGGCGATTATCATTATTAAATCCAAATCTATTTTCCAAAACTTATAAATGAATGATTATATATGTTATGAATGTAGGTTATAAATATATAGGAGATGTATGTGATTATAGTTTAAGTGTATAAAGTGAAGTTTCTTTTATTTCATTCATGTATTGATTTATATAAGTACTAATGTTAATGGGTATATAGCTTGGACATCTCGTGAATATGAGGCTTTAGTTAGCCCCAAAGAGGTCATTTGATTACCTCACTTCTCTGGTTTAACAACAGCACGTACTCCATTTCATTCTTATGTATTTCAATATTATAGTTTGGATAAGACTTCACTCCATATGCATAAATGTTTCAATCAAATAAAATATAACTTTTGCCTAGTTTTCCTTCCTTTATTTATGTATACGTTCATATGTATTTGAGAAAAGTAAATATTTAGTCTAGACATCCCGGGAATACGAGGCTTTAAGTAGCCCCAAAGAGGTCATTTGATTACCTCACTTCCCTAATTAACAATGACATGCACTAGCTTATGTCTCTTATACATCCATGTGTGTATTTAATTATAGAATTTGAACCCATTGTCTTTTATCAAAAATCCATGCATTCATGAATTATTAAGTTGTTGAATTAATTAATCATATGACTTTGACCTCTCTTTCTTATGTTCATGTATTGAAACTTACATATGTTTGGATGTAATGGGTATATAGTTTGGACTTTCCGGGAATACGAGGCTTTAGCTAGCCCCAAGGAGGTCATTTGGTTACCTCACTTTTCTAGTTAACAATGACACGTACCTATTTAATTTCATGCTTATGTATTTTACATAAGAATTTAGATAGAGCTTTAAATTAATATGATAAAATAATCTAACCAAATGTAACATCCAAATTCCAAATGCATATGCTTACATCCATCATTTAAATATGTTAAAATATATTGCATGTATATGTATGCTTAGGATTTAATAATATGCATGCTACATATGATGGAAAGAAATGAATGAATATAAGGCATGTGATAGTAAATAATTCCAATTATTCTTAAGATGCCTTTCTTAGTGAATATGATTATTTAAAGTGAAGCTAAACCTAGGATTAATTAAAATATGTAATAAGCCATTCACTAAAGAGAATTTATTAATTAATTTGCTTTGGAAAAACTTAAGGTAGGGATGAAAGAGTGTAATCCTCTCTCTTCTTCTCTTTATAACACTTAGATGTTAGGTCTAAGCCAAATGGAACAAAAGAAAATATTAAATAAAACTTGCAAATCAATTATGTCACTTAAAGTGAAACCATCCTTTGTAATTAAATCTTTTTATACTTAGAAAGTCATAACAAATCTTAGTTAAGGCATACCACACAAACCTTAATACACACACTTTGGAAGTAAGTCACCGCTTCTAGCTTTATGTTAGGGTGGTGCATGGAGTACTGTATGTTTGGTTTTATGATGTATTATTTTAGACTAGATGTTAAGGTGTTTACTTTGTAGACTAGATTGTAGGCCATGATCAGCCTAATCATATTTTCTGTAGGAGATTGTGCCTAAGAGGTGCATAAAATTAAATATAAATGCTCTCTTTTGTAGGTTACTTAACCCTTAAGCATAATCTAAATTAGGACAAGTGGGCTTGGTTACCCATGTGTAGGGTGCTAACTCTAAATTATTCATATAACTGCTTGGGTTATATGGTGTGTTTAGCTAACACTTGTTTTGTAGGTATAGTTAGATTTATTTTTTTTATTTTTAATGTAATTTTACATTAAAAATTAGGATTAGTATTACGAGGGATTAGGATGAGCAGTGACTAAAAGGTTTTGTCTTGGGAGGCCTTGTGATGCCTTTGAAGCAAGCAAATCCAAATGAAGAAATGAAGGAGATATGAAGAATGAAGATAAGAAGACCCCCATAGCATTTATTCATTTTTAAATTGTAATTATTCATTCATATACTGGGTTGTATAAGGGTAAAGATCGGCTACCCATTTTCTCTTTTCGGGTTATACGACGATACCCGACTGCACCGGCCTTTTATTCTTTTACAATAGATTTATAAAAATACTTGATGTTATGTTTAAATTTTGCAATAGAAATGGCATGCATTTTCATAGTTTCTTTATGAATGGTGATTTAATGTGTGGTTTGGATCAAGTTAGGCTCTTAAAAAATTTTTCCACCCCAACTATAACTCATAACTAAATTTTTTAAATAATTCATAACCTCACATAAAGCCTAAGCATTAAATCAAGATAATTAAAAAATTTAGTAACCCCCTTAGCTGAATGTTGTATGTTTAATATCATGCATTCATAATATTTCATTCTTGCAAAGAGAGGGTTTCCATCCCTGGACGATAGGGGAATACTTGACCTTTGAGGGTCTCCTCTGTGGTGAAAAATATATCTTTCTCTCTAGCTTAGCCCATAACTCATTTCAACATACATTTAGACATATAAAATCTTATGGCCTTTATCAAAATGAATAGGCCAAAATCAAATAAAATTTGAAAAGATTTGCATTAGGCTAAGTCATTGCTCATACCACTCATGCTCTAGTCTCTTAGGGAGTGGGTCAAAGGACTTTAGTTTTTTTTCTAAATAATAACAACCCAACTATCTTACAAAATCACATAAATTTCCTACATGGTTTTAAAGCATATGAGGAGTTAGCTGGCAGCCACTCTAAGCTGTTATAAGTCCAGCAGTCAGGTGGTCTACTCTCTCTTGTGGAAGTAAGTCATATACCCATCTTCACTTAGATTTAGGTCATGCTTTAGCCTTTGCTAAATCTCCCTAGATTCAGGGTCTGAGGTGGCTATTTTCATCAGGCTACAAGCATAAATCCTCACCTCTTAAGCATTTTCACCATCTTGTATTGTGGGATTATAAGCCCTAGCTATCTAACAAAAAAAAGTCAACTCAAATAAATAACTCTCTTCAAACTTCAAACATATAAAGGTCAAACCATAGGATAGATTGAAATGCTCACTATGTTTTCTAGTATCATTAGCATTCCTACTCATCTCCTTTAGCTTTAATAATAAATCTCTTTTGATCTATCCCATTCGATTTTCCAATATAACCAATTTATTAACAGTCCTATCTTCAAAATCTCTGGAGATAAAACTTTCTTACTTTAATTGAGAGTATTTCTAAGGAATTCACCTTCTTTAGGATGTAATTAACTATGGGGGCTTATCGCCATAGGGTACTTTAGAACCTAGTTTAATATAAATCCTACTTTATTCATCCATGTAAAGTAGGGAGACATCTCTGGTATATTCGAAGGCCCATCATACCTAGGTCTACTGAAGGGTGATGTCTCCATCTTTAGAGATAGTAATTCATACCTCAATTTTGTACCAGATCACTTCAATAAGTACACCCTCAGATCTACGTGATGTCATGTATACACATATCCAAAAAAAATAAACACCATAGTGTGTGATGGATCCATTAAGAAGGAGCCATAAGGGCCTTGGCCTATCTTAGATTTACAAATTTAAAGGGGTAGTCTACATTCCATAAAGTAGGGTTATCCATCCTAAGGGTTGTCTATCAGTGTGCAATGGTTGTGGTAGGAAGAAAGCGTAATAGACTTACATCTTTTAAAGCAGGAAATAAATGCTAGGGCGACCCATTAGTAGCACAACAAGTCAAACTTGACCTAAGGTGATCTACTGAGTGAGTGTCGCTATGGATCTTACCTTAGCTCAAGGGTAGTTCAAATCAATTTCATTTTAATTACAAGTCCAGAGGAGTAGTCTAGCAACCACAAGGTAGGACTATCCAACATAAGGGTTACCTTTTAGTGTGCAACGACTATACTCTGAAGAAAGCATAACAGACTTACATCTTCCAAAGTAGGGAACGACCGTTGGGGTGGCCTGTTGATGATGTAACAAATCAAACCTAACTTAAGGTGACTATTGAGTGAATACCGCTAGGGACTTATGTTAGCTCAAGAGTAGTCAGAATAAATTTCATTTTAATTTGATGGACCATATCAGTGTGCGATGGACCGCACTGAGAAGGGGCTATGTCAGCCTGAGCCTATCTCAGATTTATCGATCCAAAAGGCGTAGTCTACAAGTGGAAGGGTAGGACTATCCAACCTAAGGGGTGTCTTTAAGTGTATAATGACTATGCTAGGATGAAAGCATAGCAGACTTATATCTTCCTAATTAAAGAATAGCCACTAGGGTGACCTATTGGTAGCACAACAAATTGAACCCAACCTAAGACTGGCCGTTGGTGTGCAATGGCCATGCTGGAAAGAATGCATAGCAGATTTACATCTTCCAAAGCAGAGACGACTGTCGGGGTGACCTGTTGGTGGCACAACAAGTTGAACCTGACCTAAAGGAAACTATTGAGAGAGTGCCACTAAGGACTTATCTCAACTTAAGAGTAGTCAAGCGATTCCTATTGAGAGTTTCACTAACTCTGTCTTAAGGATATAATACCTTCTTGGGAAAGGTGCCACTAGGAGCGTTCTCCTAATCCACAAGAGAATATATATTTTATTTTATTTATATGTTTAAGTGGACCTTGCTGGTGTACGAGGGATCACACTAAGAAAGGGCTATGTCAACCTTAACCTATCATAGATTCACTGGACCAATGGAGAATCTACGCATCTGCATAACAGAATCTCCAAACACATGGGTGGTTACTAGGAAAGGGGGACTGTCCAATCATGATGTAACCTGGGTAGTGTCTAGATGGGGTCGTAAAGGATGTGATCCAAATAAAGTGCCCATATGGGAGGTGGCACTAGGGGCATTATCCTGATCCCTAAAGAAAATAATGCATGTAGTTATACAGTGGCCAACTCAAGGAGAAAGTGTAGCAGACTTACATGTACCATGAGTGGTGTATCCACTAGGTGGGTCGCTGCTAGCATAGTGAACACCAGCCAACCGAAGGTGCCCATCAGTGTCAGATGATCAATCTAAGAAGAAGGCATGTATACTTATATCTTCCTAAAGCAGAACTATTCACCGGGATAGTATGTCATCTCAACAAAAGTTATCCAACCTGAGCCGTGCTTGAAAGTAAGAAGAAAGTGTAGTAGACTTATATCTTCTAGAGCAAGGAACAACCCCTTGGGTGACCCATTATTAGCACAGCAAGTTGACCCGACCAAAGGGAGACTACTCAGTAGGGAGTCACGAAGAAGGATTGGACCCAGACTTGAAGTAGTCAGGAGGAAAGAAGCCTCCGAGGGACTTATCCTAATCCTTGAATATACTCGACCTAGTCAGTTTATGATGGCCAGTTTAAGAAGAATGTTGTGGTGTTTATTTTTGAGATGTTTATGGGGGACACCACACAGATTTGAGGGTGTACTTATTGAGATGATCAGGTATGACATTAATTAAAGGTGTACTTATAATGGACCTAATCACCTAATAAGGGCTTCTAAGGCATGATGGGTCTTCGAATATACTAGAGATTTTTCTTCTATTTTACATGGATGAATAAAGTAGGGTTTATATTAAATCGAGTTCTAAAATTCTCTATGGGGGCAAGCCCCCATAGTTAATTACATCTCAAGGAAGGTGAATTTCTTAAGAATACTTTCGATTAAATTAAGCAATTATTATCTCTAAAGATTTCAAAGATATGACTATCAATAAATTGGCTATACTTAAAAAATCAATCAGGATAGATCAAAAAGGAGAGACTTATTATCAAAACCAAAACAGATGAGTAGGGAATGCTCATGAAACTTGGAAACCTAGTGAGCATTCCAACATATCCTATGGTTGGGCTTTATAGGTTTAAAATTGAATAGAATTATATGTTTGAGTTAAAATTTTATTAGAAGGCTAGGATTTATAATCCCATAATACAAGGTTATGAAAATGCTTAAGAGGTGAGGATTCATGCTTGTAGCCCAAAGGAAACAACAACTTCAAATCCTAAATCTAGGGAGCTTTAGTGAGGGCCAAAGCACGCTCCAAATCTAAGTGAAGATGGGTATATGGTTTACCTCCATAAGAGAGAGTAAATCACCTGACTGCTGGACTTATAATCTCCTGGAGTGGCTGCCAACTAATTCCTTCTACGCTTTAAAACCATCTAGGCAATTCATATGAATTTGTAAGATAGTTGGGTTTCTATTATTTAAAAAGAGACTAAAGTCCTTAAACCCACTCCCTAAGAGACTAGAGCATGAGTGGTATGAGCCATGACTTAGTCTAATGCAAATATTTTTAATTTTTATTTGATTTTGGACTCTTCATTTTGAAAAGGTCCATAGGATTTTTATATGTCTAAATGTATGATTAAATGAGATTATTGGCTAAATCAGAGAAAAAGAGGTATTTTCTACCATAAAGGAGGCCATCAAAGGTCAAGTCTTCCACTATTGTGCAAGGATGGAAATCATTTCTTAGCAAGAGTGAAGTAATATGAATGCATGATATTAAGCATACAACATTCATCTAATGGGTTGTTAAATCTTTTGATTATCTTGATTTAATGCCTAGGTTTTATGTGAGGTTATGAGTTATTTAGAAAGTTTAGTTATGAGTTATAGTTGGGGTAAAAAATTTATTTTTTCCTAAGAGCATAATCGGATCTAGGCCATACATTAAATCACCATATAAATAAGAAACTAAGAAGATGCATGCTATTTCTATTGCATAATTTAAACATAACATCAAGCATTTTATAAATCTAATGCAAAAGAATAAAAGGTTGCGGCGGTGCCAGCATAACCCAAAAAAGAGAAATGGGTAGTTGAGCTCTGCCCTTATACAACCCAGTATATGAAATAATAATTACAAATTTACAAATGAATAAATACTTTGGGGGGTCTTCAAATCTTCAAGTCTTCATATCTACTTCATTTCTTTATTTGGTTTGCTTCTTTTAATTGATGGGCTTCAAGGCATCACATGGCATCCCATGATTAAACCTTCTGGCCAATGTTCATCCTTAATCTCCATAGCACTAATCCTAATTCCTATTATAAAATTACATTAAAAATAGGAAAATTAAATCTAACTACACCTGCAAAATAAGTGTTTGCTAAACACAACATACAATCCAAGCAGTCATATGGATAATTTGGCCTTAGTACCCTGCACATGGGTTACCAAGTCCACCTGGCTTAATTTAGATTATGCTTAGGGGTTAAGCAACCTACAAAAGGGACCATTTATACATATTTTAAGCACCCCTTAAACATAATCTCCTGTAGAAAATATGATTAGGCTAATCAACCTAACATCCAGTCTATGAAGCATACACCCTAACATCCAGTCTAAAATAATACATCATAAAACCAAACACACATCACTCTATACACCACCCTAACATAAAGCTAGAAGTGGTGACTTAATCTTAAAGTGTGTGTATTAAGGCTTATGTGGTATGCCTTAACTAGTCTTTTTTATGATTTTCTAAGTATGAAAGGGAGTTTAATTATAAGAGGTTGATTTCACTTTAAGTGATTTAGTTCATTTGGGAATTTTTACTTAGTGTTTTCTTTTATTCCACTAGATTTACTCTTACTAACTAAGTGTTATAAAGAGAAGAAAAGAGTGGATTACTCTTTTTATCCCTACCTTAAGTCACTTCTAAAGCATATTAATTAAATGAATTCTCTTTGGGGAATATCTTATTACATATTTTTAATTAATCCTAAGTTTAGATTCACTTTAAATAATCTCATTCAATAAGAAAAGAATCTTAAGATTAATTGGAATTAATTACTTTCACATAACACATGTTTATTTATTTTTTTCATCATATGTATCATGCATATGACTAAGTTCTAAACATATCTATACATGTAATATGTGTTGACACACTTAAATGATGAATATAAATAAGTATATTTAAAGTTTATATTTTCCTTTTGATTAAATTATTTTATCATATTAATTTGAAGCTCTATCTAGATTCTTATGCAAAAATAAATAGAATAAAATTAAATAGGTATGTGTCATTGTTAATCAAGGAAGTGAGGTAATCAAATGATTTTTTTGGGGCTACTTAAAGCCTCGTATTCCCGAGATGTCTAGGCTAAATACCATTTGCATTCAAACACATGTAAGTTTGCATACATGAATGTAAGAAAGAGAACTTCCAATCACATAATTAATTAATTATATCACTTAAACAATTGCAAATGCATGTGTTTTTGGTAAAATAAAGAGGGGTTTTAACTTCATAATTAAGTACACACACATGTATGAGAGACATAAGCTAGTACATGCCATTGTTAACCAGGGAAGTGAGGTAATCAAATGACCTCCTTGAGGCTACTTAAAGCCTTGTATTCTCAGGATGTCCAGACTAGATATTTGCTTTTCTCAAATACATATGAATGTATACATAAATAAAAGACAAAAAACCATGCAAAAGTTGTACTTTTATTTGATTGAAAAGGTTTATGCACATGGAGTAATGTCTTATTTAAATTCTAATATTAAAATATGTAAGAATGAAATCAAATGAAGTGCATGCCATTATTAAACTAGGGAAGTGAGGAAATTAAATGACCTTCTTAGGGTTACCTAAAGCTTCGTATTCCAAGATATCCAGACTAAATACCCATTAATATTCTTACTTACACAAATCAATATATGAATAAAAGAAAAGGGACTTTACTTCATACACTTAAGCTATAATCATTTGCATTTCCTATGTAATTATAACTAGCATTCATAATATATGTAATTATTTATTTATAAGATTTAGAAAATATATTTGGATTTAATAATGATAGTAGCCACACATATATTAATTTAAATCAACACATACAAGCTTGACATAAGGGAAATCATTTATTTTAAATTAATTTTAGAAGAAATGAATGCATGAATCAAGTGGAATACAACATTTTAATATGATTGAAAAGAAATAAAGAAATATAAGCACATAATTTCATTCAATCCAACTAATTCCTAAGAATAATCATATTAAATATTATTATTTAAAATAAGCCAAAGTTTCTTAATGTTACTTTTGATCTTATGTTTAACTTGATTTAAGAGATGTGAGAAGGGTTTGCTAATTCTAATCCCATTCCCATATGTGTGAGTTAATTTGATTTAATGAAAGACAATTAGATTTATTTTATGGATTGATTAAGTTAAGTATGGATTAAATCAATTAATTAAACCCTTACCTATGTTACTTTAAGATAATTGATTAAATGATTATGAGCTAATGTAATATGCAAATAAATTGAAAACTAAATAACAATGCTCCTATGAATTGAAAGGGGCCTAATGCAATTAGCTCATAATCATTTATTAATTAAGCTTAAAGAACTATTTTAATTATTTTTATAATTTTCTTACACATATGAGCTAATCCTAATTTCATTAAACCTCTTTAGGTTATTGAACACCTAAAGCTCTACCCATGGATCAATTAAGAGAAATCAGATTTAATTAGATCTTGAATTTAATTAATTAAATGATTAATTCATTAATTCATTTCTCCTTAATTAATTGCCAGAGTTAGTTGATTATCTTTTGAAATGAGATGGGCTTAAGGGAAAAGGTTGGGAAAGAGATCCCAACCTAATTCCATAAGCCATCCATTTGATCAAACATGATTTAATATGATTTAAATTTTAATTTAGCTAATTAAGTCATTAATTAATTAATTAATCATTAATTAGCATTTTGGTTGAAAAGAGAGAAAAACTTAGGGAAAAGATTAGGAGGGAGACCCCAATCCAATTCCCTAAGTCTCCTTACTGTTCAACAATAATTAGGGAGTCTAAATAATTAATTAATTACTATTTATATGCTTAATTATCCCTTAATTAAGTTAAGAAGCCAATTAGGGCTTAATTAATTAATTTACATAATTTAGCAAGTAATAAATCCAAAGAAAATTAAAGGCAGAGGTCATCCTCTCAAATAATCTCAAAAATTTTGGGATCAACTACTTGAATGATTAGGGAGTAATTAAGTTAATTATATTTTTAATTAAATCCAAATTAAGCTCTGTTTAATGTTCAAAACCAATTGAAATTATTTTTATTAAATTCTCCTCTAAAATGCCTTCAAAATGTGCATTTATTTGCATTTTTTTTGAATTTTTCTATTATTTGTTATGATTTCTTAGAAAATTTCAGCCATTAAATGATTATCATAAAGTCCATTAATTTATTTTATTAAAATAAATTATTTGAGTTTAAAAATTCAATATCTTCTACTCCAGAAGTCATTTTAACTTGAAATGTTTATGGTAGTAATATTTTAAGTTTAATTTCAATTCCTGAAAGTTTCAACTCAATCCAATTTATATTTTTAAAGAAATTGATAAATTTAATTTTCACTAAAACTTAAATTAAGCTCAAAGTATTCTGTGACATTTGGGGATTTTAGGTTTTTTGGATTCTTCTGGATGGATGAATCCAACGAGCCCTTATTTACAATTTTTCATAAAGTATTTTATTTTCTATGAATTTTTGAAGCTTCATGTAATTTAAATAAATTTTGAAATAAAAAATAGATAATTTTCTCACTTAAACCAGTCAGCGGAATGTGGTGTCACATGGCATCGTGCGATAGGCCATGCGGTATAATCTCAAAATTTTTGGGATCAACTACTTGAATGAATAAGGAGTAATTAAGTTAATTATGTTTTTAATTAAATCCAAATTATGCTTTGTTTAATGTTCAAAACCAATTAAAATTATTTTTATTAAATTCTCCTCTAGAACGCCTTCAAAATGTGCATTTATTTGCATTATTTAAAAAATTTTCTATTATTTGTTATGATTTTTAGAAATTTTTATCCATCAAGATGATTATCATAAAGTCCACTAATTTATTTTATTAAAATAAATTATTTAAGCTTTAAAATTCAATATCTTCTACTCCATCATTCATTTTAACTTGAAATATTTATGGTAAGAATATTTTAAGTTTAATTTTAATTCCTGAAAGTTTCAACTCAATCCAATTTATATTTTTTAGAGTAATTGATAAAATTTAATTTTCACTAAAACTCAAATTAAGCTCAAAGTATTCTGTGAAATTTGGAGATTTTAGGTTTTTTGGATTCTTCTCGGATGGATGAATCCAACGAGCCATTATTTACAGTTTTTCATGAAGTTTTTTATTTTCTATGAATTTTTGAAGCTTCAGGTAATTTAAATAAATTTTAAAATTAGAAAATAGAGATTTTCTCACTTAAACCAGTCAGCGCAATGTGGTGTCACATGGCATCGCGTGATCAGCCATGTGGCACACGTTGCCACGCATCATGTGCTGATTGGCTGGCGCATTTTCATGAGTGTGAAAAGTTCCTGTTCTACGGGATAACGATCGGACTATCCAGATCGCATCGGATGATCCAATGGATGAAATTAGGTGATTTTGGCTTCTTTGCTTGGGGAAGCTCTTGGGAACTGAATGAATGTATAATCCCAAGTTTTGAACCTTTTTATCTCTTTTCAAGTGGATGGCCAAAATTTCGATCAAATGATGGGATTTGATCAGCCCATGCCTCCTTAGAGTGGGCTAAGAAGCTAGGTAGGTCCCTATATGGGTGATGGGTGGCTGCCAAAGTTGATAAGAGAGTGGACTTTATTCTCCTTTGGGTAAGATCATATGTGGGATGGCATTTCCAAGAGTGATTACCTTAGGTTTGGCTCTAATTAGATTTAGGCTAATTTGACTGATCCCAAGTGGGGTTGGGTCAGGTAAGTCCCAATGAGTCATGGCTTGGTTTCAAGAGATTTAGCTCAATTTGGGTCATATGGGTCACATTGATTTATGTTGGGTTAGGTTGGCCAATTGGTCAAATTGGGTCAAACCATGGCTTATGTTAGGTTCAAATGATGATTTGAAGTATTTTGGTATGATCAATTTGATTTAATTTAGCTTAGAATTAATTTTGGCTCATTTAAAATTAAATGGGTCAAATGGGTCAAGTTGACCAATTTGACCAAAATTAGCCAAATTAGTTTAGGTTATTGGTTGATTTATGTTCAATTGGCTAATTGAAGATGAATGTAGTCTTTGATTTGAAATGAATTTGGATTTAATTTGGATTTAGGTCAATTTGGGCTAAGTGGCTCAATTGGATTTAATTATGGCTTTGGTCAAGTTCAATAATCAATTTGGAATAAACTTGAGCCATTAATTGTAATCAATTCAGGTTAGATCATGATTTGACCCAATTTGGTCCTTTAGGCTAATTTGGGTCAACTTGGGTCAAATGGCCAATTAGGCTTGGTTTGGCTCAATTGGTGGTCAAGTCATGTTCAATCATTGATTTTAGTTTGGTGTGGAGCAATGGTTTCAATTAATTTGGAGTAGGATAGGTTTTTGATCATTTGGTTAATATGGGCTAAAGGGTTGACTTGGTCAAATGACTAAGTTGACTTGGTTTGACCTAATTGATTGTGATTGATCATCCTAGGGTGATCAACAATCATGATTGAAGGTTTTGATGAGCTCGGTTCAATCCAATTTGGGTAGGATTGGAAGTTGGCTCAAATGGGCTTTAGGTCACTTTGGGTCAAGTGGGTCAATTGGTTTGATTTTGAATTTTGAATTGAGAGTTTGGATATATATATATATTGTAAATATAAATCCAATTGTAATTCATTTGATCCCAAAGTTGGGTTGTGTTGATATTTTGGTTTGATAGTCAATTTGGCTAGTTGAAGGAATTTGATTTAAGAGAAAATCCATTGATTTAAATTGGTTTAGGTGGTTAAGTCCAAAGGGTATAAATTGAGTTTTGATTTAATTTTGGATTTGGTTTTGGCTATTTGAATTTATATTTCATTTATATTTATGAATATAAATGAAGATATAAATGATTCATGAGAAAATCACTTGAGGAGTGATTTGGAAGCAAATTTGACCAAGCTTATGGATGTAGGTCAAAATGGCTAAGAAGGGGAAACCAATTTAGTTTGATTTATTTTTGTCATTGGAAGGTGGGTTTTATTTATATTTATGAATATAAATGAAGGAATAATTGATTTATAAAGAAATCAATTGATTTTGGGTTGATTTGGGTTAAGATTTGCTTAAGTTTATGGAGTTAGGTCCATATGTCTTAAGAAGGGTCTTAGTTTGGTTTGATTTAGTTTGATTTGGTTTTGATCATTTGAGTATGGATTTCATTTATATTTATGAATATAAATGAAGTAATAATTGATTTATAAGGAAATCAATTAATTTTGAGATAATTTAGGTGGAGATTTGACTAAGGCTATGGAGGTGGATTATATGGCTTAAGAAGGAATTTTGGAACTTTGGATTTGGTTTTGGGTTTCAATCATTTGGAATTGAGTTTGGATTTAGGTTTTATAAATGATTGATTGATTGAATTGATCTTTGATAAAAT
The DNA here is from genome assembly GCA_021442155.1 of Cymbidium sinense. Taxonomy (NCBI): domain Eukaryota; kingdom Viridiplantae; phylum Streptophyta; class Magnoliopsida; order Asparagales; family Orchidaceae; genus Cymbidium; species Cymbidium sinense. The sequence goes on along the minus strand of CM038222.1, from coordinate 93,522,952 downwards.
CAATTGAATTAGAATTGAATTGGATTTGGCTAAGTTTGAGGCTATGGAATTCAATCATGAAGTTTATGGGAGAATTTTGAGCTTGGATTTGATTATGGGATTGATTGTGAACTTGAGATTTGGCATGAATTTGAGGTTTGGTTTGAGAAGGAAAGCATAGGTTGGGTTTAGGCCATAGGGTAGGCAAGTTTCCCTAAATCCCTAAGGCATAACCTATCCTTATGGCTACCCTTCTAAGTCTCTAGGCTTAGGTTAAGTGTTCGCCTAGTCACTAGAAGTGTCTTAAGACTAAAGAGTTCTTAGTGACTTTAAGAGTCCTAGATCTATGATGAGGAAGTTAAGAACTCACTCCAAAAGTGAGGTCAACAAAGGCATAGCAGACTTACATCCTCTTAAATGTAGCCATCATGATGGTAGCTTACCGACCGCACAGTAAGGCCTACCATGCTAACAAGGTGCTTGTCGGTGTGCAGTGGCCAAGTAAGGAAGGAAAGCATAGCAGACTTACATCTTCCAAAGCAAGAAGACCACTGGGGTGACATACTAGTAGGGTAGCACGTTAGCCCGACCTAAAGCAACTATTGAGTGAGTGCCACTAGGGGCATTTTCCCAACTCAAAGTAGCCCGAGACAAAATATATGTGTTTGTGTAGTTTGTGTTGTGTTGTGGTAAAGGAAATAGGATCCTGCTTGGGTTCTCTTACACCTACTCTAAACACATCATGGCGGATTCACAAATAAAGGCATATTCAATATGGAAGAGATTGAATTTGAAATGGGATTTTCATTGATGATTACTTTCAAACATGAATTTATGGGTAGTATTTATTTAAATAGAGCCTATTAATTGGAAGCATTGAGAGTTCTCCCTTATCATTAATAAGTTGATAAGATCCTCATTGGTAGCCTTCTCTATGGAACAGGGCTTTCCCAAGTCAGTTCAAACATGCCTCCCATCTTGAGATGAGAAATAATTGGTCTACTTAGAACTAAAGTAAGCTCCCCTACTTAAAAAGCTCTAGGACAGGCCAACCTGTTGTGAGCTTTAATCATTTTAGATTTGTACAACTCGATATTTTGGCATGCTGGTAGGCGTCTCGCCACTAAACCTTCGAGTTCTTCTAACCGTAACTTGGCGTTCTGCTCTGTTGTGATCTTGCTACCCACAGTTTTCCCTAGTGATGGGAGTTGGGCTTCTAATGGTAGAACAGCTTCGGACCCATGCACTAAGAAGTAAAGAGTAGACTGAGTTGGAGTTCTGTATGTAATGAGGCAAGCCCATAAGGCTTGAACTAATTGTTGATGCCACTGTCTTTTGTTATCGTCGAGCATCTTCTTTAATATTTGGATGAGAGTTTTGTTGAAGGCTTTTGCCAAGCCATTTTCCCTCAAGTAGTAGATGGTAGAATATCTCTAATCTATGATGTGTCTCGGGGAAAGTTGTTGATCTTGGTGCTCTTAAATGTAGTACCATTATCAGATATAATTTGTTGAGGCACCCCAAACCTATATACGATATTGTTCCTGAAAAACTGGAGCACATGATGAGTTGTGACCTCTCTAAGTGGAATCGCCTCGCTTATTTAGAAAAGTAGTCAGTAGCCACTAGGATGAACTGATGATCTTTGGAAGAAGGAGGGTCAACCGGGCCCACTATGTTGGTACCCCAACACTAAAATGGTCATGAGGCCAATGTAAGATGTAGAATACTTGGTGGTTGGTGCAGGACCACACCATGTACCTGACACTGGCGGCATTGCCTAGCTACATCCATGCAATCTGTAATCATCGATGACCAATAGTATCTTAGTCTCTTGATCTTGGCTTTCATCTTCAGACTAGATTGGTGAGCTCCACATAATTCTGAGTGTACCTCGGTGACGATCTTGCGGGCTTCATGTTTGTCTAAACAACATAACCACATATGATCGAAGGACCACCGGTACAAGGTGCCATCCACAAGAGTGTAAGAAAGTTCTCTCTGCTTCACTTGATGTGCTAGTGACTTCTCTTGAGGTAGTTTGCCCCTATTTAAGTAATCTGAATTATTGCCTCCAATTCAGTTCCTCGTCCTTTTTGGCAATGATAACCTCCCCTTGAAGAGAGTATCTTTCCATGAGTTCAATATCAATAAGGGATAAAACTTCTTTATTTTTGACCCTTATTGATATGGACTTATCTTCCGGACATGCCAACTCTTTGCCAAGTTTGGCTAAAGCATCTACTATGGCATTTTCTCCTCGAGGAATCTTGTAAATGGTAACCTCTAGGATTTGGGCCAATAACTCCATAGTGTACTTGTGGTAGTGATGGAGCTTAGGCTTTAGAACCTTGTAGGACCTCGATCTGATTGATGACTAATTGAGAATCCCAAAAGATGTTAATGTTCCAAATGCTTAGAGTAACGACTAACTCTAGACTGATAATCAAAGCCTCATATTCAGCTTCATTGTTGGTGCAAGGATTGAAGTTAGGAGTTAGGAGAACTACTCTTACCACTGCCTTTCCAGAAAGAGTAGATTATGGTTCTTCTCCTCTTTGAGAGAAGCCACACCATCAAAGTACATCTCTCAGCAGTGAATGCTAGTGTCCCCTAAGTTCATGATTTGGTCATCGGGGAGGTCATCACTAAGCGGAGAGTCAGCAGGAAGTGGGTGTGCTGCTAAGAAATCTATGAGTTCTTATCCTTTCACCACATGAAGGGGTACGAAAGTAATGTAAAATTGTGATAAAATCATGGACCAATGTTCCAACCATCCATATAGTGTCGGCCCTATCTTGAGATATTGTAGTGGATTGATCCTAGAGATCAAGTTCATCTTATGAGAAAGCATATAGTGTCATAACTTTTGGGATGCAAAGATTAAAGCTAGGCAATACTTTTGATGGGTGGATAGTTTGCTTCAGTAGGGATTGGATGATAGCTGAGGTAGTAGAGCACATTTTCCTTCCCTTCATTGCTGGTTTGAGCCAATAAAGCACTAAGGGAGTCATCTAATGTAGCAATGTAAAGTATTTGCTCGAGATAGGAGCTGCTAGAACTAGCGGTGACATCAGGTAGTGCTTGATGTCTTCGAAGGCATGCTGACACTTGTCATCCCACTTGAACTTAGCATCCTTTTTCACAAGTGTTGAGAATGGATTACATCTTCATGATAGGTTGGATATAAAGCATCTTAGATATGCCAACCACCCTTAGAATGATTTGAGTTGAGTTAAACTCTTAGGGGATGGCATTTCTAATATTACTTTGATCTTCTCTAGATCAATTTTGATTCCTGGTGTTAAACAACAAATCCAAGGAATTTCCCTGAAGCTACTCTGAATGCACACTTCAAGGGGTTCATTTTAAGGTTAAATTATTTTAGCCATTCGAAAAGTACTATAAAGTCAAAGAGATGGTCTTCCTTTTCTTTACTTTTTACTATGAGATGATCAATATAGCATTCAACTTAATGATGGTATGTAGCACCGACATTTTAAGGCCGAAAAGCATGACCTTATAGCAATAAATTCTGATCGGGGTTTGAAAAGTAGTATTTTTCTCATCTTCAAGAGCCATCTTTATTTAGTTATATCCAGATGAGCCATCCATGAAAGAGAAGACTGCATGAGATGAGGCAATGTCCACCATCAGTTCTAGTATCGGTAGTGAAAATTCATCTTTCGGACATGCCTTATTTAAGTACCTGAAATCGACGTGTATGCAAATTTGGCCATTCTTTTTCTTAACTGACAGGACACTAGCTAACTAGGCATGGTATTTTTCTTCCCAGATGAAACCAGCATCGATCAATTTCTTAACTTTAGAAATGATCTGTTGTTCTATGTATAATCACATGCATCTAGGAGCTTGTTTGATAGGGTTAGCACTAGGCTCTATTGCTAGTTTGTGGATTGCTACATCAAGAGACAAACCAAGCATCTCTTTATAACTCTATGCAAAGTAGTCCTTAAACTCAATCAATTGCCTAACTAAGTCATTAGTTTTGGTTTCATTCAATAAAGAACTAATATATGTTGAATGGATTATCTTCAATCCTTAGGTTGATTTCATTGAGCTCATCGATGGTTGACCTGATCTCTTCTTCAAACTCTTGTAGTGCATCTTTGACTTTAAAATCATCTGGCCCATCTGAAGTTTCTAAGCATACCTCCTCATATAAGTTAATGTGATTTGAAAAGAACCTATCAGATTCCAAATGATTGGTGATTACTAAGCAATAATCATCATCATCGACTGGACCCACTGTACTGAATCCTAGTCCCGATCTTGATTGAGAACTTTTGTATTTGTTCATCCATATTCTTTCAAAATAGTCTGACCTGTGCTTAGACCAAACATGGAATTAATCATTTCTTTGCTAAATTTAAAATAGACGATGAGTACCAATCAAAAGGTAATTCTATTAAATCTTTATATAAATCATCATCAAGTTCTATATCAACTTTTTGAGATGTGGATGAAGCTCCTAGAAAGAACCTTTGAGGCTTCACATCAATGGAGGACTTGGGGGGCTTCCTTAACTACCAAACCCTCAACTTTTTATGAGAAAAGTGAGGTTAAAGCTAAAGTTCTCAATTGATGCCTAACGATTTCACATATAGACTTGGATACACTTATGATTTGCTTTGGAGCCTGGTCTTCATCGCTATCTAGCTCAATTGTCACCTTCAAAGGAATCTGCTGTTAAGAAGAGCTGGCTAGCCTGCTGACCATATAAGACTCATCCTCTGAACTAGATTCTAAGTCTCTATGGATAGCAGGTGTACTCTTAGTAGCTGGGACATATCTCTTATTGGATGGACAATAAGGAGGTTTTCCACCCTAGGACTGCCTCTGAATTGGCCTCTTCCTCTGCCTGGTGAAGGTCGGGTCACCCTACCCATATGTTCGAATTGTGTAACGAACGATGGGTGAAATCTAATGTTAGGCTCCACTTCCTCCTCCAAGTCTATTTCTCAATTCCTTTTATTTTTTTTCATTTTTATTTTTCTTTTCTTTTCCTTTTTATATCTTTTTTCTTTTTCTTTTTCTTTTTCTTTTATTTTTGAACTTTGACTAAGTTTAAAAGAAAAGACTTGTTGATTTTGAAGGAGGTAGTAGGCTGCATCCTCATATATGCTAACCTCGTTAACTGAAAATGGATTTAGATCTCCTTTAACATAGTAGGCGATCCCACCTCTTACAAACTTTATACACTGATGTAGAGAGGGTGAGATCGTGTTATTTTTATGTATCCATGGTCTTTCAAGCAAAGCATTGAAAGACGTATCTGAGTCTATAATGTGAAACTTAGCTTCAGTTTTCCAATTATCTATCTCCAAAGAAAACACTATGGAGCCTAAGGCCCTCTCACCTTGCTCATTGAGTACTCTCAACATCATCCTTTTTTTGGAGTTTGGAGATGTTGATCCTCAAGTAGGCAAGGGTTTTTAGACTCATAATATTGACTGATGCACTTGGATCAACCAACACTCTTGATAGCATGTATCTGCCAACATCCACTATAATGTAAAGAGGGTGGTTATGCTCAATTATCCCTAGAAGTAAGTCTTCATTACTGAATGTAACTTCTAAGATATCCTTCGAGTGGCATGCCTCCTCTTTAATAGCGGTCAGCTGAGCCAAGCATATCTTAAGATCAAGTAGAGCCTTGATTAGAGATTCCCTCATCTCTTTGGATAAGACAAGGGCGTTGTATATGCTTAGCTTAGCTAGAAACCATCTAACGTGAGCTAGGACATTGTAATTAACTCTGGCTTGGTCCTTCACAATCATATACATAGGTGTAGCATCCTTCGAAGGGGTTATCTGCTCACTAGAATCAATGACTTGCTTACCCTTATCCTGAGGTATTATCCTAAGAGGTAGAACTTTGCCACTGTGTAGGTTGACTTCAGTGACTTCATGTGGCGGGTTAGCAAAAAGTTCTACCTGCTCATCGGGTATACCTACAGCTTCTCTTATAGGACCCTCAAAATCAGTTGACTCCAAGTCAATTTCAATGGGTGAACCCGATTGATTCAGAAAAGGAAAGTCCAATTCTGAATCAGAAGAGAAAGGACTTGAATTACTATAGTTATTATTATTATTTAGACTTGGAGAGTTTCCAATAGGAATAAAATCAAGAGCATCAAAAGTGGACAACATGTAAGTAGAATTTGCTTTCTTCATTGATTTCTTTTTGGGTGGAGGTACATGGTAAAAATCTAGATAAGTAAGCTGGGTAAGGGTTTTAGTGCCCTTATCTACTAATACAACACTTCTGCTAGAAGAAGAGCTGGATGAAGTGGTAGCTATAATGGTGGCGGGAATGCTGGACTTGGATGGTGGTTGCACTACTGGACTATCTCAGGCAAGTGTGGACTACTGCTGCTGCTGCTGAGCTCCCACCTTCCCTGAGTTTTCTTTGGTAACTTGCAAATCATCCTTGATGGTGGAGGTTTTAGCTGCCTCAAGCACCTACAATGAGAGTTTCTTGATCTTAGAAATAATCTTTTTAGAGGTTCGGGATAAGAAAATATCCCAACATTCTTTTATCTTGAACTAGATGGCTCTTCTAATAAGTATTCCTTGGGATAACTATGGCATTAGAGTAGTTGCGCTCAAGCCAATCCTTGAAGGTGATGCGGACCTCTAAGACATGGCCTAACATACGGTTGTAGTGGCAATAGCTAGGATCACCGCACTTGTCCACTTCTTCTAGCCTCTTAGACTCTGATAGGTGAAAATTAGGTTTCTTTATGAGATTCTTAAAGATTTTTCTAACTACCTCTCTCTTGAATGAATAGGGAATGTTTAATTTATCTAGAAGAGTAGATGGATAATAGCTACCGGTGGATATGAATATTGCTGTTGTGTGTACTGGTAAGGAGGCAGTGGTAATGACCATTAAGGTGGGTTGTGGTGATCGATATGATGGCCGAGGTGGTGATAAAGTAGGTGGTAGTGGAGGCTGTTGAGCTCTGGGTCTCTCAAATTGGACTCTAGCTGGCTGCTTCCCCTTGTATATTGACACCACTACCCCTGGCTTCTTTTCAAAGACATTCTATGCCTTGGTCTTAGGCGACTAGTCCTGGAAAGGTAACTATTTGGCTTCCTCTTATAGACTAGTTGTCTTGTTGATTAATTTCTCAAAGGTTTTGATTATAAAGCCTTTGAGCATGAAAGAAACTGGGCCATGGATATTCTTAAGAAGAGTCTCTATGTCATGCTACTCAGACAACTGTGGTTCACATTTCATACTCAAGTTATGCCACATGGGAATGTAATCAATTAGGGACTCATTGAGATTTTACTTCGTTATAATGAGGTCACCTACAGTCACCCTCTGCTCAGCAAACCTCTTGATAAAGAGTTGCTCTAACTCAGCAAATGTATTCACCAAACTGTTGGGCAGTTGGCATACCAGACAAATGTAACCCCTGATAGATTGCTGATTAAGAAGCAAAAAAGAAGTGCATCGCTACCACCAGCATTGGAATAACCAGCTCTGAAATGTGCCATGTATTGTCATGGGTTCCCACTGCCATCAAAAATCTTGAAGGAAGGTGGCACGAACCCCTTGGGGTACAGGACTACATCAAATTCCTCCAGGTATGGTCTACCCTTTATAATGGATGAACTACCTCGGGCTTGTGTCAACGCTTCCCTCACTTATTGCTCCATCATCTACTTGATGTCTTTTTCATGCACTGAGATGCTATCTACAGCCTTCCTATACAAACTACCACTATCCTGATCCACGAGAGAGGTACTCTTGAGAGGTTCCAAGACATGAAAAAGCTCAGGCCACTCGCCTCCATAGGGCTAGGTTGTGGTGCTGGAGTTTGGCTCTGAAGTTTTAGAACTCTAGTTAACAAATCTTCCACCCTCTTCTCCATCCTATGGATATGATCATCCTTTTTCCAAGGCTGCTAAAGGAAGTGATGGGTTGAATGAACGACATCGTCTTTCTTAACCACAATACCTTCCTAACTCCAATCGTCTCAGCGGAGGGATCCTCAAGTATCGACCATATGGATTTTTGTTAAATCCTCAAATAGGTCATCCTCATCAGGTTTGAAATCTACTCTACCCTCTTCCTGATCTAAATAATCACTCCCAAGAAGTTGTTTCTTCTCAGCAAAGTAGTTTTTTTTATGATATCATATAATGAACGATCTCTTACTCTGCCTGGATGAATTGGTACAAATACTCACTAGCGGATTGTAGCACTGTGCTCATCTGATCCTATGTATCAGACACTGCCTACTAATAGGACTCTCTCACTAGGAGGATCAACTACCATGGGGACTATACTGGTATCCCCTCCTCCTATGCTATAGTTGGTGGCTATAGTGGTGGCATGACCACAACACTTTTAGGTCACCACTCTCTCTTTACTACGACTAACGTGGGAGGTCAAATGGGAGAGCTTGACCTCACCTCAGTTGGTGGAATAGATGTAGTGGGATCCTTAGGCTATAGCTGGATCACCAATGGGGATGTCCTCCCCCCGGATGCAGACTTCTGGACTTTGGTAGGAACTGTGGAAGGAGGGACTTGAACAGGTGATGGTGGATGGGGAACAGAGTGGTGTGGCTGTGGATGAGGAATGGAGTGGAGTAGCTATGGAGACACTGACTACCCTCTCACCAAAACCCTCCTCTTGTGGCTGGTGGTGCCTGTCAACACTATACTATTAGTGTGATTAGCTCTGGTAGCCCATTGATTTGAAAAATAACAAGGGTGGAGGCTGCCGACTGCATAGTGTACCTTTTCCTCTCCCTCTTGCCTGCTTGGGCTACAACTCAAGCCTCACTGGCTCTCTCCCTATGGATCTGATCATTGACACTCCTGGGAATCATTGACCTCAAATCAAATAATGTGCCGACTCAGTGTCCATGCAACTAAGAAAGAAGCCTTAAGGCATAGGCTTCTTCCTGTTCCTTGTCGATACCTCAAACTGAGCTGGTGGTGGAGGCGATGCAACAATCCTCCTGTAGTCATCCTCTCAATCTGAGGCTGAGAGGGGGTGGAACCTGCTACCATTCAAGAGTGGAGAGGTCTTACGGGGAACCTCCTCAGAGACATGGGAGGTAGCATCAATCTCCATGGCTGCTCACTCATGTTCTTCATGTTCTTATTGTGATGCTAAGTGTGGGTGAGTAGGGTGAAGCAAGAGCTGGAACCTACCTCAAAGGTAGGGGAAACTATCTCAAAAGCCAACATAGGCTTCCCCTTCAAAGTGGGGAAAACCAGTGAGGAGGTGCTAGCTCGCACCGGGGCTGTAGTAGGGACAACAATAAACTAAATTGGTTTGGGAACACCTAACACTGGCACTGTTGAGGCTGTAGTTGGTTGTACTAGAACTGATGCCACTGTGGGAACCTAAACAATGTTCCTCTTCAGAGAGGAAAACTTGGACTCTGACTGTAGGTCGAAATAGTTGAGTGGCTTCTATCATGCCACCTCCTCTCTATTGATAGTCATGAGGGCTGGTCCCTCACAAGTAACCCTGACGGTCTCAAAACCATGGCCAAACTGAATCAAGTGAGTGGTGGTCATGGTGTGTATGACCTGATCTAAGGCCAGATTCACACCCGATGAGAAAGAGAAGGTGAACTTACTAGAAGCCATAATAATTGAACTAAAAATGGAGAAGGAACTGACTGTGCTGATTCCTCTGCATTTGTTGAAACATAACTGAGTCAAATCCTTTCTTTGTATTTATCTTCAAATATTAACTTCTACTTTTTGATTTGGAATTTTGAACTCACACTTAACAAATTTAAGTATGCTAGGTGGGGTTCATTAGAGATATTTTAGAATGTGAGGATAGAATTTTCCATAGAATTTGATGGTTTTGATTTGGAACCCTCATTCAACAAATTTAGGTATGTTGAGTGCGGTTCGTTCATTGGAGAGACTATGGAGATGAATTTGTTTTGTTTTATCCTTTGTTTAAAATTTTTTATTTTGGCATCTTTATTTAGCAAATTTATGTATGTTAAATGAGATTGAAATGTATGTTTGGAAATAATTTTGCAAACATTTTGTTTGTGAGGGTTATTATCATTTATTTGATATATTTGATTTGATTTTGATTTGATAATGGGATCCTTACTTAACAAATTTAGGTATTCTGAGTAAAGCCCAAATGTGTTTGATATTTTTGTTGATTTTAAAAATGAAACCCTTACTTAACAAATTTATGTATGTTAAGTAGGATTCAAATGTGTTTGATATTTTTATTTTATTTGAAAAGGGAAACTCTTATTTAACAAATGTGGGTATGTTAAATAGAGTTTAATTTGTTTTATGTGTTGTTTGATGATGAAATTTCCTATTTGACAAATTTGGGTATGTCAAATGGAATTCACATGTGTATAGATTTTCAAGATTATGGAAAGAGGAACTCTACTTAACAAATGTAAGTATGTTAAATAGAATTTAATATATTTTGATTTTCCAAAAAGGGAACTTTTCTTTGACAAATTATGTCAAATGGAGTTCAAATATGTTTTGATTTTTGGTGATTTTTGAAAAGGGGAGTTCCACTTAACAAATTTGGGTATGTTAAATGAAATTATTTTTTAGAAAATGAAATATTTGTGTGATATATTGCTTTTGAAAGGGGAAATATAACTTAGCACATGTGGAATATTAAGTGGAATTTCAATTTTGTATCATGGTTTCATCTTAAAGTAGAATCTTCATTCAACAAACTTAGGCATGTTGAATAGAGTTAACTATTTTGAAAATTTTGTTTTCAAAAAAAAGGATTTTAAAATTTTTTATTTTAATTTTTGAAAGGAACTTGCATATAACAATTGTTGATATTGTTAGATGAGGTTTGGTTATCTTTATGCCTTTTGAAAACCTTTTTATAAATTTTGTGCAAATCTTTCATCATGTGAATTTTGAAAAGTTATTTTGAAAAGTAGTATCTTGCAAAGGGTTTATTTTCTTAAGTATAAGATGAACCTTGCTAAGCTAGTGGTAAAGAGGTTCTAAATTTTTAGTCATCTCCTTTCATTAGTTAATTTTATTTTTTACCTATTGGGGGACCCAATAAGTGTTTCAAGACCTACATGGAGTGAGGTCCTAAAACCTAAAGGATGTTGGCTAGCTTTGCTTAAGGATGAAATAAGCTAAGTGGCAATGGAAAGAAAGATAGTCTCAGGGTTATATAAATTATAGGTTTACTATCAATGCTTGGAGTTAATAAATGTTTACTAAATATGGAGAGAGGAACCATCCCCAGTAGAGTCGCCAGAAAAATCTATGGTGTTTATTTTCGGATGTAGGGGCACCACACAGATCATAGGGGGTACTTATTGAAGTGATCGAGTACGATATTGAGGTATAATGTGATATCTCAAATGATAAAGGCATCACCCTTCAAACTTAATCACATAATAAGGACTCCTAAGACTGATGGGTCTTTGAATATTCCAGAGATTTTTTTCCCTACATTACATAGATGAATAAAGTAGGGTTTATATTAAACTGGGTTCTTAAGTTCCCTATAGAGGCAAGCCTCCATAGTTAATTACATCCTAGGAATGAAATTCCCTAAGAATACTCTCGATTAAAGTAGACAATTATCATCTCCAAAGATTTCAAGGTTAGACTATCAAATGATTGGTTATGCTTGGAAAATTAATTGGGAAAGTTCAAGGAGAAGACTTAATTTTAGAATCCTAAGAAAAATAAGTAGAGAGCACTCACGATACTAGGAGTCCTAGTAAGTGCTCCAATCTATTGTATAATTGGGCTTTATATATTAGAAAGTGAAGAGATTTATTTATTTGAGTTGAATTTTTATTAGATTGATGGGGCTTATAATCCACCAACACAAGGTTGTGAAAATGCCAAAGAGATGAGAATTTATGCTTTTAGCCCATAGAAAATAGCTACCTCTTATTTTAAATATAGGGAGCTTCAGTATGAGCTAAAGTGCAACCTAAATCTAAGCAACAGGTGGATAGAAGAGTTTACATCCACAAGAGAGAATAAATCATTCGACTTCTAGGCTTATAACTGCCTAGAGTGGCTGCCAGCTAACTCCTCCTACGATTCAAAACCATGTAGTTCGGTCTCATGAAAGTGCAAGATAGTTGGGCTATTATTTAATTGGAAAGAAACTAAAGTCTTAAACCCACTCCCTAAGAGACTAGAGTATGAGTGATATGAATAATGACTTAATCTAATGCAAAATCTTTTTAAATTTTATTTAAATTTTATCACTTCATTTTGACAAAGGCTTTAGGATTTTATATGCCTAAATGCATGATGAAAGTTGATTGTTGGCTAAATAAATGAGAAGGGGGGTGTTCTCTATCACAAGGGATGCCCTCACAGGTCAAGCATTCCCTATCGTGGAAGGATGGAGATCCCCAAATTTAAGGATGGAAGAATATGGCATGCATGATGTGAGATATACAACCATACAGCTAAGAGGTTGCTAAATCTTTTAATTATCTTATTTAAAACTTAGGCTTTATGATGAGGTTATGAGTTGATTAAAATTTAATAATGAGTGATTAGTTGGGTAGAAAATAAATATTTTATACTAAGAGTCGATCACATCCAGGCCACACATTCAAACATTAAACATTAAGAAACTATGAAAAACATGATGTTCTAATGTGCAATCTAAACACAGCAACAATCAAATATGTATAAATTACGTAAAAGAATAAAAGGCCGGTATGGTCGAGTTTCACCATACATCTCAAAAAGAAACAAAAAAGAGTAGCTCTACCCTTATATAACCCAGATTATAAAATAATACATGCTATGAGGGGTCTTCTTTTCTTCATTTCTTCATGTCCTCCTTTTCATCATTTTGATTTGATTTACTCCAAAGGTATTACAGGGCACCCCAGGGACTAAGCCTTCTGGCCACTACTCATACTAATCCCCCACAACACTAATCCTAATTCATATTACAAAATTACATTTTATATAAAAAAGTAAATCTAACTACACCTGCAAAATAGAGATTAGCTAAATATACATTCAATCTTAAGCAATTATATTTATAATTTAGACTTAACACCCTACACAAGAGTAACCAAGCCCACCTGTTCTAACTTGGATTATGTTTAGGGGCATAAGCTACCTGAAAGAAAAACATTTATATTTATTTTTACAGTGGCCCCTTTAGCGCAATCCCCTATAGAAAACAATGTTAGACTATCAACGAGATAGCATCCAATCTACAATCCACATTCCTAACATACAGTCTAAAATATTATATCACAAAATAAAATACAATATCAACCATATAATGAACACATCGGCCTAACCTAATTCTAGGGTCGGTGACCTAGTATTCTATTGTGTGAAAAGAGGCCTTATGTGACAAGACTTTACTAGGCTTCTTTAGTTTAAGTTTCAATTTGGAGTTTGAATTTGTTTAAATGTTACCTTTGGGTGGTTTCAATTCAAATAATTTATTGCTTTATTTTTCATTTTACTTTACTTGTATTTGGTTAAAGTGATGTTTAGGTTTTCAAGAATGAAGAGTAGGATGAATACCATTTTTTTTGAATGGAACTCACCCTATTCTACATCCTAACTCCTAAATCTTTATCCTAAAAAGTCTAACTAAAGTTCTTAAGTACCTTAATTAGTTCTTTTAATCTCTTTTAGTTTGTTTGAATTTAGAATGATCCTTTTCTTTTCTTTGAAATTTAGATTTGATTTGACTATTGTTTGTTTGATTTGATTTAATTTCTAAAGTTTAAGTTTGTTTAATTTCATGTATTTTGATTGATTAAATTAAGATTAGATGTTTTGATTTAATTATGTTTTGATAATTCAATATCCTTTAATTCGAAAGTTTAAATTTGTTTAATTTCATGAATTTTTTATTGGTTAATTTTGAATTAGATGTTTTGATTTAATTAAATTTTGAAAATTCAATATTCTTTAAATTAATATCTAATTTCTTTCTTTCGATTTTAATTTAAGACTTTAATTTCATATGATTAATATCATTTTGATGATGTTTAGATTCATTGATTTTCTTATTTCATTTAAGTTTTGTTTAGATTAGTGAATGAATTCCAATTAATTTATGATTTATTTGAAGTTTGATGTGCTCTTTTATTTGAATTCCAATTAGGGGTTTGATTTCTTAAATTTAGTCACATATTTTATATATTTATCTTTTTTTTTTTTGGTTTGATGATTAATCTTTTATCTTAGTTCAATGGGTTTGTTTTGTTTGAGTTTTATTTAACTTATTTTGATATTGATAGGAATTTGGCATATGAGTTGGTGACTTTATAGTTTAGATTCAATTTTATGTTTATTTAATTTGATTATGGTTCATTTATTTATAGTTTGATTGGATTAAATGAATTGCAAGTTTGCTTTGATTTTAATTGAGTTTGATTATTTATTATTAGAATTTCATTTTAATCTCATTCATTTATCATGTTTATTAGAGTTTGGTTTATGTTTTGATTTCATATATTTAATACTTAATTAGTTTATCTTATTTAAGTAGGTTGAATTAGATTTAATTTGATTATCTATTAAATTGATGAGAGTCTATCTTAATTTGATTTAATTTGATTTGATTAGCTTTATTAGTTTATGGTTTGCTTAGGTTCAATGTGATTAACTTAATTATATAATTAGTTTAATTAAGCGGTGTGATTAAATTAATTATTAGAGTAATTAAGTGTTTGATTTAAGCTTGATTTAAGAATTAGTCTTAATATGATTTATTTAAATCATTTTGGTTTACTAAAATGATGGGTTAATTTAAAATGTTTACATTAATTAGATGTTTAGTTAATTAGATTTGATTAAGGATAATTCAATTTTAAATTATTAGCTTAATTAAAGATTTATGTAATTAGAAATTAATGACTTAATTGCCCACATGTGAGTGATTTGATTTAATAGATTTAATTAAGCATTTTTTTACTTAAATTTGATTGACTAAAGGATTATTATTATTGTTGTTGTTGTTATTTTTTGATTAGATTAAGTGAATTAATTATTTATTTTATTTTTTCAATTAAGCTTGATTATTTATAGTTAGAGTTTTATTTGAATTCATTCATTTATTATGTTTATTGAATTTCATTTAATATTTTAATTATAAATTCATGTTTAATTTAGTTATTAGGTTTATATATTTAATGATTAATTAGTTATCTTATTCCAAATGGATTAAATTAGATTTGATTTAGTTATATATTAATTTGATTAAGTTCACCTTAACTTTGTTTGGTTTAATTTGATTAATATTAAATGATTACAATTAATTGGATTTGTAATCAATTTGATTTTTAGTTTACTTTAAGTTATTTTTAAGTGGTTTGGTATGGTTAAGATTTAATGGTTAGTATGGGTTTAATTATATTAATTTGGTTTGTATAGTTAACTAGGTTGATTACTTATGGATGGAAATGTGAACATATGTAATTAAAAGTTTGATTATTGGATGTTTTATTTGAATTATTTTACCCAAGTTGAGTATAATTTTTTGTTAAGTCTTTTCTTGATTTCTTTAATTTAATTTAGTTTTGTTTAAGTAATTAATTAACTTAATGTGACATTTCATTATGAGTTTAGTTAAATATCTATCTTAGTTGAAGGATTAAATAAGTTTAATTTGATTGGAGATTAAAGCTTCATTAATTTGTTTATGTATGAGTTTAATTTGAAATATAATTATTTAATTGAGTTTAATTAATTTAATTAGGTTTAAGTTTATGTTTAATTTAATTTCATTTGAATATTATATGATATTTTTCTGATTTGAGATTTGATTAACAATCATTTAAATGTTATGTTTTTCTGATTTTTTACTTAATATTTAAATTATTATAAGTATAGCTTTAATTCATTCTTTAATTTATTAAATCTTAATCCTAAGTGTTTATTTTAGGTTTATTAAGCTTCAGAAGATCATATCATTTTTTTAAGGATCTTAGATGTTAACTGAAGTGATTTAAGTTATTTTAAAATTATATAATTTTCTTAAGGATCTTAGTTGTTAACTAAAGTGATTTAAGTTATACTAAAACTAAATTAAGCTCAAACTACCTAATAGAAATTAGGTATTTTGGGCTTGTTGGATTCCTAGCAAAAAGATGAATCCAACGAGCTCTTATTTGCAATTTTTCGTTGAGTATTTTATTTTTTTTATAAATTTTTTGAAGTTTTAGGAAATTTAAATAATTTTTAAAGTTAAAAAATCTCGATTTTCCACTTAACCCAGTCAGCCCATGTGGTTTCATGTTGCGATGCCTGATTAGGTTGCGCAGCGCTGGCGCGATGTTTGAAGCGGGAAAGCACAGTTTCGTTTAGACCGTTTATTCACGGATCGGATGGTCTAGATTGAATCGCGCGGTCTGAGGGCAAAATCCAATCGGATCCCCTTCTAATTGCAGTCATCCATCCCTATTAAAAAATGATCGGACGGCTGTTGTGCCTTCTTCCTCCTAAGCGACAAAAATGATGTGCCGAACGTTCGAAACACGAAAAATGAACACCGGGAGTCCCGTTTCGGGCTCGATTTCACGCCGATTCTCACCGGAAAACTTCTATTTCCGCATTAGGGTCATGTAAAATGAAAGATGCAAGGGATATCTAAAGGATTTTTCTAAAATAGTGCAAACATCATCACAAACAAGAGATCCTATGGCCGGCTACGAGATTTGAAAATTACCTCGTCAGGGATGATTTCCGGTGGCAGAGTCAATTCAAACATGCTCCTGGATGCGAGACGAAGCTTTGGAATGAATCTGGACTCTTGCCTTACCTAGGAACGTCGTAATCACCAACCTCCACCACACTTCGCCAAAATTCGCTCGGATTTAATGATTTTCCATTGAAAGGAAGTGGTGAATGGGTTTCTTTTGCTTAGAGGAACTCTTTGGAGAGCAACTAGTGTGAAATTACCTCCTTTGGGTGCGTCTTTTCCTCTCCTATTAATGGTGGCCGAAAATCACCATTACAGGTAATGGGAGGTGGTTGGGTGTCCATGGGGGATTGGAGACTTTGGATTTTAGCTTCCAAAGTCTCCTCTTATGGTTGTGAGGTTAGTGCCATTCAATGCAATAGATGGGCAGGAGTGGATGAGGGTTTTTTTTTTGCAAGATTTGATTTTCTCCATCTCTCTCTCTCTCTCTCTCTCTCTCTCTTAGTTTCACCCAACCATAAAGTTGAAATTTCAACTTCTTACATGATGATTTGAGTGTTATTATCCCATTTGGGCTTGATTTAGGATTGGTTAACTTATGTTGATCCAAATGAGTTGGGTTGGGTTCAAGCAACCCGATTTGACTCATTAGCTTTGGATTTGCTTTAACTATGTTTGATTGATCATTTATGGTAGTTTTGATTGATTAATTTTATTTAGTTTGGATTAATTTTGAATTTGACCTAAGATTGACTAAGGTTTGACCAACTTTGACCAAAATTGGTTTAGCTGATTTATGTGATTTAATTTCTAATTTTATGTTTAGATTATATTTCAATTATGTTTTATGAATTTTTGGGAATGTTCTTGGTCAATTATTTGGATTAATTTGGCTTGGATTTAGATTTGACCTATTTTAAGTTTAAATGAGTCAAATTGGGTTCAATTAAAATGTTTTGTTTGACTCAACCAAGATGTGTTTAAGCTCTAATCATGTTTGATTAAGTGATCATTGTGATTTAGAGTAATTGGTTTCATTTGATTTGATGTTAATTTTGATTTGAATCCATTTTAACTTAAATTAGGCTTAATGGGTTAAATGATACAATTAACCCATTTGAGATCTTATTTGAGTTAGATTTATTTATTTTTATGGCTAATCATGTTCATTTGATGATTTTAAGCCTTTAGAGTGATTTAATTTGTAAAATTTTTGGTTTGTCGACTTTTGACTTAATGAGGCCCACATGGGTCAACTCTAGGTCAAATGACCTATTTGCCACTTTGAACCTCATTTGAATTTATTTTTGAGTTCATTTATGTTTATACATTTATTTAGTGCTATTGATTTGATTTAATTTGGTTTAATTTTGATTTAATTTAATTTTATTTGGACTTAAGTGATTTTGAGCTTAAAAGGATTAATTGAGTTAATCAACTTAATTATCTCAACCCAAGCTTAATTGGATTTAGATTTCAATTTAAATATGTTTGATTTAGATTTCTGTTGAGTTTCATTAAATTTGGGTTTAATTTGAGTCCTGGCTAAAGAGGTAGGCATGAGCTTGTTTAGGCCATAAGATGGATAAGTCACCTTGTGTCCTAAGGTTTAGCCTAATCCTATGACAAACCCTCCTAAAGTCTCCTAGGTTCAAGTTAAGTGTTTACTTAGTCACTAGAAATGTCCTATGACTAAGGAGTTCTTAGTGTCTAGAAGACTCCTAGACCTATGATAGGAAGATTGAATCCTCACTCCACAAATGAGGTCAATACACCTCATTAATTCTTAACAGATAAATAGTGGATTCAAAGGAGAAGAAATCTTGAACTTAGGGGTCTCAGCCTCTATCATTTATCAAAAAAAGAAAAAAGCATTCTCCAACAACTTCCACTGATCTTCTTTTCTTCTTCTTTTTTCCTCCCCTTCTTTCAACCCTATGGTCAGATGGAGAAGAATCTTCGTCGTCAAGGTAGTAGATATCCTCATCTTCATCTACCGTCGTAGATGATAGAGTTCTCATACCTCACACCGTCAGGAAGTCACCCCTTCTTACCACTGACTTAAACGAATTACATGGCATCTAGACTTTAGGAGTCACCCTAGGCACATGTTTCAATGCCTCTTTGATTGTTGTAAGCATGTGCTCACGTAACTTATTCATCTACTACAAGATGAACACTTTGGTGCACTTCATGTTGACAAAAATCTCCCTTGCACCGTTGCATTCATTTTGACGAGCTCTCTTTCTTCTTTGTGGCATGACTCAAGCACACTATACCCTAAAGGATGTTGAATCCTGAATTGTTTATAGTCTCAAACTACTCAGTAAGAAACTATGAGAGAAAGAGAAAGAAAAAGAAAGAGAGCACACAAAGAATGCAAGCCTTTAAACTTAGTATTGGGAAAAAATTCCTTAAATCCAAAGGGAATCTTCCCCTATTTACATGTTCAGAATGACTTATAGGCATTACATAAATGGTTGCATTGGATAGTACAAGTACAATGAAATGTATTTAGTGATATAGCTTAAGTTAAGTGCAGTCAATTATGTGGTTATGTTATAATAAGCTCTAATTATCTGGGCTTTAAATCAAATATTTTAGGAATATTTTGAATGAACCGCAACCTTTGACTTAACCTTTGTTCTATACATAGTCCAAGAATAATTTGACTATATAGTTATGATCTATGATCAATTGTTTATTTATTTGACTTTTTCTTCTTGTATCTTATTATATTATATTCTGAGTTGAATCCAACGATATCTTTGAAAAACTTTTTATTAAAATTCTTAGATAGAAATTCAAATAATTTTAAATAACATCATTCTCGATACCAATATTATATACAACTGGAAAACGAAAGTATTAAGCTATATGATTTATCGGCTGAGAAATAATTGTAGCTACAACAACAAAATAGAAGATGATAAGTATTATATCGGCAGGTTCGGCTCAGCTTGAATTCTTAGCTTTATGGATCAATCAATACTTTTCAAAATTTTAATGCTGATTTTAAGAAGGCTGACTATATATATATGGCTTAATTTTCATGCTAAAAAATAAAGATCATATCTTATTTTTTTTAGGATGATTTTATTATTATTCTTCTGTAGATCAATATTTATTATAATATTAACATTGACTTTATTAATTATTCTTAAATTTATAAAAAATTTTATTGGATTTTTAATTCAAACTATATGTACATTAAAGATTAATTATTTAAATTTTTTGTCACTTTTATACTTGTTTATTATGATTACATTTATATAAAAAATGTTTTATGTATATAATTCATTAACATATTATAGTAATATTTATATTTTAGTAATTATAACTGATTTGGAATAAAATTATTGTCAATATTTTAAATATTTAATTAGTATACTTTAATTCATATTTACTAAAAGAGTGATGCCTTAAATAAATGTGGGATTTACATACATACCACACAATTCTTATGTATTTGCATATATATAACACTTAAACTTTAATTTTTTTTACATATATAACACTCCAATCTTCAATATCATCATCACTCACTTTTTAAAAATGAAACACACTTTTTAAAGCAAAGGAAAGTGTTAAATAAGTAAATATCTTAATCTTAGGTGTTAGATATATAAATACATAAAATTTGTGTGATATGTATGTAAATCTTTCTAAATAAATATAACTCATATTTATTAGAAGTTAATGAGCATAGATATATGATAACTATTACCTAAATGAAAGTAATTAACTATTGAATTTCTTAGAAGAGTTGAATATTCTATGTCTATAGCTTCACAACAATCAATTCCTTTTTTTGAGACTTAATACTAGATGAAGTTGGAGTAGGTTGAAATCCTTTCTCTAATTTTAGCCGGAGTTTCAATCTTAGATGTCAAATATTGAGTGTGAGCCACCTATCATCAAACATTATGGTGTTTTAAAGAGCCATAAACTATCAAATGAAGAGCAAATAAAGAGATATAAAAAGGTGGCATTTGATGCAAATGGTAGAAAATTTTGACAAGATCGTGAAGAGGCTCCTAACAATGAGGCTCAAAGATTCTATGACATATTAATTGTGTCTTCATGACTATTACGGCCTCCTATGTCTATTCTAATAAGAATGTTTAGCATCAAAATAGATTTTATCATACCACATAAATGTTTTAATCAATTTGCTGGAGTGTTAATAATGTCTATTTCAATTGATGATTTAATACTAACTAATTTATATAGATTAAAAATAGGTATCCAAATTCAATTCGAATGTATAAAAAATAAATTATTGCACTAATTATGATATATTATATTTCAAGGATAGGATGACAAAAAAAGAATGGAAGTATAATAATGCATCTTTATTTATGCCACAAAGTGGAAACAATATAAATATAAGAATTTCTCATATAAGAACTTATGATATGTACATCTCATTTCATGATTGTAAAGACTATAAGAATCTAAGATTTCGACAAGACATATAGCATCATGAGAAAGCAGTTAAACTATGTGTTTTGATTCAACCATCAAATGCTGAAGCTTGGATATACCTTGCCTATACAAATTTACAGTTTACTTTTAAGTCTCCAAATGCTATGTGCTAATAATTTCGATCGCACGATATAATAAAGTTACCTCACCTTACTGATATTGGCTCAAATTGATCATTGTGGCAATCAGACTTTAATTTAAGAGGAAAAAAATTAGTGGAGAATTTATGAATAAGGCTCATAAGAGTTAGCTTATCCCTCTGCACATCTAACTCTACAAAATACATTTAAAGAGTTCAAATGTGAAAGAATGCTCACATGATGATATTACTTGTTGGAATATAGAATTTGCGCAACTAGTAACGAAGTCATTATGAGAGGAAGAGGAGGAGAATAAAAAAAAAAAGGGGATTAGAAATAAAGTTTGTTTTATTTTTTTTTTTCTATTTTTACTTAAAATATGACTATCAAAATTTTAATGTTATAATTCCTTGGTTTCAATCTTTAATTATTTTAATGATAATTAATATTTGTATTTTCAATTATTTTTATCATCTATTATGCATCTTTTGTAATGAAAATAATTGTTTATAAATTGTGATAAATCATAAATCATAAATTTAAAGTTGTAATGTTTGGTAGATTTTTTTTTTTTTTTTTTTATTATTATTATTTTTTTTTTTTTGCTTTTAGGTTTTGCTGAAAATTTTCTTGGACAGAAAGAAGACGACTGGCCTAACATGATATATAAGTTAATTATTATATTGTTATATGACTGTTCAAGTTATTTGTTCAGATATTAGGATTCAATAAGTTTCAGTCCGTATATATTTCAAATAGTGGTAAGAAAATATACATATAATACCAAAAAATATAATAATAACAAATAAAATGTAATATCATAGAAGATAAAAAACAACAATTGGACTTGGGTGATATGCATATACATGAAGTGTCGAGCTGCTTATGTGGTGAGGGGTATTTATATGCAGTGTCGAGCTATTTTAATATGTATGAATAGAATGATAAATCATATATCATAAATTTAATGTTATAATTTTTGGCAGGTTAACTGATTGCTTTGCATTATTTTTTTTTTAGGGTTTTGATGAAATTATTTTAGATTGATTTATTTTAAAAAAATTGTTTTGAAAAGCAGGAGTTACTATCAATATGATTCTAGCCTGAAACCATGGCATTTAATTGAATCTAAACAAAACTTAAATATTATGTACTTCAGAGAAATAACAAAATCTTCTTTTTTTAAAAAAAAAGATAATAATACAATCATGATTCATCAAATCGCCTTCAAATCAATAATGTTATATTGTTGTTTTTGTCGATTCAGGAGTGGAGACGGCTTGCTGACTTTGGTAGCTTGCTCAAAGGTATATGCTATCTCGATTAACGTGGCATTTGAACTCCACAAATCAGTAAATACCAAAAGGTTATTGTGCAGTTATTATATAACGAGGAAAGTCACCGATTGCCATAGCATAAGTATAATATAACAGCATCTAAGTTTTCTCTTGTATTAGATCCTCCATTCCCTCCTTCGAGAGTTGAGCCATTCTTTTCATAGCATTCTTTTCGAACAAACCAATCCCATTTGTTTGTTGTGATGCTAAGAAGATCTCCTATCCATATTCCTTTGTCTTTTCGAAATCAATTGAATACTGTAAATTAATTGGTTTACATTTTGATAATTTAATGATCATTACATTACAAAAAAATTGATTATTATTCGTTACCTCAATTTGGTGTTGATTGTTGAAAGCTATGACATCTGCTAATGATCATATAGAAGAGGACACAAGATCGTTGAGATAGTCATTGAGTGAAAGCATGAATTCAATCAAAAATGTTGTTACTTTGCCGCTTGCAACTTGATTTTGCATGATTTCTATATTTTGCATTTTAACATTGTCAACTAAAATGGGACCTTTTAATCTGCGATAAACAAATTAACTTTAAATTTAAATTTAAATCCATTTGCATTTTCAACTATATTTAGTTAACATTGGGTTTCTTTCTTTAGTAGAATAAAAATCCTATTCTCCGAAAACCTCATATGCACTATCCTCCGCAGCTAAGCATCATGGAAGTACGCTGATCCTCATACGCAACCCACCATATTGAATAATAATGCATTAGTATCACCTTCCAAAAACAAATCAATATAATATAATATTTCTTTTATTAGTGACCCTTTTTTATCGATATATAGCCCTACTAATTCAAGGATTTCTCAATTAAATAAATAAGAACAATTAATCATTCCTTTTAACAATTTTTTAATTTTAATATATTGATTGATTGTATATTCCATTATATTTATGCAATTCAGATTATCATTATTTATTTGATCCATTTATTTATTTTATTTAAACTAATTGATTTTCTTCTATTACATTGTTTGATAAAAATTAGCTTTCTTAAAGAAAATGATATTTAAATTTGTGTAACTTTTTGTGAGAGAAGTTCATCACTTGATAGTTTCAAAATGCCTTGCAAATGTATTAGCTTCTATGGATCCCTCGGGGTATTCATCAAGGAAGGAATGACGTAGAATCCCCACTCTCTTTCCTTGCAAACCATCTTCCTTAAATGACTTTTGGAATCCGCCATTTGGAATAAATTTCAATGCCACCTTCGTCGCTTTGGCATCCAATGGATTGAATCCTATGATCACATCCTAGAGTGTCACTACATCCGCCATTGTTCGTGGCATCGGATCTATAGTTTGCAATCTTACCGAGATGGGCACCATCCCAGACCTACTCGTGAGACCCACTGTGGGCTTGATGCCTACCACCGAGTTCACCACTACAGGATAAGTGATGGCACCATCCAAATCGGTTCCTAGTGAAACAGTCACCATATTTGTTGCTACTGTAATGGCTGACCCACTGATTGTCCCACCCGGACCATGTGTTGTAGGATAGGGATTTCAGCCTTGTCCTCCACTAGGGCTCCATCCTTGCCTCGGCTTTAATGTTCAGAAATGGTCCCACTCACTCATGCTAGCCTTGCTAGAATGATTGCACCTACACTGCAAAGACGCTGGATGACACCAACATTATGAGGCACAATCAAACCAAGAAGTGCTAAGGAGCTATAGTAGTGTTTTTCTTGTCACGAGTATTTATGTTGTCTTTGATAAGGAGAGGTATGTCGTGGAGGGGGTTGCGATGGCAGGCAACACTATGTTGAAGGTCGGCCTTGGCTGCATCTTCAACTGTTGTAAGGAGGCTTGCATGAGGATGAAATTTCCATTTGGAAGTAAAGATCTCATGAGATGCATGGAAATTGGGCTTTCAAAAAAGAGGAGGGAATTGGATTCAGGGAAACTATTGCAGAGGAAGAAAGTAGAAGTTGAGCCCAACCCTCTAGATGTCAATACATTTGATGTTTTAAGGCCACCCAAATAAGCTATCCAATAGATGAGAGCATAGTTTATAGCAAAGCTCTTAAACCAAATTTCACTGGCCCATTCAGCTTTAGGAAAGTTCTCAAAGATTGCCAACTTAATACAAGAAATGATTGGTAGATCAATCCCACCCCAAAAGACTACATCCTTGCCTTGGCTTAGAACAATGCTCTCGAATAGAGTTGAAATAGTTCGGATGCCGCATCTTAAGTGTAACCAGAAGCATCCATGAACCAGCAGAGATGATAGAGTTAAGAGGAGAGAAAATAGGTTTATTGAAGAGTTGAAAGCATTCCTCCCCCAGGATTTCATACAAAGACTCTTCTTCACACCATGGGTCATAATAAAGAGAGAAAGAGTTGTTGTCCCCTGGTCTAAATGAGATCTTGCCCCTAAATCAAGCAGCATAAGCTTTCAATTCCTTCCAAAGTGGAGAGACCTTTGAAAAATTCTTCAACTAGATGGAGCCATATTTGTTGAGGCACCGCTCAGCTAGGAGGGTGGATATATTAAGGATTTTCCAAAAAGTTTTAGATTTACAGAGGACATTAAGGGAGGAAGCAGATAGAAGACCAGTTCCTCCTTGTTCTCTAGGTAAGGTGGTTTTGGCCCAAGAGATAAGATGGATTTTTTTTTAGGTCCCCACTATGATGAAATTGGAAGTAAAAGATGAGATCTTTTGGATAGTCCCCTTAGGTATAACAACTGATTTGAACCAATAAGCAAGGAAACTATTAATAGAAGATCTTAAAAGTTGGGGCCGAAAGATAAGAATTTTCTCTTCCATCTCGCTAGCCACACATAAAGTTTGTCAAAAAGAGAGTTAATATTGGTAGATTTAAGCACACCTGAGACTAGAGGGAGCCCCAGGTACTTAAAGGGAAATTCTCCCAATTTCACATTGAGAGACTGACAAAAGGCCTCAGTCCTTCGAGTACCTTTCGTGAAACTAATTAAAGATTTATCTTCGTTGACCTCAAGCCCCATATAAGTAGAAAGAGTTTTTAGAATCAATTTTAAAGTGATAACCGTGTTTGAATTAGCTGCTCCCATAACCAATAAGTCATCTGCAAAGAGTAAGCGTGAGACATATCATTGCCCTGTAGAGAAGGGGTTATAGTTTAAGAGGATAAGTACAAGAGAATGTATCCATCGCTTGAGTTAACAAAAAGAGAGATAGGGGACACCCTTGCCTCATGCCATTTGATGAGAAGAAATGGTCTTTTATTTCTTCATTGGGCACCACCGAAAAAGGGACATCAGGATACATGCTTTGATCCATTTCATGAAGAGCAAAGGGAACCATTTTGGCTAAGTCGATGGAGTAGAGAAGAGCGATTTATCATGCTTAAAGCCTTGCACAAGTTGAATTTAGCTAAGAACCACTCCTATTTATTCAGGGAGGAAAACTTGTGACTAATTTCATGGGCCAAGTAAATGTTATCCTCAATATCCCTATTTTTGATGAAAGTCAATTGAGTTGAATGGATAATATTAGGGAGAACCCTTCTAAGTCGATTGGAAAGAACCTTGGGAATCATTTTATAAAAGGTTTTGCAAAGTGATATAGGCATGTAATCAGACATAGAGTTAGAATGCTTGAGTTTAGGAACCAGAGTAATTAGGCTATGCTTAAATATATTAGGGAGCTTCTGTTCTTGAAGAAGAAATATATTGCTAGTGGAATTGCTTGCCATTAATGTTCCAATAATGCGAAAAGAATTTAGAATTAAAACCATCTGGTCCCCGGGGCTTGTTTTTATTGTTACTATTCAAGGATGAGATAATATCTTAGTCTGATATGTTAGACACTAAATCAAAGCCTGCTCAGAAGAGAGAACCTTCCCTGCAGGTGAATCATGAATGTTCAAGGTAGTAGAGCTTCCTTTGTTGAAGAGGGAGGAATATTATGCACAATTTTTTTTGTAACTCCATTGGGATCTGAAATGACCCCATGGGGAGTGTGAAGTTCATGGATGAGATTAGAACTCTTTCTCTCCTTGATAGAATAATAAAGATATTTAAGATCATCATCAAAGTTAGTAAGCCAATGAGCTTTCACTCCTTTTTACCACTAATTTTCCTTCATGATCAATTCAGAATATCTCTCATTTAAATCCTTGACATTATTAAAAAGGATAGTATTCCCAGGGTTCTTATCCAGTTCACGAAGGAGAAGCTCTTGATCATTCTTGTGCATAGTGATTTGATGGCTAAGCAAGGATGATCCCCATTTCTACTTTTTCAAGTCTCATGTATTTTAGTTTGTTGGAAACAACAAAGAGAGGGTCACCTAAATAAATTTTGTTCCAAGCCTTCTTAGTAATATCCTCAAGTATGGGATAGGAAGTCCAGTAATTTATGAACATGAACCAGTGAGTATTAACCATCTTATGATGAAGAGTAATAATTAGGGAGTGATCTGATGAAAGAGGAGCAACAGCTTTATAAGAGGAGGAGAGAAAATATTCCAACCACTTTATATTACATAGTGCCCTATAATCATTGAATAAATAGGATTGAGAGATTGTTGATTAGACTAAATGTGAAAGAGGCCTGAGTTGGGGAGGTCGGTTAGCTCACTATCTTGAACAAAATTCTTGAAATCCAGAGTTTGGTTGAAGGTTATAGGATTCCCTCCCCTTTTTTTGCTAAAAGAATACAGTTAAAGTCTCCCATCAGAATCCATGAAAAGTCCATATCTGAAGCAATTCCTCTCAAGTCATTTCATAAAGGGGTTTTGTCACTAGCACCATTATGTGCATAAATGCAAGTGATAAATAAAGAGTCAAAACTATTGAACTTGACTTTTCCATGAATAAGTGAAGAAGTAATTAAGGAAGGTCTGAAATGGACTCGAGAAGCATTCCATTTGAGCCATATTCGACCCCTATCACTGGTCCAAAATTGTTGACCTGATCTTCATTAGGAAGAGAGAAAGTTTATTGAACGTACATGATCAAAGATATAATGCTGATTAAGCTTAGTCTCAAAAAGATAGATTATAACAAGATGATAATTTCTTATGATTTTAGCACAATCATTTATTCTGCCCCTGGCCAGTAGACCACGGACATTCTAACTTCCAATGGAAGGATACCACATAGTTAATTAAAAGAATTGGAAGGCTTTTCTTCTTTCTTCTTCTAATTAGCCTTTTGGACAGTGCACGACTGGTTTGCTAGAGATTTAGTATGGTGTGTATCCTAGGAAGACTTCCCATGGGATTTGTAAAGGCTCTCCAAATTCTTGGAGGCCTGAGCTCAGTTAGGAGACATGGCTGCTGATCGGGTGGTAACACCCATTGTGTTAGATGTGTTAAAGAGTGGTTCATAAGTAGAATTAGTCAAATGACTTTCAGATATAGGATCTGAGAAATCATCAGAAGTTAGAAGCTGATTAAGGTCGATTGATGGCTGAGGTGGAAGGATGGGGGATAGTATTAGTGGATCAATCTATTATGGAAACAAGAGGAGCAATGTTTAAGGTCTCTATAGATTGTGGAGGGAGATGAGGGGGAGGGGCATTGTTTTGATTCTTAGGGGGGTTTAGGTGGGATGGAGAAATCTTGCTCCAACTATGGCCTCTATTAGTCAGAGTTTTGTGAGGATTAAGAGGGCACATAGAGTCATCATTCGAAAAGGAAGAGCATTTTGAGCAGGCCTTGGGCTTCCAATCATAGATTATATCTTGCTTAAATTTAAAACCATTGAGGTTCATAGATATAGAATCTGGAAGAGAAGAAATAGGAGTGACCTGAACACAAACTCTGGCAAATGTAATACGTGATTTTGAAGCCATTAGGTTATCTACTGCTAGAGGGATTTCTACCTGGCTAGCCACCTTAGAGAGCCTGGATTCATTCCAACAACATAAAAGGAAATTTGAGAGTTTTATCCATAAGGGGATCTCCTAAAAGTTCTCCTTGGTAGGGCAAAAATTACATGTCTACTTTTGAAAGATAGTCGACCATTCAAGAAGCACGGGCCATTATCCCAGACTAGGTCATAATCTTCTTGGCAAGAAAATTTAAATAAAAAGAATTCCCCTTCCTATGTCAAAAACTCGAGACTACCTTTGTATTTCCACTTCTTAGATATAGCTGCTAATAGGGAGCTGTAAAAAGGTCTTTCTCCAATAGCATGACTGACCAAAAAGAGTTGGCACTCTCTTTTCCCTTCATTAAGATCTTCGATAAAACACACTTCCTTTGAGTCTAAAGGAATGAAAGAGAGGTAGAAACATTTGTTTTCTTATTCTATGAAAGAAGGAGATCTTCCCAATTGCAGGTCATATGGGGCGAGGGTCTTTGGGAAGCAAAAGAAAGGGGAGAAGTCCCCTTCGAAGGGGACCCAAGGATAGAGGTAGATGTCAAAGTAGAGAAGAGGGGTGGAAAAGCCACAACAAAAGTTGACTCGAAGCTCATTTGGGAATGAGAATGAGCACATAAAAAATTGTACCCCAACGGGGGCGGGAGGGTCCTGGAGAATAAAGAATAGATAGAACCGAGGGAAAATGACCTCCGACGCTAAGCCAGAGGTCAAGGGAGAGGACGAAGAGGGAGGTAAGGAACAAGAACCAAAGCCAAGAACAGAAGCCTTACCTGAAGCTGCCAGAGAGAAAACTACCTTCATTGGGGAGACATGAGGCATAACTCTTGCGCCATCATTTTAAATATATTTTTACAAAATACGAGCATAACATAAATAATATAAAATAGCCAACACAAAATTTCTCACCACTTTCTTTTATATATTATATTTATCTTGAAATAAATCTAATTATCTTGAGTTTATAATTTTAAAATTTATTGTCAAACTTTTTCTTAATAATATTGTGGGTAGTGTAGAGAGGGAGAAATAATAAAGAGTTTAATATTAATTATTCCTTGTTAAACAAGCAAAAGTAAATTTAGAATTATTTAGATGTTGATTTCAACAAACTTATGCTCAAGTTGAATGTCAAAATGGGATAAATCTAATGGCACTAAAAATAATCTTATTCAAGTCTAAACCGGGTCATAAAACAATTTACACAATTAAATATGAATCTCGCTACAATTTATATACTAGTTGACCACACTTTTGGAGTGAGTTCTCAATCTCCTCATCATAGATCTAGGACTTTTATAGACACTAAGAGTCCTTTAGACTTAAGGCACTTCTAGTGATTAGATGAACACTTAACCTAAGCCTAGAAACTTAGAAGGGTTAATCATAGGATTAGGTTATGCCTTAGGGACTTAGGGAGACTTGCCCATCCTGTGGCCTAAACCCAACCAATGTTCAACTCCTCAAACGAAACATCAAATTAAATTCAAATACCAAATCTAAATCCAAATTTCAAATAAAATGATTGAAACCCATAATAAAATCAAATTAAAATCATTCCTAAGCCCTATGACTTTACCTTGTGGGCTTAGCCTTAATCAAATTCAAATCAACCCAAATTCAATTGATTTTCTCCAAGATTAATTCAATCCCTCAATAATTTATCAAATTCAAGTCCAAACTCAATTCTAAATGATTGAAACCCAAAATCAAATTTAAACTCCCAAATCATCCTTAAGCCTTAGGATTGAATTCCATGGACTTAGCCAAACTTCCACCCAATTCAATCCAAACTTGATTGATCTCTTCATAAATCAATCATATCTTCATTTATATTCACAAATATAAATGAAATATAAAATCAAAAAACCAAAACTAAATAAAACTAAGTCCAAATCCAATCAAATCCCAAGCTAACCCATATGGACCTACCTCCATGAGCTTAGCCAAATCCCATTCAAATCAACCCAAACTCAATTGATTTTCTCACAAATCAATTATATTTTTATTTATCTTTACAAATATAAATGAAACCCACATTCAAATGACCAAAACAAATCAAACTAAAGTTGATTCACT
This sequence comes from Cymbidium sinense, assembly GCA_021442155.1. Taxonomy (NCBI): domain Eukaryota; kingdom Viridiplantae; phylum Streptophyta; class Magnoliopsida; order Asparagales; family Orchidaceae; genus Cymbidium; species Cymbidium sinense. The sequence goes on along the minus strand of CM038222.1, from coordinate 93,492,466 downwards.
TCTAAGCCCTTTGACCTACCATAAGCTTAGCCAAATTTGCCTTCAAACCACTCCAAACTCAAGTGATTTCCTCATAAGTCATTTATATCTTCATTTATATTCATAAATATAAATGAAATATAAATTCAAATAGCCAAAACTAAATCCAAAATCAAATCAAAACCCAATTTAAACCCTTTTAGACAATTCCTTGGACTTAACTAAAACCCACCTAAATCAAGACAAAATCAATGGATTTTCTCTTGAAATCACCTATGCAAATATAAATGAAACCTACAATCATCAAGCCAAATTAAAATCAACTCAAGTCAAGCCCAACTTAGCCCTTTTGAATTAAAAATTCTAAATGAACCAAAACCCATCATAATCCAAATTGATTGCAGTTAGATTTATATTTCAATCCTAAACTCGTATATAAATTCAACTAAATCTTAATCAAACCAAAACCAAAGCAATTAATCCCTTTAGTTCCACTTGACCCAAAGTGACCTAAAGAATCCATTTGAACCAAGTTCTAATCCAACCCAAATTGGATTGAACCAAGCCCATCCAAATCTCATACCATGACCATTAATCACTCTAGGCCAATTGCTTTAAATTGGGTCAAACTAAGTCAACTTGGTCATTTGACCAAGGCAACCCTTAGCCCATATGAAACCCAAACTAGCCAAAACTCATCCCACACCTAATCAAATAAAAACATTGATTTACACCAACTCATAATCAATAATTGAACATGACTTGACCATCAATTGAGCCAAACCAAACCCAATTGACCATTTGACCCAAGTTGACCCAAATTGGCCTAAAAGGCCAAAATAGGCCAAATCATGATCCAACCCAAATAGATTCCAACTAATGGCTCAAGTTCATTCAAAATTGATTATTGAACTTGACCAAAATAATAATTGAACCCAATTTGCCAATTGAGCCCAATTGACCAACTTAGCCCAAATTGACCTAAGGGTCAAATTGGCCAAATTCCAAATTAAATCCAAATTGATTAAAACCAAAGCCTACAATAATTTTCAATTAACTAATTGAACTTGAACCAACACCCAACCTAAGCTAATTTGGCCAATTTGGTCAAATTGGTCTATTTGACCCATTTTGACCTATATGAATCCAAATGAGCCAAAATCAAACCTAGGCCAAATTGATTGAAAGCACTTGAACTAAAACACTTCAAATCATCATTTGAACCTAACCCAAACCTTGGTTTGACCCAATTTAACCAATTGGTCAACCTAACCCAATATGACCCAAATAGACCTAAATTGACCCAATTTGATCAAATTGAGCCAAAACCCTTGAAACTAACCCATGGGACCTTGGAACCCGACCAAACCTAACCCAAACCTATCCTAGGTCAACTCAAATTAGCCCAAACCTAATTTGAAGCCAAACCCAAGGAAAATCTCCCTTGGATGTGCCTCCCTATGTGGGATTTTACCAAATTGGCAAAGTCCACTTTTTTATCACCCTTGGCAGCCATCAAGCGCCAAAATGGGGTATCACCTAGCCACCTAGCCCACCCTAAGTGACCTAGGCTTGCCATGGACCAAAGAGAGATGAGTTAACTCCCCTCCCTCACAAGCCGAGAACCCCATGGACAAAGGAAGATCCATCATTCCACATCCCACCTTGAGCCACCTGCCAAGCTTTCCTCCACTCAAACCGAGCCATGTGGACTTAATGGGGACAACTCTGGTGCTCTGGTGATGACTGGCGCATTAAAAAAATAGGGGATTCATCCTGTCCGTCTACCTCAATTAATTGAGGGATATACCCCCTCAATTCAAATGGGAAATGACACCATTTAACTCGTTTGAGCTTCCAAGAGAGAAACAAAACTCCCTAGCAAGATCTCGAGCACTCAAAGGCCTCCCCATTTTGAGTTCCTCCTTTAGCATAGTCAAAATAAGAGAGCTTCTCTTCGATCCCAACTTCTTGAATCCTCAACCAAAATCCAATTCCTCATTCTTACACCTTCCACACACCTCGTTGAGGCTACTCGAAGCTTTTCCCAAGTTCTAAACACACTGAAGCAAGGAGTTCAATCAGAACTGAAGCTCCAAAGCACCATTCTTTGCCTTCTAAGCAATCTGCATGGAACCAATCCAATTTCTGCTCAACAGGGCTTCGTCTCAACTAGACGAAGCTACCTCAAGTGTGCGAGCTACCGATCTCAGCTCCAGTGAGGTAATTCCATGAATACCAAGCTTTAGGCAAAGTGGTGTTGGTCTTTTATGAAGAAAATTTATATGTGAACCGATCTTAGCCATTAGATCTTCATGGATCTTTCGTGCGAAGGTGTGGAGTTGATTTGGAGTGAATCCAAGCTCGAGTGAGCTCGGATTGAATGATCAATGGCGGACGACCACTGTCTTTCGTAGTTCGCAAGTTGATAGATCACATGTTGTCCATTCTGCATTATCGCAATGGACGGCTATGATTAGATCACGCTAGTTCCATCGATTATTTGTTGAGTTTGATTTGTGTTGTCCGATCCGATATTAGATGGGAGATCAATAGCGCATCCACTAGTTGACTTGCGGGATGTGACATCTTAAATAACCAATCCCATGGTGCCATGTGGAAAGCATGTCGTGTGATTGCACCATAGCAGAATAGAATTCATTATTTAATCCATTTTTAAGGATGAAACATCATATTTTCATAACAAATCATAGAAAAATCCAAAAAAAAATCAAATAAAGACTCAATTTAAAGATATTTTAGAGAGAAATCTATTAAAATTATCCTTAATTGATTTTTAATTGAAGGCAGAGATTAATTAGGCTTTCATTAAAAATTAATTATCCAAATTACTCCCTAATTAATTAACTATTTAACCTCAAACTTTTTGAGATTGTTTAAAGGGATGACCTCTAGCTCCCCTATTTTTCTTAGGATTTATTGTTTAATTAATTGGGGAAATTGATTGATTAAGTCCTAATTATCTTATGAACTTAATTAAGTGATAATTAAGCATATGAATAGTAACTTAATTAATTGGGTCATTTATCACTGTTTAATAGTGAGGCTTAGGGAATTGGATTGGGGCTTCTCTCTAATCTTTTCCCTAAGTTTCCTTCACTTTTCAAGAGAAATTAATTAAGGATTAATTGATTAATTAATTACTCAATTATTTTAATCAAAATTTAAAACATATTCTGACCTAATTAATAGGTAGATCTTTAGGTGTTCTTTAAGATATTTAAGGAAATTATCACATATGTGAAAACCATGTACTTAATTAAGTTCCTGCTTTTATTTTTTTCATTTCTTTTCTTACTAATTTACAAGTTCATTTCATTTCATAATTGTTTAGTTAATTACATATTGTAACATGTAATTAATTAATTGATTTAATTCATATCTTAACTTTATTAATCCATAAAATCAACCTAATTACCTTTCATTAAATTAAATTAGGTTATAAACATGGTATAGGGTTAGGATTAACAAACCTTCTTCTCTCTTTCCTTAAATCAAATTAAACATCAAATTAAAAATGACATTAAAAAGCTTTGGTTTGCTTTAAATAATTGTATTTGATATGATTGTTCTTAGGAATTAATACGATTGAATGAAATTATATTTTTATGTTTATTTATTTCTCTCCAATCATATTAAATATTCTATGTCATTTGGTTCATGCATTCATCTTTTGTAAAATTAATTAAATCAAATGGTTTCCTTTATGTTAAGCTTGCATGTGTTGATTTAATTTAAAATATGTGTGGTTACTATCACTATTAAATCCAAATGCATTTTTTCAAAGCTTATAAATGAATGATTACATATGCTATGAATGCTAGTTATAAATACATAGGAGATGTATGTGATTATAGCTTAAGTGTATGAAGTGAAGTTTCTTTCCTTTTATTCATATATTGATTTATGTAAGTATGAATGTTAATAGGTATATAGTCTAGACATCTCGGGAATACGAGACTTTAGCTAGCCCCAAGGAGGTCATTCGATCACCTCACTTCCTAGGTTTTAACCGCATTGATTTTCATTCTTATGTATTTCACTACTAGAATTTGGATTAAACTTTACTCCATATGCATAAATATTTCAATCAAATAAAAATACAACCTTTGCATGGTTCTCCTTTCTTTATTTATCTATACATCCATATGTATTTCAGAAAAGTAAATACTTAGTCTGGACATCCTAGAAATACAAGACTTTAAGTAGCCCCAAAGAGGTCATTTGATTACCTCACTTCCCTAGTTAACAATGGCATGTACTAGCTTATGTCTCTTATACATGTGTGTGTATTTAATTATGGAATCAGAACCACTTTTCTTTTATCAAAGATACATGCATCCATAGTTGGCTAAGTGATTGAATTAATTGATCATGTGATTTAAAGCTCTCTTTCTTATGTTCATGTATCATATGATTTGAATGTAAATGGTATATAGTTTAGACATCCAAGGAATACGAGGCTTTAGCTAGCCCCAAGGAGGTCATTTGATTACCTCACTTCCCTAGTTAACAATGACACATACCTATTTAATTTCATCCCTATGTATTTTTATATAAGAATTTAGATAGAGCTTTAAGTTAATATGATGAGGTAATTCAATCAAATAGGAAAGTATAAACTTTAAATGTACATATTCACATCCATCATTCAAGTGAGCTAAAACATATTATATGTGTAGGTATATTTAGGACTTAATCATATGCATGTTACATATGATGGAAAGAAATGATTTAACATGTGTCATGTGATAGTAATTCAATCAAATTAATCTTAAGATATCTTTCATATTGAATAGATTCATTTAGAGTGAACCTAAACTTAAGATTAATTTAAGATGTGTAATAAGCCATTCACTGAAGAGAACTAAATCAAATTAACATGCTTTAGAAATGACTTAAGGTAGGGATGAAAGAGAGTAATCCTCTCTTTTTCTTCTCTTTAGAACACTTAGTTGTTAGGTGTAAGTCAAATGAAAAAAAAGAAAATATTAACTAAAAATTCTCAAATCATATAAACCACTTAAATGAAATCAACCTTTTATGACTAAACAGTTCTTTCACACTTAGAAAATCATAGCCTTAATGCCTAGTTATGACATACCACACAACCCTTAACACACACATTAGAATTAAGTCACCACTTCTAGCTTTATGTTAGGGCGGTGCATGGTATGATGTATATTTTATTTTTAGATGTATTATTTTAGCCTAATCATATTTTTTGCAGTGGATTGTGCTTAAGGGGGTGCTTAAAAATAAATAAAAATGTTATTTTTGTAGGCTGCTCAAACCACTAAGCATAATCCAAGTTAGGATAGGTGGGCTTGGTTACCCATGTGCAAGGTGCTAAGTCCAAATAATATATACATATAACTTCTTAGAATTGTATGTGTGTTTAGCTAACACCTGATTTGTAGGTGTAGTTTGATTTACTTTTCTTCTTTTTAATTAAATTTTGCATTAGGAATTAGGATTAGTGTTATGGGGAATTAGGATGAGTAGTGTCTAAAAGCCTTTGTCCTAGGAGGCCCTGTGATGCCTTTGAAGCAAGCACATCCAAATCAAGAAAGATGAAGATAGAAGACCCCCCTCCTCTCTCTCTTTCTCTCTCTCTCTCTCTCTCTCTCTCTCTCTCTCTCTCTCTCTCTCTCCATAAAATTTATTCATTTGTAAATTATAATTATTCTTTCATATTTTGGGTTGTAAGGTTAGAGCTTGACTACCCATTTTCTCTTTTCGGGTTATACGGAGGCACCTGACTGCACCAGCCTTTTATTCATTTGCATTAGATTTATAAAATTATTTGATATTATGTTTAAATTACATTATAGTAATAGCATGCCTCTTCATAGTTTTTTTTTTATAATTGATGTTTGTTGTGTGGCCTGGATGCGATTAGGCTCTTAGAAAAAAATAAATCTTTTACCCAACTACAACTCATAACTAAAGTTTTAAATAATTCATAACTTCACATAAAACCTAGGCATTAAATCAAGATAATTAAAAGATTTAACAACCCCTTAGCAAAATTTTATATGTCCCACATTATGCATGCATATTGCTTCACTCTTGCTAAGAGAGAGTTTCCATCCTTGCATGATAGGAGAAGGCTTGATGTTTGAGGGCCTCCTCTCTCATGGAAAACACCTCTTTCCCATTGATTTAGCCCATAATCCATTTTCATCATGCATTTAGGCATACAAAAATCTTAAAGCCTTTGTCAAAATGAAGTGTCAAAAATCAAATAAAATTTGAAAAGATTTCTCATTAGACAAAGTCATTATTCATACCACTCATGCTCTAGTCTCTTAGGGAGTGAGTTTAAAGACTTTAGTTTCTTTCTAAAGTAATAACAACCCAACTATCTTGCAATTTCATAAGACTTGTCTACATGAATTTAAAGCATAGGAGGAGTTAGTTGGAAGCCACTCTAAGTAATTGTAAGCCCAACAGTTGGGTGGTTTACTCTCTCTTGAGGAGGTAAACCTTAGACCCCTCTTTGCTTAGATTTAGGTCATGCTTTAGCTCTTGCTAAAGCTTCCTAGATTTAAGATCCGAGGTAGTTGTTTCCTTCAGGCTACAAGCATAAATCCTCACTTCTTAGGATTTTCCATAACCTTGTGTTGATAGATTATAAGTCCTAGTAATATAATAAAATTTTAACTTAACCAAATAAATCTCTTCACTTTCAAATATATAAATCCCAAGCATAGGATAGATTGGAATGCTCACTAGGTTTCTTAGTATCATGAGCATTCCCTACTTGTCTCCTTTGGCTTCCAAAATAAGTCTCTCCATTTGATCTTTCCAATTTGATTTTCCTATATAGCCAATTTATTGATAGTCTTAACCTTGAAATCTTTGGAGACAATAATTACCAACTTTAATTGAGAGTATTCTTAAGAAATTCACCTTCCTTAAGATATACTAACTTGCCCTCATAGGAAACTTTAGAACCTGATTTAATATAAACCCTACTTTATTCATCCATGTAAAATAAGAGAAAAATCTCTAGTACATTCGAAGACCCATCATGCCTTAGAAGTGCTTATTACGTAAATAGGTCCATTGAAGGGTGATATCCCAATATTTCAAGAAAGTATATCATACCTTAATGCCGTACCCGATCACTTCAATAAGTACCCCCTTAGATCTGCATGGTGTCTCACCCATATACATAAAAAAAACACCGTAGATTTTTCTAGTGACTCTGCTAGGAATGATTCCTCTCTCCATCTCTAGTAGATAATTATTGTCTCCAAGCATCGATAGTGGACTTATGCTTTATATAAAGTCTGAGACTATCTCTCTTTCCATTGGCAGTTAGCATATTTCATCCTTAAGCAAACCTTACCAATATTCTTTAGGTTGTAGGGCCTCACTCCATGTAAGTTCTGAAACCCCTATTGGGTCCCCCATTAGGTAAAAAAAATTAAATTAACTGATGAAAGGAGATGACTAAAAATTTAGAACCTCTTTGCCACCAGCTTGGTGAGACAAGGTTCATCTTATACTAAAGAAATTAAACCATTTTACAAAATGACACTTTTCAAAAGCACTTTTTCAAAATTCACATAACAAAATATTTGCAAAAAAATTATAATTCAAAAGGCATAAAAATAACCAAAACTCATTTAACAATACAATGGTGTTTATTTTCAAGATGTATATGGGGGACACCACGTAGATCTAAGGGGTGGGGTACTTATTGAAGTGATCGTATACGATATTGAGGTATGAAGTACTATCTCAAAAGATAGAGACATCACCCTTCAATAAATCTAATCACATAATAAGGACTTATAAGGTATGATGGGTCTTCGAATATACTAAAGATTTTTCCCTACTTTACATGGATTAATAAAATAGGGTTTATATTAAATCGGGTTCTAAAGTTTCCTATGGAGGCAAGCCTCCATGGTTAATTACATCCTAAGGAAGGTGAATTAAGAATACTCGATTAAAGTAGTAATTATCTCCAAAGATTTCAAAGTTAAGACTATCAATGTCGGTTATGTTTGGAAAATCAAGGGGGAAGATCAAGGAGAAGACTTATTTTGGAAGCCAAAGGAGATAAGTAGGGAATGCTCATGATACTAGGAGACCTAGTGAGCATTCCAGTCGATCCTATGGTTGTGCTTTATATATTTGAAATTGAAGAGAATTATGTGTTTGAGTTGAAATTTTATTAGATTACTAGGGCTTATAGTCCAACAATGCAAGATTATGAAAATTCCTAAGAGGTGAGGATTTATACTTGTAGCCTAAAGGAAATAGTTACCTTAGATCCTAAATCTAGGGAGCTTTAGCAAGAGCTAAAGCATGACCTAAATCTAAGCTAAGATGGGTATATGGTTTACCTCAACGAGAGAGAGTAAACCACTCGACTACTGGGCTTATAACTGCTTGGAGTGGTAGCTAGCTAACTACTCCTACACTTTAAAACCATATAGGAAAGTCTTATGATTTTGAAATATAGTTGGGTTGTTAGTATTTAGAAAAGAGACTAAAGTTCTTAAACCCACTCTCTAAGAGACTAGAGCATGAGTGGTATGAGTAATGACTTAATCTAATGAGAAATCTTTTCAAATTTTATTTGTATTTGACACTTCATTTTACCAAATGCTATAGAATTTTCATCTGTCTAAATGCATGATGAAAGTGGATTATGGGATAAATTAATGGAAAGAGTTGTTTTCCACCTAAGAGGAGACCCTTAAAGGTCAAATTTTCCCTTATCATGCAAGGATGGAAACCCTCTGTTAGCAAGAGTGAAGTAATATATATGCATGATGTGAGACATACAATATTCAGCTAAGGAGTTGCTGAATTTTTTTAATTATCTTGATTTAATACCTAAGCTTTATGCGAGGTTATGAGTTATTTAAAATTTTAGTTATGAGTTGTAGTTGGGATAGAAAAATTAATTTTTTTCCCTAAGAATCTAATCGTATTCGGGTCATACAACAAATACCAATCATAAAGAAACTATGAAGAGGCATGCCATTTTTAATGCACAAGCTAAACATAACATCAAACATTTTATAATAAAAAGAATAGTAACGTGATCGGTAACAACAACCCAAAAAGAGAAAATGGGTAGCTGAGCTCTTATACAACCTGAAATATGAACAAATAATTACATTTTATAATGAATGAATGTTATGGGGGGGTCTCCATTCTTCATTATTCATGTCTTCATATCTTCATTTCTTCACTTGATTTAGTAGGCTTCAATGCATCACATGACACCCCAAGACTAAGCATTCTGGCCAATGCTCATCCTAATCACCTATAGCACTCATCCTAATTTCTAATGCAAAATTACATTAAAAATAGGAAAAGTAAATCTAACTACACCTGCAAAAAAACTATTAGCTAAACACATATACAATCCCAAGCAGTTATATATATAATTTGGATTTAGCACCCTGCATATGGGTAATCAAGCCCACCTGTCGTAACTTGGATTATGCTTAGGGGTTTAAGCAACCTATAAAGAGGATATTTATATTTATTTTAAGCACCATTTTAGCATAATCCTCTGTAAAAAATAGCATTAGGCTAATCACTGACTAACATACAGTCTATGAAATATATACCCTAATATTCAGTCTAAAATAATACATCACAGAACCAAATATACAATATACAATACACCGCCCTAACATAAAGCTAAAACTGGTGACTTAGTTCTAATATGTATGTTAAGGCTTGTGTGGTATATCCTAACTAGGAATTAAGGTTATGATTTTCTAAATGTGAGAGGATTTAATTTTAAGAGGTCGATTTCACTTTTAAGTGGTTTATATGACTTGAGAATTTTTAGTTAGCATTTTTTTTATTTCATTTGGCCTATACTTAGCAACTAAGTGTTATAAAGAGAAGAAAAAGAAGGGATTATGCTCTTACATACCTAACTTAAGTCATTTCTAAAGCATATTAATTAGCTCAATTCTCCTTAACGAATGGATTATTAAACATTTTAAATTAATCCTAAGTTTAGGTCCACTTTAAATAATCATATTCAATATGAAAGACATTTTAAGATTAATTTGATTGAGTTACTATCACATAAAACATATTCAACCATTCCTTTCCATCATATGTAACATGCATATGATTTAATTTTAAGTATACCTATACGTAAAATATGTTTTAGCACACTTGAATGATGGATGCGAGTATCTATATTTGAAGTTTATATTTTTTATTTGATTTAATTATCTTATCATTTTAATTTAAAGCTTTATCTAAATTCTGATGCAAAAATACATAAGGATAAAATTAAATAGGTACGTGTCATTGTTAACCACAGAAGTGAGGTAATCAAATGACCTCCTTAGGGCTATCTAAAGCCTCATATTCTTGGGATGTCCAGACTAAATACCATTACATTCAACTATATGAAAATTTTCATACATGAACATAAGAAAGAAACTTCAAATCACATGATCAATTAATTCAACCACTTGAACAATTGTAAATACATGTATATATATATATATATATATATATGATAAAAGAAAAGGGGTTCTAATTCCATAGTTAAATTCACACACATGTATAAGAGACATAAGCTAGTACATTTTTAATAAAATAGAAGATATTTTTGTTATGCAAGATCTTAGGCAAGTCCTCAAAGTTAGCTCAACTTTTTGCTCCAAGCATGAGGAAGCACTTAACCAAACCTTCTTGGAAGACCTAGATGTATTCGCCTTGAACATAGAAGAAATGTTGGGCATTAATATCAATGTCATTTATCTCCCATGCTTGGACACTCTTGTCCACCAATCCTCTCAAGGACAGCAAGCTACACAGTAATATCATCTACTCTCCTAGTTATTGTAGCTTCAAAACATGTTAGTCTATCCCCCCCATGGCCTTGATTAATGAAAGTATATTCTCCTTCTCAACACTCTCTAAAGGGGTAGTAGCAGAGGACAAGCTAGATGCACATGAAAGAGGAGAATATCGATGAGAGATGTAAGGAGATCTGCTTGGGGCATCACTCTTTGGACTTGGAATGGGACTCCTCTGGTGATCACTGTGAGATGGTTGTCGGATAGAGGATAATGTTTTAAGGAGCCAGGTCTCCTCTTATGATATGTCTTGAAATGATTGAAAGACCAGCGTTACACCAACAATAAAGATTGGTAATTTTGAATAAAAATAAATTATTTTTGATGTAAATAAAATAAGTCTAATTAACATTACCTGGTGTCCTTGCAGACCATTAATGAATTCCTCTATAAACTTTATTTTTTGGCCACCTTAACATACATGGCTTTGTAGAGGGAACTGGGGGCCTTAGGACTCTTTGTAAAGGGAACTCGACAACCCAAATCTGTAACAAAAAGTTACATAAGTTATCTTCAATGTATAAGATAACATAAATCAAAAAATATAATACATACCATCAATAGAGTGACAAAGTCACCCATGTACCCGGGTGCCTTCTAAGCCAAGATTTTTGATGTAATCACATCAAATTATAAAACCAGGAAGCTCCATATGGCTTCTGGCCAATTATAATCAGTAAATTTCTCTATATTATCAGCATAGGAGATCAGGTCTAACGCCAATAAAAAATAGATTTAAAATAAAAAATTGTATGTACAACTTCACAAATTGCGTTGAGCTCAATGAATAATCGAGCTTCTCAATTTTATTCTTAAAATCTATTGAATTGGACTTTGACACTAGAGATTTCTTCCATGTAACCTTCTTTCCTCTATTTAGCATCCCTATGATTAAAGCAACTTCATCTGGTATAAAAGGAAGGTAATGGCCACCAATATAAAAAGCCTACTTTTCTATATTCCAGCATGACATGAGGGAATGGATAGTAGCCGACTCTTGTTGAATGGTAGGAATTTAAATGAATTGATGTATGTGTAGCCCTCTTAGAATCACTAGTACTTCCTTAGTAAAGTATTTTTAAATGAAATTAAGCAATGCTCTGATGGTGCATGGCTTGCATATGAAAGTTATCCGTTTCCCAGACATTTTAAGGTTCAAATGAAAAGTGAATTAATGAGAACATTATAACTAGATTGGAAGTCCCCAATTGCATTCAAATTTAAACAAAAGGGTTTACACTCCGGAGTGTACACTCTAGAAAATTGATAAAAAAAAATACTCAAATCATGTTGAAATATATTCCACACACCATATAACACCGTTGAGATTCATAATAGTCAATCCCCTAATGGTTTAACTTTAAAAAAATGAGTGTACACTCTAGAGTGTACACATAAAAAACTGCTCCAAAATCACCCAAATCCTCCTGAAAAGAACCTAAAGCAGGTTATAATAGCGTTTACAAGGGATATAGAAAGTCCCCTAGTGGTTTAAAATAAAAAAGGGTGTACATTTCGTAGTGTACAGAGTGTACACAGTGTACACTCTGGAAACTGATAAAAAAAATACTCAAATCATATTGAAAGACATTTCATACAGCATATTACACCATTGAAATTCATAATAGTAGTCCTCAATGGTTTAATTAAGATATAGGAAGTTTCCAATAGTTTAAAATAAAAAATGGGTGTACACTCCAGAGGGTACATAATGTACACTCCAGATTGTACAAAGTATACACTCTAGAGTGTACATAATTTACACTCTAAAAAATTGATAAAAATACTCAAACTATGTTAAAAGGCATTCCATACAGCATATTACACCATTAAGATCCATAATAGGTAGTCCCCTAGTGGTTTAATTTAAAAAAAATGGTATACACTCTAAAAAAACTGAAAAAAATACTCAAATCATGTTGGAAGGCATTCCATACATCATATAATAACACTGAGATCCATAATATGCAGTCCCCTAGTGGTTTAAAATAAAAAAAGTGTGTACATTCTAAAGTGTACAGAGTGTACACTCTGGAAAACTAATAAAAAAGACTCAAATCATATTGAAAGGCATTCCATACAGCATATTACATCATTGAGATCCATAATAGGCAGTCCCCCATTGGTTTAATTTTAAAAAAAATGTGTACAGTCCAGAGTGTATAGAGTGTACACTTTGGAAAACTGATAAAAAAAATTGAAATCATGTTGAAAGGCATTCTATATAGCATATAAGACCATTGAGATGTTAAATCCAAGTCCCCTAGTGGCTTAAAAATAAAAAAGGGTGTACACTCTAGAGTGTATATAGTGTGCACATGAAAAATTGCTCCAAAATTACCCAAATCCTTCTAGAAAGAACTTAAAGCAGCTTATAATAGCATCTAGAAGGAATATAGGAAGTCCCCTAGTGGTTTAAAATAAAAAATGGGTGTACACTCTAGACTGTATAGAGTGCACACATGGAGAACTACTCCAAAATTACCTAAATCCTCCTGGAAAGCACTCAAAGCAGCTTATAATAGCAAGTAGATAGAATATATGAAGTTCTCAAGTGACTTAAAATAGAAAAAAAAGGGTGTGCACTCCAGAGTGTAAATAATGTGTGTACACCATGGAAAACTAATAAAAAAACTCAAATAATGTTGAAAGGCATTCCATACAACATATAATACCATTGAAATCTATAATAGGCATTCCCCCAATGGTTTAAAATAGAAAAAGGGTGTACACACCAGAGTGTACATAATGTACACTCTAGAAAACTAAAAGACAAATACTTAAATCATGTTGAAAGACATTCCATATAGCATATTACACTATTGTGATCCATAATAAGTAGTCCCCCAGTGGTTTGATTTAAAAAAAAATATGTACACTTCAGAGTGTATAGAGTGTACACTCTAGAAAATTGATAAAAAAAATTGAAATCATGTTGGAAGGCATTCCATATAGCATATAAGGCCATTGAGATCTATAATTTCAAGTCCCCCATTGGCTTAAAAATAAAAAAAGGTATACACTCCAGAGTGTATAGAGTGTCCATAGAGAAAACTACTACAAAATCACCCAAATCCTCCTAGAAAGAACTCAAAATAGCTTATAATAGCATCTAGAAGGGATATAGGAAGTCCCCTAGTGGTTTAAAATAAAAAATGGGTGTACACTCCAGATTGTATAGAGTGTACACACGGAGAACTGCTCCAAAATCACTCAAATCCTCATGGGAAGAACTCAAAGCAGCTTATAATGGCATATAGAAATGATATAAGAAGTCCCCAAGTGGTTTAAAATAAAAAAAGGGTGTATACTCTAGAGTGTACACTCCATAGTGTACACTGTGTACACTCCATAGTGTACACTATGTACACTCCATAGTGTACACTATGTGATGCAGGGCATCATCATCTTCATCGTCGACGTCATCATAAAGTTTAAATCTATGATTGGGCCTTTTGTTATAATTTAAGTTATGTATTATTAGGCTTTTATATTTTGTATATGTCTTGAGCTTATATGTATTGGGCTATTCTTATGTCATGGCCCATGAGTCATTGTAGTAGGTATGACATTTTGGGTAGGTATGGAATGAGTGGTAGGTTTGATAATGGTGGTAGGTTTGATAGTAGGTGGTGGTAGGTGTAGTTATGATGGTGTTAAGTTTGAGTATGGAGTTAGGTTAGAGTATTCTTAACTCTCTCTTTCAATCTTATAAATAGGGAGGCTCTTGTAATGCTTGGTTCTTGGATTTGGAATAAAAGTTATCTTCTTAAATTTCTTTTACTATTCTTCTGTGTGCTTTCCTCTTGAGTGACGAACTACTTGAGTGTGTGAGCTCATAACCCTTAGAGAAGGACTTCTAAGGAAGGAATGTGATCTCCATAATGACGGACTGCTTATAGAGGTCGACTTCAACTTATCCCCACTTCACTGCTGGTTATTTTAAATCTGTTATAGGTTAGATTGTTCATAACTTTTCAGTTATTTCTTGCACTTATAAAATTTAGATATCTAGTGTGATTAACATAACTTTAATCAAAATCTTTTCAACTTCACTAAATTCATAATATTATGAATATGCTCAATAGTAGTGTGCATTTATCATTACTCTTTTATGAGGATTTAAGAATTATCATTATAATAAATATCATATCATAAAAAAGCACCCTTATCCTGCATTATATTTGTTATCAGAGCAAGTATGTTTCTTTGGGAACATCTTGTTTAGTATTGAGTTTTATTTTTGTATTAGAGTAATCTTGTAATTCATTATTAAAAAAGCATACAAAATTTTTATCTAATTAGGGCATTTACTTACTTTTTTTAATCGTGTCTTTTATTTCATTACATTGCATATTTTTAAAAAAAATTAATTAAATATTTGCTTATATTAAAATTTTAAAAGAATATCATCATGTCAACTCGTAGTGGTCTTAGATATCAAGATCAATCTTTAGATGAAAAACATGATTCCTATGAATTTTACTAGAAAAATAGAAAAGCTTACCCTTATGCACCAACAAACCTTTAATGAATTCCAAAAAAGATTTGAAGCCTTAGAACAAAAAAGTTGGTAGGCTTACACATTCACAGACCCAATCCTCAAACACCAACTTGAAGAGAGAGAAGGTCATCCTGTTGATCCCATTCCTCTTCCTCTCCTGCCTCATCCACATTCTCCTATTAGACCTCATTATCACCCTAGGAACAACTTTAATGAATATCCTGAGTTTGATGAGGTACTTCCTCACCCACCTCATCGAATAGGGAGATAATTAAGATAAGATGAAGGTTATGCTCATCGAACTCCTTATGAGCATTATCCTCGACATTATGAAGAGCCATTATTATGTTGCTCGGCGTACACTTAGAGAACGATGATGATGTTATTCAGGGTTAAAATTGATCCACCTACTTTTGATGGTCGACTTGATCCTAAAATTTTCTTAGATTGGTTAGTAGATATGGACCAATATTTTGATTGGATGCTCATGTCGGAAGAAAGATAAGTTCACTTTGCCTGCTTGAAGCTAACTAGCCATGCTAAGACTTATTGGATTAATCTCACATGAAAATATCAACGATTAGGACAACCACCTATTGCTTCTTGGGATGAGATGAAAAAATTTTAAAGCAAAAATAAGTACCATTAACTTTTCATGATCAACTTATAGATGAAATGACTATGTTTAAACAAGGATCTTTAACTATTATTGAGTATATGACATGACATGATGAATTGATGACCAGTTATGATGTTAGAGGATCACACACCTCTAGATTTAGATCGTATTAACGATATTTGTAATGAAATGATAACAGAAATTTATTCTCTTGAGGATGCATTTCGAGTGGCGACTCAAATTGAACAATATCTTAGATTTGAACCTTATAAGTGATTCACAACTTCATCTACACACAACTCTCAATTGCATGTTACCCCTCTTACTTTAGCAGTTCCTAAAGGACTTAGTGAAATAAAATGAAAAGCTTTAGTGGGAACATCTGGTTCTAAGATTTCTAGCATATCTTGTTTTACATGTGATAAAATTGGCCATTATGCAAGTACTTGTCCTCGTCAAAACTTACACTTAGATTATAAAAATGAGGATCAACAAAATAAAAATAATGATAATCAAATTGCAGTTGACCCTTGTGAAGAAGCTAGTGATGCAGAAGAAGCATTAGATGAGTCTCATATAGCTGTTATGCGTTGTGTGTTAGCTACCCTACGAGCTAATATTGATTGGAGGTGCACATCAATTTTCCACACTTATTTTAAGAGTGGTGAAAAGACATGTAAGTTAATCATTGATAGTGTCAACTGCATGAATGTTATTACTACCTCTTCTTTAGTTAGGATGAAGCTCACCTCAGAGACCCACCCACAGCCTTATAAGGTTGTTTGGGTAGATAAGACCTCTATCTCTATATCTCAATATTATCTTGTACCCATTCAATTAAGAGAATATAGTGATAAAATTTAGTGTGATGTTCTTCTGATGGATGTTGCTCATATACTTTTAGGTAGACATTGGCTTTTTGATATGGGTGTCACAAATTATGGGTGATCTAATACATATGCTTTTAATTTTCAAAGTAAGAGAATTGTCTTAAATACAGCTAAGCCTAAAGAGGTCACTCCACTTCAACCCCAAAATTCTTCTCCTCCCATAGAAAAGAAATCCCTACATATTATCAATAAACGTCAATTTCAACATGAGATTAATGGGAATATCATTTTTTTATTAGTTTTCCTAACCTCTGAAAATCAACCTTGTGTTAAATCATTCTCATCTAAAGTACATGAACTTTTATTGGAATATCAAGATATTTGTCCTGAAGAACTTCCTAGTGAGCTTCCCCCATTAAGAAGTATCCAACATGCCATAGAGCTAATTCGTGGATCATCACTCTCAAATTTGTCACATTATCATATGAACCCAAATGAACATGTGGATCTAAAATGATAAGTTGATGATTTATTATCAAAAGGATTTATCAGGGAAAGTTTATCTCCATGCGCAGTGCTTGCTCTTCTTACCCTAAAGATTGATGGTACTTGGCGTATGTGTGTAGATAGTCATGCTATATATAAAATCACTGTTAAGTATAGGTTCCCCATACCTAGACTTGATGACATGTTAGATATGATGGCTGGATCAATAGTTTTCTCTAAAATTGATCATAGAAGTGGATATCATCAAATTCGTATGAGAGAAGATGATGAATGGAAAATAGCATTCAAGACAAAAGATGGTTTGTATGAATGGCTAGTAATGCTTTTTGGATTGATTAATGCTCCAAGTACATTTATGCGAGTGATGACTCATATCTTATGGTCGTTTATTGGAAAATTTTTAGTTGTGTACTTTGATGATATTTTAAATTTTAGTCAAACTAAGAGTGATCATGAGAAACATTTATGACAAGTCTTTGAAGTGCTTCGTAAAGAAAGACTATATGTTCACTTTAAAAAAATGCTCATTTATGATTCTTTAGTAATCTTCTTAGGATTCATTGTTTCTTGTGATGTCATCTCTACAGATCCCAAAAAAATTAGGGCTATTCAAGAGTGGCCTACCCCAATCATAATTCATGATGTACGTAGTTTTCATGGGTTAGCCACATTTTATCGAAGGTTTATTCATGGATTTAGCACTATTATGGCTTCGAAAACTTAATGTATTCAAAAAGGAGACTTTGTTGGGACAAAGGCAGCTGCTGATGCCTTTTCTAAAATTAAAGAACTTTTAACAAGTCCACCGATATTGAAATTGCCAAATTTTTACAAAGTATTTAAGGAATCATGTGATGCTTCTGGAGTTGGTATTAGAAGTGTTCTTAAACAAGAAGGTCATCTTATTGCTTTCTTTAGTGAAAAATTAAATGAAGCGCGTCAACAATATTCCACATATGATTGTGAGCTGTATGCTATCATCTAAACTTTACATTATTGGTGACATTATCTTCTTTCATGAGAATTTATACTTTTAGATCCAAGCACTTAAATATCTAAACACCCAAAAAAAACTTAGTTCTCGTCATGCAAAATGGGTTCAATTTCTTCAAGAATATATGTTTATTCTTAAACATAAATCTGGTGTTGAGAACAAAGTTGATGATGCCTTAAGTAGAATATGTATATTATTAAATACCATGAGTGTGAAGGTTACTGGATTCGAAAAGGTTAAAGATGATTATCCTAATTGTAAAGATTCTGAATAAATTTTTGAATCTTTGAAATTTGATGTTTCAATTATAGTCTAGATTATTAAATACGATATGGCTATCTCTTTCGTGGCACACAACTATGTATCCCAGATTCATCACTTCAAAATTTTCTTATTGAGGAAATTCATTCAGTAGATGTGTCTGGTTATTTTGGTCGTGATAAGATAATAGTTATGATGGAGGATAGGTTCTTTTGGCCTAGTCTTAAGAAAGATGTTGCTCATATCATTGCTCAATGTCATACTTGCCAAGTAGCAAAAATTAGAAAACAAAATTATGGTCTATACACACCACTCCCAATTCCCCACAAACCATGGGAAGATCTTAGTATGGACTTCATCTTAGGATTACCTCACACTATACAATGTTTTGACTTATCCTCAGTGGGTTGATCAATTTATAAAATGGCGGCACACTTCATTCCATGTTATAAGACATCGATGCATCACATATAGGATAATTTTCTTTTGTGAGATAGTTGCTTACATGGACTTCCTAAGGCAATTGTTTGATCGTGATGTATTTATGAGCTATTTTTGAAAACTTTATGAAAAAAGTTTGGCACAAAACTCTTATTTTCTACTGACTTACCACCCTCAAATGGACAAACCAAAGTTGTTAATAAGCTTAGGAAATTTATTGGTGTCGGTGACCAATCATACTAGTTGGGACCTAATTCTTCCCTACTGAGTTTGCTTATAGCTTTAATTAATAGGTCCTATGAGTCCTTTTCATATTGTAACTGGTTATGATCCAAGAAAATCAATTGATCTTGTTGAATTGCCTGTAATATATAGGTCTAGTGCATTTGCATCTTCATTTGCACAAAGCATGCATAATTTACATCATGAAATTCAACAAAAACTTACTCTGACTTATGATGAATATAAAGCTAATGTTGATGCACATAGACGATATATAAAATTTAATGAGGGAGATTTGGTTCTTGTTAAAGTTAGACCTGAGAGATTTCCAACTGGAACTCTTAAGAAATTAACTCTCAAGAGATCTAGTCCTTATAAAGTTGTAAGAAAGATAAATGATAATGCTTATGAAATAGATCTTCCAATGAATGTTGGGATTTCTCCAATATTCAATGTATTAGATTTAGCATTATACCATAGGCAAGCCATGGATAATACTATTCTCGCAATAAATCGACATGCGGTTCATACTTCATCATCACTGACTCCTATACCATCTCACCGCTTAAGATCACATCATCCAGATCAAATTTTAGAAGACCAGATTATCATCACATCTGATGGAGGCACTCAAAGGTTTCTCATTGGAAATGTCTTTCTCCACTTGAAGATTCATGGCTTACATTTGATGAGTTACATCAACTAGACTCACAATTATTACAAGAGTACTTCAATTTTCATTCTCCTAAAGAGAATCCTTTAAAGTCGGGGAGTGCTGATGTAGGGCATCATCATCACCATCATTGACGTCATCATCATAAAGCTTAAATCCATGATTGGGCCTTTTGTTATAATTTAAGTTATGTATTATTGGGATTTTATATTTTGTATATGTCTTGAGCTTATATGTATTGGGCTATTCTTATGTCATGGCCCATGAGTCATTATAGTAGGTATGATATTTTGGGTAGGTATGGAATGAGTGGTAGGTTTGATAATGGTGGTAGGTTTGATGGTAGGTGGTGGTAGGTGTAGTTATGATGGTGTTAGGTTTGAGTATAGAGTTAGGTTTGAGTATTCTTAACTCGCTCTTTCAAACCTATAAATAGGGAGGCTCTTATAATGCTTGGTACTTGGATTTGGAATAAAAGTTATCTTCTTAAATTTCTTTTACTATTCTTCTGTGTGCTTTCCTCTTGAGTGATGGACTACTTGAGTGTGTGAGCTCACAACCTTTAGAAAAGGACTTCTAAAGAAGAAACGTGATCTCCACAATAACAGACTATTTATAGAGGTCAACTTCAACTTATCCCCGCTTTGCTGCTGGTTATTTTAAATCTGCTACAGGTTAGATCGTTCATAACTTTTCAGTTATTTTTTTACACTTATAAGATTCAGATCTCTAGTGTGATTAACATGACTTTAATAAAAAAACTTTTCAACTTCACTAAAGTCATAATATTGTGAATGTGCTCAATAGTAGTGTGCATTTATCATTACTCTTTTATGAGGATTTAAGAATTATCGATGTAATAAATATCATATCATAAAAAGCACCATTATCCTACATCACTGTGTACACTCCAGAGTGTACACTGTGTACACTCTGGTCAAATCATGTTGAAAGACATTCCATACAGCATATTACACCATTGAGATCCATAATAGGCAGTCCCCTAGTGGTTTAATTTAAAAAAAGTACACTCCAGAGTGTACATAATGTACACTCGAGAGTGTACAGAGTGTATACTCTAGAAAAGTGATAAAAAAACTAAAATCATGTTAAAAGGCATTCCATACAGCATATAACACAATTGAGATCTATAATTTGAAGTCCCCTAGTGGCTTAAAAATAAATAAGTGTACACTTGAAAAATAGCTCCAAAATTACTTGAATCCTCCTAGAAAAAACTCAAAGCAGCTTATAATTGCATCTAGGAGGGATATAGGAAGTCCCTCAGTGGTTTAAAATAAAAAAATGGGTGTATATTCCAGAGTGTATACATAGAGAACTACTCCAAAATCACACAAATCATTCTAGAAAGAACTCAAAATAGCTTATAATAGCATGTAGAAAAAATATAAGAAGTCCCCAAGTGACTTAAAATAAAAAAAAAAGGTATACACCCTAGAGTGTACACATGGAAAACTACTCCAAAATCACCCTAATTCTTAAAAAGAACCTAAAGTAGCTTATAATAGCATGTAGAAAAGATATAGGAAGTCCCCTAGTGGCTTAAAATAAAAGCAAATGGGTGTACACTCCAGAGTGTATAGAAAACTACTCCAAATTCATCTAAATCCTCCTACAAAGAACCTAAAGCAGGTTATAATAGCATTTGCAAGGGACATAGGAAGTCCCACAGTAGTTTAAAATAAAAAATGGGTGTACACTCTAGAGTGTATATAGTGTACACTCTACAAACTAATAAAAAAATACTCAAATTATGTTGAAAGGCATTCCATATAGCATATTACACCATTGAGTTCCATAATAGGCAGTCCCCCAGTAATTTAATTTTAAAAAAGGTATGCACTCTAGTGTGTACAGAGTGTACGCATGAAAAACTACTACAAAATCACTCAAATCATCTTGGAAAGAACTCAAAGTCCCTCAGCGATTTAAAATTTTAAAAAAGGTTGCACATGTACATCTTAAAAACTTGAAAAGAGTCTAAAATCATACCTTCTATAGTCGTATTCGAAGGAGGAGATGAGATGGTAATAGTCAAGACAAATGTGAAAACCCTAAAAGCTCTATAGTTCATGCATGCACCAAATAATACCTCACCGAGTCATTTTGAAGGAGAAGATGAGATAGTACCTCGAATTTTAATGTCCGAGAAGTTGCCCTAAACTAGAGGAAGGTCGGATGCTCGCACTGATGCATGTCGGGAAGGAGGGAGTTGAATACAATCTGTGAGTGAGTGAACAAAAAAGAAAAAACCTAAATTTAGCCAACAATGAGCACAAAAATGTCATCCAGCAAGTGCAATCCCATTAACTTAACAGGCTGGGTCAGGTCCCATCATGGTAACGGCATCTGGTCCCGCCGTTACTGTGTGGTAATGTCAAAAAGTAGTATTTTAAGAGTGGATAGGTGTCCAATTTTGATTGATGCAGAGCTGCATTGGACTCCGCACATAATATTTTCTCCTGCCTCCCAACCCTTCCTCTCTTCACCGATTGATAACTACACCACAAACTTTGTCCACCATGCACGCCACCATCATTGATGCAGGCACCTTTGAAATGACTTTTGTTGTACACCAGCACTTCAAATGGCATATGGAAGTTGGTGTGCATCTCTTTGAGCAATTCAAATGTTATCTCTTTTGTCTTCTCTGACTCTAGCTTTGAGATTTATGATGGAAGTAGTTCAGTGTGGAGCAAGGGTTCCCAATCCAAAAAATCCTCCACAAAATCTAGAGCTTTTTGAAGAATGGGATATGATGATGAGGGACAAAGACGATGAGATGTAGAAGGCAAGTGACGATCCTTGAGAAATACTTCAAAAATGCAATTTAGGTAGCATCAAAATTAATTAGGCAGAGTGATGGGGTGGGTTGGGTTAATGGATCATGGCACTATTTATGCAACTAGAGGTTTTATGAGGGTGGAGGGTTTGGTTGGGGTGGGGAGATCGTTGATTCTTTGTTTAATTACTTTTGGTCGGTTTGTGATGTTGCTCCACCTTAATCCTTCAGATTAAGCTCTACTTATAAACATTAGTTTTATTATACAATATACTTATTTATACATGTTATACTTAGTAATACATATTAGTATGAATATTAACTAAGATTAGTTACGGTGGTCCCGTTATAACCAACTATAAGTATGTTGTATTGATACTTTTGGAAGGAGATCGATATTCTATTTTTCTAGTGCAAATCAAATTAGCATTTTTTTGTAAAGGTTTCTTCATGAGTGCAGGGTCCTGAAGAACAACCACACCATTATTGGTATCAGAGCTTGCGGTTAAGGATCCATGGCAAAAAGAAGCTAAAGACCGACTGTTGATGATGATCACAGTCTGGAAAACTTATTGGTTTCCCAAAAACTCCTAGCGAAGAGAGTAGAGGATCTTACTATTGAGTTTTACAAGTTATCTGTTGAAGTAAGAAGAGAACTGCAGTCAAGAAGAATGAAATGAACCTTCCATCCAATGACCAAATCTGGGGAGCATGCAACCATACCTCTAACCTGTGATCAGTTCTTCGAAAGAAGAATAGTTCGACGATTTCCCCTAGACAATATGTGAGAAACCCTAAATATGAAGATGATGGGGATAATATGCACAGGTATGGATTCTCTGAATCTGATGACGATGAACCCTATATGCATAAAACCCCAATTCATCAGGAAAATACTAACCGAGAACAACACCAGGGAGAATTTAGTGTGAAATTGGACATACCATTTTTTATGGGAATTTGCACATTGAAGATTGTCTAGATTGGGAGCAAGCCGTTGAGACATTATTCAAATATATAGAAAATCCCCAAGATAAGCAAGTCAAATACATCGCATGTCGATTAAGAGGGGGGTGGGGGGCTGCTTGGTAGTAGGTTCTACAAACTCATAGAAGAGAAGGTAAAGGTAGCGTGCAGAGCTAGTTCCAAATGAAAGAAATTCTTAAGGGGGCATTTTCTTCGCGTTGATTTTGAACAAATGCTATATATCCAATACCAACATTGCATGCAGGGGGTGCACACAGTTAGCACTTACACTAAAGACTTCTATCATCTTAATGGTAGAAACAACTTAAATGAGTCTTGTAACAAACTTGTAACCAACTTGTGGCCTTAAGGATGAAATACAGTACAAATTGGAGCTGAATTCCATTTGGACACTTTCTCAAGCTGTGAACCTTGCCTCAAAGTTGAACAACAATTATCACGGCGGCTCAGTACAGCCAGAAAATTTTCAGCACAACGAACCACCGATTGCACTCACGTCTCAACTGTTGCTAATCGAACGAGCTTCCTTCAGGCACAACAAGTTCCAAAGGCATTGCCTGGAATGGACACTAAAGCTCAGAGAAAAACCAAGCTGCCAATTAAAGAAAACCCTTATACTAAACCCACCACTATGAAATGCTTTCATTGTTTCCAACCTAGACACAAGTCTAATGAATGCTCAACACATCAACAGATCCATCTAATAGAGAGAAACTGATGACAATGAAGTTCATAGTGAAGCAGATGGCGATAAAATAGAAGTGGAGATAGTTTGTGGCGATGAAGGAGATAGCCTCGTCTATGTGATGGAGAAACTTCTCTTAACTCCTCTACAATCCTCGGCCTCACAAAGGCATGCGGTGTTTAGGACTAGGTGTACCATCAATGACAAATTATGTGATCTCCTAGTGGATAGGGAGTGTACAGAAAACATAATCTCCAAGGTTGTAGTGCAAACCCTTCAACTCAAGACTACCAGACACCCCCAACCTTATAAGATTAGTTGGGTGAAGAAAGGTATGTATATCATTGTTTCTGAAATGTGTCAAGTTACATTTTCAATTGGTAAACAAACATGTGTGAAGTGTTATGTGATGTAGTAGAAATGGATGTGTGTCATATTATTTTGGGAAGGCCTTGGCAATATGACATGGGAGCTCAAAATGATTGTTGTTCAAACACTTATTCATTCGATTGGAAAGGGAAGTTACTAAAACTACTACCCTCAACAAATCATAGCAAGTCCAATGCATTCATTGTAAGTGGCTCTAAACTAATGATTACAGCTAAAGAAATAACCACCATCTTTGCCTTAGTAGTTACTAAAGCTAACCAAGGAGACACTATTTCAGCTACTAGTTGAGATTGACAATTTCTACAGCAATACATAGACATTGCACCGTCGGAGTTGCCAGCAATTCTACCACCCCTTTGTGCTATTCAACATCAAATTGACCTTGTGCCAGGCACCAACCTTTCAAATTTACCTTGTTATCGCATGAGGCTGAAAGAACATTCTATCTTGCAAAGAATAGTAGAGGAACTCCTAGCCAAACAATTAATTCAACACAACTTGAGCCCATGTGCAGTTCCCATTGTTAGTGTCCAAAAAAGATGATGCATGGTATATGTGTATCGATAGTAGAGCTATCAATAAGATTACTGTCAAATACATGCTTTCAATGCCCATATTGGAGAACATGCTGGATAAACTAAGCGGAGAAATAATATTCTCTAAATTACACTTGCGAAGCGGATACCACCAGTTGAATCAGGTCAGGAGATGAATGGTAAACAGCTTTCAAAACCCATGAGGGACTTTATGAGTGGAAAGTCATGTCATTTGGCTTATACAATGCACCAAGCATGTTATGTGTCTTATGAATGAGGTACCTAAACCATACTTGGGCCTAATCTGTGTAGTATACTTCAATGATATCCTAATTTTTAGTGAATCCAACATATAACACATAAAACATTTGACAAAACCATTTAAAGTTATTTGAGCTCAAAATCTATTTATCAATCTCAAAAACTATGAATTTGCTAACTCTAGCATCCACTTCTTGGGTTTTATAATCTCGGTGAGGAGCAAATGGATCCTAAAAAGTATCACTATCCAAGATTGGCCAACACCTACTACTATTCTGCAAATAAGGAGCTTCCATGGGTTGGCGAAATTTTATCAACAATTCATTAAAGGGTTTAGTATACTTATGTCACTAATAATTAATTATCTAAAGACAACTATGCTCAAATGGGGAAGTGAATAGCAACACAGCTTTGAGTCCATTAAAATTGCTCTTAGTTCAACACTAGTGTTAGCTATTCCTCATTTCGATAAGCCCTTTCAAGTGGAAACTGATGCATCAAGCATTGGAGTAGGTGCGGTACTTACATAGGAAGGGAGACCTATAGAATTTTTGAGTAAAAAAACTTAGTTCATCTCAAAAAATTGGATAGTTTATGAACAAGAATTATATGCAATGATTCAGGCCCTTAAACAGTGGGAACACTACTTGCTTCACCAAGAATTCATATTATGTAGTGATCACAAAGCTTTACAACTCCTTAATTCAGAAAAAATAATCAATCGTATGCATGCAAGATGGGTGTTGTTCCTTCAATGATTCAACTTTGTTCTAAAACATAAATAAAGAGTTGAAAATCGGTATCCTATCTCAACTTCAAACACAAGTAGCGGTTTGACATGACACTTATATGCTATCGACAAAGACTTTGCCTCTATCGCTCCAATGTAACAACTTTCACCCCATCGATGACTATTACTTATGGCATGGATTTACGATTATAGGTAATTAGCTTTGTGTCCCGATACATCTCAAAGATACACGACTCATTAAGGAAATTCATGCGACCCAGTTATTAGCTCACATGGGAAGGAGAAAAGATTACAACAACTGGTTCATTTCTTTTGGCCTAAGTACGGGATGTTACTCATTTTATTGAAAAATGTTCAATTTGTTAAAGGTATAAAGGGATCTTCTCGTATCTGGTGTATACACCACTACCTATACGATTGCATTTGGGAAGATCTCAATTTAGATTTCATTCTTGGCTTACGGTAAATGAAGAAAGGAATCGATTCAATTATTATTGTAGTAGACTAATTCTCTAAAATGGCTCACTTTATGGCATGCAAGAAAATGATGGATACGGTTCATGTTGCCCAACTGTTCTTCCATGAAGTTATACGATTACATGGTCTTCCTCGAAGCCTCACTTCAAATAGGGATGTCAAGTTTGTGGGACATTTCTGGCGTGAGCTTTGGAAACATTTGCATACTACTCTACAATTTAGTTCAGCCTACCATCTACAAATAGATGGGCAAATTGACATTGTTAACAGGACCCTTGGAAATATGTTAAGGTGTCTCACGCAAGATCATCCCAAACAATGGGATGTACTTCTAGGCCAAGCCGAGTTTGCCTACAACTCCATGACTAACAAATCCACAAGTAAGAGTCCATTCCAGGAGGTGCCCAATCATACTGTTGATCTAATAGTGATTCCTAAATGTAAAAATAGAACTACTGCTGATATGGTGAAGGATGATACAACCATATTCCAGGAGGTACGTGCTAAGCTAGAGGAATGCACATTATAAACAAATGGTAGACCTTCACAAACACCATAAAATATTCAATCCATATGACTTGGTCATGATTAGGCTTTGTAAAGAAAGATTTGCTCCTGGAACATATTCTAAGTATAATCCCAGAAAATTTGGCCCTTCCCTATAGTTTGGCATATTAATGATAATGCTTACATAATAGATTTACTTCCTGATATCCATACTTCATCCACTTTTAATGTATCAGACATTTACGCTGTCATCCTCAGGATGATGGATCCGCCAATCAAATCAAGTATTTAAATAAGAGAGATCTAATAAGCTTAAGATCACTTAGTACTAAGATAATTAAAACATTAAAGCACTTAATGAATCGTCTATGATCAAAATAATTAATGAGACATCCTATAAATTGTTTTAGAATTTTGACAAATTAAACGAAATGTTACCTTAAAAAGTATAAATACTATATTACTATCATCTACTTTGATGATGTTAGTATGATCTACTCTTCCTAATCTAGTACCTATGTTTTTGACTTGAAAATAAGAATTATATTCAATCTTCGCCATAAAAAAGTTTTAATAATTAGATAAATGGATTTACAAAATCTAAAGCTGAGAGTTATTCAAACTCTATTACAAAGAGTTATAAATATCATAGGAATAGAGTTGCAAAATTTAATGATGGGAGATATAAATCCTCATTATGAAGAGTTATAAATATTAGAGAAATGCATTTGTAATATTAAAAAAAATATTAATTATAATTGTTTTTATCATGAAGTCTTATATGACATGTTCTAATAATTAGAATAGTTGATATGTGATTTTTCTTGCATAATTTAATCTTTTCAAATAGTATTATTTTTAAATTGAAAGAATACGATGTTAGAAAATATGGATGGGTCATTAAAAAATTCATTCAATCAAATATAAATCTTGATGCAATCTATATATTAGAAACTTGTAAAATTAAATTCAAAGAAAATATTCTAATAAAATAATTCTAATGACTCCAAAAGTGATCTGATTCATATATAAATAAACTCAAATCAAATGCTTAAAATGTAATTAAAAATTTTGTTACATTAATCAAAAAATCAAATAATTTTAATTTTTGCATGCTAATAATCAAAATGGACACCTTAATATGAAGAATCTAACAAACTTAAGATCATTTAATTATAACATCATCAAAGTACTCGCTGAAAGAATGATAAATAATCAAAAGAATTAATAAGAGTCATTTGATGGAGTAATTTGATATTTTAGCCAAAAATATTAAAAATGCACTCTTTAAAACTATAAATAGTATCCCACTTCTCACAAGAAGGGGTGATTGGAGATAGGCTTATACTAATAAGGAGAGAGTTTAAAATTTTGAATAACTTTTCTTCACTTCTGACTGATAACTATCGTTATTCTTCAACAATTTTTAATAATTGTTAGCTACAATCATAAGAAATTGTGATTATGCTTTGTATTTCATAAGCTTGTTTTCTCTGACTGAGAGGAAAACCTGATTTTATAATCTTTACCATTAAAATGCATCATTTCATCCACTTTAGGTTATTTCATTTTCTTTCGGGTTTCACATATAAGAATTCTAGTTCCTTTTATAGTTTGCTCTTCTATCCGTGTGTTTATAGGATTTTCATGCAAACATAAATTTATAACACAAGATAATTAAAATTTTAAAAAAATTTATGAGTTGGTCAATGCACGAAAAAAAGTAATTATAATAGAACTTATAATTCTTGAATCTATTTAAAAATAAATAATATATATGAAAATTAATTTAAAATATGTAGCATACAGAATTTACATTAAATACTAAGACTTTATGTGTTGAAAAATGAAGAAATTTGGGTGACTTTTTTTCTTTTAAGGGGGAAAGACCTTATAACTAGATGAAGACTTTGGGTCAATTTACATTATAAAATTTAAAAAAAAAATCATAAAATTAATAATTAAATATAGCTATATTTATTTTAAAAAAAATAAAATAGCTAAAAAAATTGTCTCAAACACATCCTTTGACTAAATCTAGACGTGTCATTCACACATCTAAAAACCTTTATTTCGTCAACATAATTAAATAAAAAAAGTTATATGGTCGAAATCAACATATTTATAAATTTTATTCAAAATAAAAAGTTATTATCTTATCAAATATTAAATATTATCTCATATTTAAGACTCTATCTTTGATTCTCAATGAGGATAAATCCTCCATTGAAAGAGTCTTCTAAGATAATTTTTCTAAGGTCAGAAAATTGCCTGAAGTTGCCATACAAGACCCAGTCGTGCTCCGCTCCGTCACACCATTCTCAGCCCTAAGCAGCAGCTTCCATGGCGGTGTCCGCCGCTTACTTCTCTATACCGCTTCTAGTCTTCGCCTCCTGCAACCGTTTTTTGCTCAATGCTCAGGCCGGTGTCAATTTTATTTGCAATCAGTAACTAAAGATATTTAATATTCTATTTGTTGATGATATATTTAAAAAAATTACATAAAACTTATTTGAAAAATATCATAATTGTGTAAGACTTATGACAGAGTTAGTAGAAACTTTTCAGAGATTCAGATTTGAAGCAGACATTAATTACAAATTTCTAACTTAATTATCACTAAGACTTATCTTCTCACCAAAAAAAAAAAAAAAACTAAAAAATTGATTTGAATTCTTCGACGTAGCAGTATACATAGTTTTTATGCCTTGTTTGTTTGAATATGTTAAATTCAAGAGCATATAAATCAATATAAGTATGGATAATTTTTTCTCTATCTTTCATAAAAAAAATTATATTAACTCAAATAAAATTAATTTACGATAATTTTAATCGTCATATGTATTCTTTTAAGTAGTGTTAGCCTTTCACCTAGAATAAACTTGTTCATAGATGAATAAAAATTGATGATTAACTAATAATAATTAAGTAATAATGCAAATTTATTTGGCTTTTAAATAATATCCCTCATGGCTAACAGTCAGCTTGATATGACTCCAAATCCTCTAATTGCCAAGTTATAACATACAACAATGAATAACAACGACAATGATGATAAGTAAGGAAGACCAAATACAAACACAAAAAATTCGTGAGAATCAATATACATTATTTTGATGACTACAAAGGAGAAAGAAGATAATCAGACAAGTTAAGAATAGAAATAAGCTACAAAGATTACAAATTATAGAGTAACAAGACTAGAACAACATATTAACAATAACAGAGGACCTATGTGATAAATATGATCAACAGACAACAATAGATAGCAAAAGAAAGGAAGTTTACAATAATATCACAGAATAAAAGCCATTATAGAATCATAACTGCACATTAATAACAGCAACAGGAGTAAAGCAACCAGAGCAAAGTATTCCAGAGCCTTCCTGCAGACATAAATAATAGATGGCACTTATAGAAAGAAGAAGAAAGAGTTAACCACAAAAAATTAAACAGAAAGATAAAACTATAGAAAACAAGAAAACAAGAAGAGCTTTTGAATGGTCAGCTAACTGATTAAACTACCAATACTCAAGAAATGTCATCAGGGATAAAAAAACAGTTAAGAGAAACTGCAAGCAGAATGTTCCACCCTAACAGAAAGAAGATTGATTGTAACAGAAAGCAGTTAGACTAATAGAAGAGCATTGTATCTTGTAAAGAAACATTAGAACTAAGTAAATCAGAGGACGTAATAGTATAAATAGGGAGAGAAAGACAAACAGTGGGGATATGATATATTCTGAAAAGAAACACTCCCTTCTCTGTCTATTCTTCTTCTCCTTCCTCCTCTGTCTTCCTCGCCAGTTTTCCTCACCGAAAAACCCCATTTTCGTCGAAACCCTGGTTTCTCCCTCCTTACCCACCCTTTTCCTCTCCGAAGGCCGAACTGAATCCGAGAGAAACAAAGAAAACAGAGTTAAAAGCAAAGCTCCTTCTAGAAGCCTCATCACCCGCCAAGAAACAAATGTAAGTTTGAATCAAAGGCGTTCATTCCCCGAGACGATCAAGGCACAAGATCTCACAAAGAAGGGCACGCGTAATCCACTAATGCTAAAAGCAATCCCACCTGCGTGTAAACCCAAGAAGCGATGCTAAGTGCTGGGATCCAACTGCTAGAAGGAATACAAGGATCTGACGCCTGGGCGACACTAACCCCAATCCTTATTCCCTACTCAACCGTGTTCATTCCACTCAGATTGACTCATTAAACCAAATCAGGTCCATATCACAGCTGGTCCACGATTGCTTCCAATTCGAAGAGGCCACCATCTCTGGCATCCAAGAGGCCTTCAAAGACAGTCGGATTACCTCTTGTCAGCTCGTAGAGCACTACTTGGACCGAATAAATGCGACCACCACACCTTAATTGTGTTCATTATCTATTTATGCGAAAGGATGGATGAATATGGACAAACAATTTTCTTAGCATTAGAACAAACAAATGGGATTGGTGTGATAGAGAAGAAGGCTATGAAGAAAATGGCTCTACTCTCTAAAGAGGGAATGAAGGATCTACTAAAGCAGAAAAATTTAGACGACGTGATTTTCTCTAATGATAATGCTGCACATGCTATGGAAATTGGCGGCTTTCCCATCGATGCATACTGCGCGGGTATGATAGCTCTGGAACACCTTCGCATTTCTTTTGCTGGATTGTGTGGTACATATTCTACATTAATAGAGATAGCTTATGCTTTTGAGCAAGCTACTCGAGTAAGAATGCCACAGCTAGTTTTGTAAAAATCATGTTCTTTTAAGCTTAAATTTTATTAAAAAATCTATGAAAAAGTATAGAGATTGTACATATATGTTTTTTTTTATTTCAGATGCTTGGCTATAGAGATTACATGTTTGAATACTATATTATAATATAATGATGCAAGTTTAAAATTTTAATGATGATTCTAATTTTTTTATTGACCATCTTAAATTAAACTCAATGTTTCTTATTAATCACAAGTTGAGTGAGAAGTTTAGGATGATTAATTAAACTGTAGCATATACATCTATATTAATGATTGTTTCTCTCTCAACTACCAATCCTTGCTAATTGGGGATTCACTATACCTTTAAAATAGAGTGGCTTTAGTTTATGAATTATTTTTGGATGTCTATTCTTTAATTCTATGCATCCCCCATCAACTGAACCCAGAGAGCTGCACCATAGAATTTGATGTCATAGATTGCCCTTATTATACTTCATATTGGCAATCATAGACAAAAATGGTGCATATTTGTCATTTGAATTCATATTATAAGGGCCATAATACTCTCAAAGTTGAATAATTATATATAAAAAAACTTAAAATGATGCCCATGTATGCATGAATAGAAGAAAAAAAATCTTAAAATTTTTTTGACACTTTATCAAAATCAATCATATGGCTCTTTATTTAATCAATTACTCTAAAATTATTGCACTAATATTTAATATTACAACTCAAGTAGACATATTCATTATATCATAATTTATCATTTTGGGTTTGTCTAAAATCACTTTGAATGAAATTTTTTTTATCTAATCTTATTTGTATTATGTGAGTTACTAAATTATTAGTAATAATGCTAAAGAGTTAGAATTATCATTTCATTTCATTTATATATTAGAACTATTTATTTCAATAATTTTAACAAAATAAATTAAATTCATGATAATGACAGCATATCGAAAACAACAAAGAAGCACATTTATTAGTAAGAACTACATCTTATTTTATTAGGGACTTATATTTTTATAAAAATATATAAATGTATTAGGAGTGAGTAAATAATTTATTAGACCATATGATACTTACAACTACATTCATTGCACAAGTAATATTTATTCTGTTGACCTCCATATATGTGTAATAAGTCGAGTCAAGCTCACAAGTCGAATTCGACGGACTTTGGAAGTGACCGTGCGCAAATCAAGGCTCAAAACACACTCGATGTCACCGAAAATGGTCGAAACGACCTCTAATCGAAGAACGGACTTCGTCGTCGTGTTCAGAACATCGAAATTAATCAGAATATAAATATTGCAAAATCTAATGAACAATCGATTAAGCGGTCGAGCTATTAATGTGTAGACGTGCATATCGGAGTCAGGAAGCTATGACGATGTCCGAATGACCTCCGTTCATTAAATCGATCATATCGTTAGTTTCGAAATATCAAAAACTATCAAATGAGACTGCCTGCGCTCAATTCAGACGAGTTTGTGTAAATGTCAAATGATTTAAAGTGATAGTGCGCAAATCGAGGTTGAAATGCACAGGACGACACCAAAATTAACTCAAATGGCCTCCGATCGACGAACAGATTTCGTCATTGCGTTCAAAATGTCAAAACTGATCAGAATATAAATATTGCACAACTTGATGATCAACTGATCAAACGATCGAGTCATCACCGTACTTGCACGCATATCGAGATCAGGAGGCATCGATGCAAACCAAACGACCTCCGTTTACTAAATTAATTGGGCCGGTGGCTTCGAAACATCGAAATCTATTAAATGAGATTGTCCGTGATTAATTCAGATGAGTCTACATGAACGTCGAATGGTCGAAAGTGGAGCGTATTTATTTGAAAGTGGTTAAATACGAAATCTCAACGGCCATTCGCGAAGCACTTGCGCGTCTGAAACATCAAAATTACTTAGAGCACACATCCAATTTAATTAAAGTTTTTGCATTAAAAATTTTATCTAAATTAGTATGCATTTTGAGATAAATCCACATAATTATCTCTTAAATATAACCGGTCAATGTCTTGAAACTTGCAGCCACCCATTATCATACTTTTGCCATCCCCATTCGGCCAATAAGTAGACACCACATCACCTGTCTCATATCACCCCCATTTAATTAAGCCTTTATCTTATCCCTGCGGCAGGCAAAAAAAAAAGTGGAGGCGGGATTTCTTTCATTGTGGGCGGAACAGCTTGGTCTCCCCGTTCATCCGTCCCTTGCAACTCCCTAGCCGCTCTCTCTCTCCCTCCTCGGCTCCGCCCAATCGCCCGCGCTCGAAGCCCTCAGCGCTTGAAGCCAATGAAGGCTGCCTCCCAACGAAACAAGCCGGAGAAATCCACGCCTTTGCCGGCTCCGCAATCAGTCCCCCAAGTTTCAGATCTTCTTCGTTGAACCTCTTTCTCCAACGTCAATGCCGACGTCGGATCGTTCGAAACATCCTTCTTGATGGCATGCAGGAGAGCGCGCTAGTCTGCAGGGTCGGCGACGTGGTGGTGAGGAAGGGTTGCGATGTCGAGCGTCGGAATGGTGGCCGGGTCGATGCAGGTTGTGAGGGTGAAAAGGGAGGTTCTTGCTGCGTGCATGACGCGCCCATTTGTCACAAGCTCCTCCGTGATGCCACCACTACCTCGGAATGTCTCCATACGTTTTGCAGGAAATGTATTTTTGAGAAAATAAATGATGAAGAGGCAGAATGCTGTCCTATATGTCAGATTGATCTATGCTGTGTTCCAGAAGAGAAGCTAAGGCCTGATCACAACTTAGAGGATGTGAGAGCAAAGATCTTCCCCTACAAAAGGAAAAAACTTAATAGCTCCGAAGTTGTCCCATCCATTACATTGCCAATTAGAAAAAAAGGAGCGAGTACCCATCTTTTCTTAGCTTAGAAGGCGGCTGTAGAACCTCCGGCAGTTGAATCCTCTCCGAGGGCCTTTATATCTAAGGTGGGGAAAGTAAGTGGGGACCCAACACGTATGAGTGATGAATGTGACGCTAGACTCTCGTGAGATTAATCACAATGACATCCCCACCCATAAGATGAGTGAGTTGTTGAGTGGATACCCATTGAAAAAAAAAAAAAAAAAACGGTCACTATCTTCGTTAGTGGTCAATACCCCTCGGATGGGAGCACAGACAAGCTTTACAGGGAGGAGAACAAAAGCAGTAACTAGAAAGGCCTCCACATTACGTGGAGAAAGTCCGGTTATTTATGAACCTAAGAAGAAAGAATGTTATAATGATGATCTTGCAGATTCCAGCTCAACAGAGAGTTTTAACAAAACGGCTAACAGTAGAAGGCAGTCTCCATTGAATGCAGAAACATCAAATCATACACATACACATAATCAAGTTAACGAGAACAGTCCAGAAAGTCATAAGTCTGAGCTGTGGAAACCTTTGAACTGTCTTGTTGAAGTTGCCAATAGGACAAGGAGCCTCAAGTCTGGCTCGCAAACTCCCGCTATTAAAGCAGAGCAAACAAATGAGATTGATAACTGTTGCGTCTTGAAATTTTATTCGATAGATCACGAGATCTTTCGTAGCTCAAAATTATCCAACACAGCAGATATGACAGGGTTATCATTGGAAAAAACGTTAAGGGAAAAAACCACGGGCTGCAGTCTGTAGAACTTTCACTATGTTCAAAGATCTGGTCGCTCCCGTTAGTTGGAGAAGAAGGTGTTCTGAACAATATTCGAGCAATATCGGTCAACTCAACCCAGAAGTTTAAGCGGCGATCTTGAGTATCTTGATCTTGAGAAAGAGGCGTGCTTGGTCTTTTAGTGGCGATCTCTAGGCGAGATCGTGGTAGCAGTGATGATAGATCGTTGGCGTCAAGGTCGACTGGTGGTTCTCAGTTGGTGCAAAATCAATTCGATCTTCTTGGACACTTAAGAACAATCATTGAAAAT
Source organism: Cymbidium sinense (assembly GCA_021442155.1). Taxonomy (NCBI): domain Eukaryota; kingdom Viridiplantae; phylum Streptophyta; class Magnoliopsida; order Asparagales; family Orchidaceae; genus Cymbidium; species Cymbidium sinense. Next base: position 93,456,503 of record CM038222.1, on the reverse strand, counting down.
AATATTTTTTAGCACGATCAATGTGTCTCCGTGTCGGCGACTCCCATAACCTTGTCCTCCCATTTTAGAAGCTTCCCTGTCGCCTCCGTTACAAGGGGGCTGTCCCAAAGATTATCACCCATCTAAACACCAGGCAACTCCTACGATCGAGAGGAAAAATATTCCAAGGAGAGTGCCCAAACTCTAGGGGTGGAGGCTATGCACTCGCTTGGTAGAGATGAGGTGGAGGTTGATCCAAGAAGAGTGCCCAAACTCCAGTATCATAAGAGAAGATGAGAGGAGAGGAGCTTGGGTTTCCTTTTCTTCTTACAGGGGTATTTATAGACCCAGGGTTAAAAGGGTAAAAAATCTAAAACCCAAAAAAACATTCAAAACCATGAGGCCAGCCCATCAGGTGACCTTATGGTATGACATGTGTCCCAGCGTCTGGCCTCTCCTTCATCCGGATCAAAATGCCAGCCTTCGTTGGCCCAGCCGCATACAAATGCGTCCAGCACTGGCCCGTAATGGCCCATTTGATTGGCTCGTGTACATTGGCCACATACGATGGCCCGTACGTGTATGTCATTTATCTTGCCATGGCCCAGATATACATTTGTGAATACCGCCTTCATGATACCATGACCATGCCATGATTCATTAGACCTATGAATAGAATATGGCCTTGCCTCATTTTACAGCGCCAATATGGACTCATGATATCATGGGTCCCGAGCTTGAAAACTTAAGTAATGTCGTAACCTCAAAATATCACTCACATACTTATCGCATTCTATACATCGACTTCCAAAGTTATAATATTATCTTTGTTATGAAGATTTGTTGGTTGATGGACTCTTAATTTTCATTCTTTATTTTCAATATTTGGCATATATTTTGGATGGGATAATGTCACCCAAAAATAGAGAGATCGTCCCGAATTAATCATCGGCACGAATCTCAAGCATTTTGAACGCCGATCTAAGCGATTTGAACGTCTGATAAATGGCCGTCTCGATGACGAACATATAACATCAACATAGTCGTCACGAGCTCGACTCGGATCAAGTATCGAGCATAAAATGGATCGATCCGCCAAATGGTCACAAAACGGACATATTTATAGTCGGATCGGCGCTCGTCAAGGCAATCAGATCACCCAATTGACATCATTAAGGCACAGATCATCAAAATACACCGTCGATCGAGGGGATCGCTCAGGCGTCATGGGAGTGGTTGGAGTTTTCCGAATTTACAAGCACGCCACTCCCAAAATCTATAAATAGAGCTTCATTCTTACCTTGAAAGGGCCGGATCGATTTTGACCGAGAGCTCGAGAACCCGATCGACCTTGGCCGACATCTATCATCCATAGGTGCCACCCATGTGCAAGATCGAGGGCCCAGGAGATCGCCTCGGGGACTAGAAAAGACCTTATCTCCTTTCTCCGAAGATCAAGAGGTTGCTAAAGATCGTTCGCGCTGGGAAACTTCTCCCTTGGGTTGAGTTGACCGATATCGCTCGAATATTGTTTCACAGAACACCTTCTTCTCAGAAACGAGGACTTGTATCTTTTGAACACATAATGAAAGTTCTACTGGGCAAGGCCGTGGTTTACTTGGGTTTTCCATTATAAACCTCATATCCTGCGTGTGTTGGATAATTTTGGGCTACGAAGATCGCATCTAGAATAAAATTCTACAATAATAATGAAATCATATCCGGAACAAGGTTGGAGCAACTAGTAAGTTAAAATGAAAGATGAAAAGAACAATCATGCTTTAGCTCATGAATGGCTAAAGCAAGAAGAATGCTGGGTGTTAGCGGAAAGGAAGAGCAAGGGCCTTGAGTTCAAGCGTGCTTGATGTTGCGATCTTTCGTGAAAGGAGGATCCTCCTTTCATTACTTTCCGATCAAAAGGAGATTCTCCTTTACCTCAGATCTCAGCATCATACGTAAGAATTAAGTGATTGAAGGTCTATGCACGTTTTTTTATTCAGGTGTTTGAAGAACCTGTTATGCTCAGTAGAGTTGGCAGGTTAGAAGATTAAGGCCATAGTATCGAAGACCGGATTATGCTGGTAGAGGCGGCGAAGGTCGAATAATCCCGTCGCATGCGATGATGATGTCGGGAGGCTGCCGAATTTTGGACTGACGGGACTTAAACTAGAATAAATTAAAGTGTTGATGAGTTTAAATTGAACTTATTTGAGTATGATGAATTAAAGAATAAACCTACATATAAAATTCTAAAAGTCCTTAAATAAGAATGATCTTGACAACTTGTTGACGATCATAAATAAGACTTTTAACGAACTTGAGAATTTGTCTCCTAGTAAGAATAATATTCGAGTAAAGCTTCTAATTATCTTGATAGTTGCTTATGAGCACAAACAAAACTTATATTAGATTTGAAAGCTTGTCCTTCAATCAGAACAAGGATCAAATATAATCATTCAGAGCAAAAAAGAATTTGAACAAGACTTGTGGTGAGCCTATGAGCTTCTTAGCAATCACGAGCTAAGTTTTATTGAAACTTAAAGAACTAAATGTGCTATGAGCTAAATGCATGCAAATGAATATTAATCTAAATAATTGAACAAGCTTCGCCATGATTAGACATATCATACAAATGAACAGAAGACATTAATTAAAATATTTTTAAATACACTTGCATGTGCTCGGACATAAAGATTTAAAGTACAAATTTTAATATTTAAAAAGGCTGCCAAACTAAATTGGAATTAATTAAATATTAATCTGAAAAATCTAATAAGATATTAGATCAATCTATAACATCTTCTCCGGTTAGCACATCGTATGGCGAACATAAGATGTTAATTAAGGCTTCAATTGAACTCTTGTATTCATTATAAAACATGATTAAAATTCAAATTAAATACCTTAAAAGTGTGCAAGCAATCTAAAAGTACACCGCATGGGCCTCGACACTATGTTGAGTGTCTAGATTCAAGTATCTGAGGATACTGCGTGGGTTGTTTCCCGGTTTAGTTTTAGGACTGGCCCCGGGTTAACAAAGTCTAAAAATCTATTATAATGAGTCCAAGTTAGTGGAATATCTGAGAAGCTGACTCTGTCACATGATAATAGATCTAATCCTCTGGTAAAAGCTAAAATAGAGTTGACAAGATCTAAAGCAAGTAATATTTTAAACTACAATCTAAATCAAAATGTCTTCTACGCCATCGAATTCGCAACACATCGTATAAGCAAACATAAGGCGTTAATTAAAGCATTCTTAGATACACTTGCATGTGCTCGGATATAAAGATTTAAAGTGCAAATTTTAATGTCTGAAAAGGCTGCGCAAGCTAAATTGAAATCAATTAAATATTAATTTGAAAAATCTACTAAGATATTAGATCAATCTATAACACCTTCGCCCAGATTCACAACATATCGCCTGAGCGAGAGCGTTAATTAAGGCATTCTTAGATACACCTGCATGTGCTCGGACATAAAGATTTAAAGTGCAAATTTTAATGTCTTAAAAGGCTACGCAGGCTAAATTGGAATCGATTAAATATTAATCTGAAAAATTTAATAAGATATTAGATCAATCTATAACATCTTCTACGCCACTGGATTCACAATACATCGTACAAGCGAACAGAAGACGTTAATTAAGACATTCTTAGATACACATGCATGTGCTCAGACATAAAGATTTAAAGTGCAAATTTTAATAATGCAATACATATTGGAATCAATTAAATATTAATCTGAAAAATCTAATAAGATATTAGATCAATCTATAACATCTTCTACGCCACCGGATCTGCAACTCTTCGTACAAGCTGACAGAAGGAGTTCGCTTAAATTTTAAATAGACTTCAAATATATTAATTTTGCATAAATTATTGAGTAACTATCACTCAATTTAAATGCTTCAGAACTTGCGCAATCATTTGAAAGAGACAAATTCTTATACAAAATATAAAACAATCATAAATTAAATTTGATCTTTCCAAATTAGCATAAGTATTCTAAATGACAACCCGCGATGGCACTAGAATGTTTAAACTTAGTGTGAGGATCTTTGCATTTGGTTGATTCCAGGTCTGATTTGGGTAGGGTTAACAAAACCTAATTATGTTGTCATAGCTTTTTCCACCTCAGAAAATCTTTGAAAAGCTAATTCTGTCATTTGGCAGTATAACGATCATCACCTATATCCCCGATGATAACATAATTGATCGAAGATATCAACTGGAGGGATAATCATTATTATCAAAATATTTAAAATATTTATATTCAATATTCTCAAATCCAAAATTCTCAAATTATAAATCTAGGTCTAATCCTCTATTATTAAATTAGTAGAGTCAACAAGATCTAAAATAATAAATTAAATGATTTAAATACCCGCATGGGCCCCGACACTATGCTGAATACTTAAATTTGGTGTCTGAGGATGCTACGCGGGTTGATTCCCGGTTTAGTCTTAGAACTGGGTCCGGGTTAACAAAATCTAAAAGTCTATTATAAGAATTTTAACTTAGTAAAATATCTTAGAAGCTAATTACGTGTATAGATCGATCCTTTGTTAGAGCTAACGAGTTGAGATCTAAAGTTCTCAAATATATTTGATTCAATCAATTAACCACCCCGATGATGGCTGTGTTGAATGAAGATTTCAACTGGAGGGGATACTTATCATCAAAATGTGCTTGCAACCTCAAATTGAATTAATTAAACTCAAGTATCAATGTAAATATAAAATCAAATAAATCACCAAATTATAAATGCTTAAATGAAATTTAATTTTTAAAGAACTTAAAGCAAAAAATTAATCCACCTTCCACAATTGTTTGTCGGAGATGACAAATTAAGAAAACCCTAGCTCACAAAGGAGCCAAAGTCAAACCAAGTACACAACTATGTTCACTTTATAAAACAATCTCATCTGGCAGGATGTGGCTCTCTTGTGTGGCCAAGAACTTCACATGATGCGATTACGACCGAGTCCCTCGAGTGGTTCGCTAAATGGAACCATTATATTACGATCCTGGCTTAGGTATGCTCCCCAATGGCTCTGCCCTTTGAGTTTTGAACCATATAGTATACTTGATTGGGCAAAAAGACTCTCTATTAGCTAAGGTAGACTTAAGTATGTCTCCTTAGACAAACACCACCCCAGGTCTACAAGGACACCTTGGACGATGTAACCCATGTGTTGCTGACAAGGATCCTTCGATCAGGTTGGGTCGACTACCTCCTCTGACTAAGTAGACTAGGGACTGCGACAACCCGGGATGACGGAACCATGGGATCTAGATCGGGCGCATCTTCGTTCCCCCAACCATCCGCTTTAAGTTAAATATGATGAATTTCATAAATCTAAATTTCAAAACTCCACATGCTGCTACTATAAGCTACCCATTAAGCAACTAACTAGCCTCTCAATGAAAGTTCTCTCACGAGAGGGTAATAACTATAGATGCTTTGCCTTTAGAAACTAAGATCTTCTAAAGTCCTCACAAAATGAGGGCGAAATCTCTGGGTAGTGTCTTATCTACTATTCCATTTGCCTTCTGAAAATTACACTGACACTTAAATCATACTCTCTTTTCATCGGAGAGGTCGGAGGCGAATTTTCAGAGCCCACATATTCTAACAACTATTATATCATAAAAATAATAAATATGCATCACATAAGTAAATCTCTATACTATTGCCCCATTGTAAGTATCATGTTAAAAATATAAGAATTATAATCCAAGTATATTATTTTAATGTCATCTATTATATAATGTATAATGCTATAATAGCATAGTCAATACAACTCATATTATTATGTTTAACATTATAAGAGATATCTATCATAAATAATATATTATATAATTTAGATGTTCTGATTAATCATATGATATGATAGTTTTTCTACATTAAATATAATAAGTCAATTGTAGTGTTCTATCACATTATATTATTAAAAGCAATTAGGTGGTATAATATATAGGAGTAATCACTCTTAAACTATGGACACTCAAATTATATTATATTTCAATCTTATGTCTCTCATTCACTACCTGGTTTAAACTGCTATCCCTTATTTAAAGGAAAATACATGTATATAAATTGAAAATAGTGAACTAGTATTCTCAATTAACATATATGTGAACTTCAATAAGCTTTTCTTTCTCTCTCTTTCTCTCTCTCTATATATATATACATATATAATTTCTTCAGTATATTGAGATAATTTTTATCAAATTTCTTTGATAAATTTATATAGCTTAAATCATGGCATATACCTAAAAAAATAAAAAATACTTACCATACGATGATATCAACATATGCATAATAACTTAGACAACAACGAACTAAACTTATATAATGAAGATTGTGAAAATATTAAAATATCATAACTTTTCAGAGTTTTAATTAAATTAAAAATAGGAAATTACACAAGTAAAATCACTAAAAATAGAGGTAGGATACTAATAGCTTCTGTCGATTTATGGTAGGATTATTGTAAGATATTTAAATTGATGCTTCATATTTTGTTCTCAATAATGGGATGAGAGTAATTATTCAAATCTTAATAATAATAATAATAATAATAATAATAATAATAATAATAATAATAATAATAATATATTAGTATTATTATTATTATTTGGTTCTTGCTCCACTTACAACTTAACTATATATATATATATATATATATATATATATATATATATATATATATATATTATAATAAAAAAATTAAAATAATTTTAAAAATAAAATCATTACAAGTGAAGTAAAGTTTATATTAATATACGGAGAATAATAAATTTAGAAACCTATTTTTTAAGAAAAAAAATGTAGGAGAATTATTGACAACAATATTTGAGCCTAGAAATCTTGACATTTAATGACATCAAAACAACAACTTAAAAATATTTTTAATTCATATTCCTTATTTAATAGAATTTATACATTACCATGATTGTTATGGTCCCTACAACTCAACATTATTTTCTTTATCAAACTAACTGTGGAGGTGGGGGCTTTCTAACTTGGGTAGCTTTCTCAAAGGCATATGCTATATCAATCAATGTACCATTTGAACCTGATAATCCAGTAAAAGAAATACCGAAAGGTACACCAAATCCATTGTATCCAATTGGTACGTTAATTATTGGAAAGGCACCGATTGAAAAGGCAGATAATCCTTGGTAGTGTGGGAACACCAAAGCATCTAAAATTTTCTCTTTCATTAGATCCTTCATTCCCTCAGAGAGTTGGGTCATTCTGTTTATTGCACTCTTCTCGGCTATACCTATCCCATTTGTTTGTTGTGATGCTAAGAAGATAATTTGCCCGTATTCATCCATCTTTTCCTGGATGAATTGATAATGAATAAAGTTAGTTATTGGGCTTCATGAAAATACATTTAAGGAGCTTACATTATAATTAAATGGTTAATTGTTAATTACCTCAATTCGATGATTATTATTGTAGTCTATGACATCTGCAAGAGATCGTACAGGAGAGGACACAATGTCTTTGAGATAAGCACTGAGTGAAAGCTTGAACTCGGTTAATAATGAAACCGCTTCACCATTTTACTTAGATTTTTCATGATTTCCATATTCTTCATTTTAAGATGGTCAATTAAGATGGCACCTTTTGATCTTTGATAAAAGATATTAATTTTAATTTTATATTTAAAATCATTTATATTTCCAAATCTATTTATTAAATGTTTGACTATTTTAGTTAACAGCACATGCTTTTATTATTTAATTTAAAATTCTCCCAAATTTTGCAATATAAATTTTTATTTGTAATTATCTTTATCGAATAACTTAATTGATCAAACATGATATGCACTATTAACAAATGAGTCCTAGAAATTTATGCTCTCAACAGTATTTTTTTCTATTTATATGCATGCATAATGGATTTTTTCCTAATCTCTCGTTTCAATATAAAAAATATCAAATAATTTCTTTTAGCTATTTGTTTCAAACTTGATAAATGGAACAAAATGCATGGAAAAGAGGATCATTTTGATAATCTATTGCTATTTGGAAGAGAATTTAATCACCTTATTATTTGAAAATGAGCTGCAAATGTATTAGCCTCCAAAGATCCTTTTGGGTAGGAATCAGAGAAGAGGTGACACAATATTCCCAATCTCTTCCCCTTTAACCCATCCTCTTTTAAGTGCTTTCGGAATCCTCCATTTGGAATAAATTTCTCCGCAGCCTTTGTTGCCTCCGCATCCAGTGGATCGAATCTCACGACCACATCCAAAAGTGCCACTGCATCTGCCATCGTTCGCGCAATCGGCCCTATGGTTTGTAGCCGCGGGGAAATGGGAACCATCCCAGATCGACTCGTTAGGCCCACCGTAGGCTTGATGCCTACTACCGAGTTTAACACTACCGCAGTAATGGCACCATCCAAATCTGTTCCGAGTGAAACAGTAGCTAGATTTGTGGCCACAGCTACGACTGACCCGCTACTTGTCCCACATGGGCCTACCAACTTGGTGTAAGGATTTCGACCTTGTCCACCTTGCGCACTCCATCCTTGGGGTGCCTTCTGTGATCGAAAATGATCTCACTCACTCATGCTTGCTTTGCCTAGAATGATGGCACCAGCTTCATGGAGACGTTGGATGACACCAGCGTCGTGGGGAACAACGGAGTCGAGGAGGGTGAAAGAGCCTGATGTGGTGTTGAGCTTGTCATGGGTGTTTATGTTATCTTTAACAACGATACGGATGACATGAAGGGGGCTGAGATGGTTGCTGGCATTGCGTTGAAGATCGGCCTTGAGTGCATCTTCAAGCACATCTGGGTTGACCTCTACGACAGCATTGAGGTGGGGGTTTAAAGATTTTATTTGGTCCAAGTAGTGCTTGATTAGCTGGTAGGAGGTGAGTCGGCCATCATTGAAGGCCGCTTGAATGTCAGAGATGGTGGCCTCTTCGAAGAGGAATGGACTCATGGCATTTAACCTTACAAGCAAATGAAAGTAATTTAGAAAACAACAAGTACTCTTTTTCTTAAAAAATTTTGGGAGATTATTAAATGAGCATAGTAACTGGTCTAACTTTATGTTTTCCTTTGAATCAGATACATCTGAGGGAGCTATAACAAATTAAATTATTAGTTCATCATAAATTCTGCTCATCAAATAACTTTATCGGCTGACTCTCAAAGTTAAACTGAGAAATATGTTTTAAACAGACTGTCCTCCTTCAACTTTATCAGGATGAAAACATTTAAAGTCAACACATGAATGAAGATTGTTGATGAGAAGGCTTTATAATTTTTGTTGGAATTCTTCAATTTGTGTTGAGTATTGGCGTTCACCAAATTGTTAATATAATTGTCACCCATGCTCAATAATTTTTTTATTCAGTGAGCATTAGCTGCAGGAAAGCTGATTATATGATTCTGTTTAACATGAGTAGATAATATATAAATAATTAACCTCTTAATATAAAATATACAATTTCTGTGGAGATCTTAAGCTCCAAAGCCCCTTATATTCTCCGCATATATATTTACAATTTTGAGTATATATATTAATGAAAAAAAAAAGATATTAAGAACGCACTGAATTTAAAAGAGAACATGCGACAGGTAAAGCAAGAGAGTAGTGAACCTTTTACACATCATCTTTAGCCATGAATCTCGAGTAGAAGCAAAACTGGTGGCCTCACCATAGACTACAAAGACTACTAGTTGTAGAAAATGGGAGACGCGAGCTGCGTTTCTCATGGTTTAATTTACTATGAAGGGAAGAAAACACAAGGAAATAATTGCTCCTTTTACAGCACAAATAAAGCAATATATATACATATATCGGGATGACTTTCAGCTGTAACGAGTGGCTTTTTGTATTAAATGATATGTTGATGGGTTTGTTATTTAGCTGGATATTTGTCTCCTAGCTTATACTTCCCATCGGTTTCATATCGGAACTTTCCTCCATTATTTCCCTAAAAACATGAAAAAAAAGCACTCACCATAAAAAATAAAATAAAACACCTTTCTTCCAGCTAGCTTCAGTTTACAGGTTGCAGATCCTGCTCATACTGAGAAAAAAAAAATAGATTAGATAATTCCTTCTAATAGAATAGATGATTTACTAATGGATAATTTTGGTTAATTCAAACATAATTAAAAGTACCATGGAAGAAATAAGAAAAATATGTTAAACAAAATCTCTTCACTATACATGAGCGTCAGGTAGATTTTTAGAGACTAGTGTCCCCTCCAAATGAGAAACTGATTATAGTCAGTGGTTCTATTTGTGTGTTTTTTATTATAAAAAAAATTTATAATGCTGTTGACCTCCATATATGTGTCATAAGTCGAGTCAAGCCCACAAGTCGAATTTGACGGACTTCGGATGCAATAGTACGCAAATCGCAGCTCAAAATGCACCGGACGTCATCGAAATCAATCCAAATGACCTCCGATCAATGAACGGACTTCTCCATCGCATTCAGAGCATCAAAATTGGTCAGAATATAAATATTGCACAATTTAATGATCAACCAATCAGGCGATCGAGCTATCAATGTGCCAACACGTATATCAGGGACGAGAAGCTACGACGATGTCTAAACGACATCCGTTCATGAAATTGATCATGCCGTTAGCTTCAAAATGTCAAAAACTACCAAATGAGACTGTCCACGCTCAATTTAGATGATTCTGTGCAAATGTCGAATGATTGGAAGTGACAGCATGCAAATCGAGGCTGAAATACACAAACATCGCCGAAATCAGTCCAAATGACCTCCGATTGACGAAGGGACTTTGCCATCTCATTCAAAACATCAAAACTGGTCAGAATATAAATATTGTATAACTTGATGATCAACCGATCAAGCGATCGAGTTGTCAACGCGTCTGCACGCATATTGAGGTCAGGAGGCGCCGACGCAAATAAACAATCCGCTCGCAAATTGACGCCATTACCAAACGTTATCTATCAGTAAGTTTGTCACTCAGAAAGTATGTAAAAATCGAAGGCCGAATGATAACACTCATTTTGGAAACCATTGACGCCGACAACCAAACATCCTCCGACATAAAGCCGGCCGGCTCTAATATTAATAATAATTATATATATATATATATAATCTAATCGTGTTATCCTAAAATTCACATTAAAGTTAATTAAACGCTTAAAAAATCAATTTAAAAGGCTTATTTTACTAATTAGCCCTATACTTAATCCCTAAATCCCCCCTAAGACCGGTTCGGCCCTAATCCTTCATGCACGATCGGCTCGGTTCCTCCCTCATGCGATCGAACACTCCTATTCATGCACGAGAGCCCGCCCCTCCTTCCGTTCGGATCTCCAAACCCGAAGGCTCGCTCCCGCTTGCGAACCCTTCGGCTCCTTCGATCGCACCTGAGGAGGAAGCTCCAAGCGCACGAATGGCGCTCCACAAACACTCCCTCCTCTTCTCCCAAAACCATTCCCTTCTCCTCAAGAAAACTGAAAATTTCTCCCTTCAAACCGAACGAAGTCTTCTCCTTCATCCAAACTGAAAGGAAGATCTTCTCTTCTTCTTCTTAAACCAATCCTTCTTCCCCAAACTGAAACTGAATTTACCATCTTCCTCTTTTCTTCTCCTAAAACCACCGAAAATCCACTTTCAAATTCCTCATTTTTCAATCCAAAATTTCCCCATTTCTTCAATCCAAATTCCTTTTGCAACTAGAGGAACATCATTATTGAGTTCTTCTCGATTTCGATCTCCTTTCATCGCCCTTTCTAATTCCCTTTGCCACAGCCGGGGAAGAACACCGTCATTAGGCGGATTTTCTCTTGGTTTCCGACATCTCCCTCTCCATCTCTTTACCGATCATTACAACGCGTAGAAAAATAAGTTTGAACATGTGTGATGTGGATGTATATATGCGAATGCCTGTATTTGCTTTTATGCAGGTTTGAAGATCAGGGCGTGACGAGATGAAAATTGGCCGAGGTATTTCAAAACATCAATCGTCGCATCATCGTGGCCTAAAATCTGGGATGTGATCATGCCAAATCGCCAAAAATTTAGATTAAATTTTGACTTAAACAAAATGGCTTGAATGTGAAATATTATGTATTTTCTTTTATGACTTTGAAGATCTCTACGCTCACCAAGACGTGACAGATGTCGGTAGATTTCAAAACACCAACCCACGCTCATCGGGTATGGGTAGCTAAAATATAGATGTTGCACCCATATAAAATGTCAAAATTTAGAGAATTTTGACTTAACAAAAAAGGGCTTGAATGTGTATGGAATATTATGTATTTTCTTTATGCAGTAATTGAATGCCTTATGCTCATCGTAGAACGGAATAGTCTTGATGATGTTTTAAGTCACCAACCTCATCGGCATGACGACGAGTGCCAAACAATTGACAGCTCTACACAAAGATGACGCCGAATCAGCTAAAATCGGCCAAAATTTTTTTGAGACTTAACAAAAAAAATGGTTTAACATTATGTTAACTATAAAAATATAAAGTCCTGAAGAAATGAATTGAAAAGTAAATATAAATAAACTTGAAATGAATTTGAAAGAGACTTGAATACAAATAAAACTGAAAATTATATTTCAAATAAGAAAATAGAGATCAAACTCAAGTGAACCTATAAAACTTAAAATAAACTTGAATTCCTTTGATATACATATATCGAAGCTCACAAGTGACTTGAGATAAATTTGAAGTCCAGTTGCTAAATAAATATGAAACTTGATCTGGAGTTGAGGATAAATTCATATTGGATCTGAAGTATTTTTATGTGAACAAATGGCATACGAAGTAAATATCGCAATTGAATATTAAATGATAAATGATAGGTGGTAAGTATAAATATCCAATTTCAAATTGAGAACAAATGTGCGCAAGTAATTTGATAGCTTTTTCATAAGCATAAATTCAATTAGGAAACTCATGATCATTCATGAATGTAGCCTCTAAAAGGATCATTTGGATCTTGCGTTTAAAGTCAGGTTTGAAGCACAAGGGATTGATTAAGTGCTACTTTCAAGCTAAAGTGAAAATTAAATAAATTCATAAGAGGTTTTCACTATAATTAAATATCCTATTAGCGAGCATGATCGAGACTTAGCGAGCATGATCGAGACTTCTTACTAAATAATCGACTTGTATTCAAAAGAAGCTTGAATTCAAATAAGCTCGCTTAAAGGAAGTATACCAGTTCGTATGAGCAAATATCAAATTTGAATGTTGAATTTGCAAAGAGCTAACAGGTCTTTGATGGATATAAGCCAACCATTGAATTTTGGAATTATGCGAATAAATAAAATGCAAGCAAATATACAATATTTTGAGTGTAAATATAAATCTAATTCTGCTCCACAAACGCCACCGGTTCTGTAATTATTCATCCAAGCAGACAGAAGGCGAGGCTAAATTAAATTCTCCATAAATTATGGAGCTTCTTTTAGGCCAAAAATTAAGGAATTTTATTCTGATTATGATTTTCAAAGTCAATGATTTCATTATTAGATAAAATTATCTAAGTTATAAATGCCTACATGTGCTCAGACATAGAGATTTAAATTACAAATTTTAATGTCTGAAAAAGGCTGCGCATGCTAAGTTGGAATTAAATAAAAATATGAAATTAATCTAATAATTTAAACATAAATTTATTTAAATTATCAAATACCCGCATATGCCCGACACTATGCTGAATGCTTAAATTTAGTGTCTAAGGATATTGCGCGGGTTGCTCTCCAGTTTAGTCTTAGGACCGGATTAAAAAAATCTAAAAACCCAATTATTATAAGAATTTTAGTTTATTGAAACATCTGAGAAGCTAATTTTGTCATATGATAGTAGATCTGATAATCTATTATTAAATTAATAGAGTCGACAAGATTTCAAATAATAAACTACCCCGATGATGGCTGTGTTAAATGAAGATTTCAACCAGAGGGGATACTTACCATTAAAATGTTCTTGCAAGCTCAAATCAAATTAATCAAAATCAAGTATCAATACAACTATAAAATCGGATAAATTACTAAGTGTTAAATGCTAAAATAAAATTTAATCTTTTAAAGCTTAAAGCATACTTCATTCAATCCACTTTCCACAATAGTTTGTCAAATGTGACAAATTAAGAAAACTCTAGCTTACAAAAGAGCCAAAATCAAATCAAGTGTTATACTATGCTCACTCTCAATCAATCTCATGCCAGTAAAGACGTAGCCCGTGTCATCTGACTACATGGTTTGGCCAGTAGGCTCCACATATGATATAGTTACGACCAGAGTCCTCTGATCGGGGAGTTGCTATCAAATAGAGCCATTATATTACGATCACCACTATAGCCCGTATGCTCCCCAATGACTCTGCCTTTTGAGTTGTGAATCAGATGGTACACTTGATAGGACAAAAAGCTCTCTATCGTAAGTGTAGACTTAAGTTCCCAGAACACTCCGTCCTACAAGAATTTCTTGGACGACGTAACCCATGTGTTGCTAACAAGGATCCTTCTTTCAGGTTGGGTCGACTACCTTCTCTAACTAAGTAGATTAGGGACCACGACAGCCCGGGATGACGAAACCATGGGATATAGATCGGGCACGTCATCATTCCCCCAACCATCCGCTTTAAGCTTAAAATGCTAAAATTCATAAATTTTAAATTTCAAAACTCCACATGTTGCTAATATACGCTATGCATTTAGCGATTTTAATGACTAGCCTTAATCGAAAGTTCTCTCTCAATATTGAGAGGGGTAATTAACTATAAGTGCTTGCACTCATAGGAAACTTGAAACCATATCTAAAGTCCTCACAAAATGAGGGTGAAATCTCTGGGTTGTTTCTTATCTACTATTCCATCTATTTTTTAAAAATCTCACCAACACATATAAATCATAATCTCTTCAATTCAATTTATCGAGAGGTCAGTGGTGAATTTTTGGAGCCCACATATTTTGGCTACTCCGCTGGGGATATGATTCTCTTTACATCTTTGGCTAGTAGAATCTGAGCTATAATAGCAGCAGAATATAATAAAATTAAAGTTCAAAGTTACTTGGAGAACTGTTACTTTAGTTCTCCAGAATAACACAACTCTATTAGTTGAACCTTTCGCACTAGGAAGGCATAATGCTGAAGGCTCCACTTATAGTGGAAAATTGAGTAGAAGGCACAGGAGAAGAAATGCTGAACTGCGAGCTCAGCAGTTACTATCTGAATCACTAGCCATACAACCATACTTGATGGTAGAAGTGAATGTTCCTACTCACAACGAATTTGAAAATCTCAAGTGGGTGAAAAAAAACAGCTCTACTGATGATATCAAAAAAATATTCTGGGAGCAGCGACACCAAATTATAACCCCATAAATGAGGCATCTCGAGACTCTATCATCCAGAGTGCACATGGTGCTGAAAGTTATCAAGGAGAATGATCTTATAAAGAAAAATTATCAAGGCCCAATTAATAGAGAAAATGAGAAAGCTTCACTAAAAAGACTACTCTTAGTGAATAATGCTCAAGATCATCCTAAGCAATTCCTACATGGTGAATATTAAGGCGTGACACCTGAACCACATGTTCGGGAATCTGCTGTCGAAAGGTCCCGACAAGAAAGAAAAATAAATATGGAGGTCAAAACCTCGAGAAGAAGTAGCGACACAAAAGCTTCTTCATCTGGAAACAAGCTAACATAGAAGTAATAGAGAAAGAGAAATACTGAACTGCGTGCTCAATAACCATTATTCAAACAAAAAATTGTACAACGAGGTGTGGAACTAGAAACGAGTGTTCCAACCCATAACATGTTTGATAGCCTAAGATGGGTAAAACAGAATAGCTCTACTGGTCAAATCAAACAGTCATTTTGGACCCGACAACATTAGGTTCTAACTTCTCAAATGAGGAAACTCGAAACTGTACATGTAAGAGTGCATTGGGTCCTCAAGGTTGCTAAGGAGAAATGACTAATAAAAATAAAATATGAAGGTCTTGTCATTAGGGAGGCTAAAGTTGCTCCTCGGGAGACCCAACTTCTCTTAAACAACAAAGATATCGACCAATTGAGTCCAGCGGTGAGCATGGTGACACTTGGAACATAGGTCCAAGAATCTGCCGTCGAAAGGTCTCGACAAAAAGGTAAGCATCCAGATTATACTCCCACAAAATCCACTGCTTATGCGCTAGTATTTGGAGCTAAATCAGTCTTGCCACTTGAAGTTGAACTATATTCACTCAGAGTAGTTATTCAACATAATCTCACTTAAGATGAGAATGTCTGTTTATGGATGGAAGAGTTTGATGTGCTTGACGAGGTCAGACTCCAAGCTTAGCAAAATTTAGAAGTCTACCGAGCGAGGATGTCTAAAGTAATCGATCATACGGTGTGACCTCGAACATTCCAAAAAAAAAAATTAGTCTTGGTGTTGAAAATACCAATTATTCATAATCATAAATTTGCTGGAAAATTTGAGCCTAATTGGGAGGACCCTTTTGTCATTGAAAAAGTGTATCAAGGAGGGGCATATTAACTCATTGACTCAAAAGTTTAAAGATTAATGCCACCAATCAATGGTATTTACCTGAAAAAGTATTATACATGACAAATACATTCTCGAGGTACAATAGAAATCCTTTTGCAAGACAGGGGGAATTTTTTTTTAGTATATCTATTTAGGTCGACATCGTGCTTCATGCCAAGATCCCCAAATAAATATACTCACTCTAGATGAAAAAAAAACTTTTTCGTGAAAATTTTCCTATTACGCAGGGGGCATTTTTAGATATATATATATATGAAATCAATATTACATGTTAAAACCCTCTTAAGAGCATATCAATTTAAATATTGATGTATATATTTTCAACTTAAAAGTTCTTCTAAACGTATTTTAGAATTCCCCCTGCAAGATATGGGGCATTTGTTTTAGTTTATGTTAAGTTTATTTGAGTTGACGTCGTGTTATAAGACAAGATCCTCGAATATATTATGATTTAGGTTGACATCAAGCTTTACGCTAAAATCCCTGAATATATCCATAATTATTATTGTTAAGTTGTAGGTTCTTACAGGAACAAAGAGAATCTATTGTTACGCAGGAAAAAGACATTCTTCAATGTCAAAAAAAAAATTATTTTGCAGATTTGCCAAATTCTAGAGATCAAGTCAAAAGAACTCACAATTTTGGAAGCTTCAATCAACTGAATTGAAAGAAACATCAACCTCTACATCCTGAAGTTTATGACAGGGATAGGTTCTAAAGGTCGAACTCAACAAGCCCACAAATGGCTTAGTTGCTGATGCTCTCCTCACTTAATAAGCCGCAAGAAAAGGCCGCAGTGAAAGAGTCTCCATTTGTTAGTCTGATGACCAAATCATCAACCCACTATAGCTTAAGTTGAAGACTTGAGTAGGTTCTAAAGGTCGAACTCAACAAGCCCACTATGGCCGAGTTGCTGACGCTCTCCTCCCTCAACAAATCATAAGAAATGTTGAAGTGAAAGAGCTCATGCTCATCAGTCCAATGATATTAGTTGTTCAATCTCAAATCAGATCTAGTTTAGTGATTACAAGCAACCAGAATATAAGAGATCTTTCTTCTTGATTGATAGACCAAAATAATCTGAGGAAACTTTAAATTCAGAGCTGCCTTAAGTCAATCTTTATACTACCTGTAGAGTGATATTTCAATCTATTATCAGATAATCTAATCAAGCACAAAGCACAGATTAAAGCCAATTCCCTCATCAAGTCCACCAAAGCAAAAAGCACAAGACCGAGGAAGCGATTCCATAGTTCACACAAAGGCAATGGCCGAACTAAAGGAATTTCATAGTTATTCAGTCTGTTAAAGTACGCATTGCTAGACTGACAGCTCAACATTGATATAATATAAGCCAGGAGGCTGGGTTATTTGTATGCACCCTTCAACGAGTCTGTTAAAGCAATAAACACAGGACTTAGGATGTACATACACTTTCTGACGAGTCAATTTGAACAAATCAGGTAGTCCTTCATCAAGTCCATCAAGCTTAAAGCTATGATAGAAGGAATTTTAAATCCGACTAAGCACAGATAAATTGATTCCCCAATGGAGCCCTTCATCAAAATAAATAAACCAATTCCTCCACCAAACCTAACTAAGCACGAAGCCAGGGTTAAAAAAACTCAAATCTGCAATGACATAAAGAAAGATATCTTCATCAAAGCCATTGAAGTAGAGAGTAGATGGTATAAGAACTCTTATCTATCTGACAAGTCGATTCAGACAAATCATCAATCCTATCATTTAGCATGTCATAAATAAGGTATCAAACTAATGACAAATCCTATCAAAGCTCCATAAGATATTACAATTGAAGCTGAAGTGATCCAAGTTTTAAGGCAAGCTCAAATGATCAACCAGTTTTCAGCAAATGCGACTCACTCCATGCACGAATCTTATTTATTGGGGGGCATTTGTTGACCTCCATATATGTGCCATAAGTCGAGTCATGCCCACAAGTTGAATTTGATGGACTTCGGATGTAATACTGCGTAAATCGGGGCTCAAAATGTACTAGACGGCATCGAAATCAGTTCAAATGACCTCCGTTCAATGAACATACTTCTTCATCATGTTCAGAACATCAAATTTAGTTAGAATATAAACATTGCATAATTTAATGATCAACTGATCAGGCAATCAAGCTATCAATGTGTCGATGCGCATATTAGGGAAGGGAAGCTACGACGATATCTAAATGACCTCCGTTCATAAAATTGATTATGCTATTCACTTCAAAATGTCGAAAACTACCAAATGAGACTGTCCACACTCAATTCGGATGAGTCTGTGCAAATGTCGAATGATTGTAAGTGATATCACGTAAATCGAGGTTAAAATACACAAATATTGCCGAAATCAGTCCAAATGACCTTCGATCGATGAAAGGACTTTACCATCATGTTCAAAATATAAATATTACACAATGATCAGCAAATGTATCAGCGCATGTCGAGGTTAAGCCGCGCAATCTCCATTCAAAAATTATATTAAACTTTAACGTTGAAATCTCAAAGATTATTAAAATTCACTCTCACAAAAAAAATTGAGTGGTTGAAATGATAAGCGCATGGTGAAACCAACCCAATTGATCGCTTCGCTCAATATATTAATATATATATATATATATATATATATATATATATATATATATATATATATATATATGTATGTAAATTAAATTCACAGTTAGTTAAACACTAAAAAAATCAATTTAAAAGGCTTATTTTACTAATTATCCCTATACTTAATCTCTAAATCTGCCCTAAGACTAGTTTGGCACTAATCCTTCATGCACGAGCGGCTCTATTCCTCCTAATGCGATCGAACCCCCCTCTTCATGTATAAGTCCGTCCCTCCTTCTGTTCGGATCTCCAAACCCGAAGGCTCGCTCCCCTCTTCCGAACCCTTCGACTCCTTTGATCGCACCCGAGGAAGAATCTCCACGTGCACGAACGGTGCTCCACAACCGGTCCCTCCTCTTCTCCCAAAACCGTTTCCTCCACCTTAAGCAAACCGAAAATTTTTCCCTTCAAACTGAACGACAAAGAAGTCTCTCTCCCATTTTCCTCCCCTCGATCAAACCGAAAAGGTAAGAGCCCTTCTTCATTTTTCTCTCCTCTCCAATCACAAGAAAGGTAGGTCTTCTTCCTTCTCCTTCTTCCTTCCCCTTCTTCTTCTCACAAAACCAACCAAATTTTCTCTTTTTGCCCCCAAATTGAAATTTCATTCTTTTATCTTCTTTTTCTCTTCTTCATCTTTTCCTTTTCTTTTTTTTCTCTTCCACCAAAACCGAAAATCCCCTTCTTCTCCTCATAAAACCAAAACCAAAAATCCACTTTCAAATTCTCTCATTTCCTCAATCCAAAATTTTCCCCATTTCTTCTATCCAAAATTTTTTTTTCTTTAGAGGAGAGAACAGTCATTTGTTTTCTCTGGTTTCCGACATATCCTTTTCCTTCAATTCCCTTTGCCGCAACCAAGGAGGAACACCATCATTAGGCGGGTTCTTCTCTTGGTTTCTGGCATCTCCCACTCCATCCTCTTGCCGATTATTGCAACGCGTAGAAAAATAAGTTTGAACATGTGTGATATGGATGTGCATATGTGAATGCTTATATTTCTTTTATGCAGGTTTGAATACCTCGTCATGCTCATCAGGCGTGACGAGATGAAAATCGGCCAAGGTGTTTCAAAATATCAATCGTCACGCTCATCAGGGCTTGATGGGTATGCCTAAAATCTGTTAGATGTTGCACACATATGCCGAAATACTGCCAAAATTTAGACTGAATTTTGGACTTAAATAAAAATGGACTTAAATGTGTATGGAATATTCTGTATTTGCTTTTATGCAGATTTCAAGACCTCATCACGCTCTCAGGACGTGACGAGATGAAAATCGACCGAGGTGTTTCAAAACACCAACCGTCATGCTCATTAAGGCGTGACAGGTAGACCAAAAATTTGTTAGATGTTGCACCCATATACTAAAATGTTACCAAAATTTAGACTAAATTTTGAACTTAAATAAAAAAGGGCTTGAATGTATATGGAATATTCTGTATTTGCTTTTATACAAGTGATTGAAGGTCTCGTTATGCTCATCAGGACGTAATGTGATTGAAATTCGGTTGAGGTACTTCAAAACACCAATCGTCACGCTCATCAGGGCATGACAGACAGGCCAAAATAATTCCGATGTAGCCCCCTATGTAGGGATGACGCTAGAATACTACCGAAGTGCTGCCAAAATTTTGTCAAATTTTTGGGACTTAACAAAAAATTGGTTTAATAATATGCTAACTTTAAAATATAAAGTCCTAAAGAAATGAATTGGAAATTAAATATAAATAAACTTTAAATGAATTTGAAAGAGACTTGAGTACAAATAAAATTGAAAATCATATTTCAAATAAGAAAATATAGATCAAACTCAAGTGAACCTATAAAACTTGAAATAAACTTGAATTCCTTTGATATACATGTACCGAAGCTCACAAGAGACTTAAGATAAATTTGAAGTGCAGTTACTAAATAAATATGAAACTTGATCTGGAGTTGAGGATAAATTCATATTAGATCTGAAGTCTTTTTATGTGAACAAATTCTATTCAATATCAAACGAAGTAGAGATCTCAATTGAATATTAAATGACAAATGATAGGTGGTAAGTCTAAATATCTAATTTCAAATTGAGAACAAAGGTGCCCAAATAATTTGGTAGCTTTCTCATAAGTATAAATTCGATTAGGCAACTCATGATCATTCATGAATATAGCCTTTAAAAAGATCAATTGGATCTTGTGTTCAAAGTCAGGTTTGAAGCACAAGGGATTGGTTGAGTGCTACTTTCAAGCTAAAGTAAAAATTAAATAATTCATAAGAGGTTTTCACTATAACTAAATAACCTATTAGCAAGCATGATCAAAACTTCTTATTGAATAATCGACTTGTATTCAAAAAAAGCGAATTGAATCAAATAAGGAAGTATCATCGTATGAGCAAATATCAAATTTGATTGTTGAATTTGCAAAGAGCTAATAGGTCTTTGATGGACATAAGCCAACCATTGAAGTTTGGAATTATGTGAATAAATAAAATGCAATCAAAGATATAATATTTTGAGTGTAAATATAAATCTAATTCTGCTCCACAAATGCCACCGGCTCTGTAATTTTTCGTACAAGCAGACAGAAGGCGAGGCTAAATTAAAATTTTCATGGATTATGGAGCTTCTTTCGATCCAAAAATTATGGAATTTCATTCTAATTATGATTTTTAAAGTCAGCGATTTCATTAATTAGATGAAATTATCTGAGTTATAAATGCCTACATGTGCTCGGACATAAAGATTTAAAGTACAAATTTTAATATCTGAAAAGGCTGTGCATGCTAAGTTGGAATTAAATGAAAATATAATATTAATCTCATAATTTAAACATAAAATTATTTGAATTATCAAATACTCGCATGGGCCCCGACACTATGCTGGATGCTTAAATTTAGTGTCTGAGGGTGTTGCGTGGGTTAATTCCCGGTTTGGTCTTAGGACCGGGTCCGGATTAACAAAACCTAAAAACTCAATTATTATAAGAATTTTAGTTTATTGAAACATCTGAGAAGTTAATTCTGTCTTATAATAGTAGATCTAATCCTCTATTATTAAATTAATAGAGTCGACAAGATTTGAAATAATAAATTACTTCGATAATGACTGTATTGAATGAAGATTTTAACAAGAGGGAATACATACCATTAAAATGTGCTTGCAAGCTCAAATCAAATTAATCAAAATCAAGTATCAATACAACTATAAAATCGGATAAATTACTAAGTGTTAAATGCCTAAATGAAATTTAATCTTTAAAAGCTTAAAGCATACTCCATTCAATCCACCTTCTGCAACAATTTGTCGGAGGTGACAAATTAAGAAAACTCTAGCTTATAAAAGAGCCAAAGTCAAATCAAATATTCTACTATGCTCACTCTCAATCAATCTCATGTTAGTAAGAATGTGGCTCATGTCCTTTGACTGCGTGGCTTGGCCAGTAGGCTCTACATATGATGTAGTTACGATAAGAGTCCTTTGATCGGGTGGTTTCCATCAAATGGAACCATTATATTACGATCACTAGTGTAGCCCATATGCTCCCCAAAGGCTTTGCCCTTTGAGTTGCGAATCATAGGTACACAGTGGGCAAAAACTCTATCAACTGGGTAGACTTAAGCCTCCTCCTAAACACCATCAGTGTATAAGGATTTCTTGGGCGCATAACCGTTCTTGACGATCCTTCATTAGGTTGAATCATTTTGACTAAATAGACTAGGGACCATGATAGCCTGGGATGACGGAACCATGGGATCTAGATCAGACACATCATCATTCCCCCAACCATCCGCTTTAAGCATAAAATGATGAATTTCATAAATTCAAAATTTCAAAAACACACTTTGCTCTATACATTTAGCGATTTTAACAGTCTTGTCGAAGTTCTCTCGGCATTGAGAGGTAATTAACTTAATAGTTGCCTACATATAAATCTAACCGGATCTGGCGAAAATCGGGGTAGTGTATTATCTATTTTATTTTGCCTTCTAAAATCTCACCATAAATAAATCTCTTCAATTTGATTTAATTTTCGAGATGTTGTAAATTTCAAGCTCACAAATGCATTATGCTACTATTTTTGTTGAAATACGTCTATTTTGAATCCCTCTCACACGAGTTTCTGCTATATATATTTCATTTATTTGTTTATGTACTTTGCAAATTGTTTGGGCCAATATAACGAGAATAACTGACGATAAAGATTTCAAGCACAAAATTTAACCACAATAAATATTATAAGAGAAAAGTTCTATTATGTAATATTTGCTGCAATTTAAATTATTATAATTCTAAAAAAAATTATTACATAAGGAGCCCAGATAACAATTGTGTCATTTAACGCTCAACCAATATATAGGTGTGATGTATTGACAATTAAGTGTTATGTATTATTGTGTATATAGATACAATGTATTGCCGTGCAGTTAATATTACATTAATATATAATAATACACAATAACTATATATTGGCTGAGCGTGAAATGATATTTTATTATTAGAGTCTGGATGTAAAACTATATCCGGACTTTGCACATAATAATCTCTCATAATTCTAGAATAATAATAATAGTGATTAAAATTGATGGTATTAATTATTATGATTTAAATTATTATAAATGCTGTAAATCAGATATACATGTTAAGCAACTTCCAATATATCAAATCACGGCATTATTAATCGGTTGGAAATTTATGTCTCCTTGCTTATAGTTCCCATCGGCTTCATATCTGATCTTTCTTCTCGCTGGTATTAATTGTTATCATCTGCTCTTTATTTATTTATTTGACTTTTTTACTTTCTTATTTTTTTTTATTGTACTGTGAGCTGAATCCAATAATGTCTTTATATATATATATATATATATATATATATATATATATATATATATATATATATATATATATATATATATATATATATAATTTCGTGTCCAAAATAGATATATAAGAAGCATCAGTCATTCACTCCTAATTTTCTACGTAACTACCTTCATATTAATATGATGCCCTTGAGTCAACCGGCCTGAATTAACTCTAATGACTCAGCTAATCAATTATTATAGCTCCAGTAATAAATGATATGGCTATGGATATATTAAGCAAATAAATCCAAATGCGCTGGACAAGGATAAAAACAACAGAGAAAAGATCATCTGTAAATGAATAACTTGCAGTCAGGACGACACTAGTGGTAGATTTAGATTATATATATATATATATATATATATATATATATATATATAATTTTGAAGCTGTTCGAGTCGAGCTCAAAATTCAAATTCGACGAATTTTTGATGTAACAACTCGCAAATCGGAGGTGAGATGCACCAATATCGTTGAAATCAATCAAAATGACCGATCTAACCTACTTTTGTCACGCCGAAACAAAATTGATCGAAATATAAATATTAATCAACGTCCATCAACGATCGGTTGTCGATATGTCAATCGCGTATCCGAGTGGAGACTGCGGCGATGCCAAAATGACCACGATCGGCGAACGGGCTTTCTTATGTTGAACATCGAAATTAGTTAGAATAAATATTGTAATCAACGATGATCAAATGATCAAAAGTCGGTGTGCGCAGCGTATTGAGTCGGAACGCGATGTTGTCAAACGGCCTCCGTTCGTAAAATTGATTCGTTAAATTTTCGTTGAAATATATCAAAATTGTTTACTCAATTTGGACAATCTGCGTGAATGTCGGCGATTAAATACATTTTTTTAAATCATCCGATTTGATGATCAGTGGCATTCGTGAAGCAGTTGGAATTTCATAATCTTGAATAAATATATATATTAACCATATAATATATCGACATAAAATTCATATTAAAATTGATAAAAGAATTTATTAAAGAGGCCTATTTATCCCTAATAACCCAAACCAGTCCTAAATCTCCTGTTCACAATCGACTTGAGCCAAATAGCATGCGATCTCGCCTCTCTCCCCGCTCTCGTTCGATTTCCCTCTATCTCAAGCCGAGCAACCATTCCCTCTCTCTCGTTCATTCGCTTAGCCGCATGCACATCCTCCTTAAAACCGTAGAGGAACCACAACGAACGAAACCCCGTAAGACCCATCTCCCCCTCCAATCGAGCCTCCCTAATCTACCCCAGGCCGAAACTCTTCTCTGGGGGGTCGCTTACGAAACCAGAAAGAATTTTCCCTCGGCATAGGTGACTCTCTCGTTCGTCTCCCTCGTTCGTCTCCCTCATTCGTCTCTAGCCCCTTCTCTGCGATTTCTCTCTGTTGTGGGAAGAATTGCTCTATCATGGCTTCGTTGATGTGCCGATAAATTGTAAGGAATGGCCGACGAGCGTCGGTGTTGGGTGTTCTATGTTAACGGTGACTTGGTGGGGCCATGTAGAACCAGCGGCGAAGGATCCGATCCTCGGAGTGACGGAGGCTTTCCTCGTCGATCCCAGCCCTGATAAAGTTGATGTTAGAGTTGAAGCTTATCAGGAAGACAATGGCAAACCGGTGGTTCTCGAATGTGTGACGGAAGCAGAGAAGAGGATTGCTGGAAACCTAAACACGGAGTACCTTCCAATTGGAGGCAGCATCAAGATGATTGAAGAGTCATTGAAGTTAGCTTATGGGGATGATTCTGAGTTAATAAAAGACAGACAGATTGCAGCAGTTCAAACTTTATGAGGAACTGGTGCTTGTTGGCTTTTCGCAGATTTTCAAAATGTTTCTTGCCTGATTCACAAATTTATTTACCTATACCTGCCTGGGCAAATCATCATAATATTTGGAGGGATGCGCATGTCCCTCAGAGGACAATTCACTACTATCATCCAGAAAAAAAATGGACTTCACCTTGCGGCCATGATGGATGATATTAAGATTTTAAGACCCCGCTAATATGATATTAAGATTTTAAGATCCCGCTAATACCCAATAAAATATAGCAGGTGCAAAGTGACGATTGTGATATCATGAAGACACGCAATTAGGCGTGCAGAAGTAAGTCAACTGTTAGATCACGACCTCACATGTAATCTGAGAAATTTTATTCTCAGAACTTAAAAGAGAGAGAAGAATATTTGCATATATATATCCTTTTATACAGGTGATTGCAGACATTGTTATGCTCATTAGGGCGTAACGAGATTGAAATTCCACCGGTGTTTCAAAAACCGCCCATGCTCATTAGGGTGTCTTTGGGTACTAAAATAGTTAGATGTAGCCATCAGGATGATCTTTGAAATCTTGCCAAATTACGTGAAATTTTACATTGACAAAAACTCAAATAAATTATTTTAAATTAAAAAACATTCTAAGCTAATTTTAAAATTCAATTTAAGTTTGCTAAATTTTGAAGTAAATAAAATTATTAAAATTTGACTCAAACTGAAATCAAGAATTAGTCAACTGCTTTCAAATGAATAAACATCTCTCACTCAATATTTGAATTATCTTAGATTTCACATTGAGATAACAAAAAAAAATTTCAATCATTTTTAAGATTGAAATATGCAATATCTGAAAATATTTTCAGATATTGGATCATGAAAAATGAAATGAAATGGATATTGGATATTTTACATTTCTCCTCATTTCAATCTATGTGAAAGATAATCTGATTGAATATCTAATCAAATCACAAGAAATCCCTTTTGGAATTAAGATATAGTCTTCAAATATAATTCACTCCAAGTAAATTAAAGAAAATCAGAGGATTCATAAGAGATTCCTAATGTAATTGAAGGATTTCTAATAAGTATAATCAATAAATTCTTGAAAAATATTTGAAACGTATTATTCATCTTATTAAGTGCTCAAATTGGATCAAAGAGAAATTGAACAGAGATAGTAATGAGTTTGAAGATCATCAATAGATATAAATGAGAGTCTATTGAAGATCCAAAGACTAGACAACTCTGAATAAAAGAAATCAATTAAATATTATTTCCAAGGGATCTAACAAGCTATTAGAATAGTTTTAACCCCCAGATTTGTAACACTGCTTGCAGACGAGAAGACATTAATTAAAGTTTCAATTGAATCCTTGCACATATTATGAAGTAGAATTAAAACTCAAATTCAATGCCTTATAATTATGCAAGCATTCTTAAATATGCCCGCATGAGCCTTGACATAACGTTGAATGCTTAAACTTAGTGTCTGAGGA
This sequence comes from Cymbidium sinense, assembly GCA_021442155.1. NCBI lineage: Eukaryota > Viridiplantae > Streptophyta > Magnoliopsida > Asparagales > Orchidaceae > Cymbidium > Cymbidium sinense. The sequence goes on along the minus strand of CM038222.1, from coordinate 93,429,217 downwards.
TGCTGCATGGGTTAATTCCTAGTTTGGTCTTCGGAGCAGGTCCGGGTTAACAAATCCTAAGAATTCCAACTCAATAAGATATTTGAGAAGCTAATTTTATCACATGATAGTAGATCTGATCTTCTATTATTAAATTAATAGAGTCGACAGGATATGAAACAATACACCCACCCCGATGATGGTTGTCTTGAATGGAGATTTCAACCGGAAGGGATACTTCCATCAAAATATAAACATAATATTAAATCATATTATCTTAAATTGAGTGTCAATCCAAATGTAAAAATTTAATATATCGCTAAGCCATTAATGTTAAATGAAATTCAATCCTTAAATACTTAAAGCAAATTCCACTCAACCCACCTTCCGCAATTATTTGTGAGAGGTGATAAATTAAAAAAACTTTAGCTCACAAAGGAGCCAAGTCAAATCAAGTATTTTACTATGTTCACTCTCATTCAATCTCATACCAGTAAGGATGTGGCCCGTGTCCTCTTAATGTGTGGCTTGGCTATTAAGCTTCACATATGATGCAGTTACGACTAGGGTCCTCTGATCGGGTGATTGCCTCCAAATGAAACCATTATGTTATGATCACGATCATTGCCCGTATGCTCCCTAATGGATCTGCCCCTTGAGGCGTGGGTTATATGGTATACTTGATAGGGCAAAAAGTTCTTTGTCAGCTAAGGTAGACTTAAGCCTGCCTCCTCACACAAACACCATACCAAGTCTACAAGGATTACTTGGACGACATAACCCATGTGTTGTTGATAAGGATCCTTCTGTTATATTGGGTCGACTACCTCCTCTGGCTAAGTAGATTAGGGACTGCGACAACCCAAGATGACGAAATCATGAGATCTAGATCAGACACATCATCATTCCCCCAACCATCTACTTTAAGCTAAAATGATGAATTTCATAATCTTAAATTCCAAAACTCCACATGTTGCTACTATACATTATGCATTAAGCGATCTAATGACTAGCCTCAATCGAAAGTTCTCTTTCACTTAGTGGGAGGGGTAAGTAACTATAGGGCTTGCACCTATAGGAAACCTGGAACTAGATCTAAAGTCCTCATAAAATGAGGGCAAAATCTTTGGGTAGTGTCTTATCTACTATGTCATTTAACTTCTGAAAACTATACTGATATTTTAAACCATACTCTCATCAATGTGAGTGGTCGGTGGTGAATTTTCGGAGCCAACAGATTTTCTAACGACTCCATTAGGGACATGTTTCTCTTTTCATCTTTGGCTAGTTGAATCTAAGCTATAGTAGTAGTGGAGCATGATAAAAATTAAAAATTAAATCGATCATCAATGAAATTAAATTTAAATAAATTATATTCTTATGATTAATCGATTTATTCTATTATCTCTTTGCATTTTAAAAGTGTGAGGTGATATATCAATTACTGATTATTAATCTCCATCTTTCATTTTCAAAGATGGATCTTCAGAGCATACCATTTATCAGCAACTTGGTTATGGAGCCAACATTTGTCTGGCTAGTGTTGTTATCAATAATGGGAATGTTGGAGCTACTATTTAATTTGGTAGTGTAGACTTCCCAACCATTACTGCTGCAAATAATCCTCTACTAGAAACACCTGCATATTGTACACACCAACTTGTGCAAGGGAGGAGAACAATTGGAATGGCCGCTACTGCTATCAAGGTTCCTTGAAAGAGAGCCTCTGTATTCAAAAGATTGGGTTATTATGAGGTGCCAGTCATGAAAAAGAACCGTCACTGGGCATAAAGTTTCAGTCATGCATATGAATGTGACCACTTTGCCAGTTGAACCTTTTGATGTTGAAGCTTTCTTATATAGAGGAAAACTAACTCAAAGGAAAAGAAGGAGAAAAAATGTTGAACTGTGAGCTCAATAATTGCTGCCTGAATTGCTAGCCATGTGGCTAGACTTGATGCAAAAGTGAGAGTTCCCACTCATAAAAAGTTTAAAAATCTGAAATGGGTGAAAAGGAATATCTCTACTGGTGATGTTAAACATTCTTTCTTGGCTCAACAGCAGTCACCTCAAACCTTGCAGAAGAAATAACATGAAATTTTATTTGTTTGAGTACATAGAATCCTGAAGGTTGTTAAGAAAAAAAATCTTATGAAGAAGAGATATTAAAGGCCAATTATTAGAGAAGCCAAGAATGCTCCACTACATTAACTATCATCAGTGATAGTAAGAACTCAAGATCATTCTAAACAAGTTTTATACGGTGAGCATCAGAGCATGACACATGGACCGCGTGTCCAGAAATCTACTATCAAAAGGTCCCAACATAAAGAAAAAATAAATCTAGAGGACGAAGCCTCGAGAAGAAGTCCTGCACGGTGAACATCGAGGCGTGACACCTGAACCACATGTTTAAGAATCTGCCATTGAAATATCTTGGCAAAAAGATAAGCAAATTTGGATGCCAAAGCCTTGAAGTGAAACTATCTAAAAAAAGAGACAATAATGTGACATATGGACTGTACTCCAACAAAATCCACTCCTTATGTGTTAGTATTTAGAGTTGAAGTAGTCTTTCTACCTGAATTTGAATTACCTTCACTCTGAGTAGCCATTCAACAAGATCTTACCCAAGATGAGAATGCCCATATACGGATAAAAGTTCTTGATGCGCTTGACAAAGCTAGGCTCCAAGCTCAGCAAAATTTAGAAGCCTATCGAGCGAGGACGTCTAAAGTATTCGATCATATGGTGTGTCCTTGAACTTTTCAAGGAGAATTGATCTTGGTGTTGAGAATACTGATTGTTCCTCACCTTCATTACATATATAAGTTTTGCTTGGAAATTCTCTCATAACAAAAGAATGCATTTCTGAAATAAAGAAAACATCCCCCTGTCAGATAGGGGGGTATTTTTTTAGTATATTTATTTAGGTCGACATCGTGCTTCAGGCTGAGATCCCTAAATAAATATACATACTCAAGACGATAAATTTTTTTTTTTTTGAAAATTCTCCTATTACATAGGGGGCATTTTTAGATCTCTATACATAGATGAAGTCAATATTGCATGTTAAAACCTTCTTAAGATTAAATATTGATATATTTTTTGAAATCATTTTAGAGCTCTTTTGAAGTGGTTTAGAATTTCTCCTACAAGATAGGGGATAATTTTATATATTTATCTAAGTCGACATCGTGCTTCAAGCCGAGATCCTTAGATAAATATACATGATGATTAAAATGAGCTATGTTTATTTATATTAATGAAGTTCAAACTCTGTGATACATTTTTGAGCTAATCTACAATCCTCCTATTAGATAGGAGCCCTCTTTTTATGGGTAAGGTTGTTCAATCCTCTCCTGTGAAACAGGGGGATTTATTGTATATATATTCATGTTGACATCGAGCTTTATGCCGAGATCCATGAATATATTTATAATTATTTTTATTAAAGTTGCAGGCTCTTGCAAGGAACAAGAAGAATCTATTTCTATGCATGAAAAATAACTCTAAATATCAAAAGTTTATCTCACAAATTTGCCAAATTTTAAAGATCAAGTTAGAAGAACTCCCAATTTCAGAAGCTTCAATCAATTAAGTTGAAAAAATATCAACCTTTATATCTTCAAGTCTAAGACACAAATGGGTTCTAAAGGTCAAACTCAACAAGCCTATAAATGGCCGAGTTGCTGACGCTCCCCTCACTCAACAAGCAATAAGAAAAGGCCGCAGTGAAAGAGCCCCCATTCGTTAGTCTGATGACCAAATCACCAACCCATCACAGCTTAAATCAAAGACTCGAGTAAGTTCTATAGGTCAAACTCAATAAGCCCAAATATGACCGAGTTGTTGATGCTCTCCTTACTCAATAAGCTGTAAAAAAAGGCCATAGTGAAAGGGCTCCTACTTGTCAGTCTAATGATGATAGCTGTTCAATCTCAAATGATATCTAGCTTAGTGACTGTAAGAAATCAGAATCCAAGAGATCTTTCTTCCTGATCAATAGACCAAGACAATCTGAGAAAATTCTCAATTCAGAGCTGCCTCAAGTCAATCTTTATATTACTTGTAGGGTGATATTTCAATTTATTCTCAAATAATCTGATCTAGCACAAATTGAAATAAATTCTTTTACCATCGCAAATCAAAGCCAATCTCTTCATCAAGTCTATCAAAGCAGAAAGCACAAGACCGAGGGAACAGTTCCATAGTTCATATAAAGCTTGCGAGTGAAGTAAAGGAATTTTATGATTATTTAGTCTGTTAAAGCACACATTGCTAGACTGATAACTCAATATTAACCTAATATAAGCTGAGATGCTGGGTCATCTATATGCACTCTGCAAAGAGTCCATCAAAGCAGCAAGCACATGATTTAGGGCGTACATATACTTCCTGAAAAGTCAATATGGACAAATCAGGTCAATCCTCATCAAGTTCGTCAAAGTAGAAAGCACAGGACCGATGAAGCAATTCTGTAGTTCATACAAAGTCAATGGCCAAACTAAATGAATTATGTAGTTATTTAGTCTACTAAAGCACGCATTATTAGGCTGATAACTTGATATTATAGAATTAATATAAACATGAAGGCTATGTCATCTGTACGCATCCTTCGACAAGTCCATCAAAGAAGCAAGCATAGAGCTGAAGATATACGTACACTTCCTGACAAGTCAATGTGGATAAATTAGGTCAATCCTTCATCAAATCCATCAAGCTTAAAGCTAGGACAAAAGGAATTCCAAATCTCAAAACAAGCAAACCAAATCCTCCATCAAACCCGACCAAGCAAGAAGCTAGGGTCGGAGAAAACTCAAATCTGCAATAATATAGAAGAAAGAGATATTTAGCAAACTCATTGAAGCAAAGAGTATATGGTAAAAGAAGCTCTTAATCTGACAAGTCAATCAAGACAAATTGAGCAATCCTACTATTTATCTCATCTAAACATAAGGCATCACATTGATGATGAATTCCGCCAAAGCCCCATAAGCTATTGAAATCGAAGATGAAGTGATCCAAGATCTGTGGCTAGCTCAAAGGGTCAACCAGTTTTCAACAAACGCTACTCGCTCCATATGCGAATCACATTTGTTGGGGTGATTTGTTGACCTCCATGCATGATACATCAGTTGGGTCGAGCTCAAAATCCAAATTCGATGGACTTTTGATATAACAGCTCGTAAATCAGAGGTGAGATGCACTAATCATCGTTGAAATCAATCAAAAGGACCTCCGATTGATGAACATACTTTGCCATTACATTCAGAATATTGAAATTGATCGGAATATAAATATTGTACAATCTAATGATCAAGCGATCAAGTGATCGAGCTATCAATGTGCTGACTCACATATCAGAGTTGGGAGGCTGTGACGATGCCCAAATGACCTCTGATCGATGAACAAACTTTGTCATTGCATTCAGAACATCAAAATTGGTTAGAATATAAATATTGCATAATCTAATGATCAACCGATTAAGCGATTAAGCTATCAATGTGTTGACACACATCTTAGAGTCGGGAAGCTGCGATGATGTCCAAATGACCTCTGTTCCTAAAATTGATTATCCCATTAACTTCAAAATATCAAGATCTATTAAATGAGACTATTCTCACTAAATTCAGACAAGTCTGTGTGAATGTCGAGCGATTGAAAGCGACAACACTTAAGATGAAATCTACCCGATTTGACGCCAACTTAAATCAAATGGCCTCCGAGAAAGAATTTTCCCTCGACACAGGTGACTCTCTCGTTCGTCTCCCTCGTTCATCTCTAGCCCCTTCTTTGTGATTTCTATCTATTGCGGGAAGAACTACTCTAACTTGGCTTCGTTGATGTGCCGAGAAATTATAAGGAACGACCAATGAGCATTGGCATTGGGGTGTTATATGTCAACGGTGTCTTGGTGGGGCCATGTAGAGCCAGCGGCAAAGGATCCGATCCTTAGAGTGATGGAGGCTTTCCTCGCTGATCCCAGCCCTGATAAAGTTGATGTCAGAGTTGGAGCTTATTGGGATGACAATCGTAAGTCGGTGGTTCTCGAATGTGTGCAGAAAGCAGAGAAGAGGATTGCTGGAAACCTAAACACAGAATACCTTCCAATTGGAGGCAGCATTAAGATGATTGAAGAGTCATTGAAGTTAGCTTATGGGGATGATTATGAGTTAATAAAAGACACGCATTACAATAGTTCAAACTTTATCAAGAATTGGTGTTTATTGGCTTTTTGCAGATTTTCAGAAACACTTCTTACAAGATTCACTTATTTATTTACCTATACCTATCTTGGCAAATCATCATAATATTTAGAGGGATGCGCATGTCCCTTAGAAGACATTTCATTACTATCATCCAGAAATGAATGGAATTGACCTTGCGACCATGATGTATGATATTAAGATTTCAAGACCCTGCTAATACCCAATAGGACGTTGTGGGTTTAAAGCGTGGTGGCATTGTCCTCGCTATTCAGGATTAGGATATAAGCCAAAAGTTAGAAGATCACCTCTTATGCCGAAATATTGTCAAAATTTTGACTAAATCTAGGACTTAAAAAAAGAGGGAGAAGCATATTTGTATATATATTTGCTTTTATGCAAATGATTGATGACCTCGTTATGCTCATTAGGACATAACGGGATTGAAATTCGATTGAGGTGCTTCAAAACACCAGCCGTCATGCTTATTGGGTTGTGATGGGTAGACCAAAATAGTTTCGATGTATCCTTTCTGTGAGGATGACAGAAATCTTTTGAAATTACATTGACAAAAACATAAATAAATTAGTTTAAATTAAAAAAATTCTAATAATTTGAGTTTGCTAAATTTTGAAGTGAATAAATTTATCAAAATTTGACTCCAACTGAAATCAAGAATCAGTCAACTGCTTTCAAATGAACAAACATCTCTCACTCAATATTTGAATTATCTTGGATTTCATGTTGAGATAATCAAAAGAAAGTTTCAATCATTTTTAAGATTGAAATATGCAATATCTAGAAATATATTCAGATACTCGATCATGAAGTGATTGAAATGAGTTGGATATTTTGGTGATAAATATAAGCTTAGTACTTTAATACTCATTTCAATTTATATGAAAGATGATCTGATTGGATATCTAATCAAAGCATAAGAAATCTCTTTGGAATTAAGATATAGTCTTGAAATATAATTCACTCCAAGTAAATTAAAGAAAATCAGATGATTCATAAGAGATTCCTAATGTAATTGAAGGATTGTTAATAAGCATAATCAAGAAATTATTGAAAAATATTTTAAATATAGTATTCATCTTATTAAATACTCAAATTGGATTAAAGAGAAATTAAACAGAGATAATAATGAGTTTTAAGATCATCAATAGATATAAATAAGAGCCTATTGAAGATCCAATGACAAGACCACTCTCGATAAAAGAAATCAATTAAATATTATTTCTAATGGATCTAATTGGTTATTAGAACAATTTAAAACACCTTGATACCATTCGCAACACTTCACAAGTGAACATAATAATTAAAGCTTCAATTGAATCTTTGCACATATTATGAAGTAGAATTAAAACTCAAATTCAATGCCTTAAAATTATATTTTTAAGTATTTTAAATGTACACATGGGCCTTTTGAATGCTTAAACTTAGTGTCTGAGGATGCTACGCAGGTTGATTCCCGATTTGATTTTTAGGATTAGGTCTGGATTAACAAAACCTAAAAGTCAAATAATAATATTATAAGAATTCCAACTCAATAAGACATATGAGAAGCTAATTCTATCACATGACAATATATCTGATCTTTTATTATTAAATTAATAGAGTCGACATAATCTAAAATAATACACCCACCATGATGATGGTTGTGTTGAATAGAGATTTCAACCGGAGAGGATGCTTCCATCACAATGTAATCATAATATCAGATGAAATTAACTTAAATTGAGTGTCAATCCAAATGCAAAGTCTAATATATCACTAAGCCATTAATGGTTAAATAAAATCAAATCCTTAAATACTTAAAGAAAACTCCACTCACCCTTATATTTGTTTGTGGAGATGATAAATTAAGAAAACTTTGAAAGGAGAGGAAGTCAAATCAAGTGTTCTACTTATGTTCACTCTTAATCAATCTCATGCTAGTAAGGATATGGCGTGTCTGCTTCACGTGGCTTGGCATAAGCTCCACATATGATGTAGTTACATTTGAGACATCGTCGGTGGTTGCCGCCAAATAGAACCATTATATTCATGATCGTGGCATTGCTCATGGCTCTCCTTGAGGCGTGGGTCATGAGGACTTGATAGGGAAAAAAGCCCTTTGTCAGCTAAGGGTGACTTATGTCTGTCTTCTTAGACAAACACCACCCCAGATCTACAAAGACTACTTGGATGACATAACTCATATATTGTTGATAAGGATCCTTATGTCAAGTTGGGTCGACTAACTCCACTGACTAAGAATACTAGGGACCGCGACAGCCCGGGATGACGGAACCATGGAATCTAGATCAGGCACATCATCATGCCCCCAACCATCCTCTTTAAGCTAAAATGATGAATTTCATAATCTTAAATTCCAAAACTCCACATGCTGCTACTATACACTACTCATTAAGCGATCTAATGACTAGCCTTAATCGAAAGTTTTCTCTCACTTATTGGGAGGGGTAATTAACTGTAGGGGCTTACGCCTATAGGAAACCTGGAACTAGATCTAAAGTCCTCACAAAATGTGGGTGAAATCTTTGGGTGGTGTCTTATCTACTATTCTATCTGCCTTCTCAAAATTACACTCACATTTTAAACTATACTCTCTTCAATATGAGAGGTTGATGGTGAATTTTCGAAGCCCATAGAAGCACTAATAGGTAGAGTATAACAGGGCTTCAAGATGCTTAAATATTATTGAATTCTAAAAATCTCTCTTTAATATCCATCTATTCTCTTCCTTGATGCTATGAGGTATTTTGGGTTGTCTCTTTTAAGGAGCATCAAAAGATGAAATGTGGAATTGATTGCGTGTGGGTTCTTTGATAATAGAAGTGATGCATTAAATAAAACTCAAAACATGCTTGAGAGTTGAAGAATCATCATATGATCGAATGAAGTTCAGTGTTGTCGATAAAGGTATAATCGAGAAAATATAGATTATTGCGCAATATATTACTCTTGTTTCAAAATAAGAGGTTTAAAAGTGGTGTCTCATTGCTTGTGCATCTCTTGAGAGCATAGTGATGAAATTGCGCATGAATGGAGTTGTTGTGGATAATTCTACTACCATTGATCTCTTAAGGATGTTTAAAAGCAATCTATAGATGAACTAGTGTTAGAGAAGGTTCTATCATTAAGGGCTTGAAAATTCTAGATGTGTTAGATGAAGTACTCCATCAAATTCAGCACTAGCTAATGTAGTTTAATCTATAGTTGCATATGCTATTTCGTTAGTGATGAAAAAGCTCCTATATAAAACTATCCTTAAGGTATCAAGAATTATGCCTTACGAGCGAACAAGACCAATGAATAAATTAGGGTGCTTTAAGGAAATGCTTAATTGTACTAGAGTAATCATACATAATTAAAACATTAAATAGAAGATAAATTCAAATTTTTTAAATATTAGAAAATTTAAAAATGTTAAATAAGAAAATTATAGAGAATTGATAATTCGAAAAATGCGATCAAGCGAATCTCAAGGCATTTTGAAATGCGATCTAATCACCGATTTGACAAGCTACGGTCAGATGCGTCTCGATGAGGCGAACATAACAACATCAAGCATAGTGCGATCACTCGAATCAACTTGATCAAGCTATCGGCATGAAAATGGATCGATCCATGAAATGGTCACCAAAGCGACATATTTATAATCGGTCGGCGGCTCGTCAGAATCCAGCGAATCCAAGATCACCCAATTAGACATCATCATTAAAGCACCGGATCATCAAAATACCGTCGATCGGGGGGGGGAGGGGTGGTTGGAGTTTTCCGAATTTACAAGGCACTCCCAAAATCTATAAATAGAGCTTCATTCTCAAAATAACGAATCGATTTGAAGACCGGAGAGCTCGAGAACCACCGGTCGACCTTGGCCCGGCCGATCATCCCACCGGTGCCACCAGGTGGTGCACGAAGATCGAGCTTTAGGAGAGCCCCAGGAGGACTAGAAAAGATCGATTCGCTTCTTTCTCCACGAAGATCGAGGTTGCTCCCAGGAAGATCGGTTCTACTTTTTTGGGAAACTTCTCCCTTGGGTTGTGGATGTGTCTTTTTTACATACTGAATATTTCCAGCCACCTTCTTCTCAGAACTATCTTTGAACACATAGTGAAAGTTCTCTGGGCAAGGCCAGTGGTTTTCCCTTGGGGTTGCGTATAACCCGTGTTCATATCCCTTGTGTGTTGGATAATTTTTGGGCTCGAAGATCTATCTGGGAATAAAATTCTCTAACCATAGCGATTTAGCGCCGTCTGTGGGAACAAGTTCCCATTGCTCAATATGGTTGGTAAGCGGGGTTTATTCTCGGGATCAAGGGCCAAGTCTCCACACTTCTACATGCGACTTACGTCCCGGTGAGGGTGGGCCCCTCTTTGGAAAGATCGCGTTCAAGGATGGAGGATTCCCAGAACAAAATACTTGACTCTGAGAGGACCGGCAAAAGCGTTCCGCTGGAAGAGCCACGAGTTCCTCACGGCCTCGGCCTAATCGAGATTCTCTTCGAGAATATTTGCAGAATGGGATCAACAAATGAGAACCCGCGGCACCACATCACGAACCTCTCGGATCTCCCATTCTCTTACGCGAATGGGTGGCTGTCAACTCCGTCACCTTATGAACTCCCCAGCCCGGTGGGAAGAGTTCACAATCGAATGATCCATTCTCTGGCCTCAAAACTTCGTCCGCGGCATCTGACGATGAGATTCAAAGCCCCATGGACCATGATGCTTCGATGGCAAATCCGTCGAAACATATATCGATCCATGCATTGTTTTGTCTGTCGTATTCAGCGACTCTCAGACGGCTTACTTGGTTCTATTAAGCTAAGGGTCCGTCCAGATCATTTGGAGAGCTTCGCCCGATTTTTTGTAGAATAGTTCACGGCGAACAAGAGAATCATCGATTCATCACATCTCTCAGGAATCCAGGAGCGATGGAGAGTCCCTCGAAATACTTAGGTTCTCCTCACAAGCCCAAAGATACCGGGAGTAGATCGAACTTTTGAGGGTGCTTCTCGGAGGACTCCTCCGGGGATATACTTATTAATGCGGGAGGTCCATTCTATCTGACTGGTCCACGAATAGAGCACAAATCTCCAGAAGCTACTCGGTGCTCATCGACAAAGTTTGAACCACCAGCACGGAAGAAGGTTCCCAAAGGTGATGTTCAAACATCTGGAGAAAAGAGAGAAGCGACAACCTCCCCAAAACCTCCTCAGGAGCGACCTCAGATGACTTAATCAGAGAGGAAATATATGGCTCTCAACACGTCATGCGTGAACATCCTACTGGCTATTCAGGAAGAGGATAGCGTCAGTGGCGCGACAGGTAAATGAGAGTACGCCAGGGTAGGTGTGCCGGAAGGAGGAGATTGAAAGAGCGTCGTCAGGTATCGACGTTTTATACAAAACCAATCGTCCAGAATGAATCTTTGGAACCAAGAGGAGATAGAATTACAGGAAGCCAAATATTCATTGAAATATTAAGAGCAGGCGAAGTCTGGGTTGACCATTCTATCACCTTTGATGATTTAGATCTAGAGAGGGCTTCACATCAAGATCCCCTTGTCATCGTCTGAGATGGTGATCCATGCTTCAATATTAAAGGATATTGATCGACAATGGGAGTTAGGTTGATGTTCTTTTTTACTCCACTTTCCTTAGCATGGGTATAGAAGAAGCTTCAACTTCATGGCGGTCCACTTTGTATGGATTTGATAATGACGTATTAGTGGAAGGACAATCTTCTTCCGTAACTCTTGGAGAATTTCCCAAACCACGCCACTTGATACAATTTATTGTAGTCATGCAGTCGCGTCTGATATATTGGAGACCTCTCCAGTCACATTTTCCTGAATGATTCAGGTACCGATGAAATTCAGCATCGGCATTGGTAGTGGGAATCAGAATAACACCAGCGTGCTATGGCGTCATTACTCGGTGGTAACCCTCAACATCGAGAACTTTGACTGAGATGAGGATGCCTCAGGAAAGTTGAAGATGTAATTTGTCTTCCTATCTGAGTTGATCCATGAAAGGTGAAGGTGGGATCGTTGATGTCTTGGTCGAGAAATCAGAATCACGTTTTTGCGTAAAATCAAGATATCTTTGCACATGTCGATATTACGGGCATTGACCGGAGTCATTACGCACTCCTCAGTTGACTCAAACCTGGCGGTGATTCAAAAAAAAGAACCTTACGAGCGATTGCGGGTCATAGAACAAATCAAAAACGGAAGTCAAGTTCATTCGAAGTCCACACGGTTGGCTAACGTAGTGTTAGTCATAAAGGCCAGCGGTTCTGGAGAATGTGCATCGACTACTTGATGCGTACGATAGCTTCCCCCCTTCGTGTCGACCAACTAGTTGAATGCGACATCAGGATGTTGAGCTTCATGGATGCCTATTCTATAGCTACAATCACAACCGGATAGGTCGAAAGGTTCTTAGTGGACTTCCCGACCTCTTCCATCTGAGGTTAACATCGTCGAGCCTTCGATAAACAACCTTGGATAAGTTGGCAATCCTCATAGGCGCCTACAACTTTGTCCATAACGAGTTAACATCATCGAGTAAGCTCAGATACCACAACCCGGGATAGGTCAAAGGTCCTTAGTGGACTTCCCGACTTCTTCCATCTGAGGTTAACATTAGTAGCCTTCGATAAACAACCTTGGATAAGTTGGCAATCCTCTATAGGCTACAACTTTCTCCATAACGAGTTAACATCGCCAGTAAGCTCCGATACACAGCACCGGATAGGTCAAAAATCAGATTCAATTGAGATCTTCTATCTGAGTTAACATCATTGAGTGGCTAGCATAAACGATATAAAACGTGATAACAAGCGCCACAACTTTCTCCATAAGCGGGTTAACATCATCGGTAAGCTCGCATTGGCTGGGATAGTCGAGAGGTTACGAAGAACCTCATAAATATATTTCATTGTGCGTCCGGTAGCGCTCGATAAACAACCTTGGATAAGTTGGCAATCCTCATGCGCAACTTTCTCCATAACATCATCGAGTAAACGCTCCGATAAACAATCTCGGATAGGTCAAAAATCTTTAGCGGATTCAACTCGACCTCTTCCATACAGGTTAACGTCATCGAAGTCGCTCGACAAACAACCGATAGGTCAAAATCCCTTGGATTCTCGACCTCTTCCATACAGTTAACGCGTCGAGTCACGCTCGACAAACAACCTCGGATAGGTCAAAATCTTCGGATTCATTCAACCTCTTCCACATGCGTCATCGAGCACACTCGACAATGCTGGATAGGTCAAAGATCCCGTCGGCCGTAACCGTCGCCGGTCATCACCGCCGGCCATCACCGACAATCTCCGGCGATTATCTCCGGCCTTCACGGTCATCAAAATACACCGTCGGGATGGCAGCCGTCGTCCGAGTTATGGGAGTGGTTGGAGTTTTCCACAATTTACAAGGCACGCCACTCCCAAAATCTATAAGAGCTTCATTCTCACCTGGAGGAATCGATTTGAAGTCCGAGCTCGAGAACCACCTCGACCCGGCGATCTATCATCACCAGGGGCCACCACCAGTGCACGAAGATCGGAGCTCAGGAGATCGCTTGGGACTAGAAAAGACCAGGTTGCTTCTTTCTCCAAGATCAAGAGGTTGCTCAAGATCGAGTTCCTGCGCTTTTGGGAAACTTCTCCTTGGGTTGAGTTGAGATATTGTCTTTTCTATACTGAATATTGTTTCCCTGTAAACACCTTCTCCAACTAGAAGCGACATATCTTTTGAACACATAGAAAGTTCTGAGAGGCAAGGCCGTGGTTTCCATACGGGTTTTCCACGATAACCCCGTGTTCATATCCTTGCGTGTTAGATAATTTTGTACTGAAGATCTACCTGGGTAAAATTCTCTAAGCATGAGAATAATTATTGATATGATATTAGAATAATCTTTTGATCAAAAAATATCTTGAAATAAATTCTCAGCTCAGTGAACAACAAGCATTTTGATAAAAGTTATTAAATAAAATAAATTTTATTTTAAGGAAATTTATAATTTAAATAACATGCTTATAAAATCAACTCAACAATATCAAGAATATACTATCTGTGTGTAAAATACACCTAAAATATTAAACACCTGGAAGTATACTTAAAGAAATGCACGAGGACGCTAACAGAGCATATTTCTTTTAGATCTTAGTTGCTTATAATCCAAAGAGCATTAAAGTCTTCAAATCTGTTCTGATTTACTTTTACAATGGGAGGGAGCACTTTATATATATATATATATTCAACAAATTATCGTTTGATGTTTGAATAAGTCTGAATTTTATTTATCGATTCATAAATAAAATAAAAATTATTTAAAATTGCAATTTCAAAGATACTATTTTAATGATCAAGCAAATATGTAGTTCCTAATTTCTTTTAAATTTTTATTGTATATTAGTAATTATATTTAAAACTTGAAGAATTGAGCTGAAAATTAAAGCTAGGCTGAGTTTTTCAAACTTTATTTGACTCTTACACTTATAATAATTTATCCATAGAGTCCAACGGTCTATTAGCACAATCAAGCTGAAACAGCCTGCCTTCGATTACAATTGATTAATATAAAAGGTCATTAATTAGTACATTTTATGCATTAATTATGCTTAACACATTAATTAATAAGCTAACATATAAGTTAATAAACTTCTCTCTTTTAGCACGAAGACTTTAGGAGCAGAATTAATCTCTCTTCTGAGGATGCATAATCTTATTTTTTAAAAAATTAATATTCTTAATCTAAGAAAATTATGAAAGCTACAAAACATAAAATGTGCATATGGATCTCCATATCAAGGGCAATGACTAGTGTAACCCTATCTATAATTCAAAACAAAATCTTCTATTTGACAAAGGAAAAATCAATTCATTGTTAAATAGCAAGAATCCCTTATCAAGTTGCTATAATATAAATAATTGCACTCAAATTAGACTATAATGCATTGGCATAAACATAATATTTGAGAAGCTTATCATATATATATATATATATATATATATATATATATATATATATATATATATATATATATATATATATATATATATATATATATATATATATATATATATATATATATATCATATTGCTATATAAACAATTAGTGAATAATATTATTACCTAAAAATATAGATATATACAACTTTTAGAGGTGTCTTCTCTTTTCAACTTGATATGAAATATATTTGTTGTATGCTAGAAAACTCGTAGCGATAGAATAAACCTTTAAAATAAATCTAGCACGCATCTGAGATATTTGAAAACGAATAAAGCTCCATAATTTTTATGTTAAAAAAATCCCGAAGAGGGGTATATGACCCTAAAATTCCACCAATTCATAATCTTGATGCGAAAACAAGTCGAGTGAACGGTCGAGATCAAGCACTTAAAATATCATTGGAAACTTTGGGACATCAATTAAATTCCTAAAAAGCTCTCAAATATGGAGTGTTTATAGTCAAATCGAGCGTCTCGACGAGCCGGATCTAACAAGCCTAAGATCTCATAATTCCAACTTCATTTGAGCATTCAAATACACCAAATACATCATATTATCAAAGGAATCATCATGAGCCGTCCGATGGAGAGGAGTGGTTCGGATTTTGCATGTATTTATAGAGACGCCACTCCTCCAATATATAAATAGCCCCTCTTTTCTCATATGAGAGGAGGCCAAGGAAGAGAGAGGAGAGAGCTCTAAAGCTTAAAAATCCTCCAGGCATAATCGTGCCACCACTCGGCCTCGCCACCACCCCGTTGTTAACAACCACCAGCGCCGTGAGGCGCCCACTCGCAGATCATCAATCTCACGGTCTCCATCATGATGACCTTCATCGCGTGGTTGTTCCTCACCATCATCTTTGCTACCCTTCTGAACGTGACTACATAGTTGTTGTTCCCTTCTCATATGCAATCCTGTAATCCCGTTATCGGGAAGATTTTGTACTCTGAAACAGATACATAGTGGAAGATTTTTACTGAGCTAGGCCCTGTGGTTTTTTCCCTCTTTTCAAGATTTTCCACGTAAAAATTCTGGAGTTTTCTTGTTCACTCTTTAAATACATGTGTGTGTTGGATTTCTAACTTTCACTTTTTCTGCTGGTTTTCCGACCGCCTTGATTTCATCGTGGGCAAGGATTCCATTATTTCATCTTGTATGACGACCAAGTTTCCCAACAAGATCAAAACCACCATCAAGGTGGAGTATTTCAAACATTTAAAGAGCGCAAGTGAAGAATGAAGATTCATCAAACTTTGTTCCTTGATTTTGTCAAAACTTGACTCTTAATCTCAAAGATTATCCAAATCAATATTCGGATATATAATTGATTATCGGTTAGAAACAAATCGATACCAATGAAAAAGACCAAGGTTAAGGAGCAACTTTGGCTACAACCACAAACGGATGTATTGATTCGACCTCTTCCATACATGTTAACATCACCCAAGTAATACTTTGACAAACAACCTCGGATGAGTCAAAAAAACTTAGCAGATTCAATTCGACCTCTTCCATACAGGTTAACATCATTGAGCAAGCACTCTGACAAACAACCTATGATAAGTCAAAAGATCCTTGGTGCACTTCCCACGACCACTTCCATACAGGTTAACATCATCGAGGAACACCCTGACAAACAACCTCGGATAGGTCAAAAATCCTTATCAGATTCAATTCAACCTCTTCCATACAGGTTAACGTCATCGGATAACACTCTGAAAAATAACCTCGGATGGGTCAAAATCCTCAGCAGATTCAATTCAACCTCCTCCACATAGGTTAACGTCATCAGGTTAACATCATTGAGCAAACAATCTGACAAACAACCTCGGATAGGTCAAAAATCCTCAGTGGATTCAATTCGACCTCTTTCATACAGTTAACGCCGGTAACACTCGACAAATAACCTGGATAGGTCAAAATCTCGGCGGATTCAATGCAACCTCTTCCACAGTTGCGTCGGCGATAACACGACAAACCAGGATGTCAAAATCCTCAACGGATTCAATTCAACCTCTTCCATATAGGTTAACGTCATCAGGTAACACTCTGACAAACAACCTCGAATGAGTCAAAATCCTCAGCGGATTCAATTCAACCTCTTCCACATAAGTTAACGTTATCGGGTAACACTCTGACAAGCAACCTCAGATGGGTCAAAATCCTCGCCGATTGATTCAACCTCTTCATACAGTTATCATTGAGCAAACACTCGACAAACAACCTGGATAGGTCAAAAGGTCCTTGGTGGACTTCCCACGACCTCTTCCATACAGTCGCGTCGCCGGGTAACATGACAAACAACCTCGAATAGGTCAAAATTTTGGATTCATTCATTTATTCCATACGTTAACGTCATGGGGTAACACTCGACAAACAACCTCGGATGGGTCAAAATCCTCGGATTCAATTCAACCTCTTCCACCGCGTTGCGTCGCCAGTTATCATTGAACAAACACTCGACAAACAACCTGGTTGGGTCAAAATCTCAACGGATTCATACAACCTCTTCCACAGTAAAGGGTTAATGTCATCAAGTCACACTCGACAAACAACCTGGATAGGTCAAAATCATCGCCGACCAGCGGCCATTTTGGTCGACACCATCGTGCCGGTCACCAGACATCGTCGGTAATCTTGCATTAACCGCGCGGTCATCCCGTCATTGTGCGCCGTTCCACCGACTTCTGGATTGGCGGTTGCCCGCACCCCATCGGCCAACCATGGCGGTCGCCGCTACCGCTCTTCGCCGTCCTTGCCGGCTACTCGGTCACTGCTATCTGCACAATCTCGCGGTCACCACCTCATTATTTGGTTATCTCGCCACCACCATCGCGGGTCGCCACCAACCACTGCCACCACAGATCGCTCAACCCCATCTCCGATTATCGTCTCCTTGATCGCTTCCAAACCCGGTTGGTCGACAAGGTTAGTTGACACTCTTTGAGAGAAAAGCGGAGCCTGCTGTATGAACTTCGCCTTGATCGCTCAAACCCGTCGGTCACTAGGTTAGTTGATACCTCTTCGGCGGAGCCTGTTATTCTACGGTCTTGATCGCCTCCGAACTCGGTCGGTCCGACGAGGTCAGTTGGCACCTCTTTCAAGGGAAAATTGGACTCTTATCGTATGAACTACGGGTCTTAATCGCCTTCGAACCCGGTCAGTCCGACGAGGTCAGTTAACACCTCTTTCGAAGGAAAACTGGAGTCTTGCCATATGAACTATGGGCCTTGATCGCCTCCAAAGGACCTCTCAAGAAGAAGAGAAGGTGCCTTCTCCCTTGGCCTTAGGGGGTTTTTATAGACCCCTTATAGGGGCAAAAAGGTCAAAAATTGCAAAAAAAAACCCTCCCAAAACTGTCCAAAACCGCTCAAAATAGGCGAAAATAGGCCAAACAGTAGCGATATTTTCTCCGCGGGTCCGCCGGACCGGTCGCTGCGTAGCGTTGTCCACCGGCGTCGCGTGCCTCTCGCCATTTCATTCATTCGTGTCGACCCAGCGACCGTGGCTGCTGCGTGACTCACTCCGACCGATTCGACTTGTCGCGTAACCCGGCCCCTCAGACGCTGAATTACAGCGCTCTGACCGGTTATCGCCGCCGACCAGCCCGAAGCGCCACGTCGCCCAGCGTGCGTTATCGCGACATGCTCCATGTGCCGTGGCGTCTGCTAACACTTGAGGGCCCATTCATACCCAGATGGGTTCGTAACCTCGAAATCTCACACCCACGCATACCTACACACATCCGCGGCCCTACATCTGCTTCCGTAGTCATAATCTTGTGCGCTCATGAAGATCTGTTCTCTTAAAATGTGTGGTTAATAGACCCTCAAATTTTATTGAAGAATTTGTTATTTTCAAGTATTCGACATATATATTTTTATATGATTGAGATAATATCATCCAAAAATAGGAGGACAACTAATATGACCCTGAAAATTCCACTAGTGGAAGCACAAATCTTTATGCCGAAAGCAAGCTGATCAGAAATTGAAACTGGTCGAGATCAAGCACTTAAAATATCATTGGAAAATTTGGGACATCAGTTAAATTCTTGAAAAGCTCTAAAATATGGAGTGTTTATAGTCAAATCGAGCATCTCGACGAGCCGGATCTAACAAGTCTAAGATCTCATAATTTTGACTTCATTTGAGCATTCAAATACACAAAATACATCATATGATCAAAGGAATCATCATGAGCCGTCCGATGGAGAGGAATGGTTTGGATTTTGCATGTATTTACAGAGACGCCACTCCTCCAATCTATAAATAACCCCTCATTCTTCATATGAGGGGAGGCCAAGGAAGAGAGAGGAGAGAGCTCTAAAGCTTGAAAATCCTCCAGGCATAATCGTGTCACCACTCGATGGTCGTCGACCACCCCCGATGGTTACCAATCACCGCCGCCGGCCGCCGCCGTCAGCCGCCACCGCCGATCCTCACCGTCGTCAATCTCGTCGGTCTCCATCATGACGACCTTCATCATCGTGTTCCCCATGTTCACCATCATCTACTACCACTTGAACCCTGACAACGTGTCTAGTTGTTGTTCCCTTCTTATCAATCCGTAATCCGGTTATCGGAAGATTTTATCCTCAAATAGATACATAGTGGAAGATTTTTTTGGCTAGGCCCCATGGTTTTCCTCTTTTGAGATTTTCACGTAAAATTCAAGTTTTCTTGTTCACTCTTTAAAAACCTGTGTGTGAGCTGGATTTCACAACAAGGCTAAGGCGTAAACTTTCACTCTACCGCAACTAGTTTTCCAGCACGCAACAAGGGGAAAAAATCACGGGTCCTAGCCTTGTAAAATGCTCCACAATATATCTACTTTGGAGTACAAAGTTTAAGTTTTCTCAATAACGAGATTACAAGATTGTATGTGAGAAATCCTGACAATGAAAATTCCAGAATCAGGTTACAACAGCTATGCAGCGGTGGTTGGACTGTAACGATTATTAGTGGCAGTCAGCGATGATAATTGGCGGTGATCGACGACAATAGTGGTGATGACGAATTTCAAACTTCTAGTTCTTCTCAGAGCTTTCTCCCAAGATTGCTTCAAGCTCCCTCTCTCCTATTCATGACAAGAATGGGGTCCTTTGAGAGGGGCATTTTGGTCATTATAGCCAAAATCTCAAAACATTATATCGGACGATTTATATCGATTCATTTGATTATAGATAATTTTTTGATGCTTTGACCATCCAAACGATCTTCAATTTGAGTGATCTTAGGTTCGTTGGATTTATCTCGTCGAGCTGCTCGATTCGACTATAAACATGTTAAATTTGGAAGTCATTTGATTATTGAGTCAGCATTTCAAAATTTTCATATGTAGCTTTTGGGCTTGATTTGACCCAATTCTAGCGTTATTAGACTCATCTCACTAAGTCGTTTAATTTGATTGAATACATGCTTTAACTTAAAATCTATGTTTGATTTATAAATTTTAGAGGGATATATTATTTATCCCCTTATTTTTGGTTGATTAAACTTATTTATCTAAAAATATAATAAATTTTAAAAAGTAAATAACTTTACTTAATTTATTATGATTTGTAATTATATAAGTTATATGTTTGGATTTATTTATTAACTAGTTATTAATATTTATTTATTTATTATATTTTATATATATAGTGATAATTTTACAGATAAATAAATATATTATTTAATTATTTTATTAATACTCATCTCATGTGACTCAACTAAAATACATTTTAATTTTAAGTTGATTTGGCTTATTTATTTTGAGGTTTAATCTGTTGACTCAACTTTACCTACATGCCAAGTCTTGGAGAATATTATTTAAATATGATAAATATGTCAAAAAAAAGATATAAATTTAAAATCTTATAAAATATTATTAGAATCTTTATAAAAATGTTATTTTTATTTAAAATTATAATTAAAAAAAAACATTTACATATTTCCCAACTAGCCTTTTACCACTTGCAATGCTTTGAATTGTGTTTTATCACTTTGAAAAAGATACATATTTAAAACAAATTTGGAAATTTGGGTGATTTACATAGATATCATATAATTCTTCTGTATTTATATATCTAATACCTAAATTTTAATTTATATATATATAATATTCAAATCATCAATATCACATCAAAAATAACATCATCATTTACTTTTTAAAAGTGAAATATAACTTTTTAAGTATATAAAGTATTATATAAGTAAATATCTAATTTTAAGAGTTAGATTTGTAAATACATTCTAATTATGAAACTTTATGCTCAATTAGGGTGTGTGTTGAATTTTTTGTGAAACTGAATAAACCAAAACAAATACCTCAAAATAACCAAACCGTCCAAACAATATGTAAAATTGAACGGAACTATAATTCAGTTTATTCGGTTAAACCGAATAACTTGTAAATGAAATAAAAAATTTAATTTTAAACTAATTAATTAAAACATGATTTAATAAATATTATACATTAAATATTTTTTAGAAAAATAGAAATATATCAATTTATATAAATAGCTAAGCATTTACAACCAGAATTACATACTCACATATGATTTCTAAATTATATTGTTTTATTCAATTTAATCGGACATTTTTTTTAACCGAACTGAAAAACATAACAAAATAACTTATTTTTTATAACCAAAACCGAACCCTAAGTTTACAAATGGAACTAAACCAATCAAATAACGTAGATTTTATTCGATTTTTAGGTTTGAACCGACTAATGCATACCCCTATGCTCAATCTTAAAAATAATAAATTTTTTTTGGAGATATTTGAGCCAATTTAATGATTAATTCATATAAATAATTTATATAAAAAATTAGATTCAAGATTTCTAGTTGAAAGCCTATGCTCTCTATTAAGAGGCTGAGATTGTTTTCAATAAAAATAATGTAAAAATATACTATTTGGAGGAAGTAGAGAGAGAGAGAGAGAGAGAGAGAGATGGTTTGGACCATGGGGTTGCGGCTCTGGGTTGAGGGGGAAATCTTAGGGTTTTTACTTCTTCTAATTTTTAGCAAATTATTCAAGAAAATATTATTGTTGTGTGCTAGAAAATCAGTTACGATAGAATAAAAGTTTACGCCTTAGCTTTATTGCGGAATCCAGCACACATAGATGTTTGAAGAATTAATAAGAAAACTCCAGAATTTTAATGTGAAAAAATCTCGAAAAGAGGGAAAAATCATGGGCCTTGATGAAATTCTTTCACTATGTATCATTTGAGTACAAAATTTTGAGATTACAAAATTGTATATGAGAAGGGTTGACAATGGAATCAGTCGAAACAACTATATAACCTTGATTAGGTTGTGTGTTCTAGTGGTAGTTGATGATGGTGACGATAAGTCGCGCCAACGGTGCAGTGTGGTAGTGATGATTGAGATGGCCGGCGATAGTGGCCAGCGGCGCAGCGATAGTGGTGGCGGTGGCCAGCGGCAATGACGGTACAATGATGATTGATAGTGGTAACGGCAGCGGCCAGCGAATCGAAGCCGGCGATAATTAATTCTCGATAACGGCAGCAATGGGTGCGAGATAGCCGGCAACGATGGTTAACCAGCGATACCGGCAATGATCAGCTGATTAGCAAATGCCCGATAATGATGGCGGCCGATGTCAGCGTGATAGCCGCAGCGAGATTAACGATGATGAGAATTGGCTATGTGCGGCGTCAGGCGGAACAAGTGTAGTCGGCCGAGTGGTGGAACGATTATGCTTGGAGGATTTTCAAACTTTAAAGCTCTCTCTCCTCTTTAGCTTGACTCCCCCTCATGTGAAGAATGAGAGGTTATTTATAGATTAGAGGAGTGACGTTTCTGTAAATACATGCAAAATCCGAACCATTTTCAAACTTTGATCATTTGATGTATTTAAAGTATTTGAATGCTCAAATGAAGTCAGAATTATGAGTTCTTGGGCTTGTTAGATCCGGCTAGTCAAGACGCTCGATTTGAATATAAACACTCCATGTTTAAGAGTCGATTGATAATAAGCGCTTAATCTGGGTTAATCTTGATTCTGAATCAGATTGTTTTCGACATCAATATTCGTGCTTCGACTAATAGAATTTTAGTGTAATATTAGTTGCCCCCTATTTTTGGATGAAATTATTTCAATCATCCAAAAATATATATGTCAAATACTTGAAAATAATAAATTCTTCAATGAAATTTACGGGTCCATTAACCATACATTTTGAGAGAATAAATCTTTATGAGAGCACAAGATTATGATTACGGAAGTAGGTCGGTGGATGTGTGGTATCGTGGGCGTAATATTTGGGTTATGGACCTATCAGGCACTTGGATGCTTGCGGGTTGTAGTGCCAGGCGTCCAGTCGAGCGCACTCATGGGCGGCCGCGACCTTCAATGCGGCTGGTGCAGGCGAGCGTGTGGCTGCGATAAGAACACGCATGCAGTCAGCAGCTCTGTGGCGCCCGGCCTGACGCTCCCAGGTAACGCGAAACGGCATCGAGGGTTTTGTCCATTTTTTCCCGTTTTCACCCGTTTTTTCCATCTTTTAATTTTTTACCTTTTTACCCCTTAGGGGGTCTATAAAAACCCCCTAGGGTCAAGTGAGAAGACACAAATCTCATATACTATAGTGTTCTTCTTCTTCTTAAGAGAAGGTCATTTGCTTTGCTGATCAAGGCCCGTAGTTCAGTAAACTCCGTTTTCCCTTGAAAGAAGTCAAGGCTCCCAGTCGGTTTGAGGTGATCAAGACTCGTAGTTCATATGGCGAGGCTCGTTGCCGAAAGAGGCATCAAGTCATCGTCGGACCGGCCGGTTGGTGATCAAAGTTCATCTGACGAGCCTCCGTTTTCCCTGGCGTCATCCTCGTCGGACCACGGGTTGAAGGCGATCAAGACCCATAGTTTCCACTTTTTCTTATAGAAAATTGGATTTCTTGAAACTCCAATGGATGATTTAACAATTGACAACTACCAAGATGGTGGGGAAACGTCAATTAGGAACCGTCCTTCGAACAACTCAAAAAGTTTGGCAGATAATCTCAGAGTATCATTCTCCATGATGTTACTTGATTTCGTTAACTTGCATGGAAGGGGTATGATCGAATCCGCTGAGGATTTTTGACACATCCGAGGTTGTTTGTCAAAGTGTTACTTGATGACATTAACTTGTATGGAAGAATCGAATCCGCTGAAGATTTTTGACCCATTAGAGGTTATTTGTCAAAGTAATAATTGATGACATTAACTTGTGTGGAAGAGGTCGAATTGAATTCGCTGAGGATTTTTGACCTATCCGAGGTTGTTTGTTAGAGTGTTATCCGATGACATTAACTGCGAAATAGGCGAATTGAATCCGGGATTTTGACCTATCAGGTTATTTCTCGAGTGTTACTCGATGGCGTTAATCATGTGAAAGAGGTTTGGATCGAGGATTTTGACCTATCCGAGGTTGTTTGTCGAGTGTTACGATGGCTAACACGTATGGAAGAGGTCGAATTGAATATGCTGAGGATTTTTGACCTATCTGAGATTGTTTGTTAGAGTGTCACCCGATGACGTTAACCTGCATGGAAGAGGTCGAATTGAATATGCAGAGGATTTTTGACCTATCCAAGGTTGTTTGTCAGAGTGTTACTTGATGATGTTAACCTATATGGAAGAGGTCTTGAATCCGAGGATTTTGACCTATCTGAGGTTGTTTGTCAGAGTGTTACCCGATGACGTTAACCTGTATGGAAGAGATCCGATCAAATCCCCTTGGGATTGATCATGCCCCGATTGAGATGCAACATTAGTTACACATTTCTCAAGTGGGAGGATTAAATGAAGGAGAGTGTTTGTCAAAGTCTTCGCTCGATGACGTTAACCTGTGGGGAGTAGTGTGAAGTTTTGGCCAATCCGAGGTTGTTTGTCAGAGTCTTCGCTCGATGACGTTAACTTATGTGGAGTAGACATGAAGTTTTGACCAATCTGAGGTTATTTTTTAGAGTCTTTGCTTGATGACGTTAATCTGTGTGAAGTAGGTGCAAAGTTTTTGACCTATCCGAGATTGTTTGTCAGAGTCTTCGCTAGATGACGTTAACCTGTGTGGAGTAGGTATGAAGTTTTGACCTATCCAAGATTGTTTGTCTGAGTCTTTGCTCGATGACGTTAAATTGTGTGGAGTAGGTTTGAAGTTTTGACATATCCGAGGTTGTTTGTTAGAGTCTTCGCTCGATGACTTTAACTTGTGTGGAGTATGTCTGAAGTTTTGACCAATTCGAGGTTGTTTGTCAGAGTCTTCACTCGATGACATTAACCTGTGTGGAGTAGGTGCGAAGTTCTGACCTATTCGAGGTTATTGTCAGAGTCTTTGCTTGATGACGTTAACCTGTGTGGAGTAGGTCTGAAGTTTTGTCCTATCCAAGATTGTTTGTCAGAGTCTTTGCTTGATGACGTTAACCTGTGTGGAGTAGGTTTGAATAATCTTTTGAGATTAAGAGTTGCCCTCAGTCTCTAACAAAAGTTGTAGGATCAAAGTTTGATTAATCTTCATTCTTCTTATGCGTTCCTCGAGAGTAATATTTTCTTCACCATATCGGTGGTGCAGTTCTGAACATAAAGTCAGATTGTCAACTATTGTGAAAATGTAAAGGGAATGTTTCCCACAGACATGCCAAATTGTTGCGTGCTAGAAAACCTGTTACGGTAGAATACAAGTTTACGCCTTAGCTTTGTTGCGGAATCCAGAACACACACAAATATTTGAAGAATTAATAAGAAAACTCCAAAATTTTTACGTTGAAAAATTTTGAAAAAAAAAAACCACGCTTGATAAAATCTTCCTATGTATCTTTTTAGAGTACAAAATTTTCCCGTCGGATTACAATTGTATATGAGAAGAGCGACAATAAGAATCGAAATCGGACAATACTATATAGCCATGGTTAGGTTATGACTTATAGTAGTAGTTGAAGATGGTGACAGCGAATCGAGGGAAACGGTGGCCGGAGGTGGTGATGATTAGAGGAGATGACCAGTGATAACGGCAGTGAAGATAACGATGGTGGCGGTGGCCAGTAGCGTGGTCAGCATGGTGACCTCGATAGTGGTTAAATAATAATGATTTATAGTAGTGATTAGCAGCAACGGATGGTGTAGTCAGCGGCGGCAACAACCGGGGCAGTGGTAAGTGTAGCCGGCAACAGAAATCAGCGAATGTCAACGAATAGTTAGCGATATGGCAGTAATAGCCGGAGCTATGGTGTCGCAATGCAGCAGCAATCGCAGCAGTGGCAGCAATGATGTCAGTGTGACGGCAAACGAAGATTGCAATGATAGGGGTTGGCGGCAACAGCCCGACGTTATTGCGTATGAGAGGTGGTCGGCGGCCGTCGAGTGATGACACGATTATGCTTGGAGGATTTTCATGTTTTAGAGCTCTCTCTCCTCTTTAGCTTGGCTCCCCCTCATGTGAAAAATGAGAGGTTATTTATAGATTAGAGGAATGACATTTCTGTAAATACATGCAAAATCCGAACCACTCCATCGGACGACTCAAAATGACTCCTTTGATCATTTGATGTATTTTAACTATTTGAATGCTCAAATGAAGTCAAAATTATGAGATCTTGGGTTTGTTAGATCCATTTCGACGCCTTCGATTTATATAAACACTCCATGTTTAAGAGTCGATTGATAATAAGCACTTGATGTTAGTCTTGATTCAAAATCAGTTACTTTCGACATCATTGTCTTGTTGTAAAATTTTCAATGTCATATCAATTATGAAATTATTTTCATAACTATTAAAAAAAATTAAATTTTCATGATAGACAATTATCCACCCTGATTACAATGTGGATCAACCCTAGTATGTTGGGATAAAATTCATGAGCATGTATAATTCCATGCAATTTTAAATTTAGTTTTTAATCCATCGAATGTCATGAAATATTCCTACATAATCTTTTTGTACGTTTAAGGATTTATTTGTTTTTTTCCAAGCCTTTTAAATAAATAAATAAATATTAAATGTATGTGAATGCGAAATTAATGGTATGTTTGGGATAGTAGTCAAGATTGTGAAAACCGGATCAAACATAGAACGAGAAGAGAGAGAGAGGTTTAAGGTTCAAAGGTTTGACCGGGGTTAAACCGGATTTTTTAATTAATATTAAAATGAATAAATATTAATCTAATTAATAGATAAAATAATATAAATATATAAGAAAAAATAAATATATAAATAATATTTCTAATAATTAATAATTTTAAGAATGGCATAAAGTTTAATAAGATATAATAATATCTATATTATAAATCTAATTATGTATATATTAAATATATTTAAAATCTTAAAAAAAATGATAATACGAATTTATAAATACAAATATGATTTATTCAAATTATAGTTTATAATAAAAATATAAAATTTAGAATAAAAAATTATTTTAAAAGCCTTGTTAAATATAAATATTATAAATATATAATATATATAAAATATTTAAGCATATTATTATTGTTGCGTGCTAGAAAACCAGTCGCGGTAGAGTGAAAGTTTACGCCTTAACCTTGTTGTGAAGTCAAAGCACCTGAGGTAATTAAAGAAGCGAATAAGAGACACTCAATTTTAACGGAAAAATCGAAAGAGGGGAAACCATGGGGCTGCGAAAAGCTTCACTATGTATCTATTTGAGTACAAAATCTTCCGATAACAGGATTACAGTGCATATGAGAGAGGAATAACAACTGTAACAATGATGGGGTTGTTATTCTTGATGGTGGAGATGCTAACTTAAAAGCGGGAATACAATTAGTGGCGGCGATTGGTAGGTGGCGATGGTTGATGGCCGTGCAAGTGCAATCTTGCTTGGTGCGATCTTGCTTGGAGGATCTTCAAGCTTCAGAGCTCTCTCTTCCTCCTCACTTGGGCTTTTCCTCTTCTTCCTCTTCGGACTCTTCCTTTTCTTCCTTGCTTGGACTCTTCTTCTTCTTCCTTGCTGGGCTCTTCCTCTTCTTCCTTGCGGTGTGGCGGCAAGGATCGACGGCGGTGGCCGTGGTGGTGACGGCCGTCGGCGGTGGCTCCTCTTCTTCACTTGTTTCAGCTCCTCTTCACTTGGCTTGGCCTCCCCTTCATGTGAGGAATGAAGGTCTATTTATAGATGGGATGAGGCATTCTTGTAAATTCATGTAAAGCGGTACCACTCCCCTCGATGGCTCGGGATGATTCCTTGATCATTTGATGTATTTTGAGCATTTAGATGCTCAAATGAAGTCAATTATGAGATCTTGGCTCGTTAGATCCATTTCGAGCCTTCGATTGCTTGCGTGTCTTATGATTATATCATTGAACTAGTGAATTCTGACTTTGTTCTAACAAGATTTGCTTTTTCTTTACTTTTTCCTCCCGAGAAATATACAACTCATGTTACATCTCAATTGGGACATGATCAATCCCAAGGGACTTGATCGGACCTCTTCCATACAGTTAACGTCGAGTCACACTCGGCAAACAACCTTGGATAGGTCAAAGATCTCCGTCGGCCATTACCGCCAACCACCCCGTCGACCTTATCGGTCATCGCGCCACTAGCGGTCCCGCTGCCGACCATGGGCAATCTTCGCCGGTCATCACCATTGTCGCCGGTCATCCGCGCCGACTATCGGCGCATGTCGCCACCGTCGACTACCTGAGCAGATTCGATTCGACCTCTTCCATACGGGTTGCGTCATTGAGTAAAAACTTTGACTAACAACCGGATAGGTCAAACGTCCTTGGTGAGCTTCGCGACCTCTTCCATGCGGGTTGCGTCGCCGAGAAAAACTTCGACTAACCGGGATAGGTCAAAACGTCCTTGGTGGACTTCCGACAACCTCTTCCATACGGGTTAACGTCATCGGTAAAACTCGACTAACAACCGGGAAAGGTCAAAGGTCCTGGACTTGCGGCCTCTTCCATACGGGTTAATGTCATCGAAAACTTCGACAACTTCGGGAAAGGTCAAAAGGTCCTTGGTGGACTTCCCACTCTTCGCGCGGGTTAGCGTCGGCGAATAATATTCACCAATAACCTAGGAAAGGTCAAAACTTTGTACCCACTACACATGTTAATGTCATCGAGCAAAACTTCGACAAACAACTCGAAAGGTCAAAAGGTCCTTGGTGGACTTCGGCCTCTTACGGGTTAGCGTCGGCGAATAATATTACCAATAACCAGGAAAGGTCAAAACTTTGTACCCACTACATGTTAATGTCATGTATCACTCGACAAACAACCTCGGATGGGTCAAAATCCTCGGTGGATCCAACTCACCCATATTTGTAACGCGTCAAATAATATTATCCCGAAGGGTGAAAAAAAAAAAAAAAAAAGGTAAAAAAAGAAGGGTATATCCGGGTATCATTGGCGCATTAATATGATGATATAAGAAAGAATTAAGATCCGATACGATAATGACATTACATAGAACCAATGATGAAGAATGACATCCACAATCGATGCTACATAATATCGATATCCTCATCATCACTAGGAGACACTCCACGGAGCCACTCACAACTCCTTCATCTTGAATGAAGGATCTTGGGATCTTGGGGGAGATATATCCTCAATTTTGGCCCGGTCTTGCGATGTATGCCGCAATTCCTTTCGGAACCCTCGGATGAAGCCCTCTAAACAGCCTCCAAGTCCTTCACTTCAACATCAAAGATATGGTTCACGAGCCTCACGGATAAAGTCTTCAATAAGCGCCACGATAAGCGGGGAATTCTTGAAGTCTTCCCTTTGCCGGCGATCGCTTGCTTGCTTGACATTTTATGCTCCTTTTGAAAGATGATCTTGTAATGCTTTCTTATCCTGCAAGTGCCGATCCTCTTCTCTTTATGGCGAGTCTCGCTCCTCAATGACTCATCGGCGCTCCACCTCGACCGAGAGAAAGAGAAGTCGACATATTCTCAGTTCTACACTCAGTCAACTGACCCTCCAAGGTCACCACTTCTTTAGCTTTAGCATTCATCCTTCGCTCATACTGCTCATGATATTTTATCTTCACAAATTCAGTATTCCATTCATCTAAGGCGACACCCAATGAGCCATCGGTCTAACGAGTTACACGAAAAAAAAAAAAAAATCATCGCGCACCAATGTTACATAAGGAAGAATAGAAGCGAAGGAAAAATAACGCAATTCATGCGCGTTGGCGTCCGGTACATATGTGATTTAATACCTCCTTAGAATTTGCGCTGGAGTAGCGAACTCCCCATCATGAGTGAAGCTAAACTCTCGGATGTTAAGTGAGCGTCATCTCCAGATGTCGACCAACCATTTACGAGTCTCCTCTTTACGTAAAGATGGAACATTCTTACCGGTGATTCGTGATAGGCTTCTCGAGAGAACCCTATGAGTATGAGGAAAACTCGTCACCCTTTCTCTTCAGCGGAAGAGCATGAGACCTTCGCGGATGGAAAGACCAACCTTAAACATTTTATCTTCAACTATATATTTCTTGTAATGCAACTCATGTTGCAAGCTTCCCACATCGGGAATATTAAGAGTTGCTAGAATATCATCCTCCGATATCGGGATCCGGGAAGATCATTCAATCTTCCCCATCTCGGGAAGGCCCCACTCATTCTTCACATAAAAAAATCCGGTAGACCAAGTTTTGGGCGGATCCGTCTTGAAAATTCTATCCAGTTCTTTATAGCTTCGATAAGAAAGCGTCCTTGAGCATCACATGTGAATCTACATTCGCAAGTATTCAATGTTCAAAGTAACCCCATGCTCCAAGAAGGTTGTCAAACCAATAATGACCATTAAAGCTCGAAGCGAAAATTGCATCAAAGCCACGCCACATTTTTGAAAATCTCAATCATTTCGAGAGCCAAAGGGAATCGCGGTCCGGCCGCGAAGAGTCATCGGAAATAGTAAAGTACCGGCGGGCGACAGCTCGATCGGACTTTTGAGACAATAGCCACCAACTCATTGGGGAAGAAAAATTTCTGCGAAACACCATTAAACTATCGATGTGATGGGGGCATATCGTCCACGGCCTATCTTATGAGTTTTCTTCGACCATCACCCTCGATCTTGAGCGTCTTTTTGACTCTCAGCTCGCCTGCGGTTTGGAGTAAAATTTTTCTCTGATCGATAAACTTTTGAGTTATGAGGACAATGGTTCTTAGCGATCTTGCTCAGCCGTCTTGGCAATTTTCAACTATTGAGCCTTCCATGAAGTTTCTACAAGAAAAAGTAGATGCAGGTGGGCCTTGACCGCCTCAACAGGCGATCCCGGGGCGATGGCCGGATGAGGTAGGAAGCGGAACCGGCGTCTGAGTGGGCCTTGATAACCTCTAACCCGATCAGAGCGGGACGATGCCGGACGGAAGGCGGAGCCCACGGCGTCTGCGTGAGCCTTGACCGCCCTCTAACAGGGGATCCGGCGGGACGATGCCGGACGGTAGGAAGCGGAACCACGTCTGGGTGGGCCTTGATCGCCTCTAACGACGATCCGGTGGGGCGATGCCGGGGCGAGGAAGCCGGAATCCTGACGTCTGCAGTGGGCCTTGACGCCTCTAACCCGGGGATCCGGCGGGACGATGCCGGGGTAGGAAGCTGGAACCGACGTCTGTGGGCTTGGCCCTCTAACCGGACGATCCAGAGGCGATGCCGGGACGAGGCGGAAGCTGGAACCGTCTGTGGGCCTTGACGCCTCTAACAGGGCGATCCGAGCGGGGCGATGCGGGAGGCGGAAGCGGAGACCACGGCGTGTCGGCCTTGGCCGCCTCTAACCGGACGATCCGGGACGATGCGACGGTAGGAAGCTGGAACTCCTGACGTCTGAGTGGGCCTTGATCGCCTCTAACCAGACGATCCGGGCGATCGCCGGACGGTAGGTAAACTCCTGACGTGCAGGTGGGCCTTGATCGCCTCCACGATCGCCTCTTGATCACCTCAAAGAACCCTCACTCGAAGAAAGGGAGAAGGAAAATGTGTGCCTCTCCTCATCCTGGGTATTTATAACCCCAATAGAGGCAAAAAGTAAAACCCCTCAAAAGCGGTTCAAAAGCGGCTCAAAACCGATTTCTCGGTAGAGACCCGATGGCGCAGCAAGTATGAGAGATTGCAAGGCTAAGATGCTGGCAGTAGCATGCATACATGTACAGGCTGGGTATGACTTGCCAGGGCTACATGGATGGCTAGGCCCTCTGCCTCACCCATTCGACCTAACGTTCACAGGATGGCTCATGATCCAACGATTGAATGAATGGCGACCAGCTGAATGGTTCAGCGCCTTCATGACCCCGCCATGCTGCGGCGAATTCGCCATGCCCACGGTCATCACCCGCTGACGTCGATGCCATGGACGCAGCCAAGGCTTTGTCCACATACCATGCATAATATAAGGCCATAGCCTCAGCAGAATCATACCATGCATACAAGGGCTACAGAATCATGGCCATGCTGCATAAGGTCATACTAAGCCAAAGGTCCAGCGCCAGCGCTCATGTAAGGAAGCTACAAGGCTCAGCCGATTGACAGCCAGGCGCCAGCGGGTCCCAACGCTTAAAACTTCCAATTTTTTGAACATTTGAACATATATTTTTTGATTAAGCTAATGTCATCCAAAAAAAAAGCAACGATATACTCTCAAAATACCACCACCAAAGCACAAATCTTGATGTTGAAAGCGATATGATTTTGAGTAAACAAATCGAGATCAAGCACTTATAATATCATCTTCACATCAATTAAATCCCAAAAAAGCTCTCAAATGTGGAATGTTTATAGTCAAATCGAGCGTCTCGACGAGCCGGATCTAACGAGCCTAAGATCTCATAATTCCGACTTCATTTGAGCATCTAAATGCTCAAAATACATCAAATGATCGAAGGAATCATCCCGAGCCCGATCGAGGGAGTGGTTACATGAATTTACAAGAATGCCCTCATCCCATCTATAAATAGACCTTCATTCCTCACATGAAGGGAGGCCAAGCCAAGTGAAGAGGAGTCAAACAAGTGAAGAAGAGACCGCCGACGGCCGTTAACCACCACCACCACCCGCTGGCCACACCAAGCAAGGGGAAGAGGAAGAGCCCGAAAGGAAAGAAGAAGAAGAGTCCAAAAGGAAGAAGAGTCCGGAAGGAGGAAGAAGAGGAAAAGCCAAGTGAGGAGGAAGAGAGAGCTCAAGCTTGAAGATCCTCCAAGCAAGATCGCACCCCAAGAAGATTGCACTCCGCTCGCCATCAACCATCGCCACCGCCATCACTGGCCACTAATTACCCAGATTCCCGGAAGTTACCGCATCTCCACCATCGAATTACAACCGATCATTGTTACAGTTGTTATTCCTCTCTCATATGCAATTCAGAATCTCGTTATGAAGATTTTGTACTCAAATGCATAAGATAAGTGGAAGCTTTTCTAGCCCCATGGTTTTCCCTCTTCGAGGTTTTCCACGTTAAAATTCTGAGTGTCTCTTATTCTCTTAATTACCCGTGTTGGGACTTCACAACAAGGTTAAAACTTTCACTCTGCTTGGTTTTCTAGACAACAATTATAAATCATGACATATGTATATTAAAAAGATTAAAAATTTAAATTTTTTGATAATATAAGTTTATCAATATAAATATAATTTATAATATAAAAATATAAGACAACAATATTAAAAAAAGCATATTAAAAAATTTATATAATATTTATAAAATAATATTATGAATTTATATTCTTTAAAAAATATATATTAGAAATTATAATTTATAATGAAATATAAAGTTAATAATTAAAATTTTATCTTTTTATTCTTACATTTTAAAGCCCATTTTTATTCTTACCAAAAGTTTTTCCATATTCAAGTATTTTTAATCCCACATCATAAAGAGAAGATGGTGTTGTACAATTTATATTGAAAAGTAGAGCTCTTAAGAATGAGCTTGTAATATAATTAGAATAATTTGGTGGACATATTATTAATTTAATTAAAGCTCATTTATAATTATAAAATTAATTTTAAAATTATATAATTTCATCTAAAAATATTTTGAAAACATATTTCATTAAGTTTAATATTTAAATATAATGTTTATTTGATTTAATTAAACTGACCAATTTTTCAAAACGGTTCTGGTTGCGAAACGGTCAATGCTCAAGGAAGTCGATTTTGAAAAATCTGGACCGCCATATTAGTTCTAGTTCCGGTCCTAGTCCGGTTTTAAAATAGTAGTAGTAGTATTGCAAAATACACCATAGTACTATTTAGACAACTCCGATCTGACTGCATTTGGAAGAATCTGTGGTAAAGGAGCTATGTATTTTTACCTGACCTAGTATAATTCGATAACTACAACATCTTCCGCAACAATTTCAATACATTACTTTTATATCATTGCAACTACTCTAAACAGACTCTAAGACTATGAACATCAATTTCTATCCTAAATAAATTTAAAATCTGGTTTATAGAATATCGTCTCGAAAATTAACTCGATTAAGAGAGTATGATTTAATGTTTGTCCAATTTTCAGAAAGCAGTTAGAATAGTAGATAAGACATTACCCAAAGATTTCGCTCTCATTTTGTGAGGAATTTAGATTTGGTTCTAGGTTTCCTAAAGCAAAGACTTATAAGCAATTAACCCTCTCAATCCGAGAGAGAACTTTCAATTAAGGCTTGTTAGATCGTAAATGTATAGTAGCACCATGTGGATTTATTTTAGGATTTATGAAATTTATCATTTCAACTTAAAACGGATGGTTAGAAGAATAATAACGTCACTGATTCCATCCCGACTGTGGCCCCTCTACTAAAATGAGGTAATGAATCAAAATCAAGGATTTTATCAACATCAGACTTGGATAGTATTTGTCTAAAAAGACAAGTTTAAATCCACCTTAACTAATAAAGGGCTTTTTGCTCTATCAAGTGCACCATATAGTTCACAACTCAAAGATTGAGCATCGAAAGCATAGGCTATATCGTGACCATGGTATCATTTGGCAACCACCGATGAGAACTCGATCGTAATCGCATCATGTGGAGCCTACCGGCCAAACCATACAAGCCACATCCTTACATGAGAAAGAGAGTCTATGAATACATTTGACTTGACATTCACTCCCTTGTGAGCTAGAGTTTTCTTAATTTATCACCTCTGACAAACAATTATGGAAGGAGGATAGATTGAGTTTTAGCATTAAGTTTTGAATATTTAATTTCATTTAATCATTTAGAACTTAATGATTTATCTGATTTTATAATTATATTGATAATTAATTTGGATTAATCTGATATGAGCTTGTGTTTATTTTGATAAGTATCCCTCGGTTGAAATCTCCATTCAACACATCATCATCGGAATAATTTGAATATTCACATTGTAATTTGATAATTTTATTTTAAATATTGAACCCCTCCGATTGAAATCTACAATCAGTGCAATTATCATCGAGGTGTGAATGATTGAATATTCACATTGCAATTTAATAATTTTATTTTTTTGATAGAACCCCTCTAATTAAAATCTACAATGTGTGCAATCATCATCAGAATTCACTCGCTCATTTGCTAACAAATGATGATGATCGAACTTCATTGCATTTACCATATTAAAATAGAGAGTCTATGATTTTAAATATAAATTTCTCTATTAAAATTATTGATGGCCGTATGCAAATGTAAAATAGAATCTCTCTTAATGATTTAGCATTAAACTTATAATCAATCATGTTAACTCCTATCCCTACTGGGATGATTGAATAGAATATATGAGACTTACAACTTCACCATATAGATAAAATAGCCCAATTGAAGTTATTTTCAATTTTGTTGAATTATGTGTATTTTATAAAATTTACATATTTTACGAGGCAATTAAGGCTATGCCTAAGATACTCCTCGTGGAACGTGTAAATCACTTGAAGGTGCTTGCATACTTCTTAAAGCACTACATTTGACTTTATTTCATCTCATGATATGCACGTATAAATTATCCTGTCACTTGCACGAATCTTGAGACGTTGACGTCAAATATAGGCTTGCCTCATAATATGTCATATGGATTTTAAATGATTAGCACACATTTCAATACATTAGTTTCGAATGTAAATTTTCTTTGAAATATGTGCTTAATTTTCTTGTAATCCTTAATTTCTTGCATGCATAATAATGCATAAAACAAAAATATTGAATTGTGATAATCATATTCTTAAATCATTGGAACTATGGCATGAAATTGATTATGGATGTATATTTGCTTTGAAGTACGTGCTAATCATATTCTTAAATCATTGGCACATATTTTAATGTGATAGCTTGAATGTCAAATCATATTGAGATTTATCCAAATTTAATCAGCTTGCATGTACTTTCACATAATATGAGATTGTCATTATATGCATGTTAGACTCCCTCTCATAATTGATTCACACGCATTTAAATATAACAAACCTTAGTATGAAGGCGAGACTACCTTGAAGTATGTGTGTCATGATGTGTATGCATTTTTTATTTTAAAACTATTTTCACATCTTTTATTATAAAGATTTAAAAAATATATTACATTCGGAAGTACACATGACATGTTTAATCAAACATTTCATGAGAGATTCTCATCACCTTTTTTTTGTCTTTTATGTTTGTAACTTAGTAATATGAGACCCACAGAAGATTCTCTCTCTTATCTATAAATAGAGGTGGAGATGAGGTTCACTCCTATAGTCATTCTCATTTGCATTTCTACTTGAAGTTTGAGTGGGTTCGAGTTCTTAAAGTTTGGAATCCTTGTTCAATTATTTGCTTATAGGTATGTATCTCAATCCTCTTTCCACCCCTTTATCTTGTAATCTCCATTCTTAAGTTTAATCATTTAATTTGAATCATTCTTTCACATTTTAGAATATTATTTATTTTTATTCCTTGCAAGTTCATTTTGGATAATATTGGTTTGATGTATACGTATATTTTTTAACATTACTCAAAGATTCGACATCACCTCCTGGGCGATGACGAACACTGGCTTGCCCACCATGCTAAAAAAAATGTGTATGGGTGGTGCGAGCATCATGGTAAGGAGCACCATTCTATTGGGCCAAGAAAGGC
Organism: Cymbidium sinense; assembly: GCA_021442155.1. Classification (NCBI taxonomy): domain Eukaryota; kingdom Viridiplantae; phylum Streptophyta; class Magnoliopsida; order Asparagales; family Orchidaceae; genus Cymbidium; species Cymbidium sinense. The sequence continues at coordinate 93,391,928 of CM038222.1, read as the reverse complement.
GCGTATAAGATCTTTCACAGGCACAAAAGAGCACATTTTTCCCGCCACACCAAGAGAGGCGTGTACAGGTACTTAAATTTTACAATATAAGTCTCCTGTAAGTGTATTTTTTGGCATTACTTCGACAGCATTCCGGTGTCACCTCCCCGGGTGGGGCGTCGCACAAGAACACTGGGTTTACAATCACGCTAAGAAAGATGTGTATGGGTGGTGAGAGTACCACGACCTAGAGCGTCATTCTACCGTGTCAAGAAAGATGCATATAAGATCTTTCACTTGCACAAAAGAGCACACTTTTTCCGTCATACCAAGAGAGGTGTGTACGAGTACTTAAGTTTTACAATATTTATAATTTATTATAGCACATTATGTTTTTGCAAGACTGAGCAATGAAATTGGCGATGAAATCTGTGGATTCGACGAGAGAAAGAGAGTCGAGACATTGGTGGGATTATTGCATGGGAAGAAGTAATGAAAAGAAAAAATGAGAGTTTCCACGGCTTAATTTTTAAATTAGGCCATTTTATAAACTTAATTAGGTGATTAGCCATTTTTTAAAAGAAATTTAAAAATAGGCCTAGTTGCCCGGTCAGCGGGCGACTGGCCCTTTAATTTTTTTTTAAAAAATAATTAAATGGGCAGCCTATATTTTTTGATCATATCTAACTCATGAAATGTAGGATTTCAGCGTACTTGATATCTTTGGAAAGATAATAAAAAATTATACAACTTTTATGTTAACAACGTTCAACGAATCTCTTCTGGTGAGCCACAGTGTTTGCAAATGTGCAACTTCTGAAGTTGCAAAATTTGAAAATATTGATGCAGCCCTCATTTTTTAGCCATATCAAGCTCATTAGGTGTCATGTTTTGGCGTGGCTGGTATCGTTGGAAAGATAATAAAAAATTATACAACTTCTATGTTGACAACTTTTGATGAATCTTTCCCGGTGAGCCGTAGTGTTTACAAATATGTAACTTCTCAAGTTGCAAAAATTAAATATATTATGACAGCCCCTGTTTTTTTTTTTTTTTTTTTGCCATAATACAAGGATATATTATTTTTTGGTAATATCAAACACTCTCATTATATTCTATATATAAATTGAGTTTGAACTTTTATATAATTCCCAGTTGAATCTTTTTTCTTCTCAAGTTGAAGTAATCCAAGGCTCCAACTTGAAGTCTTCGAGTATCTAACCACCTAATCAAAAATTCTGCAAGATTATAAAGAGAAAATAATCATAGTCTCATAAATAAGTAGAATAAAAGAATCGCAACATACTAATGAAAGGAAGAGTATAATTAAGTAAGCATAAAGAATAAGAGAAAATAAAAGGAGCAAAGTTAAGAAAAGGCTCGCTCGTTACAAATTACAATCATCTTAAAGAGCAACACTATATGTAAGCATCCAAACTTCAGAAGAAGGGTTATAATTACATATAGTGCTACCAGCTAAAATAAAAAAGAGGAAAACATCAAGGCCATCATAGCCAGCATACCTTGTGTAGCCCATCATCCAAAGTCCATCATCCAAAAGTCGCAAAATCTTCTAAACAAAGAAATACAATACATACAACCAACCAAGCAACCAAAACAACCAAGTCCAATATGGAAAATAATTAGCCAACCATCAAGGATAGTAGGAGTAAATAACACCAGCAAAGTCAATAATATAACAGGAAAAACCTGCCAACACAGCCACCCATCTAACCAACCCAGCTTGCCAACCAAACAAGAGAAACATAAGTGTTCAAATCTTCCACCATCAAAGTAAAAATGCTCAGCCGAACAGCTAAGAGAGGAAACACATAGCAGGAGGAAATAACATCAGCAAAGTCAGTAATATAGCAGGAAAAACTTGCCAACACCCATCTAACCAACCCAGCTTGTCAACCAAACAAGAGAAACACAAGCGTTCAAATCTTCCACCATCAAAGTAAAACACCCACAAAAATAAGATAGGAAACACATAGCGAGGAAATAACAAAGAAGAAAGTCAAGTACTAGAGACATGATTGAAAGAACATAAAGGATGATAGTCAACAAATTGAGTTACTAAGCGACACATTTGAAAATAATATAAGAAAGAAAAGCGAAATGTACAAATCAAATACAGCTGGAGACATTGAAAGAACATAACAGATGATAGTCAACAAATAGATTTGTTGATCTATTAAGCACCTTTAAAAACTTTGACCAATATCCACTAATCATGATGTAATAAATGCAATCCCATAAATAAAAACTTATGATGCACTGACACTTAATTAAAAAAGCATGCAATGTCCAACATGTAGTGGACACTGTTGTGGCATGACCAATTTAAAAAATTTAAAATTTTCAAACACATATATCCTGAATAATTAAGTTTAAAATTTAAAAATATTAACTAAATGTATAAATAAATAAGGCTAAACAAACGCTATAAAAAACAAAAAATATATAAAAGCATTCTACGGCTAACATAAGGCTTAACAAGTGCTGAATAGGTAACGCTTGAACTACATTATTTTAGACCAAGCAAAGTAAAGAAGCATAATAGACCAATACCTGGGCCAGATTACCCTCAATCTATCAAGAAGAATTATAGAACCAAGATAAACACTACAAAATAATCATGCATTATCAAAATAAACAAATTATCATGGACTCTAGTATGTGCCTATATCATGTGTCTATATAAAAGTTGTCAAAAACTCTCCATTGATGTGATCCTCCTCTCAATCAACAATGCTACAAAATGATCCTTCTTTCAACTTTACAATGACTTTCGATCTTCGCTATTCACATGATCCTCCTCTCTTCGAACATGAACATAATTCTGGCAATGGAAACACACCTTAAAGCATACTCATCATTGGGCCTGAGAACATTGGTTATTGGCATGCGAAGGGAAGTTTACTAAAAGCAGATGCAGCTAATATAGAAAGCAATATCAGCATATTAGGGGCGTCTGGCATTGAAGATAAGCTGCAGCAAGTTGTTCCTGAAGCCATTAAATCTTTGAGGCAAGCTGGGATCAAGGTCTGGGTATTGACTGGTGACAAGTAAGAGACTGTCATTTCCATTGGCTATTCTCGTAAGCTCCTAACAAGAGACATGAACCATATTATAATAAATAGCAGTTCCAAGGAGTTTTCCAAAAAGAGTTTAGAGGAAGCACTCGCCACAACTGCCAAACTATCATCAGTGCCTCCAGCAGCAGAACATACTGCTACAGGGTAATCCAAAAATAAAAAATAGCACAGCAAGCCATCAAGCCAAAAATAAAAAAGAAACAAAGCCTAGTAAGACAGACTACAAGCCATCCATCAAGAATTGCAGCAATACTACATGGACACCACCAAAGTCAACACCAAAAGGGAGGATACATGGGCATTGATTCAAGCTCAAAAAAATATTCAGAGGGCATTTGCGAGATAAGGTAATCTGGTGTTATCCATATTAAAAATATTTAGAGGGCATTGATTCAAGCTCAAAAAATTTAGTAAAGTAGCTACCAACATGCTAGAGATACATGGAAAACTACAGTAAACTATCTAGTTAGCTACCAACACACATCCAAAGATGGGCAACTGTAATAAAGCAGCTACCGACATCCAAGGAATATATGAGCAACTATCTAAATTTCAGATTTCAAAATCATGAGTATCATAGTTATCATCATCAATCTCCCTCTAATATTTACAAAAATTTGCACTTTTGCAAAGATAACTATAATCAAAACATCCAAAAAAATGTCTACTAAACAAAGAACTGCAAGTCCAGAAATTAGAAAGAGTTTAAATGTCAAATAGAAACCACATAAGGCCTTGGCCTACTATGTAAATATAAAGTCTATTAAAGAAAGCATGTAAAGTCAAATCTTCATCTTCATCCTCTTCTCCATTACACTATCTGTAGAGGACCTATGAGTATCTCAATCTCTTCATCTTCATCCTCTTCCTAATAAATATACAATATAGAATAATATTAATGTCATTAAAAATACTGTGAATCTATGATAGTAATGAAAAAAATGTTAAATTATAAACTAAATACCTTGATTCTTCATTTTAAGCCATAATGAGAGCGAACCCAGTTAGAGCCACATATTAGAGCTTGAACAATTTCAACTCTAAGCTTTGAGTGATAAGTATCAACAACTCTCTCTCTTGCACTGAAGGTCGACTCAGAAGCAACTGTGCTAATTGAAGTAGATAAAATATCAACTGTCATTCTTGAGAGTATATGATATTTTAGATGGTTGTTTTTCCACCAAACAATCATATCAAAAATATGACCTTCTGGATTTATCTCTAACCCATCTTCAAGACAATTATCTAGATCTAATTTTGTGGGCCTTCTACTTGATTTCTCTGATAGATAAACAGTAAAGTCATGCCAACCACTATATTTTCTTGTAAGAGTATCCTGGGTTGACTTACTACTGCTACCTGTGCTACTTTCACCTCTAAATGTCCCACTACTAGTAGTTTCAGTTTTTGGTTCAAGGCATTCAACGTATTCTTCATATAACTCATATAATAAAGTACAAAAATATGCAATATTTCGATTGCTTTCATCTCCTTCATAGATCATAGGGTATGCAAACTCAATGACAACAAATTTCATTCTTGGGTCCATAACTGCACCAAATGCCATCAGTAGGTTACATTCACTCCAATATTTTTCAAATTTTTCTTTCATTTTGCTAGTCATGTGCTTGATGATGTCATCAGAAGATAGTGCACTATCATTCAGTACTTTCTTTATAGTACAAATTTGTGAGAGAAATAAATTGGATGTTGGGTATTCAGTTCCTGAAATGATATTGGTTGCCTCATTAAAAAATTTAGAATATCACAAACCTTTTCTATTTTATTCCATTCATCCTCTATAGGGCAGTTACAATATGTAATCTCCCTCTCACTGTATGAAAAGAAAGCTTCTTTTAGTTGAAGTGCAACAACCAACATATTATATGTTGAATTCCAACGTGTTGGACAGTCCATGATAAGCTTTCTTGTTGGTAGTTGTAACTGTTGAACAACATCAACAAATTTCATAAGTCTACCTTCTAAAGCATTGATAAAATTAACAGTATCATGGATTTTCTCAATAACAAATTCTATACATTTAACCCCATCCTTCACCTTTAAATTCAAAATATGTGCACAGCAACGTACATGAAATAGCCTTCACCCAAAGAATAATTTCTTTCTTATCCGTAATCCATCTTTTAATAACTTGATAGCCCGATCATTATTTGATGCATTATCAACTGATAAGGTAAATATTTTATTCTCAAGACCCCACCCTAGGGCCTTATAGAATGTGTCAACAATTTTAGAAGCCGTATGTGGAGGTGGTAGTACAAAAACTAAGAACTCTTTTGTAATTTCCAGGTTTGAGTCCACATAATGTGCGGATGACCATATAAGATATCTGATTCTTTGATTTCCAAGAGTGAAACTCACTCTATTTATACTATTCAATGTGTTCTTTAATTTTCTTTTCTCCTTTTCATATACTAGCATCACATCGGCACGAGCAGTTGTTCTAATTTAGAGAAGTATGGTGACATGGACTTCAGAACAAGATTAAATCCAAATTCCTCCACAATCAAAAAGGGTTTTTCATTAATCAAAATATAATGAGCAATCATCTCCCTAACTTTTGTTTGATCAAACTTAAAAGTTGCCGAAGTTAATCCCTCCTGATTTATTTCCAATGAACTGTCATAATCTTTTGGTTGGAACTGTAAAATTTTTTGTTTTGTTAATGTGCACACTCTAGCCGCACATCGATTTAAGTGTCTCGTAAATTGTGTAGTTGCACCTGTATTACCTATACCAAGCTTTTTCTTGCAATGATAACATTCCCCTTTTTTCTGGCCATCAGGAAGAACAACTTCTTTAAACTCCTCCCAAACACGTGATGTTTTCTTTCTTTTTCTTAATTCAATTGGATTTTCAAGATCAACTTCATCATCACTCTTGTCAACCAAATCATTAATAACATCATTCTCTCCCTCATAATTATTACCATCTACATTGCTATTATGCTCCTCAATACTAATTTGGACACCCACAACTGGGTTATCACTGCTTACATCCAATAACTCATCCTCTCTAAGTGGTGGTGTTGCCATTTTAAATCTAAAACAAAAACAATAAATGACAACTCAATGAATGAAGAAGATAATTGATTTATTAAATATTAAAAAATTTAAAAATACCAAATTGCTCATTGTATATTTGCACTTTGTAATAATCAAAAACTCAATATTTTGTCTTTTATCCAAGCATAAATACTCATAATAACCCTGTAATTCACTGCAACATAGAAACCAACACAGAAAATCATTTCATTGTCAACAAATATAAGTAAGAGTGGCATAGGTTGTGTTTGATATATAATCAAGAGTGGCATAGGTTATGTTCAATTTTTTCCCCAACTATAGTACACTGTATTTCTTAGAAGAATACATGAAGCTTTTGGAAAGTAATATAAAACCCATGATAAGAGCAATGTCATGGTCTACGTGTAGCCCTAAAATAATATTATCCAAGCCTCAAAGGTCTGAATAGTGCAGCCCTAAAATAATATTATCCATGATAAGAGCAATGTCATGATTATTATTATTATTGCATCAACTTATTAAATCGGCATCATCACCATTCTCATGCTACATAGCTTTAGAATTCCAACGTGAAGAATTCCAACGCATAAAGAATTCCTTTAGAAATAGATGCCGAGAATAATAATAATGCCGACTTTAGAATTCCAAAAGTAAGGAAACCTTTTTAGTCTAGGTTTACAATTTTCTTTCTATTATCAAGATTCAAGACTCAAGAGTATAACATATAACAATCAACCAAAGTTACCAACCCAACATAAAAATTAATTCCGCTGTTACAACATCATCAAATCCGAATCATCATCAAATTGAAATACCAGATGTGAGCATAAAGAAAATGAACCTGACCAACCAAGATCAAGTCGATCTTGCTATCGACTCATTTGCACCCCTACCGTCCAACACTCCAACGTGATCGGGGCCAGGAAGATGAGGGAACTCAGATGTGAGAGTGGGTCGAGACTCGAGATGTCGAGAGAGAAGCGATTGAGAAAGGAGATAGTCGACTCAAGAGCTCGATTGAAGAGAGGCGAAGGTGAGACGAGACGACTCAAGAGCCTGAAGGGTGACCGCAGACCGCAGAGTCAAGCAGTGCACAAAGGATATAACCGAAGAATGACGAGAATGAAACGCAATATCCTAAATGGCTTCGAATTAAAGTAAACGATCCGAGCCTCTTTTTACTCGAGCTCGTTAAATGACTCGATCGTTCCTTTCAACTCGAGCTTGAGCTCGAGACTCGATTTGAACAGTAAACAAGTCGGTTATCAAATCGAGTTCGAGTAAGCTCAATTCGCTTGCACCCTACTTGACTCATGAGAAACCACCACACGGAGTTTCACCCTCTTTCTTTTGATTTGGACAATAACCTATTTCATCATGTATTTAGGCATATAAAAATCCCAAAGCCTTTGTCTGAATGATATTTCAAAAATGAAATAAAATTTGAAAATATTTTTTTTGCACTTGTAGATTAAGTCATATGCTCATTATCACTCATGCGAGTCTCTTAAGGAGTGGGTTCAAGACTTTAGTTTCTTTCAAATTAAATAATAAGTTTAACTATCTTGCAAATTCATAAGATCGGACTACATGGATTTAAAGCATATGAGTTAGTTGGCGGCCACTCCAGGCGATTGTAAGCCCAAAAGTCAGACGTGTTTACTCTCTCTTATTGAGATAAATCCTTATGTCCACCCGTTGCTTAGATTTTGGTCGTGCTTTAGCTCATATTAAAGCTCTAGAGATTTAGGATTTGACGAAGTTGTTTTCTTCAGGCTATAAATATAAATTCTCACCTCTTAGGTGTTTTCACAACTTTGTATTGACGGATTATAAGCCTTAGCAATCTAATAAAAATTCAATTTAAATGAATAAAATATCTTCACTTTTAAATACATAAAACCTCACTATATGATAGATTGGAATGCTCATTAGGCTTCCTAGTATCATGAGCATTTCCTACTTCCTTTAAATTCTAAAAATAAGTTTTTCACCTGATCTCTCCCACTTGATTTTTCAAACATAACCAATCATTTGATAGACTAACCTTGAAATCATTAAAAATGATAATTGTCTACTTTAATCGAGAGTTTTTTTAAGAATTTCATTCAATGAGATGTAATTAACTATGGAGGCTTGCCTCAACCTAGTTTAATATAAACCTTATTTTATTCATCCATGTAAAGCAGGAGAAAAATCTTTAATATACTCGAAGATCCATCATGCCTTAGGAGTCCTTATTTGGTGATTAGGTCCATTGAAGGGTGATATTTTTATCTTTTGAGATAGTATATCATACCTCAATGTCGTACTCAATCAGTTTAATAAGTACCCCTATGATCTACGTGGTGTCCCCCCCCCCCCCCCCATATACATCAAAATAAACACCACGGTATGACACATTAACTTAATTCCTCTATACTTTGCACACTCTTGTGCATCACCTTTACTCTTAAATATAGGAATCAATAAACTCTTTCTCCACTCATCTTACATCTTTTTAGTCTTTAAAATAACATTTAAAAGATTTATAAGCTAAAAAATTCCTTGATCTTCTAAACATTTTCACACTTTTATTGGAATATCATTAGGTCCTACTATTTTTTCACATTTTATTTTTTTAAAGCTTCTCTAACTTCAGATTTATTAATACGATTTTAAAGCTAAAATTCTCTATTTTTATTTAGGGTATTAAGGTTGTTAAAATTAATTGTATTTTCATATCTTTCATAGAAAAGTTTATCAAAATATCTTATTCACTTATTTTCAATAACTTTTTTTAAGAAAAGCATTTTGTAATTTTCATCTTTAAATAACTTACTTGAACTAGATCTTTACTTCTCCTATTTCTTTGGTTAGTTAACTTATACATATATCTTTCACCTTTTTTAGGATCTAATCTATTATATATATCACTAAAAGCTAAATTTTTTGTATTATATATTCCTTTCTTAGAATCTCTAGAGGTCACTTTATATCTTTCCAAATTCTCCTAATTTTTACATATAAATCAAGTTTTATAGCACTGCTTCTTATTTCTTATTTTTTCTTGCACACTCTGACTCCACCACCAACTATTTTATTAAAAAAACTTTTCTTTTTGATTCTTCAAGCACATTTTTAACAACTTGTTTAATTTCAGTTACTACTTTTTCTCACATAATATTAGCTTTCTTATGAACATCTCAAATTCTAAGCTCTTGTAACTTATTCTTAAAAATATTTTTATTAGTATTTTTTAAGTGTTCTCATTTAATCCTAGGACAATAATTTGATTTATTTTTCATCTCGCAATCTTTCATTTTGAAATATAAAACTAACAATCGATGTTGGGTATTTAAACTTTCACTTAGAATGACCTCATAATCTTTACAATTTAAATGATTTTTTTTTCTTATAAGAAAATAGTCAATTTGTGTTTTATTATATCCATTTTCATAAGCAATACTATGCTTATCTCTTTTCTTGAATAAAATATTAGCAATTATAAAATCACAAGCTAAAGCAAAATTTAATATAATCATACATTCTTCATTAGTCACTCCAAATCCATAACCACTATGAATACTTTTAAAATTTTCTATCACTCTACCAACATATCCATTTAAATCTCCTCCAAAAAATATTTTTTCTTCAAGAGGTATATTTTGTATTAATCTTTAATTCATTTCAAAAATTTTCTTTTGAACATACATCCAAATCTACTTGAGGAGCATAAACATTTATAATATTGATAATCTTAGTATCAACTATAATCTTTAAAATTATTGTTCTATATCCACATCTATTAATATTTATAATATTATCTTTTAAATTTTTATCTACAATCATACCTACACCATTTTTAATTCGACTTCAACCTAAATACCAAAGTTTAAAACATAAACTATCAATCTCATTGGCCTTCTCCTCAACCCATTTAGTTTCTTGAATACATAAAATATTTATCTTCATATGAACCATAATATCTATTAATTCCATTAATTTACTTGTAAGAGTACCTATATTCAAAGTTACTAACCTAATTTTAGTTTAATGGACTAACTTATTTGTCCACATCCGTCCATAATGTGGGAACCCTTGCTTATTTAACATTGCACTCGGGAGCCCATGCAATGGCCCTTGCACAATTTTCATTATATTCAGGCCATACAACGTGTCGCTTCTAGGGGACGCCCTAACATTAACACAATATTTTAAAGGATTCATGTCATGATTATTTCAACAAGTTTTATGTTGGCCATTGACTGCCTATCGCAACTCTCCACTTTTCACATCCGGACTTTGGGACCAACAAAGGTGGTGTTGTTAAATAATAATAAAAAGCTAACATGCATGTCATTAAATTAAAATTAAATTAAAATTAAATTATTTCAAATATAAATTATAAATTTATAACTTCATAATTTATAACCCATATTCCATGGATGTGAACATCACTCAACTCTCTCGTCTGAGTTTTCGACCTATCTCCTTCATGAGGTATGACTAGAGTTTCTCATATTATCTTAGAGCATAATCAATCATCGCAATTTGTGCCTTTGCCATTACCATCAATATTGAAGGTTAGTATCTTCACACTTTTCGATGTTATATCTCTTAATGCTTTCAAATCATCTATTGACTTTTTATCTTTTGAAAGATTATAATAAGCTTAAATGTCTTATCATTTTTTTACTCTTTATGTTCACTTTATTTTATTTAGATTAGATATATTATTTATAATTATTAAGATATTAAATTTATAATGTTGTGTCTAATGCCCTATATTTTCAATAATAGACATGTCTCATATCCAAGTCATATCGTGTCTGTGTCTGTGCATCGTAGTTAACTTAGCTTTGCGATTTCCTGACCAGTATGAGTTTGTGAACTATCCTTAAGATTAGATCAAGGCAAGACTTTGAAAATTGAGCCCATAAATTAAATTTGGTGGTTTAGACCTTAATTGACTTATGCAAGGTAAGCTACACTACATGACAAAGCTTTAGCTTCAAGCCTTTTGAAGGTTCATTGCATAAATATGATTAAGAACATTAAACTATAAACCATATAGACCTAAGTCATATAACCTAGTTTGTTTAAACATCATCAATTTAAGCAAACTCAAAAGTATAATTGATTAGTTTCAACTGAAGTACACTAATCTAAGGCATTATAAGCTTAAAAATTAGAAGTCTAGCTTAGGACACCCCATTTGGAACAACAAGCATTTTTAGGTCAAGTGATTAAAATATTTAAAATTTTAAAATTTATTTTGAGATAAGTATAATATATGAATAATTATTTAATTCTTATATTATTTTTAAAAGGATTTACATAAGCACCACCATTTTTTGTGTATTTTGATGTGATGTTAAAATTTTGAGTGTTATTTATGTAAATATAAAAATTTAGGTGTTAAAATATGTAAAATAAATAAGAATTATGTGATACACATGTAAATGCCTCTTATATTTATTAAAATGTAAACTCAAGGGTTTTAAGGCCGTCATGATTAAATTTTGATTAGAATATTCTTACCTAATTTCTTTCTTCTTAAAAAAAAAATACAAATATTAGAATAACAATTGAGTTTTAGACTCATGAATTACTAGTGATCTGACCAACAAAGACTATTAAAACCTTAATGGCTATTATATTTGTAAATGAATTTAATCCAATTGAATATTATATTATTTAAATTTATTTATTTTTTATGAAGCTTAAGCCAAACATGAATATTATATAGGTTTTTTGAATTTTTATTTAAATTTGTTTATTATTTTTTATGTAGACATAATTGAGCTTTAATTGAGTAATTGAGCCGCACACATACACACACATTTAAAAAATAATTATTTCTATCACATCATGTCCACCTCTAATTTATCGCAAACAAAAATTTTCATGTTCTGTGCCAGAATATTCACGGCAATGAGTGAAAGTTTTAGTTTTGTATGAAAATTCAATTAGAAAAAGTATGGAGAACATCAGAGTTTTATGTGAAAAACCTCAAACAAAAGGGCTGGGAATTATGAGGCTCGCCCAGTTCAAATAATCTACCATGTTTTTTGAGTTACAAAATTTCACTCTTTTCCTTGGATGTAGGAGATGGAGTTACAAAGTTGTAATTGTATAAAAATTAGGCAATAATAGCAGTTGAATAATGTTATAACTCAATATGGTGGTGGTCATGGCCATTGGAGGTGTTCGACGATTGTTGTAAGAGGTCGATAATAGTTATTAGTGGTGGATGACTTCAAGCTTCCAAGCTTAGCACTTAGCTCTTTCCTTAGTTTTTCTTAAGACTCCTTTTGCTCCCCCTCTCATAGTGAGAATAAAGTTCTATTTATAGAATTTCGAGAATGACATTTTGGTAACTTTAGTCAAAATCTCAAAGTACTCTGTCAGATGGTCCATATTGATCCTCTTGATCATAGATAATTTCTTGAGGATTTAAGTGTTTAATGATTTTTAATTTGAGTGATCTTGGGCTTGTTACATTTCTCTCATTGAACTGCTTGATTCCACTATAAACATGTTGAATTTCAAAATTATTTAAATTAATGTTATAAAGTTTCTAGTTACACTTCTAAATATTGATTTGAGCTCATTTGGACACTGATTGAACTATTCTTAGAGCTAATGAATTTGTCTCACTGAGATGTTTAATTTGATTACAAATTTGTTAAAGTCTGAGTTTGGATGATTTATAATTTAATATATATCTTACTTTGAGATTCATGCTTGATTTGATTAATTTATTTTGGTATATCATTTCCTATCAAATTTTCTAATATACAATTAACTAATGATATTTGAACTATTTCTACCCGTCACTCTTCCATTCCATTCTCCGCTTGCGGAAATGCCACTGCTCCATTGCTCTTCACTCCTCTTTCTATAAGCTGCTGAAGAAGTCGGACACCAACCCTGAGCCCTATCGTAAGCCGTGCTCATCGCAACTACTGCAGAAGATAGGTTTCAACAGGTTTCGCAAGCTGTGCCCATCACAACTATTGCATAAGTTGGACATCAGGCTGGGCTGGTTCAAGAAATCGGACACCAAGCCGGAGCTGTTGAAGAAGGCGGATGTTTCATTAGGTAAAACTCAAAAAAATTTCTTTCTGGACCTTGATCCGTTATTTCATTTCTCAAAATTTAAGAAATCTCTGTAGCTAGATTTCATTCCTTCTTGTCCGTCTACATTTCCCCAATGTCATGCGGTGCCCTAATCAATTTCTGGAGCTTTAAAACGTTCTAAAATCAGTTCAGTAATTAGCTTTAAAGCTCTTTTTCTCTCTTCTCATAGTCGCTCTTACTTCTATGATTTTATCAACATTCATTTATATTTTTTTGAGTTAGTACCATCAGATGGTGAAGGAGAAGACTAGACTGCATAGTGTAAATTGTATTGGGAAGATCTTTATGGTATATAAAAAATTGCATTTAAAAGCTTTTTGTTTTACATGTATTCATGAAAATTTGCATCCTTATGGTATAGAACAAAAGCTGCATTTAAAAGATCTTTATGGTAATTTTTTTTGTAGGTTATTGAATTTTTGTCTGTTCATCATCCTGTGGAAACAAAATTGAAATTACTCGTGTGAGATAGACAGGATCGAGCTGCCGCAAAATTGAGTTTCTTAAGCCCCACATGAAGATTTATTGGTAAGCATATAATCATATTAGAAGTTTTGTTATATATATATATATATATATATTGTGAATAGGTTGTAATTGTGTAGAGCTTTTGAGAGGATCAAAATGCTGTTATAAATAGATTTTATAAAGAGATAGTGTTTGTATTTTTATTTTAGATCAATAAGCTGCATTTTATTTTTGATCAAGTTGAAAATCTTCAATGTTAAAAAAATTGGATTGTTCTAAATTAAAAAAAAAAAAAATATTGATCTTCCAAATTGAGTTTTCTGGATTAGCATGCATGAGATGAGTAGTGGAAGAGAATTGAAAAAACAAAAAATGATTTATATAACATAACTATGAAAATTAAAACTTCTATTTGAGATATAATTCAACATTAATGACAAAAGTAAGGTTCAAAAAATAGACTAAACACCTTTCAAAATACATTGACTTTGTGGGCTCTGAAAATTCGCCACTGATCTCTCGACAATTATTGAATTAAAGAGAGTATGGTTTAAATGCCGATGTAATTTTCAGAAGGCAGATGAGATAGTAGATAAAACACTACCCATAAATTTCACCCTCATTTTGTGAGGACTTTAGATCTGGTTCCAGGTTTCCTATAGGCGCAAGCTCCTATAGTTAATTACTCCTCTCAGTGAGTGAGAAAGAACTTTCAATTAAAGCTAGTCGTTAGATCGCTTAATGCGTAACGTATAGTAGCATTATATGGAGATTTAGAATTTAAAATTATGAAATTCATCATTTCAGCTTAAACCGGATGGTCGGGGGAATGATGATGTGCCCGATCTAGATCCCACATTTCGTCATCCCGCGGCCCTAATCTATTTAGGAGGAGAATGACCCAACCCGATCGAATGATCTTTATTAAGAAATATACGAGTTAATGCCCAAGAAATTCTTATGACTGGTGGAAGAGACAGAGTCATTAATTTAAGACGTTGTCTATCAAGATAACATGATTCCTACGACTCACAACTCAGATAGCCATCGTGAGCATACGCTACGCATGAATATAATCCGATTGACCAAACCACTCGATCAGAGGACTCGGTGAATCGCTTCATCGTGGAGCCTCCGCCGCCAATACGCTAGAGAACACGTCACGCTCTTATTGATATGAGATTGATGAGAGAACATACAGTAACACTCGACATCTTTTGTAGAGTTTTCTTAATTTATTATCTCTGACAAACAATTGCAGAAGATGGATATATTGAATTTTAATTTAAGCTTTTAATGATAGAATTTTATTTAAGCAGTTTCAAATTGCTACTTAATTTGATTTGAAAAATTGATTAATTTGAATATGTTTAAGAGCTTTAAATCGTGTCAACTTTGTTTAGCTGCTAATAGAGGATTAGATCTACTGTTACATGACAGAATCAATTTCTCAAATATTTCACTGATTTGAAACTCTTATTATAGGTTTTTAGGCTTTGTTAATCTGGACCCAATCTTAAGACTAAACCTGCGTGATATCCTCAGAACTTGAATTTAAACATTCAGTGTGGGGTCCATGCAGTGATTAGTAATTTAGGTAATTTTATTTATGTGAGATTGATTTTGTATTTTTTTATTTAATTTCAAGCACTTTTCGAATTATTAAAATTTGCACTTGAAATTTATATGTCCAAGCACATGCAGGTATTTATAAAATCATAATTATAATGAAATCTCTTAATTTTTGATTAAAGTAGCCGATTTTGTAGATTTTGATTTAAGATCACATCTGCTTGTGCAAAAAGAATTGCGATTGGCGATGAAGAAATTTTGATTTAGATTGTAATTTAAAACATTACTGCGCTTAGTTTCTTTGTTGAGTTTTTGTAATTCTCTCAACTTGATTATGTTTAATTTACATCACTTTGATAAGTTATCATTTCATTGTTTATTCTTTTACCTACGCTTATATAGCGTAATCACCTCTATATTCGTATAAAAGTTATTAAACCCAATTTAGATTCATCCTTAACTTTACACCAAGTTCTATATTTATTTGAAAATTAGACTTTAAGTTTATTATAAGTCTCTTATGAGTTTGACATTTATCTCCCCAAGTTTCAATTAAGGCTTGTTTAATTTTAAAGAATTTGAATAAAAGAAAACTAACTTTACCGTTTCAATTTAAGGTATAGGGAATTGCAATTAGAGTTTGTGAGTTTAATATTATCCTCTCCAAATTTTATTTGTATTTTAAATGAGTGTTCTATTCATTCCAAAAGTTTCTTTAACTGCTCTCTCCCTATTTCTCTTTGATTTGACATTCATCTTCATATTTATCATATATCTTTTTGTTTAACTTAAGTTTAGGTAGTTTCCATCTGAATTTGTTTAAGTCTTGAATTTTAGTCTAAATTTTGGCATCCTCGCAGTGTAGGCTGCGTGTTTTGCTCCTCATAGAAGTGGTCTTCTTCGACACCGATGATTTTTCATCTTGTCGCTCGGCGCCTTCAAACCGAAGAAGAAGACATATAATGCAATATATTCATCTCTCTTTTTTTCTAAGTCTAGAAATTAAACAAAATTTCGGCAGCATTTCATCTAAGGGGAGCGACATCTAACGAATGTTGAACTTTTCGGTACTCTCGTAGCGTGAGCGGTGTTCGACACATGGCCATTTTATCGTCACTCATGAGCCGCAGAACAACCTGGAAACACTGTATATATCCACATTCACACATTTCATATTTTTCATTTCTGCGTCTTCGAAGACAGGAGAGCGGTTGGATATGCCGAAAAATAAGAGAAGAACCCGCCTCATGACGGTTTTCTTCTCCGGTTGCGGCGAAGTGAAAGGTAGGAAAAAAATTTGTTTATCAGGGTAGTGAAAATGCCAAAATTTAGAAGAACTCTCATGAAGGTGTTCTGATTCCGTCATTTGTAAGAAGGAAAGGAAAGAGGGTTGTTTGGGCAGGTGGAAATCTAAAACTTAGAGAAGAATTCGCCTCATGAAAATTGAAAATAAAAGGTGGAGATGAGAATTTACAAACATTACTTCTGAAATGACGTAATTGTCAAATGTGCCAAAACCTTTTCACTTAAAAACAAAAACGGGACAAATATTTGGTATGTTGCCTGAATGTATCCTACAGCTTCGATATGCGAACTCGGAATCCATTCACAAGACGAGCTGAAGGGAAAAAGGACATCCGATCCTCTGCAATTTGAGTCCACCTGCATCTGCTAACAAAATGATGCAAGAAGAAAGCAATCTGAAGGCGTGAAATTTCGGCACCAGGGCAATATCTAGCGCCGCCTCCAAATGGTGAAAAAATATGGGCTTGTTCTCCAATTTCTTTTCTCCTTATTCTCTTCACCCAGCCCACCTCCATGTATTGAATTGTAAAGCTCCAGGATATATTCCTTCATCCAAGTGAATAGCTGATAGAAATGGCACCACAAGGTACCCTCGTGGAATAGTAAAGCCTTTATATTCCGCATCAACTTTGGCCTTTCTTAGCAACCAAATTGCTATTCCTCCAAGTCTGAGGGTTTCATCAATAACGCATTGAGTGAAAGCATGGCTTTGTAATCCTCCCATTCAAGGATCTCACTGTGGCTAGATCTTCTTATGCTCTCATGCTCAATTTTCTCTTTTTCGGAAGAGGAAGAAACAACAAGAAAAAAAAAAAAAAATGAAAGCCTTCTCGGTTGGGATGCGACGGAGAAGGGCGGATGAGAGAGTGAATGAATGAAGGGGTTTCGGTTTCCTTGCTTACGGTTGAGATCCACGGACAAATGAGGGAGAGGGAACGGGTAAGGAATCGGCTTCGGGAGGGAACGGTTTCTTTTTCTTCCTTGCGTGCGTGAGGAGGAGCCGCTCGGGCGAGGGCTTCGTGCGTGAAGAAGGTTTCCTTTGGCCGAGAGGAGAAAGGCCCCGTGCGGCTCGATCGCGTGAAGAGGAATTTTGTTCGGAAGAGGTGAGGCCGAGCGGGTCGGGTCACGCATGAATTAGGGCCGGTCGGGTTGAACCGAGTGAGATGAGGAGATTTAGGTTAGTTCAGAGCTTTTAAATTTTTTTTTATTGCTTAATCGACTTTAATGTGGATTTTATGCCGATATGACTAGACAATCAATATATATAATAATTTAAGATTATTTTGATGTTCAACGCATGATAGCGCTTTCTTCGCGCCGATTGTTTGGTTGTTAGTGAGTCAATTTCAACTCAAAATATGCGTTGCCGCGTCTTCGACATTCGGGCTGAATTGAGTGTAAGCGATCTTACTGAGATTTCAATGTTTGAAAATACACAATCAATTTGCGAATGGAGTCGTTTTGTGTCGGTGTCTCCCCGATATGCGTGCAATCGGTGGCGACTTCGGCGTTTGATCAGTTGATCATCAAGTTGTGCAATATTTATATCCTGATCAATTTAGACGTTCTGAACGCAATGACGAAGTCCGTTCGTAAATCGGAGGTCATTTTGGTTGATTTCAACGACGTCCAATGCATTTCAGCCTCGATTTGCGCGTTATCATTTCAAATCATTCGACATTTGCACTTGTCCTCAATTGACAATCTCATTTGATAGTTTTGATGTTTGCCCACGGCAATCGGTTTAACGAGGTCGTTTGGTCATCGTCCGCGCTTCTCAACTCCTATGTGTGCCGGCGTTGATATCGGCACTTAATCGATTGATCGTTAGATTTTGCAATATTTATATTTCGATCAATTTCGACATTCTGAACGGGACGTGAAGTCCGTTCGCCGATCGGAGGTCGTTTCATATTTTGATGCGTGACATTTTGAGCATTTGTGTATTGTGCCCATCAAATTAAACTTGTGGGCTTCTCTTGATTTATGACACACATGAGGAGGTCAACGGACTTGATCTAGAAAAATATAACTCAATGCAACAATGTCATTACTCCAATTACAAGTAAAACCATCATCATAAGTTTCATTTGCAGAAATTAAATTTTGATGGTTTGAAATAACACTAAAATAATTTCATCAAAAGCTCCTCTTCTCGGGCGGTTCATCTCAACTGGCATAAAGTCAACTTCATCCGTCCGTCTAAAATAATTGCAATCATCCTTTGCTCTATTTTGAGGTCATATATAGAATTTTTGTCCGTGATTTTCACTTATGTAACAAATGGTCAATTTACATTGTAAGTTACAGCGATAATATATTTGATGATCGCTGGTGTTCATTGATGATGTTGAACTGGCTGCAACCTAATTAAAAAGACGCAAGCACATCACAAAAAGTCAAAGAAAAACTCAACTATGGAAGATCAATCCACTCTTGCTCGGTTGGTGGGGCCGGCCGGAATCCTCGGTCAGTTGAATCCAGACGCTATCTATACTGAAGAAAATAAGTGGGACGACGTATGTGGGTGATGAATGTGAATGCTAGGCATGAGATTAGTCATGATGATATGCGTAAGATAGGTGAGGTGTTGGGTGGATACCCATTGCAAAAAAAAAAAACTATAGAAGATCAATTGATAATTGGCAAACAGTAACTGGATTTACAGCTTTCTAAACAAGGTAAGCAATGATCATACTCCATAAAAGCCACAATAAAAGAAGAACCAGATACAATAACAGTACTCAGTAAAAGCCACAACAAAAGAAGAACCAGACACAAGCTGCACAGTCATGCAATCCAATCACCTCTTCGGATGACTTTCCTGTTGGCACAATCTGTAATCATCAAAGATTAGGATTTACTTGTAAAAGGCGTTATGCGTAGCTATTAATGTTGCCATGAACCAAAATTATATTGCTCATAAAGAAATAAATTTGACTATCTTGGCTTTAGTAATGAGAAATAAAAAGAAATAAATATATATAAAAGGCTTACTTCTCAACAAATGGCAGTGATAAGCCTTAAAAAGAAATTCCAAATGACTGAATACAATGAATAAGAGAAAAACAAGCACGCAAATTTATTTCCCTTCCAGTGGAAGATAATCAAAAATCTCATGAGATTAGTAGCTCCTATGGTAAAGTGCTCGCTACATGACCTTAATGCAACCCCATATATCATCTACATATTATTATTATTGTTTTTTGTAGACTGATTTTTTTTGTGACATAGCATCGAAATTTATGCAAATTTTGCCGAAACCAAATCTACACAATATGAATGTCTTTTCTAAGCAAATTTGGTGCTCTGAACTCAATGGCGCACCCTATTTTGTGATCGAAGGTCATTTGAGTGAAGTCGGCGCCGAATCGAGTCGATTTTGGTTCAAAGTCGCACGTCATTGCTTTCGATCGCTCGATATTCGTGCGGACTCGTCCGAATTGAGTGCGAATAGTCTCATTTGATAGGTTTCGACGTTTTGACGCTAACGACATGATCAATTTCACGAACGAAGATCGTTTGGGCATCATCGCAGCTTCCCGACCTCAATATGCGCGTCGGCGCATCGGTGGATTTCCTTTTTGATCGGTCGACCTTTGAATCGTGCAATACATATATTCTAATCAATTTCGGCATTTTGAACGCGATGAAGAAGTACGTTCGTCGATCGGAGACCATTCAGACTGGTTTTGGCGATGTCGAGTGTATTTCATTCGATTGCGGCGTCGTTCGTCAGTCGTTGGCGTGAACTTGACTGATGAAGCATACACGTAGGTCAACAAATTTGTGATCATAATTTTAATTTAAATGATTAATTATTCTAAAATTAATTCATAATTTTTATGTGTATGATATGAAATTAATTGAGAGTGATTCCTCCAAAAACAGTCTTAGTTTTGGCTTAAGATTTTGAAAATTCCGTATAAATACATGAGTAATTAATCAGCAATTAAGGCTCCTAATTCCCAATTCCCTCCCCAGGCAAAGAGGCAGCCAAGAATTTCTGCAAGACACCGAAAAAAAACCCTCTCTCGTCCGCCCTTCCTCTATTCGCTCGACAGAGGAGGAGCTGAAGAAGATCGCTCTCCTTTTCGTCCGTTCCTCGTCCGCGGTAATCCTCCCGTTTCTCTCGTATTCCCCCATCTCACTTGCCGTGTACAGCCGACATTCTCCCTCCCTGTTCTTCTGTCCGTCATTCCTCTCAAAAAAAAAAAAAAAAGAAAAAAGAAAAAAAAAAAAAAAAAAAAAAAACCCGAGAACCCACAGCTCGGCATTCCCGATCCTCCATAATTCTTCTTCTCCCGTCACTCTTCCTAGCCGAACGAAGCTCGTCTCTCCTCCATTCGTTGACCCAAAAGCCAGCCTCCCTAAGACGATCGAAACCCTTCTACAATGCCGAACCTCCACCTTCCCCTATTTCTTCTCCTCTTGATCACCTCTCTCCTCTTCTTCAACACCGCCACAGCTAGCAATCCTGTCCACGACATCCTCCAGCAGCATGGCCTTCCTGCTGGCCTCATCCCGGAAGAAATCAACTCCTACTCTCTCGACCGCTCCTGTTATACTATGTACGACGGCCCGGCGTTCTTCGACAGCGTGGTGCGTGGCAATCTCAGCTACGGTGCTCTGCACGGCGTGGTGGGGTTAAAGCAAGAGGAGCTCTTCTTATGGCTTCCCATGCGGGGGATTGTTGTCGCCGATCCTCCTCAGGCGTCATTCTCTTTGATATCGGACTCGTGCATAAGCGACTTTCGCTGTCTTTGTTTGAGGTTCCGCCGGAATGCTTGCCGATGGGAGGCACGGCGGGAGGGTGGCCAATATCTGAGGGGCATCTTGGCAGAAATGAAGGATTCCAAGATCAGAGATAGATACAGAAAGGATGCTACATAGCTCACTCTCTCATTCTGCAGCATTTGCTTTTGGTCTTCCTTTCTCTTCTGTTAATTTGTGCTGGTCTGCTATAAATGGAAGTTGCTTGTTTGTGAATTCTATCTTCCTCCATGTATGTTTATTCTGAATTCAGGCAAAACGGAGAGGAAACGAGATTTAAAATCCCGTAGGATTTAATGTTGTCATTTATGTTATTTGGTAGGATTTCGTTTTAATCCTACTATCCAAGAACCCCGTAAACTTACTGCAGCACACCTAATCTTCCATTACCCCGCTTCCCCTAGTTCTTCTTCCTACCTCGACGGTCTTCGGTCTTGCTTCGTCGCGACACCAACCTCCCATTCATTCTAACATTCTCTTTCTGCGACCTAGAGTATAACCGAGAGGCAACTCTGCCATCAGACAGGTTCTTCTTGGCAATCACTCTTTTCCGTAGTCACGAGGCAACTCCGTCATTAGACGGGTTCCCCTCAGCGCTATCTCCTGTAGCTATTTCTTATCCCGTCTTTGATTGAAGTTCAATTCCTTTTGCCGCAGCCGAGAAAGAACTCTGTCATCAGGCAGGTTCTTCTCGATTTCTGGCATCTTCCTCTTCCTTTCCCTTCCTCTCGGCATATCTTTCCTAATTTCCTACTCCGATCATTCCCTTTGCCGCGAGGTAATTACATCATCGGCTTTCTCTCGTTACAAAGATTTCTCCCACAACCCAAATAATCAACCCGATAATCTCTCATATTCAATTCTTTATAACCAAACTCATGCAAAATTATTATTGTTATTATTGGTGAATGTATGGAGATGCTTGAATGTGTAAAAAGAAATTGTATATTTGTGCTTTGCAGGTTGAAGTTGTCATGCTCATCATGGCGTGTGAGATGAGATCCGTGTGTCATAAGACACCTCTATTCTCTCATCGTGCATACCGTAAGCCAAAATCGTTAGATGTTGCTCCCCCTATGTCGAAACGTTGCAGAAATTTTGATTAAATCTGGGACTAAAAAATGGAGAAGAATATTTGCATATATATTTGCTTTTATGCAGTTAATTGAAGGCCTCGTTATGCTCATCAGGGCATAACAAGATTGAAATTCGGCCAAGGTGCTTTAAAACACCAACCATCACGCTTATTAGAGCGTGATGGGCAGGCAAAAACAATTTCAATGTAGCCTCATACGTTGGGATGACGTCGGAATACTGCTGAAATTTTGTCGAATTTTACATTGACAAAAACTCAAATAAATTAATTTAAATTGAAAATTCTAAGCTAATTCTAAAATTTAATTTGAGTTTGCTAAATTTTGAAGTAAACAAAATTTTCGAAATTTGAATCCAACTGAAATCAAGAATTAGTCAACTATTCTCAAATGAATAAACATCTCTCAATCAATATTCAAATTATCTTGGATTTCACATTGAGATAATCAAAAGAAAATTTCAATCATTTTTAAGATTGAAACATGCAATATTTGAAAATATATTCAGATACTCGATCATGAAGTGATTGAAATGAGTTGGATATTTTTGTGATACATAACACTTCAATTTTTTCAATGTGAAAGATGATCCGATTGAATATCTATTCAGAGCACAAGAAATCCCTTTGAATTAAGATATAATCTTCAAATATAATTCACTCCAAATAAATTGAAGAAAATCAAAGAATTCATACTAGTAAGTTACTATAATAATTTAAAATACCTTCACGCCACCGAATCTATAACTCTTTGTACAAACAGACAGAATGCGTTGGTTTAAATTCTAAATAGACTTCAAATGTATTAATTTTGTATAAATTATGGAGCCAACTATCACTCAATTCAGGTGCTTCAGAATTTGTGTAATCATTTGAAAGAAATGAATTCTTGTACGAAATATAAAACAATCTTCAATTTAATTTGAGCTTTCCAAAAATTCGTATAAGTATTCTAATCACTCGCATGGGCCCCAACATCTATACCAAGCATCTAAACTTTGTGTTTGAGGATGCTGCACGGGTTTTAAAAAAAAGAGGAAGAATGATGAAATCGATTTAATCTTTTATGACTATATGCATGTAAACTAATGAATGTCTTCATATGTTAAATCAAGTCAATGAAAGATATAAGTATTCAGCTTCATAGAATATGATCATAGTAGTCCTAATCCTCTATGTTTGAAATAGAGTTGACACGATCTATTAAATAATCAAGTTCTAAATGAATTTAAATTAATTATATCATAAGACATAATCCTCTATATTTGTAATGGAGTTGGCAAGGTCTGTTATGATATCAATTTCTTAAAGAATTTAAATTACACATAAGTCATAAGCCTGATCCTCTACTAACAAATAAGTAGAGTTGACAAAGTCTACCTCGATGATGTCCCGTTGATTAAAAATCTCAACCGGAGGAGATATTATCATTAAAAGATGCTTGAGCTCTAAACTAATTCATCTTAAAACTAAATTTCAACTAAGTAAATATTTGAACAAAATGAAATTCATTATTTGAATGCTTAAAACAAAATTCATCCAAATAATCCACCGTTTGTTGGGGATGGACAGATTAAAATTCCTACAAAGAGTTAAATGTCAAGTCAAATAAACAACTATATTCAAACTCAAATAATCTTAGATAAGCACGACCCTGTCGCTTTTATTGCGTGATTTGGTAGGCTCGACATATATGATTCGATCAAAGTCCCTCGATCGAGTGGTTGCCACCAAATGACACCATTATATTACGATTCGTAGCTCGTATGTTCGATGGTTCGGCTTTGAGTTATGAATCATAGGGTATATTTGATAGGCACAAAACCCTTTTGTCTACTAAGGTAGAATTTAGATTGTCTCCTTGGACAAACACCACCTCAGGTTTACAAGGATTTATTGGACGACGTAACCCATGTGTTGGTGATGAGGATCCTTCTGGTTGGGTCGATCACTCTAACCTATGAACGAGATGGCGAGATACTCCATGCGATTTAGATCGGGCACGTCCAACCATCTGTTTTATGCTAATAATGATGAATTTCATAATTTCTAAACCTCAAATTTTAAATTGCACATACTGCAGCTATACGCTATGCAGTTAGCGATCTAACGATTAGTCTTAATCAAAAGTTCTCTCTCAACATTAAGAGGGGTAATTAACTATGGTGTTTTGCCATAGAAACCTAACCATCTAAAGTGAGGCAAAATGTCTTATCTACTATTTCCATCTCCCATTTTCACTCTCTTTGATGTGATCAGACCCTACAAATTATTACTTTCTCCAATAATATAAAATAATAAGGCAAAGAATAGTCTTCAAATCCTGAATAAACCAAATTATCTACTCAGTTACATAGAAGAGCATACTCAACTCCTAGCAACTTAAAGAAAAATAAAAAAAAAACCATTGTGAAACAACTTTAGGTCGAACTCAGCAAATACTCTAAGAGAACAGTTTGACATCATCATTACTTATATTTGCTCGCAATTTAGAATATTGCAGATAATGATTATCATCACATATAAACACAGGAGGTCAAGGGATGAGGAAACCGAAAAAGAATTGTTGAGTTACGAGGTTTGCACAATGGCTAGGGAAGTAGTGACGCGGATATGGCAACTTCGTTGCTATACGTTGAAAATGCTTAAAATGCCATAAGCGAGCCGTCGAGAATTAGAGGAACAGGAACCTGTCCGCATCGGCGATCAATGGTCATGGAGGATCCAGGGAGGATTGCGCTGGTCGGTGAAAAGCCTAACCTCGACAAGTGTTTCTATGGCACTGATAAGAGAAGGAAGGGACCGTGTCCGCTGGGCTGCAAACGAACCGAGCTGAGTATGTATGTGTTCAAATTCAAGCTTATTTATTATTAGTGAACTCGAACTTAATTCAAATTTTTTGGATGGTGTTCAAGCTTGAGCTTGTTTATCATTATTAAGCTCGAGCTCGATTCGAGTTTGTTCACGAGCTTGATTCAAATTTGATTATCAAGCCAGCTAATGAGCAATTTGTTTATGAATTAAATGAGCTTTAATGAAGCCTTAATCGAGCTTATTTGTGAGTAGTTTAATGAGAAATATACATGAGCTATATTAATTAAAGTTTTTTAAGCCTAAAAAAAATTAAATAATACTATTTATAAATAAGCCTTAATCAAGTCATAATCAAGCTCTTTAATGAACTTGTTTACTAGCTTTAAACGATATTGTTTATGAACATAAATGAATCGAATGACAAGCTATTTAAGCTTGTTCATTTAGCAATCGAGTAAATTTACAAAAGTGTTCAAATCAAATGATCATGAATGAGCTCTAATCGTGTTGAGCCCCAAATAACTTGTTGGACGCTTGATTCATTTATAACTCTAGGCCTGTCTTGTGTTCCCAATGGGACTTTCTCTCCCCACTGGCAAGTCTCCATGGGCGTGAACGAAGTACCCGTGTATGACCCATCGCCCTTAGCTCGGTTGGCAGACATGATTTGAAACTCCAACGTTGATTCCTCATCAGTGACCTGCAGGAAAATAAGTTGGGGCCCGAAATATGTGGGTAGGTTGCCGCTAAGTTTCTCGGGGATTATTCATACTAGAAGCAATACGTCACAAAACATATGAGACTCCCGATGGATACCCGTTATAAAAAAATAAAAATAAAATAAAATAAAATAAAATAAAATAAAATAAAATAAAAGTTTATCCTTTTATACTCATATTTGCTGTTAATGTGGTATTTTGGATGCTATAGTAAATAGAAAGTTTAGGTGCGAGATATATAAATACACATGTATATATATATATATCCCCTTCAAAATATAATCCAAATGACCTTTCTGAATGTTTTTTTTTGGGATTATTTTTAAAATAGGCGATATTAACTTTAATTAATTTATTTAAAAAAATTTTATTTATGAAAATATAGTCGTCAACGGACGACTGGCACGTAATGTTACGTCGGCGCCAGTCTGACGTCACTTTTTTTTTTTTGCTTTGTAACGGCGGGGTGGAGAGAGAGAGAGAAACGGCGGGGAGAGAGAGAGAAACGGCGGGGAGAGAGAAAGAGAGAGAGAGAGAGAGAGAAAGAGACAGAGATAGGAGATTTTTTTTAATTTTTTAAATAATATAATTATTTAAAGTATATAATTTAAAAATATTTTTTATAAAATATTTAATAACTAAATATTTATATATTTAATTATTAATTTATTTAATTATATATATAATTAAATATATAATTTAAAAATATATTATATATATAAATTTATAAATTTATTTAATATTTTTTATTAATTAATATAATTATGTATAATATATATTTTTTTTTAATTTTTTTTGTTAATATATAATATAAAATTTTTTTAAAATATATAAAATAAATAAAAAAAAAGAATAAATTTTATAAATATTTTATAAACTATATAAATAAAGTAATTATATTTATATATATATATATATATATATATATATATATATATATATATATATATATATATATATATATATATATATATATATATATATATATATATATATATATATATATATATATAAATTTATTTAGTTATTTATATGTTTAAAATTATATAAATATTTTTTAAGTTATATAAATAATTTAAAAATAATTTTATAGAATATTTTTTTATATATATAAAATATATATATATATATTAATATAAGTCTTTAATAATAATAATAACAAAATAAAAAATATAAAAATATAAAAAAAATAAATAAATAATTTTTTAAATATAACTAAATATTTATATAATAAATAATTTTTTTATATAATAACTAAATATATATATACAATTTTTTAAATAACTAAATATTTATATAATTAGTTAAATAAATAAATAAATAATTGTAAATTATATAAATATTTAGTTATTTAAATATTTATAAAATATTTAGTTATTTATTTATATAATTATTTATTTATTAATATAAGTCTTTAATAATAATAATAACAAAAAATATGAAAAATATAAAAATATAAAAAAATAAATAAATAAATAATTTTTAATAAATAAATAAAGAAATGAATAAATATATAATATATATATATATATATATATATATATATATATATATAAATAAATAAATAACTAAATATTTTATAAATATATAAATAACTAAATATTTATATAATTTACAATTATTTATTTATTTATTTATTTAACTAATTATATATTTTAAAGAAATAAATATTTTTAAATAAATAAATAACTAATTATATATATATATATATATATATATATATATATATATATATATATATATATATAACTATTTATTTATTTATATATTTTAAATATTTTTAAATTATTTATATAACTTAAAAATATTTATATAATTTAAATATATAAATAACTAAATAAATTTATAAATATATATATATATATATAATTATTTTATTTATATAGTTTATAAAATATTTATATAATTTATTCTTTTGTTTATTTTTTATTTATATATTTTAAATATTTTATATTATATATTAACAAAAATTAATAAAATTATATATATTATAATTATATTAATTAATAAAAAATATTAAATAAATTTATAAATTTATATATATAATTAAAAATATTTTTAAATTATATATTTAATTATATATATAAATAAAAATTAATAACTAAATATATAAATATTTAGTTATTAAATATTTTATAAAAATATTTTAAATTATATATTTTAAATAATTATATTATTTAAAAAAATTAATAAAAATAAAATCTTCCTCTCTCTCTTTCTCTCTCTCTCTCTCCCGTCGTTATAAAAAAAAAAAAAAAAAAAAAAAAAAGGTCTGTCTCTCTCTCTCTCTCTCTCTTTCTCTCTCTCTCTCTCTCTCTCTCTCTCTCTCTCTCCCCCGCCGTTCTCCCCCGTTACAAAAAAAAAAAAAAAAAAAAAGGGTGGCCAGTCGTCCGTCAAACGGACGACTGAGATTCGTCGTTGAGTCGTCCGTTTGACGATACTATTTTAATTATATTTTTTTCGTGCCTAAATAATTAATTATCATTAGCACTAAGCCTATTTTAAAAATAATCCCGTTTTTTTTTCTTCTTTTTGTTCTATTTAATTATTTGTAATAATTATTGTCAATCTCTGCCCATGTGGAAGTCTTGCTGTCACGTTGGCGGTCTTTATGTCCACGTCGCTGCTGAGCTTATTATTGTCAGCAACAGCAGTTCTAATCCTCTGTTTCAAGAATGACCTTACTCTCTCTCATAAAGAGAATTTGTATCTAGAATTTTGCTTTTTAATTAAGAGATTTTAGATTCAAATATATATATATATTATGTATGTATAATTAAATTCACTTAAATATTTTTCAAAAAAAAAAAAAAAAAACACTTAGGTTTGATGAGGCTGATTTTCTCAGCCATATTTGATAATTGGTTAAGATAGATGTTATAAGCCTTTATTGCATTATTGATTTGAAATCAAAAAATCGAATCGAGTCAAACTCACCATCCTAATTAGGTTCAAATTTGAATCTTTTTGATTTTAGATTTTAGATTTTACATTTCTTAATATTCAATTATTAGTTGGCGGCTCGATTTTATATTTTATTAAAGTGATTAAATTAAATATTAAAATTTAATACACAATTGAGTTTGAAACAATGGTTTATAGATTAAATTGATTAAGTGTTGGATTTGTTAATATTTATTTTATCTGCATGTGATGGTTTATAAATTATCAATAAATTTTTATTTATTGATATAACTCAAGAAGTGTAGATCTCATTTTTAGGATGAGCTCTCAATCCCCCCATCTTAGACATAGAACTTCTCTTATACTTTAAGAGATTCTTAGTCTTAAGACACATCTAGTGATTAGGTTGACACTCGATCTAGCCCTAGAGACGTATAAGAGTTAGCCATAGGAATAAGTCATGTCTTAGGAGTGTTGAGAAAAATTGTATATCTTATAGCTTGAATCAAATTCCTCACTTTCTTCCTTCAAGTCAAAACTCTAAACTTATATCAACTCCAACTCTAACTCAAACTTTGAACTAATTTAATGAATTTTCTCAAATCATGAATCAATTCTAAATAATTGAAACCTATGATTGAAGCCCATAATTGGATTCCAAATTCAAAAAATATTTTTAAGTCCTTTGATTCCCTCTCATGGACTTAGCCTAAATCAAATATAAATCAATTCAAATTCAAAATTTTTTCTTATAACCCATTTATATTCTCATTTATATTCACATATATAAATGAAATATAAATTCAAAATAATCAAACCAAATTCAAAATTCAAATCCAAATAAAAAATCTTTCTTAACTCACTTTGATTACATCTTGTGGACTTAGTCTAAATCAAATCTAAATCAATTCAAATTCAAAAATTTTTCTCATAACTCATTTATATTCAAAATTATATTCACAAATATAAATAAAATATAAATTTAAATAACCAAAAATCAATCCAAAACTCAAGTCTAAATTCAACTAAAATTTAACCTAAGTCTTTCAAGTCAAATTCTTGAACTTAGCCAAATCAGACTCAAATCAAGCCAAACTCTTGATTTTTATTCATAATTCAATCAATCATATAATCATGAATCCAAATATAAACATAAACTCCAATCATCAAATCAAAATCAATTCAAATTCAAATTTTTTTCTCATAATTCATTTATATTCAAAATTATATTCACAAATATAAATGAAATATAAATTTAAATAATTAAAAATCAATCCAAAACTCAAGTCCAAATTCAACTAAAATTCAACCTAAGCTTTCAAGTCAAATTCTTGAACTTAACCAAATCAGACTCAAATCAAGCCAAACTCTTGATTTTTCTTCATAATTCAATCAATCATATAATCATGAATTCAAATATAAACATAAACTCCAATCATCAAATCAAAAACCAATTCAAAACTCAAACTCAAATTTAACCAAAATCAATCATAAGCATTTCAAGTCAAAATCTTAAACTTAGCCAAATTAAATTCAAATCAAATCAAACTCTTAATTTTTTTTCATGATTCAATTAATCCTACAATCATGAATCCAAATATAAACACAAACTTCAACCATCAAACCAAAACTCAATTCAAAAATCAAACCCAAATCAAACTCATGTTCACCCTTTTGAACTTAAAATTGTCAAATGAATCGAAACGCATTTGATCTCAAACCACTTGCAAATGGGTTTATATTTCAATCACAACTCTATATGTGTGTTCAATCAAACTCAAATCAAGCTTTGACTAAGCCATTTGACCCACTGAGGCTCACTTGATCCAAAGTGACCTAAAGTATCCTTATGAGCCAAATTCTAATCCTAACCAAATTGGATTAAACTAAGCCCACCTAAGCCTCACATTGTGAGTAACAATCATCATAAGATGATCAATCACTCAAATTGGGTCAAACCAAGTCAAACCTAAAGGTTGACCAAGTCAACACTTGGCTAAAATAAAATCTAAACTAGCCAAAATTCACTATAGGACAAATTGATTGAAATCATTGATCAAAACTCATTCATGATCAATGTTTGAACTTAACCAAGTCATCATTTGAGCTTAACCTAGCCCAATTGGCCACTTGACCCAAGTTGATCCAACTTGACCTAAAAAAATCAAAATGTGTCAAAACTTTATTTGAGCCAAATTGATTGAAACCAATGTGTCAAGTTCATTCCAAAATGATTGTTGAACTTGACTAAAGCCTCAACCGGCCAACTAGACCCAACCTAGCCTAATTGACTATGAACCCAACTTGACTTAAAAGGTCATATTAAGCAAAAATCAAATTAAACCAAAATTGATTAGAAACAAAGATACTAATCTATTTCATATGACCAACCAAACCTAAACCAACATATGAACTAACCCAAATAGGTCAAATGGGTCAAATTGGTCAACTTGGCCCATTTGACCTAAATGAAATCAAATGAACCAAATCCAAATATAAATCAAATTGAACCAAACCAATGATGCCAACATATTTCAAATGGTCATATGAATTTGACCCAACCCTCAGTTCAACCCAATCTGACCAATTGGTCAACTTGACCTAAGTTGACCCATTTTGACCTAAATGGGTCAACATGAGCTAAATCATATCAAACTAACTCCAAATTCATTGAAACTTGGCCCAACCCATTTTTCAATCATCCTAAACACATTAAAATTGAAATACAAGCCAAATGACCATTTTACCCTTAGGTCAAAGTGTAAATTTTGGTAAAAGTAACTTGGAATTTGGTCAAATCCTCTTCATGACCACTTGATACCCTCTTAGTGGACCAAGTGGACACAAGTGAGTATGGTGCACCTAACCCATTGGGTTTGGGTCAGCCCAACCCAACCCAAGGTCAAAACTGACCACCCTCATGGAAATAAGCACATGGGATTCCTTCCTCCACTTGAATTAAGCACACGACAAGCTCCTCCACTCCTTCTCTAGCCAAAACCGAATGTCATGCCCCTCTAAACGTCCTAAACAACCCATTAAATAGGGTGCATTGGATCAAAATGGCAAAGCTCTTCACGGCCGTCTGATTCACCTAAGGGCACTAACGGATCTGGGCTAGCACCTTTGCCCACCGAAGCCGAGATAGAAAGTGGCTGTTTGGTTGCAAGTTTTGAGTATGATTTAAATCGGATTTAACTTAAATCCAGACAAACGGTATTTTTGGACAAGTTAAATCCGCTAGTTTTGTAATCCAGTTAAAGCCGCTTTCACAAGTTAAATCCAGATTTACTAAATCCTGTTGGTAGCTGGATTTGTGGGATTTAGAGAAGGAGAAGCATGCGAAGGAGGGTGGGAAGGAAGATAAGGATTACCTTCGCGATGTCTCCCTTTTTCGGGCAACAACCAAGCGGAAGGAAAGAATACAAAGATGAGGGTTTCGAACATCGAAATGCTGCCAATATCTTCTCTTTAGTTATTTTGATTTTGATTTATTTTTAATTAATTGTAAATTATTTATATAATAATTAATTAATATATCATCTTAAATTAATTATAATTTAATATAGACTTATATAATTAATATAGACTTAATACTTTATGATTGATTAATAGATTTATAATTAATTGATGTATTATATTATGATTAATTTGATTATGATTATTATTTTTATATAAATAAATTTAATAGAAATTATTATTTAATTCACTTATTAAATATCCTCGATCATTGTCTCAATATAGAGACGAATTATATATTTTATTGATTATTTAAATAATATTTAAGAATGATATGTTAATCATTAATCATTTATTTATTTTTTTCGTTGTGCTTTTATAACTATCATTTGAATATCTATTAGATATTATTTATTATAATTTTAATTAATATTATCTTCTACATTACTATTATGCTCATAATTACTTGGCTTACATCTTCTTACTTAATTATTTAATTAGTTTTTTTAATTTTATTTTGTGATAAAAATATAATAAAAAATACTCTAAATATTCATTATTTAAATATTAAACAAAATAATTAACTTAAATTCTTATATAAATAACCAAACAATATCACAAGATTTAATTAGATTTAGCTATCATCATATTAAATTATTTTTTAGATTTAACTTTCACAAGATTTATTAAATCTAAACTTACTGAATTTACTAAATCCTACTTGAGTTAAATCTTATGTGCAGCCAAATAGCCTATCTACAGTAGTCTAAGTCTCGTTTCTCCTATAGTTCTCTATTTTATCTTGAAGCATTGATTTAATAAATCTCATTAGTTGGTGGACTTACAGCCTTACAAGATTTACATAAACTGAAGCATGCAGGAAGAGGGCTGGAAGGAAAGTGAGGTTATCTTCGTGATTTCTCACTTCTCTAATTTTGGGTAGAAATAAAGCTAGCATTAGAGGGAGAAAAATAAGGGTTTTAGACGTCAGAAGAGTGAGCTCCCATCACTATAATCTGAAGCTTTTTTTTTTCAAGTAGATGTCAATCAAGACGAAGATTCCATTATAGTAATTATTAATTAATATTAATAAAAAAGATTTAAGTTAATTAAATTAATATTATTTATAATTTTAATTGATTACATAAAATTTTATTTAATTAGATTTATTATCATAATTAGTATTTAATAGTTATAAAAATTACTTGTATAATCCTATAAAGAATTTTTTTTATTAAATAATAACAAATTTAATTGTGTTGATATTATATAACAACTTCAATGTCTGAAAACTTGGAGAGCGAAATTTTAGGTGATGCAATAATTTTATAAGTTTTTATCATCATATTTCTTTATTTATATTAAAAATTAAAAAAAAATAAAATCACTTATATCAGTCTCAAGCTCGAATTAAAAAGTTAAAGACATTATTGAAATCTATTATTTTGTGCCCTCACTAAAAAAATTTTCTGGCTCCGCCCTTGCCTAGGGGGAGATATACTCCCCCTAATTCCACTTGAATTCAACACTCTCCAATTCGATTGAGCTAAGGGAACTCAAAGGAACCATTTCCAATTCTCCTCAAGCTCCCTCAAGCCAATTCAACTTCTCCATTTTCGGATTTTCTCAAACCGAGAACAGGGGAGCTCAAGCCAAATTCAATTTCACTCCACCCTCAATACCAACCCAATTCACTTTGAAAGCTTCATCAGGGAACTCAATCGAGTTCACCCAAGCCTTCACACAAGCTCTCAAAGCAAGGGAGGAGTACTCTTGATCAAGGTCGAGCCCACTTGAAGGTGAACTTGGTCCATAGGGAGATCCATCCAATTTTAACACCTCAAAACTTCAACAAGGCTTTGTCTCCACTAGACAAAGCTACTTTAAGGGAATCGAGCGCCAGTGATAGCCTCTAACGAGGTATGTCATTAAATCGAGCATAATTTCATCTCCTCTTGGACCTTTATGAAGTGAAGTCTCATCCCATAAGAATCTAGCCTTTGGATGTGTTCCCTTTTACTCTTAGTTGGTGTGGGTTGAATTTTGTTTCAATCCGAGCTCAATCGAGCTCGAATCTTTCCCTAGAAGATGGACGGTGGCCATCTCTCGTAGGGAAGATCAGGGATAGATCATGGGCCATCCATCCGCGTGTTTTGGATGGACGGCCATGATCAAGACACATAGATTCATCATTTTAACCCTTAAAAATTGCGGGCTTGATCTCAGCTGTCCAATCCTTGATCGGATGGATGGGGAGAAAGCGTATAGCACTGCTGCTATGCAGCGCTACGAGTAGGGTTGAGAATGATCCGATTTTGAGCCGATCCAGGAATGGCTCGAAATCGGCTCGAATGTATTTTATGGTGGCTCGAATTCGGATCATAGCTCGTAGACATTGCTTTTGACCACCGGATCGAATGTGAATCGAAGTTCGATCCGACCAAAGCAATTCGAGTTAGGGGATTGAATGTGAATCGAGCTCGATCAACGCATTTTGAGCCGCTCGTTTTGATGGTTTAGCTCAATTTGGACTTTTTTGGCTCAAAAAAATGAGTCTCATTTTGATTTAAGTAGCTCAAACTTAATACACAGCAGTACAAAAAAAATCACATAAATTGAAATTTGATTGCATTTACTGTATAAAATTGAAATTTATATCAATATAATAATTACATTGTACATATTTAATTGAGTTTAGCCAATACAAAAAATCAAGTTTACAAAATATAACTAATCTCGGACTCTCCGCTTCCTTAATTCCTACTTCTTGATCAAATATCGATTTTTTGGTTTGAGAGAGAATGTTCATGTCGTAAGAAAAAAGAGATGGAGCGGTAATAAAACTAATAATGTCATTCGTGAACTTGGAAGTTGGAACTCCTATACTTAGTAGGAAACCGAACATGGGACATCATGTTGTTTTCAACGTGTATTCCAAGATTTGCTTTTATGAGTATCCTTTTAATATCTCTAAGTTTGACACCGATCCTAGTGAAATATTAATCTTTCCTTTGCGAGGTTTATCTCAAGAGATGCCATATGCCTCTCATAAATGGAGATGAAGTGAGATTCTTTCATCCCAAATGTGCTCAAGTAATCAATCAAAGGAAACCATCTCTCATCAAAGTCCAATTCTTCTATTTGTTTCTGAAACCTGCTCTTGGTGAACCTTCCACAACTTCGCTATAAAACATAAATAATATGAGAATGTTTGTGCTTTCAATCTCATTCAAGATAGGTTTCAGGGTTTATCGAAAACATTTACTAATCAAATTAAAGGTGAAAACAGAATAAAGTGAGTGAATTATAGAAGATCTAATGAGAGGTGCTCGCTCACACACAAATTTGGGGCAGCCACAAACATGAGCATCCAAACTTCCAATGAAGGGTTACATCACGAATGCTACTACCAACCAAAAGATGAGTGAAATCATCCCAGCCTTCATAGCCTACATACCTGAGGTGGAACATCTTTCATTTGGAGGAGTTGATATAATCTTTAATACCTGCATACACAATAGAAAAGAAGACACAGCCAAGCATAGTAGGAAGGTCACAAAAATAGCATGAGCACCACCTAGAAAGGGAAAAAACCCACCCAGTAACACCAAAGAAACATCCAATCATACAATCCGATCAAACCGAATCCGAATTAGAAATGCCAAGAAGAAAGTAAAACCACCACCCACAAGAAAAATAGCAAGAGAGGATTTAGAAGATATTTATAAACAAAGACTGTGAGGACTTATACAAGATATTTCGAAGGTAGTTCGAACACCACAAAGCCAAAGCTAACCATATGACCATACATCAAACTAAGCAGCCATCTAAGATGTAATAATTCCAGGAAATAGTACAGATGAGTATTGATCCCATATTGCCATATTGGTACAAATAGGTGATAGCAGAAACAATACATATGAGTAAACCAATGGCTTGATTTAATTTTTCTATTATCAAGCAACGGTGGAGATAATATTGCAGAAGGTAGTGGCAGACAACAAATTATCTTAATTTTGAATGCCAATTTCTCACAAAGACATTTCATAGCAAGTTGCAGGATAAACTCAGCTAGAAATGACCTAACAAACTATTAACATATTGAATTTAACAGTTCTCACATGTATCAATCTCATATCAACTGAAACAATTGCCAATATGATTAATTCATTGTTTAAATGCCTATAATGGGAGAAAACTTGGCATCTCAATTACTTCAAAGCACTACAGCTTTAAAAAACAAAAAATTTAATGTTAATAAGTTTTAGTTTTTGACCTATTTACAAGTTTCTATTATACTTTAGATTCAAAATTTAAAAGCCCTCGATTAAGGATTTGAGTCTAGTTAACCCAAAAAAAAAGCTCAAAAGATAAACTAATCCTAAACCATATCCGCACCTTCTATGATCTAACCCGATCACATAATCTTACCAAAGCCAAGATCTCACAAAATAAATGCATCAATCAATTTTAAGATAAAGGCCGCCAAAAAACATAATATGCAGTAATATCATGTTGCTTATTTGGCAAACAAATTTTCTATCATATTTTAGATTCAAAATTTGAATTGATTGTATAGTTGACTTGAATCCAGAAATACAATGAGATAGAGATGG
This sequence comes from Cymbidium sinense, assembly GCA_021442155.1. Lineage (NCBI taxonomy): Eukaryota > Viridiplantae > Streptophyta > Magnoliopsida > Asparagales > Orchidaceae > Cymbidium > Cymbidium sinense. Next base: position 93,354,953 of record CM038222.1, on the reverse strand, counting down.
TCCAAAAATGTCACAGAAAAATTTGATTGACAGAAAACTCTTAACCACTCTATCCTTTACAATCTATGACAAGAACTTGATTTCATCTACACACCAAAAATCACCTCACTGAAGCAATGCATCAATGGAGTCATCACAGACTAAATACCGCCAAAAGTATCAATGTAAAAATATCATGATATCTAGTATTGAACAAATGTCATAGGAACTACGAAACACAAACACAGTGAAACATCTATAACATATTGATAATTAACTATTATTGAAATACAAACACAGTGAAACATCTATAACATATTGATAATTAACTATTATTGAAACACAATTACACAAACACAGTGAAACATCAATAACACTATATTAAGCCTATTATCAATATTTTTGCTCAATAATCGAGGCCATACGTTAATTGTTAAAGTCTACGATATATAAAATAGTAATTACAACTTACAACTTACAAAAGCATATTATGAAAGCCCACAAAACAATGTTACCCTCGTGAAATTCAAATTTGCGAATCCACACTCAAGCTTTCAGGCACGAGATATAGCTAAGTTTTCTTTAAGATGTCAAACCGGAAATGCAAAGAAGGCATTATTTTATTGAAAAATTAAATAGAATGTAATTTCACTATATAAAAAAAATGATGAAGACAAGCATTACCATAGGATCTTTCGAATTTTTGTACGCTGCAAGAATCCAATTTCCACTGCATATTAAGGCATCCAATGTTTTTGGTGAAATAGAACTTCTATAATTACTAAGCACACGACCACCTGCAATGAAGGCTGAATCTAAAGCAACTGTAGTTATTGGAATTGTAAAAATATCTTTTGTCATCTTTGATAGTGTCTTGTACTTCATGGCGGATATTTTCCACCAATCTAAAATATCAAATTCTGAATCAGGACATTTAACACAAGTTTCATCTAAGTATATCTCTAAGTCAGATTTCAGTGGAACTAAAAGGCCAATAGAGTCTATAAAATCATACAACTCAGCCAAATCATCAGACAAAATGTGACTTCCTTCTATTGTAGATATTGATTCAACTTGTATAGTAGGTGCTCCTGTATTTTCTTTAGTTGTATATTGTTTATCAATAGTATAGAAAGAGTAGAGCTCAAATAATTTTTGTTTCACTGTGTCCTTTTTCTCATCAATAATATCATTGCCATAAATCTGTGGGTAGTAATAATTAATGGCAAATAATTTCATTCTCGGGATCTAATGCAATTGAGAATAACAAATAACAATCGCCCAAGATTACTTATCAAATTTTGCCTTCATAGTGCTTGCCATATTAGAAATGAAAAGACTTTCAGATAAATATTCTCTATCTAAGGTCTTCTTAATTAATATCAGATTTGAAAGAAGCCTATTTGCCGTAGGATAGTTAGATCCAGAAAAAATTTTAGTTATTCGATGAAAAATGTGAAGCAAATCTCTAATCTTATCAAATTGATTCCAATCTTCTTTAGAAGGTAACCATATGTAATTAAGGTCTCGCAAAGCATATTCTGAAAAAAATAGTCTTGTAGTAAAATGCAGACTCCAACATTTTGTATGTTGAGTTCCAACGTGTAGGAACATCAATGCATAGTGACTTTGTTGTTGATGTTGCCGTCAGCAATCTCACCAAATTTGTGTAGGAGATCGCTTTACAAATAAGATTGATTCTCTTACCTTTTCAATTATATTATCAATTTTTTTTAAGCCATCTTGCACTATTAGATTTAAAATATGAGCAGCACAACGAACATGAAAGAAATCCCCCATTACTATAAATCCAGACATTCTAGTAAATAATGCTTTCAGGTTTCTAGCTGCCATATCATTTGATGATGCATTATCCAAAGTTATAGTGCTAATTTTATTTTGAATACCCCATTGCAGTAGAATTTCAGAAATGGCTTCAGATATCACAACTCCACTGTGAGGAGGATCTAAATCACTAAAATTAATTATCCTAGATTGCAATTTCCAATCAGAACTAATATAATGCACTGTGAGACACATATAACCAATTGTTTGGCTTGATGTCCAAGAATCACTAGTAAGGGAAATTGTCTCAGTTAATTTCAGAACTTTTTTAAGTTTTTTTTCCACTTCATACACTTTCATGCACTCTTCTTTGACACCAAATCTAGAAATTTTACGGTAGTTTGGATTCATAGATTTCATCAGAATATTAAACCATAAATGTTCAACTATCATAAAGGGGATATTCATGAACAATGATCATCTTAGCAACAATATTTTTAATTCTGTTATGATCATAAGCAGTTGAAACACACAAAATTGAATCGTTTCTTCAAGGTCCATTATAGGATCAAAAAACTTTTGTCTCTTTTCTAACACTATTTTTCTTTGTAGTGATTCATTTTGTAATGTCTGCTCAATTATGATGTAGTACCAATTTTTTGTTTAACATAAGACTTAACACAATAATTGCATTTGTACTTTTATATGATTTTTCCTTTTTCTGAGACTGATATTTCAGTGAAATGTTGCCAAACTTCAGAATGTTGTCTTTTACCCTTTCTATCATCTATACAAGTAATTTCATCAACACTATCAATATCATTTTTGGCAGTTTCAGCATGAGGTTGAGTTGAGGAACTATTTGATTTGCTTTGAGAGTGACTTTCCATTATATTTATACAAATATAATATGATTTAATTATAAACTCACATGTAAAACAACAAATAATTGTAATTTGTATGTGAATAACTGATTTTAAGAGTTTACAAGAAAGCTTAATAAAACATCAACCACATGTAATTTAAGATGCTATTTAAATAAATTAGTTGGTTCAGATATCAAACTGAATTGTTGGCTAAAAGGACAATCCACACGATTAATTTTAAGATGACATAAATATAATCTTTTTTCACAAGATGTACATGAGAAATGGTACCACAAAGGGACAAGCAAGTATTAATCCAATATAGCAAGATGCATGAACCACATATATTCCTGAAGAAGCCAAAATGAATGTTATTTGTCAAAAAAAAATCTTGATTTTGGAGAGAAAGGGAAAAAAAAAGTTCATGCAGCATCTTATATTCCAGAACCACTCTAGATACATACAGAAGGATTCATAACCTAGAACATTCAACTATTAAAGCCTAAATCAACCAATGAAAAATATTTAGGCATTAAAATTTATCCACATATTTATGCATGGACCACACCAACTACGCCGATGTTTCAAGCTAACTTTTAAGTTTTAACTTCTTGAAGAGCACTTGCATTGCAAAAACCCACAATAATCCCATTTTCTTAGGTAAAGAAACAAAAAAAAAAAAAAACTCTACATTAACATTATTCCATGTCTCATACTCTCATACATGATACAGCCAATAGGCATATCCCATACAAGTTTATGCTAGAAAATAAGCCATTCTTCTTTATAAAAAAAAAGCCATCGGCCCATCAACATCATCTTACAAGTGATACTTTCAGTCCACACTTACAATAGGATTGGAAATTTTATGAAGGCAATAAAGCCCATAAATTTATTACCCAATAATAGGATTGTGAAAGTCCACACTTACATCATCTTACAACTTATACAAATCAATAGGATTGGAAATTTTATGAAGGCAATAAAGTTTTCTTTGAAGAAATGAGAAAGAATTAAATGTTGAGGGATAAATTCTTCAAAGTTTTAAACCTGAATTGTAGCTTAAGTATATCAGCTGACAACCATATACAATAATACAACAATACAAGTGCAAAAAAAATTTGCAGCTTCAGTACTTTAAATTATACAAGATTTTCAGCATACCATATCCATATTCTATATTGAATAACATGTCAAGACTCAAGAGGTGTATTTATTACTTATCAGTGGAGCGGTGAATCGGTGAATGGTGATACACAAGAAATCAATAATCATCTCTTCATAAGTCATAACAGATTTTATTATCTCACATTCATCTATAAATGTGAGAAAGGACATGAAATATGATATTGTTCTTTTTCCAGAAAGTTGAGTCAAAGAATAAACATACTTCACTTACAATAGAGGATAATACATTGATTGTATTAATCGGTGATCTTTGAGCCTTTGAGAGTGCCGTCAAGACTCAAAAGTAATTAAGATATGAACAAATGAATAATGAAACTATAATATATAAAAACAAATAACTAACGAACTTCTATGCCATAAACTAACCAGTAAAATTAACCAGTATTACTACTGTCTGTACCATAGAAATGATCAAATGAGACTTCGGCAAAGAAACAAACCAAGCGGCGAGTGGTTGAGCCAAGTGACCCAAGTTGCAAAGTTAAGAAATAACAATAACTCTACCACAGAGAAAAAATGGTCACACTGACAATGCAAGTCTGCGCGGCTGCGCCTCAGAGATTAGTAAATAAAGCATGATTCACGGAATCACGTAGCGAGATTGCGAGAAAACATAAGGAGATCAGTGAGGAGTGAGGACCGAAGAGGCGAAGAATAGAGAATCGTTCTCAGCCCTTTCTCAAGAGTCAAGCCCTACCCGCAACCGCAAAGATAAGAAACCGAGAATGAGAGAAAGAACTCAAAGAAGTTACGGACCTATGGTCCTCACGGAGTCAGAGTTACGAAGTGTCGAAGGCTGGAATTTGAAAGGGTAAAACAGAAATCATATATCAAGCATTCACCTTTGATCTCACGATGGACTCGGAGAGGCAGAGAAGGAGAATCGCCATTCGCAATCGCTCGTGATTCCGTTTTCCGCAAGCCGCAAACTGTATTCTAGCCGTTCGAAAAATTGAACGAGCCGATTTAACTACAGATCGAAATCGGCTCAAACTTAAAACCGAGCCAACAATCATCTTTACCGGTTTAGTTTCGATTCGAACTTCGATTCGAGCTAAAATAATGAACCGACTTTCGGCGATTAACGATCTTGAGCAAATTTCTCGCCTAATACGCGTGACAACTTTTAGCCACGCAAAGCGACGCCGCGTTAGCCTAATGGCCGACGGGATTAACTATTTAATTAAGGGATCAATTACCTAATTAAGCATGAAATCTTCAAATATTCATATCTAAGTGTAGAAAAATCAGAAAAATATGAAATAAATTGCATATGAAAGATAATTGAATGCAAAATATTATAAAATTGATTTTGATAGATTTTGAGCAATATTATTTTTTGAATTTGGGTTTTATTGGAAATATAATTAAACTAATTATCCTCTAATTATTTTATTAATTAATATCAAATTTCTCATGTGTATTTAGTGGGATGACTTCTTCCTCTCCTAATTTTCTTGGGATTTATTAATGGTTCAATTAGGGTAATTGCTGGATTCATTCCTAATTACTCACATAATATAATTAAGCCTAATTAAGTGTGTAATCAGTGGTTTAATCCCTTGATAGAGCTAATTAAGGTTTGTTTAAATGAACACGAGGTTTAGGGAATAATTTTGAGATATTTTTCTTAAGCTATTCCTTAAACCCCCTCTTCCTTCCTTAATTCAAACTTGATTAAGGATTTATCCACTAATTACCTACCTAATTAATTTGATAAAATTCTAAAACCTTCTAGAGCTTAACTAATTCATCTTGGGTAGGTGCTTAGGTGTTCAACAACCTAAGTACATTAAGGAAATCAAAATTCAACTCACATGTGTGAGAGAGATTATGAAAGTACTTAAATTAAACTCTTTAGCTTAATTAATCATTAATCATGAGCCAATTGTATTAGGTCCCTTTCTTTTTTAGGTGTATTATTGATTTAAATTTCTTGTGTGATTTTATGTCATCCATTGGCTCATAATTATTTGGTTAAGTATGCTAAAGTGGTGTAGGTAAGGGGTAATTAATACACTTAATTCACACCTTAACTTAAACAAAATATAAAAATCACCTAATGATCCTAAGATCAAATTAAATTAACTCACATATGGGGGAAGTGGGTTAGGATCTTTCACATTTCCTAAATCAAACATAAAGCAAATTCAAAACAAAAATCACATTAAACAAACTTTGATTCACTTTGAACTTACTTATTTCATAGGACTGTCTTTAGGAATTAATTAGGGTGAATGAGTTTATATTACTTTCATCACTTTATTTCTTTCCTAGTATGCTAAATGTGTATGTCATATGAAAAGCATGCATCCATCCCTTTTAAAAATCAAATTAAAAATGAAATATTTTTCTTATGTCAAATTGCATGGGCTGGCTAAAGTAAAAAATATGAATAACTATTATCACTATTAAATCTAAAATTATTTTAAAAAATTTATAAATCAAATATCAAAACTGAAGGGTATGCTACTTATACTTTATTTATAAGCTTACATGTGAATATAAAAATATCTCTTATGTTTGCTTCCTTTATTTTCTCTTAACATGGATTTGAATAAGATTTGCAAAGTGTATATTTCGTTTAAAATAATATAACACTTGCTTAAAATCAACTCTTGTCCTCTTCCATGTTATAACTTAAGAAGGATCTTTATATTTACACACATAAATTGCATAAACAAACCAAAAATTAAATAAACATAAACTTTGCATATTTCTTTTTTCATTTATCTCTTTTGTACATGTATATGTATTTAAGGAAAGTAGTATATTAGTCTGGACAATCCCATGGTTGCGAGGCTTTAAGTAATCTTAAATAGGTTTTGTGCCTTACACCCCTAGTGTTAATAATGACGACGTACTCACTTATGTCTTTCATACATATACATGTGCGTATGAATAAAGGATAAAAGAATAACCCCTTTCTACTTAATAAAAATCATGCATCATAAAGCATCCAAAATTTCTTAAGTAACATTTCTTAGCATTCATCATAAAATGTGCTAAACATTTCTATTTATATGTATAGATATGCTTATGATTCATTCATATGCATGTTATACATATTGGGAGAGAAATGAAGTGATGTGTGTTTTGTGATATTAATTCACTTTACCTAATCTTAAAATATCTTTCTTTTTGAATAGGTTTGTTTAGGGAAGATCTAAACTTATGATTAATTAAAACACATAATAAAACATTCACTAAATAAAATCAAACATGAATCTACTTTAGAAATTATTTAGGATAGGGAAGGAAAGAGAAGTTCTCTTCTCTTTTCTCTCTCTTTACAACTTAGTGATTAATTGTAAGATTCACCTAAACCAAATAAAAAATACAAAGTAAAATTAACCCCAAAATAACTAAACAACTTAAATTGAAACCTTCCTCTAAGTTGAATATTTTTGTACTTAGGAAATCTAAACCTTAAGTCACAGCTAAGCATACCACATAAACTTTTTAAAGCATACACATTAGGCTAAATTACCACCTTTAACATTAGGTTAGGGCAGTGCATGGTTTGATGTTTACTTTTGTTTTGTAATATTTTATTTTAGGCTGGATGTTAGGGTGTATGTGCGTAGACTAAATGGTAGGATGATTTAGTCTAATCTTTATCTTCTGCAGGGGATTGTGCTTAAGGGGCACTATAATAAATAAAATATAAATGCTTTTGCTATGCAGGTGTTTATACCCCTAAGCATAATCTAATAGACTAGGTGGACTTGACTACCCATGTGTGGGGTGCTAATTCCAATATAGATGCTTGGGATTTGTATGTTTTGTTTAGCTAATCTCTGTTTATAGGTATTAGTTAGATTTACTTTTTCTTTTCATGTACTTTTGTAATTAGTATTTTGGAATGATTGTTATGGGGGATTAGGAAGAGCATTGGTCATAAGATTTTATCTTATGTACAATGTGAAGCCTTTGGAACAACTACATTGCAACCACCCAAAAGAAGGAACCAAAAAAAGAAAGAAGAAAAGAAGAAAAGAAGAAGTGAAGAACGAATACACCCCCTCTCCCATAACATGAATTTCTAGCTTAATTGTAATTAATTCATTTGTAATCCGGGTTGTATAAGGGTAGAGCTCGACTACCTAACTTATTTTCGGGTTTGTGCGGTGGCGCCCGACTGCAAATGACATTTTATTCTTTTGCGTTAGCTTTATAAGATGTTTGATGTTTTGTTTAGCTTGTGCATTAGAAATGACATATTTTCTTAGTTTCTTTCTTGCTTGATATATGACCTGGATGACGATTAGACTCTTAGAAAAAATAAATCTTCTACCAAATTAATCAACTCAAAATTAAAAATAAATAACTCATAACCTCATCTAAATCCTAAGTTAAAATCAAGATAAAAGAATTAGCAACCCTTTAGCTGGATGTGTACTCTCTTTTCTAATATTATGCATAAGAACATATTATTTCACTCTTGATTAAAGGGCTTCCACCTTTGCCAGAGAACTTGGCTTGACCTGTGAGAGTCATGGTGGAAACACACTTCCTCATCTAGCTGATTTTGGCCCATATTCTAATTTCTCGTGCATTAGGCATATGAATCCTATAGCCTGAGTCAAATGATTGTCCTAAATGAAAATAAAACATACAAAAATTTTGCATTAGATTTAAGTCATTAATTGATGCCTTTACATAGTCTAGTCTCTTTAGGGAGTGTGTTTAAGGACTTAGTCTCATTTTAAATAAATAACAACATTGCTATCTTGCATAAACATATGACTTGCAAACATATTTCTTTTAAAATCATAGGAGTTAGTTGGCGGCCACCCCCAGGCAGTTGTAAGTCCAATAGTCGGGTGATTTATCCTCTTTTGTGCAGGTAAATCAAATACTCATTTTCGCATTAGATTTAGGTTGTGCTTTAGGCCCTCGCCAAAGCTCCATAGATTTAGGTTCTGAGGTTGCTTCTTCCCTTTATGGGCTATAAGCATAAATCCTTACCTCTTAGACATTTCTATGATCTTGTGTCATGAAATCATAAGTCCTAGCACTCTAATAAAAATTCAACTCAAACAAATTAATTCAATTTCAAAAATATAAAGCCTAACCATAGGGTAGTCTTGCGTGCTTACTAGGCTTCCTAGTATCTTAAGCATCTCCTACTTATTTTCATTTGACTTCGATAAGAACTCCCTCCTGATCAATCCCACTTGACTTTCTAAAAGCAAACTAATCGATTCATAGTCTTACTTTTTCGAAATTTTTGGAGACAATGATCATTTACTTTAATCGAGAGTATTCCTAAGGAATCTCATTCCTTAGGATGTAATTAACTATGGGGGTTTGCCTCTATAGGAAACTTAACGAACCCAGTTTAAAATAAACCTTGTTTTATTTTTCTATGTAAAGTAGGGGAATAATCACTGGTACATATGTAGACCCATTGTCCTTAGGAGTCCTTATTCAGGTGATTAGGTCCATTGCAGGGTGGTGACTTTTATCTTTCGAGATAGTACACCTCTCCTCAATGTCATACCCGATCACCCTAATAAGAACATTTGCGGATCTACGTTGTGTCTAAATGCAAAGAGTATATTTCTATCTTTATTTTATCTATATAGATTGAAGATGGAAGTATACTCTAAGAAAATGAAAAATTTTCACCACAAGAAGTCCCTACAGCTGATTCACTTGGAGTAAGACTCATACAACATGCACTAGATAAAGACCATCCATATATCAACTTCTTGATAATAGTTGCTGAATTGGCTAAATCAAGTAAAGCTTAAGTTTGATTTTTATTATATGTTAAATGGTTTGTTTTTTTAAATTTAGATTCAAAGTTGATCAATTTGATAAAATCGTGAACTAATCGGATCGATTGTACATCCCTAATGATTGTGATAGGAGTTTCGCCTGTAAGCTACAACCCTAAGATGCTCCATGATTGTATATAACTTATAATGTCGCCATCAAAGCTTCGAGTATGCTTATTACCATGCGAACATTTTGATAATATGGTTGTACTCTAACAAGGATTAAGTCTCTCACTTCAAAATTGCACATGATGACTGTGCTTGCCTAGGTCTTTCCTCATGCGAGTTTAACCCACAATACATTATGATGAATGTTGCTCAACGCTTATTCAACTCAAAATGACTACTTTTGAGCTAATTAAAGAGTATGAGATAACCTTACAAATTGTTCTTTATCCATAAATAGGAATGTAATTATGGAGTGTGCTTATGTGGGCTCCGAAAATTTGCCACCGACCTCTCACGTTGAAGAGAGTGATTTAAGTGTCGGTAAAATTTTCAGAAGGCAGATAAGATAGTAGATAAGACACTACTCAGAGATTTTGTTCTCATTTGGTGAGGACTTTAGATCTAGTTTCAGGTTTCTTAGAGGCGCAAGCACCTATAGTTAATTTACCCCTCCCAATGTCGAGAGAGAACTTTTGATTAAGACTAGTCATTAGATTGTTAAATGCGCAGCATGTAGAGTTTTGATTTCTCATTTACAATTTATGAAATTTACCATTTTAGCTTAAAGCGGATGGTTAGGGGAATAATGATGTGCCCGATCTAGATCCCATGGTTCCGTCATCCCAGGTTATAGTGGTCCTTAGTCTACTTAGTTAGAGGAGGTAGTCGACCCAACATAACCAAAGGATCTTTTTCAGTAGTCCTGAGTTGCGTCGTCTAAGTAATCCTTGTAGACTTGAGGTGATGTTTGTCTAAGGAGACAATCATAAGTCTACCTTAATTGATAGAGGGTTTTTTACTCTATCAGGTGTACCCTATGATTCACATCTCAAGGTACAGAGCTATTGGGGAGCATACGAGCTGCAGTCATGATCGTAATATAATGATGCCATTTGGCAATAACCACCTGACTAGAGGACTTTGGTCGTAACTACATCATATGTGGAGCCTACTGGCCAATCCACATAGTCAGAGGACACGGGCCACATCTTTACTGGCGTGAGATTGATTGAGAGTGAACATAGAAATACATTTGATTTGATATTGATTCCTTTGTGAGCTAGAGTTTCCTTAATTCATCACCTTTAACAAACATTTACTAAAAGTGGATTGAATGAAGTTTGCTTTAAATATTTAAGGATTGAATTTCATTTAACCATTAATAGCTTAGTGATATATTAGATTTTCATATTTGGATTGATACTCAATTCAAGTTAATTTAATCTAAAATTGAAATCACATTTTGATGGAAGTATCCCCTCTGGTTGAAATCTTCATTCAACACAACCATCATCGGGGTGTATATTTTATTTTATTATTCCAAATTCTGTGAACTCTATTAATTTAATAATAGAGAATCAGATTTACTGTTATATGATAGAATTAGCTTCTTAGATATTTTAATAAGTTAAAATTCTTATAATAATTAGATTTTTAGGTTTTGCTAACCCGGACCCGGTCTAACCAAATTGGGAAGCAACCCACGCAACATCCTCAGACACTAAGTTCAAGTATTCAGCGTAGTGTCGGGGCACATGCGGATATTTGATAATTCAAATTATTTTATTTCTAAATTATGAGATTAATTTCATATTTTTATTTAATTTCTACATAGCTTGCACAATCTTTTAAAACATTAAAATTTGCACTCTAAATTTTCATGTTTGAACACATATATGTATTTATGATAGACAATTTCATCTAATTAATGAAATCATTGATTTTGAAAATTATAATTAGAATAAAAATTTTCTAGTTTTGGATTGAAGGAAGCTCCTTCATTCGTGCAAAATTTAATTTAGTGTCACCTTCTGTTTACTTGTACTGAGAATTGCAGATCCAGTGACGTAGATTTCAACTTTATATTTTTGATTCAAAATATTATAACTTCGCTTATATTTAATTTGATAGCAAATTAAATAATAAAATGGCTATTTAGTTCGTGCACATTGATAGGATTTTGTATCTTTGCTAATCATCATATTCAACTTTCATTCTCGCTCATAGATAAGTTATTATACCTCTTTCAACTTAGCTTATTAAACATAAGCCTAGTTGCTTAAGTCATGCTTGAATTACATTTGTATTTCAAAGCTAGATTTTAGAGTTATTACATGTCTCATGTAATCTAATTATTTTGTTCAATTGAATTTCCTCTTAGATTACTCGAAGTAAAATGTTGCGAAAACTATGTTCAAATTCATTGACAAGCTATCAAATTTTTTTGTAAATTTTACCCAAATTTCTTCAACTCTTCTCAAATCATCCAATTGGAGTTAAGCAGGAGATTTTCATTTATTAAGAAATCCCTTTCTTATATTAATTGACATACTATTTGTGTTCATCACTGGTCTTCAATTGTGCTCACTAAATGACCTTCAAATATAATATGAGTTTAATTTTGAAGCTTTTTTGTATTATTTATATCCATTCTATATATTGCCTAACTATTTATGTGTTTTGGAAGGCATTTGATCCCACTACAAATTCTGTACAAATCACCTTGACCCATTCAATATAATTGTAATATTTTGAAAGTTTATAATATCTTGTTTATATTTTTCTTACTTAAGAGTAAATTTTCAATTTTCACACTAATCATTAGTTACTCAAATTAATGCTTAATACAAGTTGTGATAAGATTTAATTATTCAATTAAAATTCATTTTTATATTTATGGGTGGGTCATCAAATGATGTTCACTCTCCTTATAAATTAGAGTGCTAGGGGGATTCATTTCATATGCTTGAGTTTGAAGCACCTTAAAGACAAGGAAGATCCTGACTCAAAATTTAGGCGAGCTTTCAACTTGCTTAAAAATTTTTGTAAGTGCTTTTCGTCTTTTTTTTTTTTTTTTTGGTTTGATGTTTATCTTTGTATTTATTATGTGTTTCTTTATCTAATTTCAGTTTAGATGTTTTCCTTTTAAATTTATCTAAGTCTCGAATTTCAATCTAAATTTCGGCATAGGGGTGTCACATCTAACAGTTTTGTCTTACTCAATACGCCCTATTGAGCATAGTGAGCGGTGTCTTGCGATAGCACAATTGTCTCTTTGCGTCCACTATGCCCTATTGGGTATTAGCGGGGTCTTGAAACCTATAAAAAGAAACACACACACACACACACACACACACACACACACACACACACACACACACATATATATATATATATATATATATACTGAAACTATTTTCTCGTATTAAAGCTTTAATCTCGTAATACTAAACCGTAGCTTGTGTGATTAATTCTTTGGATTGAATTGCTCATATCGCTCCAAGTGGTTCTTGGGTGTGATTTGAGCTTGATTCACCTCTCGAGTTGATTGAGTTTCTAACCGGCCGCTTCGATCCGTTGGATCGGCCAGAATCGGCCGTTGGATCCGATTCACTCGATTGAGGTTTTGTCATGTTTTAACCGCTGGATTAAATTGTTTATTACCGACCTTTGATTTGTTTCTTGATGCGCTCTTGATTCTTTCTGTGAGTGGATTCCAGATGATTTACGCCGTGATTCGAGATTACGGAGCCGTGGATTGAAACCGCTGCGATCGTGATCGCTGGATCGAAACTTGAATTAACCTAACCCTTGCTTGCCCGTCTTTCGCTTGTGATTCGTTGACGCTCGAGCCGAAGAGCTCCGTGGAAGAACGGGAGAGCGGCGGATCGCGAGAAACGCGGTGGATGCGATGGTTTCCGGTGAGGAAACCCGAGACGAAGCTTGCAGGAGGAAGAGACGAGGGAGGGGGAAGACTGAGAGCTAAGTTTCTATCTGTAGATTCTTTCTTTTTTTCTCTGTTTGGCTTTGGAGTCCTATTTATAGTTTCTGTTTTCTGGAGATAATACTTGGATCTAAGCTATCTATGCTCCTAACTACTGCTTACCTAACTGGCGAATCGATTGTTTTATTGTTTACTCTCTCGGAATACGAGTGGGTTGGTGTCGAGCTTCTTGATTTCTTTGTATTTTCATTGTTCCTCTATTTATAATTTGTTACTTTCGTTATAAGTCGTATCAACTTATTTATTCTCGGTTATTCATAATCTTAGAAATCAAGATTCCTTCTTGATTTCTTTGATCCGTCGTTCGATTTTGCTTTTGGCCGTTGTGTTGAGGTTATCACCACCGGGATCCCTTGCTTAACTTTTGTTTGGGAAGGTATTGGAGTGCTTAACTCGCTATCACGAGGTCGTTAGATCTGTTGCCTTACCTCTATTTAGAATTGGTTTCGATTTGTAATATCTGTATATCATCAAGTGCTCAGATATCGAGTTTCAATTATTCCTCTGTCTTTGGTTATCTTTTCTGCAGAACTGCTTTATCCATGTAATTCTTATTGTTGTATGTTCCACATTGGCAATTATATGATTTGGGATCATATCATTACCCCTCCTCACACACCGACCTTGTCCTCAAGGTCAAAATTCTGGGGATGCTTTCTATATTTCTTTATTTGGCATATAAGGAACATCTGTGGGAAATCTTGTGGCCATCTACTTGAAGTTGGAAGGAATTGTTGTGCCCCATGACTTATCACTGTGGACTATCTTATGCTAGATAATTGGGCTATATCCGACTTATCTATCTAGGCTAATTCTATGGTCAGAATTATTCAGAACTTATTTAGGCTATTTTATAATTAGACATTTATATGTCCTGTCTTAACCTGGATTGAATGGCTGATATTTGAAGTTTGGTTCTAAGGCATTTTCTTGTATCCACCGAAGTCGGTTGACTATAATGTCGTAGTTGATATTCTTGTTCTTCATTGACACTCATGAATGCACATAAGTTGGCTAAGCTTTTTGTTGCTATATTGATTGCCATGTGGTGGATTAGGCAAGGTAGGTGTTTGTCAGATTTCTTGTTTCTTCTCAGATTTCGTATTTCATCGATAGCCTATCTTCCATTAGCTTGGCCAATTGAAATGCTTGCAAAGGAAGCGGTTGTGTGGCTCGATTTCTCTTCTAATTGGTTTAAGCCCCGATTCAAAGCTTTGTAGCAATTCCTGTGGATATCTGAAATTTGGTTAGCTAGGTCTTCAAACTCGATAAAAAGCCTGTTGTTTGTGTTGAAGCTTAGCTTCTCCTCTTAAAGTAAAGAGAAGGGCCAAATCTGATAACTTGTTCTTTAAATTCCATGAGTGTTGTTATTAAGATGCATATATTGATACCTAAGTGTGTCCATCCATATAAACCGAGGCAATTAAGAACTTTTGTTCTTCCGATAAATTGGTATTGAAGTACCGGTGCTTTGAATGACCCCTTTAGGGTTGTCTCCATTAAATCTGGGCATATCTATTTTAATATGCATTGCCATGGGTGTGTGTATGTGGTCTGTTTGGGGAATAGGATTCATAAAGGGATGCATCACATACCGCTTGGAGGTCGTTTTTCTAACCTGTATTGTTGACAATCTCTTTGATATTTCATTCAATGCCATAGTGATTGAGGTCATTTGTCGCTCATTGTTGTTCAACTGCAACACATTCATCTAGGGTTTTGGATGTGTACCTTGTGCTTTCGCCATGTTTTCGATTGAGGATGTAGATGTGAGTTGTGGGAATCAACGATAGCACAATGATAATAACTATTTTCGGATTAAAGCTTTAATCTGTAATACCGATAAACCGTAGCTTGTGTGATTAATTCTTCGGATTGAATTCGCTGCATCGCTCCAAGTGGGTTCTCAGGTGTGATTTGAGCTTGATTCACCTCGAGTTGACTCGCTTGAGTGTTCTAACCCGCCGCTTGGATCCGCATGTAACTATTGGCGATCCGATTCACTGCAGGTTTTGTCAAGCTTTTAACCGCTGGATTAAATTGTTTATTACCGACCTTTGATTTGTTTCTTGATGCTCTTGATTCTTTCCGTGTGAGTGGATTCCGAGATGTTGATTTAGCGCCGCGATTCGATTGATCGAGCCGGATTGAAACCGCGCGTCGGGATCGGATCGAAACTTTGAATTAACCTAACCTTGCTGTTCTTTCTGTTTGCGATTCGCTCGACGCTCGAGCCGTCAAGAGCTCCGGAAGAACGGGAGAGCGGCGGATCGGCGAGAAACGCGTTTCTCCAGGATTGCGATGGTTTCCGTGAGGAAACCGACTAAGCGGGGAGGAAGAGACGAGGGAGGGGGAAGACTGAGAGCTAAGTTTCTATCTGTAGATTCTTTCTTTTTTTTCTGTTTGGCTTTGGAGTCCTATTTATAGTTTCTGTTTTCTGGAGATAATACTTGGATCTAAGCTATCTATGCTCCTAACTACTTTCTGTTACAGTCCAACTGATTTCTGTTAGACTGGATTGTTTTATTGTTTGCTTCGCCTCCTGGAATACCAGTGGTGAGGTGTCGAGCTTCTTGATTTCTTTGTATTTTCGTTGTTCCTCTATTTTATAATTTGTTACTTTCGCTATAAGTCGTTATCAACTTATTTATTCGTTATTCGTTAATCTTAGAAATCAAGATTCCTTCTTGATTTCTTTGATCTGTCGCTCGATTTTGCTTTTGGCCGTTGTGTTGAGGTTATTCACCGGGATCCCTTCGTTAACTTTTGTTTGCGGGAAGGTATTGGAGTGCTTAACTCTGCCATCAGAGGTGGATCTGCCTTACCTCTTGTTGCTATTTAGAATTGGTTTCGATTTGTAATATCTATATCATCAAGGGGCTCTATCTTGAAGAATTATTCCTCGTCTTTGGTTATCTTTTCTGCATCAACTGCTTTATCCATGTAATTCTTATTGTTGTATGTTCCACATTGGCAATTATATGATTTGGGATCATATCATATTCACATTCACATTCCTACAAATCCACTAATATTATTTCTATGCATCCATAAATTACACTATGAAATCTCATTTACTGTTTTTGGATGAGAGGAAGAGAGGGTAGTGTGGTTGTGTATTGCGAGAAGCCAAGATTAATTGGACGGAAGGAATGGTACTGTTGGGAATGAAGGAATAACTAGTGGCTTAAGGGAGATATGAGTTGCTGCTTGTGAAGGAAAATCGAGAAAATAGGATGAGTGCGGTGAGGTTTGCTGAACAAAACTAGAGAGAATACATAGCAAGATGCTGGAGAGAAGAAGGGAAAGGAAAATATAGAAAAGAAATCAGAATTGTGCGAGGCTTATGGTGAATCGTCCTCACTGATGTGAAGGAGATGGAAGTCGGAGAGAAGAGGGAGATCAGATCATGGATCGAACGAGGGCTTATGGTTTTAAGAGAGGATCGGAGGAAAACTAGTGAGAACCGAGGGAGGAGGGCTTTTGGGTTGGCTTGCGGCTAAGGGAGAGTGAGCGAGAGCTTACAGGATGAAGAATGAATGAGAGAGGCCAGCGTCTGTGTGTGGAGACTGAATTAATGCCTCTCAAATTAGATGTGATCCTTCGATTTGAAGGAATCAGGCAGACGAATGAGAACCGATAGAGGAAGGGCCTTCAGTTCTTTGCGGTTGAGGGAAACGAGAGAGGGAAGAGTGGGAACGGTTGAGAGGTTGATCCTGCACGCTGTTGAGGGAGAAGGATCGAGCCCTTTCAATTTTTTTAGAAAAATTAACCGATGGTCAACAAATGCCCCCAACAAATATGATGTGCGTATGAAGCAAACTATGTTTGTTGTAAAATAGTTGACCATATAAGATTTGACCTGATTTGTTTATATTGATTTGTTAGGAAGTGCACGTATGTCTTCAGTCCTGAGCTTGCTGCTTTGAAAGACTTCTCGAAGGGTGAATACATATAACCTAGTCTCCTAGCTTATGTTAGATATGAAATCTTGAGTTATCAATCTAACATTAAGTAAAGTGGATAACCATGAAATCTCTTTAGTTCGCTCGCAAGCTTTAAAGCACCAACTTCAAGATTGCTTCTTCAATCTCTATGCTTCGTGCTTTATCAGACTTTGTTGACCTCATTTTTAGAATGAGCTCTCAACCCCTCCGTTTTAGATATAAGACTTCTCTTAGATTTTAAGAGTTCCTTAGTCTTAAGACACATCTAGTGATTAGGTGGACACTCCAACCTAGCCTTAGAGGACTTAGAAGAGTTAGCCATAGGAATAGGTTATTCCTTAGGGGTGTTAGGAAAACTTCATACCCTTAGCTTAAACCATTCCTCACTTTCCTTCTTTCAAATCAAACTCTAAATCAATTTTATTTAATTTCCTTCAAATCCAAATCAATTCCATATGATTGAAACCCATGATTGAAATCTATGATTGAAACCCATGATTGAAATCTATGATTAAAATCCATGATCAAAATCCATCAAAAATTCATAAGTCTAAATTTTGCCTAAGTCCTTAAGCCTCCCTTAAGGACTTAACCAAAATCATGATTCAAACCCATTCAAACATTTGAAAATTTCTTATAACTTATTTATATTCTCATTTATATTGACATATATAAATGAAATATAAATTCAGATAAATCCAACTAAACTCAAAATTCTGAATCAATTCATGAAAATTTTCTTAAGTCTTTTTAATTTTTCATTAAAGAACTTATAGCCAAAATCAATCCTAAACCTTGATCAAACATATTCAAATTCATGGAATTTTCTCAAAACTTATTTATATTCTCATATATAAATGAAATATAAATATAAAACAATCAAATTAAAGATAAGAATTAAATTCCAATTTAAAACTCCCTTAAATCCTTTAAATTTCTTTTAATAGATTTATCCTAAACCTTGATCAAACCTATTCAAACTCATGAGATTTTTTCAAAACTTATTTGTATTCTCATTTATATTCTCATATTTAGATGAAATATAAATATAAATCAATCCAATCCAATTCAAAAATTAAATTTCAATTTAAAAATTTTCTTAAATCCTTTAAATTTCTTTTAATGGATTTAACCTAAATCATGATTAAACCACTTCAAATCCTTAAAATTTTCTCACAATCAATTTATATTCTCATTTATATTCACATATATAAATGAAATATAAATTCAAACAATCAAAATCAATTCCAAAAATCAAACTCAAATCCATTCAAAATCCAATCTAAGCCTTTCAAGTCAAAATCTTGAACTTAGCCCAATCACTTTCAAATCAAGCCAAACCCTTAAGTTTCTCGCATGATTCAATCAACCCTACAATCATGAGCTCATATATAAATCCAAACTTCAATCAAACAATCAAAACCCAATTCAAAAAATCAAACCCAAAATCCTTTCACATTCTTCTTTTGAGTATGAAATTTTCAAATGGATCAAAACCCATTTGACTTTAAACCACTTGTAAATAGATTTATATTTCAATCATGAGTCCATATACAAGATAAACCAACTTCAAATCAACCTTTGACCAAGCCATTTGACCCACTTAGGCTCACTTGACCCAAAGTGACCTAAAGTATCCTTATGAGCCAAATTTTGATCATAACCAAATTGGATTGAACCAAACTCATATAACTCTCTCATCATGATCAAAAATCATCATGGGATGATCAATCAATCAAATTGGGTCAAACCAAGTCAAACATAAGAGTTGACTAAGTCAACACTTACCCATAATGAAACCTAACATAGACAAATTCCACCATAGGAAAAATTGATTGAAACCATTGATCTAAGCTCACTTATGACCTATGTTTGAACTTGACCAAAGCCTCAATTGGCCAACTAGACCCAACATAGCTCAATTGACCTTAGACCCAACATGACTTAAAGGGGTCATGTTGAGCCAAAATTGAACTTAACCCAAATTGATTGGAAACAAAAATACCAATCCACTCCATATGACTAACCTAACCTAAACCTTTGACCTAGCCCAAATAGGTCAAATGGGTCAAATAGGTCAACTTGACCATTTGACCTAAATGAAGTCATATGAGTTAAAACTAAATATACACCAAATTGAATCAAACCAAAGCCACCAAAATATTTCAAATGGTCATATGAACTTGACCCAACCCTTAGTTTGATCCAATTTGATCAATTGGTCAACTTGACCCAAGTTGACACATTTTGACCTAAATGGGTCAACATGGGTCAAACCCTATTAAATGGATTCCAAATCCAATGAAACTTAGCCAAACCTAGTTTCTCCACATACCCAACATATCCAAAGTGAAAAATAGTAAAATGACCATTCTACCCCTAGGACATAGAACAAAATTTGGCCTAACCTATGGGTAATTTGGTTATACCCTCTTCACAATCACTTGAGGCTTTCCTAAAAGCTCAAGGGGACTTAGTGATGAGTGGTGCACCCAACCCAATGGGTTTGGGTCAGCCCATTTGGTCCCTAGACCAAACCCGACCCCATAGCTTGAAATTAAATTTTCAAACTCCCTCCTAAGCTCAAATTAAGGCACATGGGAGGTTGGCAATCCACTCCTTGGATCAAACCGACCATGTGCACACTCAAAATAGATCAAACAGCCCTCCCAATCTCATCAATTGGATCAAAATGACAAGAGCATTGTCGGCCGTCCGATCCTTCAAGGGGGAGATATACTCCCCCTAATTCACTTCTGTTTTCACTTGCCCTCTATCAATTGAAGCTAAGGAACCCAGAGCAATCAACAAAGAGCACTCCCAAGCTTCTTAGAGAGGATTATAATTCCCCATTTCTCGGTTTTGCATAGTGCAAAAATAGGGGAGCTCAATCCATTAGCTAATTTCTTCCACACTTGATCTCCTTCCAATTGCTCTTGCACACTTCATCTAGGAGCTCAGTCGAGTGCTCCTAGGCTTCTATTGGAGTTCCCACAACAAGGAAGGATCAAATTAGATCAAAGTCGAAGCTTAAACAAGGAGGAGTTGGTCCATACATTGATCCACCTCATCTCAAGTGCTCTAAACTTGAAGGCTTGCTCAGATGAAGCTCCTGGAATCAGTGCGTGATCATCTCAGGGTATGGGATTTTTCGATCACGAAACTCAATGTGGTGTGGAGCTTTGTGAAAGAAATTTTCATCCTATCGATTTTTGACTATTGGATTTGTCGCTCTCTGTCTTTAAATGGTGTGGGCTAAATTTGGTGTGATTCCATGCTATATCTAGCTTATATCTTCCCCTTGATCATGGAACCATCCTCCTTAGTTTGATCTTTGATCGGATGATAGAGGATTTAAGCGCGTGTTCCGCCGCCACCGTGAGCCAGAGATTAGTTAAACACATTAATTAATTCCTAATTAATCCAGAGAACTTCAAAAATTCATAACTCTTCATAGAAAATTCATAAAAATATGAAATAAAAATCTATGGATAGATAATTAAACCTAAAACATTTTAAAATTAATTTTGATGAGTTTTGAATTATGATTTTATCTGAATTTGAGTTTTATTAGGAAGTGTATTTTATTAATTACTCTTTGATTAGGCCTCTGATTAATCCCAAATTTCTTGAGTAAGTTTCAGGGGATGATCTCTGCCTCCCCTAATTTTCTTAGGATTTATTGAAAGCTTGATTAGAGTAATTACATTTGATTTTCTTAATTACCATTCTTATGTAATTAAGCATAATTAGGGTATGATTAGTGGATTTACCCTATGATTAGGGTTGATTAAGGTCAGATCCAGTAAGTAGGAAGTTTATGGAATAATTTTGGGGCATTTCCCCTAAACTATTCTCTAAACCCTCTCTTCTCTCCTTAATCTCCTATTAATTAAGGGTTAATTCATTAATTATCCCCTTAATCAATTTTCAAAAAATTATAAAAAGTTCTAGAACTTAATTAATCTGCTTTGGGTAGATTCTTAGATGTTTAATAGCTTAAGTTCAATTAAGAAAATCAAAATCCAATTCACATGTGTGAAAGGGTATTTTGAAATTACTTAAACTAACCCCTTAGCTTAATTAACTTTTAATTGTGAGCCAAATTACATTAGACCTTTTTATTATTAGGAACATTGGAAATTTAAATTCCTTGTGAGTTTTATGTCATCTCATTGGCTCATAATTATTTAGTTAATTCTTCTAAGGTGGTGTAGGTAAGGGTTAATTAAGCTACTTAATTCATACCTTAACCTAATCAACATATAAAAATAGATTTAATTATCTAAAAATTAAACAAAAATATCAAACATATGTGAGAATGGGTTAGAAACAGCAAACTCATCTCACTTTTTAAAAATTAAATCAAACTTCAAACTAAACAAAAATCACTTTGAAATTCACTTTGATTTATTCTAAATTTTCTTATTCTATAAGAATGTCTTTAGGATCTAAGTAAAGTGAGTTTGTTTATATATTTTCATTATTTTGGATCTTTCCCAATATGTTAAGTTGTATGCCATGTGATTTCATACATTCATAAATTCATTTCTTAAATTTTAAAATGAAATTATTTACTTTATGTCAAATTTACATGTGTTGGCTAAAGTAGAAAAATGAGTGACTATTATCACTACTAAATCCAAATTATTTTCAAAAATACATAAATCAAATATCAAATATGAAGTGTGCTACTTATACTTTAATTATAAGTTTGCATGTGATGGATTATAAAAGCATATTTAACATAGATTTCCTTTCTCTCTTATGTTGGTATAGTTTTGAATAGAAGTTAGCAAGATGTAGGGTTCACTTGAAAAGAACCCAACACTTACTTAATTTCAAACCCTATTCATCCCTATGCTCTCACCTGAGAAGGGTTGCATATACTTGCATGCATAAATTGCATAAACAAAAATGAATCCATTAAACAACTTTTGCATTTTCCTTTTCTATTTTATTTCTTTTATATACATGTTTGTACTTAAGGAAAGTGATATATTAGTCTGGACAACCTCGAGATTGCGAGGCTTTAAGTAGCTCTAAGTAGGTCTTGTACCTTACACCTCTGGTTAAAAATGGTGTTGTACTCACTTATGTCTTTCTTACTTTTATGTATACATGTAGAATTTTGGATAAGGAAAACTTTTTCTACTTAAAAAAAATCATGCATATTCAACTTCTAAATTTTCTTAAATGAATTACTTAGCATGCATCATAAAATGTGTTAAATACTCTCATTTGCATGTATAGATATGCTTAGGGTTAATCCATATGCATGCTATATATGTTGGGAAAGAAATGAAGTAATGTATGTTATGTGAATTCTGATTCATTTTATTTAATCTTAAAATACTTTTCTTTTTGAATAAGTGTGTTTATAGTTTATCTAAACTTAGGATTGATTAAAAGATATAATCAAAACATTCACCTAAATAAAATTAAAATGTGAATCCACATTAAAAATTACTTAGGTTAGGGAAGGAAAGAGAAGTTCTCTTCTCTTTTTCTCTCTTCATAATCTAGTAATTAATTGTAGGATCCACTTAAACCAAATCGAAACATGAAATAAAATCAACCCAAACTACTTAAACTTAAATGAAACCCTCATCTACGTTGAACATGTTCTTCACACTTAGAAAATTTGAACCTAAAGCCCTAGCTAAGCATATCACACAAACCCTTAAAGCACACACATTAGCCTAAGTCATCACTTCTAGCCTTAGGTTAGGTCGGTGCATGGTTCGATGTTTGTTTTATTTTGTGATATATATTTAGATGGATGTTAGTGTATGTAATAGAATGGTAGGACGTTCTTAGTCTAGCTATTCTTTATGGGATTGGCTTAAGGGCATTATCATAAATAAAAATAAAAATACTTTAGACCGGATGTTTGGGTGTATGCTGTAGAATGAATAGTGGGCGTTCTTAGTCTAACTATTCTTTTCTGCAGGGGATTGTGCTTAAGGGGCATTATCATAAATAAAAATATAAATATTTTTGCTTGGAGGTGCTTTATACCCCTAAGCATAATCCATAGGCCGGGTGGACTTAGTCACCCTATGTGGGGTGATAAGTCTAATATACATGCTTGAGATTCGTGTGGTGTGTTTTAGCTAACCATTATTTTGCAGGTGTTAATTAGAGTTTCACCTTTCGTTTTCATATAAAAATTTGTATAATTAAGATTTTGAAATGATTGTTATGAGGATTAGGATGAACATTGGTCATAAGATCTTATCTTATGCACCATGTGAAGCCTTGGAGCATCTACCATCCAACCATCCAAAGGAGGAACCAAAAGAAAGAACCAAAAGAAGAAAGAAAGAAGAAAAGAAGGAAGAAGAATGAAGCTTGAAGACCCCCATAACAATGAATTCCTTTGCTTAAATTGTAATTTAATTCATTTGTAATCTGGGTTGTATAAGGGTTGAGCTCGGCTACCCATATTTAATATTTTCGAGTTTGTGCGGTGGTGCCCGACCATAATATCCATTTATTCTTTTTGTGATTAGCTTTATAAATTGATTGTTGATTTATTTAGCTTTTGCATTAAGTGACATGATTTTCTTAGTTTATTCCTTGTTTTATGTATGACCTGGATGTGAATCAGGCTCTTTAGGAAAAAAATAAATCTTTTATCCAACTTAACAATTCAAAATAAAATTAAATAACTCATAACCTCAGCTAAAGTTTAGGTTTAAAATCAAGATAAAAGAAATAATAACCCCTTAGCTGGATGAGCACTTCTTTATAATATCATGCATAAATGTATCTTATTTCACTCTTGATTGGAGGGCTTCCACCTTTTCCAGAGAAACTCGACTTGACTTTGAGAGCCGTGGTGGAAACTCACCTCCTTCCTTCTCGCTAATTTTGGCCAATAATCTGATTTCTCATGCATTAATCATAAAAATATTGTTAGCCTGAGTCGAAATAATTGTCCAAAAATAATAATAAAATGAAATTTAAAATGCATTAAATTTAGGTCATTTTAAGCATACCCTTTACATGATCTAGTCTCTTAGAGAGTGAGTTTAAGGACTTAATCTCTTTCTAAATAATAACATCCTAACTATCTTGCATAAGCATAAAAACTTATCTACATATATTTAAAATCGTAGGAGACGTTAGTTGGCAGCCACCCATAGGCAGTTGCAAGTCCAAGCCGTCGGGTGATTTGTCCTCTCATGTGGAGGAAAACCAATTACCCATTTTCACTTTAAATTTAGGTTGTGTTTCCAGCCCTCGCCAAAACTCCATAGATTTAAGTTTTGAGGTTGCTTCTCTCCTTTGTGGGCCATAAGCTTAAATCCTCACGTTTTAGGCATTTCCTTAATCTTGTGTTAAAGAATCTTAAGTCCTAAAATTCTAATGAAAAATGCAACTCAAATAAACTAAATCAATTTATAAAAAGTAAAGCCCAATTTCAGGATAGTTTGAGATGCTCGTTAGGTTTCCTAGCATCGTGGGCATCTCCTACTTATGCCTCATTTTGGTTTTGATAATAACTCCCTCTTTTGATCAGTCCCAGTTGATCTCAAAAATAATCTAATCAATTGATAGTCCTTTTTTATTGAAACCTTCAAAGACAATGATCATTTACCTTAATTGAGAGTTTTCTTAAGGGATCCCATCCCTTAGGATGTAATTAACTATGGGGGCTTGCCCCTATAGGGAACTTAATGGACCTGATTTAAAATAAAACTTGCTTTACTTTTTATAAAGTAGGGGAAGAATCTCTAGTACATATGCAGACCCATCATCCTTAGGAGTCCTTATTGAGGTGATTTGGTCCATTAAAGGGTAGTGACTTCTATCTTTCGAGATAGTACACTATTCCTTGATGACATGTCCGATCACCTGAATAAGTACATATGTGGATCTATGTGGCATCCTAAAAAGATGAATTTTTATAGTGTCTTGCCTTTTCTTTCTCCCCACAGATTTGAAGGTGATTTCCTATAGGAATTTATTCACCATAGACTTGTTGAAGAAGAGATAGTGCTTCCTCTTTTCCTCTTTTTTTTGATAGCCCTTGAGATTTTATATCTTCATCTTTGCATATCTTCGAAATATTTTACACGTATGGTGTTTTAAGGATAAGTCATCTTTTATAGTCTTGTTTGTAGTTCATTAGTCAGTTAAGAGGACTTTTGATTTTGACTCACTTTGGTATGTTAAGTAAAGTCAACTTTGGGTAGAATAACTATTGTTGCTGAACTAGCAAGCGGGGGCTCTACCAGTATGACATTTTCTTGCAGCTTTTTGAGTGAGACGAGCAGTCAGCGACTCAGCCATATTTGGGCTTTTTGAGTCTGATGGTTAGGATCCACTTGAGTTTTAGACTTGAGTTGGGAATGGACTTGCGCTTTTCCAACTTAATAATATCAAAATTTACAAATTTTAAATCTTTTCACTTGACTTTTAGAACTATTACAAGTATAAAAGATGAATCTTTCAACTGTAGAATCATCTTGTATGCAGCTTGTTTGAAGATACATTTTCACTATTTATGATAACTGAAAGTATTTTTACTAGCACAATATTAGAGTAATCAAATGAGGATCTCGGTTTAAAGCATGATGTCTACTCGAATCATAATATATTCAAGGATCTCTCGTCTTATGACACGATGTCAACCCATATGAAAAATAAAGAAACGACCCTTGTATTGCATGGGGAATTCTAAAATACATTTGAAAGAATTTTAAGTTGAAATTAAGCAAATACATCAATATTTGAGTTGATATATTTGCTCTTAAGAGAGCTTAACACATAATATTGACTTCATCTATATATAGAATCTAAAAAAATGCCCCTGTGTAATAGGGGGATTTTACACAGGGGCATTTTCATATTGCTTTAGAAAGTTTTTTTATCGTCTTGATTATGTATATATTTAGGGATCTCGGCGTGAAGCACGATGTCATCCTAAATAAAAATACATAAAAAAATGCCCCGTATCTTGTAGGGAATTACATATTAGTTTAAAAAAATATATTACGAGATTTGATTTCCTTTACTACAAAATAGACAAGATATTTTTTTTCGGTCTTAATATGTATCTATTTAAGGATCTCAGCTTAAAGCATAATGTCGACTTAGATAAATATATAAGCATGCCCCCTGTCTGATAGTGGGAGCTTTCGTAGTAACTGTTGAGAGAATTTGGAATATTTTTAGTCCTATATTTTGTGCTTTCATACTTGTTGAAGACATCCTCTTGATAGTTTAAAATTTGTATTTTTCTCCTGTTCTAGCTTTGTGCCTTGGTAGACTTAATAGAGTTAATGATTTGTTGGTGAGATGAGAACATTTTCGGTTCTATACTTGGTGTTGGACGGACTTATTGAAGATTCAATCTCGAAATTGAAATTTGTATTTTTCTCCTATCTTGGCTTCATGCCTATAGAGAAAAATTTCTATAGAGTCGCCTTTCAAATCTTTGGTGAAGAGAAGGAAGGCAAGAATATAAAAAATCATCTTTTTAGGACGCCACACAGATCTGCAGATGTGCTTATTCATGTGATCGAGTACGTCATCAAGAAAATAGTATACTATCTCGAGAGACATAAGTCACTACCCTTTAATGGACTTAATCACATCAATAAGGACTCCTAAGGACAATGGGTCTGTATATGTACCAGAGATTCTTCCCCTACTTTACATGAAAAAATAAAGTAAGGTTTATTTTAAACAGGGTTCGTTAAGTTTCCTACGAGGTAAGCCCCCATAGTTAATTACATCCTAAGGAATGAGGATTCCTTAGGAAAACTCTCGATTAAGACAAATGATCGTTGTATTTAAATATTTTAATAGGAAAGGACTATCAATCGATTAGTTCATTTTTGAAGATCAAATGAGATTGATCAAAGAGGGGGAGTTATTATCAGAGCCAAAATGGAAGATACGTAGGAGATGCCCATGATGCTAGGAAACTTAGCGAGCACCTCAAACTATCATACGGTTGGGCTTTACATTTTTGAAATTGATTTAGTTTGTTTGAGTTACAATTTTCATTAGAAATTTAGGACTTATGATTCCTTAACACAAAATTAAGAAAATGCCTAAGAGGTGAGGAATTACGCTTATGACCCGTAAAGGGGAGAAGCAATCTCAGAACTGAAATCTAAGAAGCTTTGGCGAGGGTCGAAAGCACAACCTAAATCTAAGGCGAAAAGGGGTAATTGGTTTACCTCCACAAGAGAGGACAAACCACCCGACAACTTGGACTTAATACCGTCTGTGGGTGGCTGCCAACTAACTCCTATGATTTTAAATACATGTAGGCAAGTCATTATGCTTATGCAAGATAGCTAGACAGTTATTTATTTAGAAAAAGACTAAGTCCTTAAACTCACTCCCTAAAGAGACTATATCATGTAAGGACATGCTTCAACTTAAATTTAATGCAATTTAAATTTCATTTTATTTTCAATATTGGACAATTATTTTGACTCAGGCTAATAAGATTCATATGCCTAATGCATGAGAAATAAAGTTATTGGCCAAAATTAGCGAGAAGGGAGGAGGTGTGTTTCCACTATGGCTCTCAAAGGTCAAGCCAAGTTTTTCTAGCGAAGGTGGAAGCCCTCCAATCAAGAGTGAAATAAGATGCATTTGTACATGATATTGCAAAAGAAATGCTCATCCAGCTAAGGGGTTGCTAATTCTTTTATCTTAATTTTAAACTGAAGCTTTAGGTGAGGTTATGAGTTCTTTATTTTTAGTTTGAGTTATTGAGTTTGGTAAAAGATTTGTTTATTTTTCTAAAGAGCCTAATCCACATCTAGGACATACATAAAGCAAAGAAAAAATTAGAAAAAGATGTCACTTAATACAAAAGCTAAACAAATCATCAATCAAGTTATAAAGCTAATCACAAAAAGAATAAAAAGCTGTTGTGGTTGGGCACCACTGCACAAACCCGAAAAGATAAATGTGGGTAGCCAAGCTCTACCCTTATACAACCTGGATTACAAATGAATTAAATTATAATTAAGCAAGGAATTCATTGTTATGGGATTCTTCAAGCTTCATTTCTTCTTTCTTCTTTGGTTCCTTCTTTTGGATGGTTGGAAGGTAGATGCTCCAAGGCTTCACATGGTACATAAGATAAGATCTTATGATCAATGCTCATCCTAATCCTCATAACAATCCTTCCAAAATCCTAATTGCACAAATTTATATGAGAAGGAAAATAATAGAAATATAACTAACACCTGCAAAATAGAGATTAGCTAAAATAAATCACACAAATCCAAGCATGTATATTGGACTTATCACCCCACATATGGGTGACTAAGTCCGCCTGGCATATTAGATTATTCTTAGGGGTATAAATCTCCTGGAAGCAAAAGCATTTATATTTTTATTTATGATAGCGCCCCTTAAGCACAATCCCTTGCAGAAAAATAATGATTAGACTAAGAACATCCTACCATTCATTCTACGAGCACACACCCTACATTCAGTCTAAAACATATATCACAAAATAAAACAAACATCAAACCATGCACCACCCTAACCTAAAGCTAAAAGCGGTGAATTAGCCTAATATTTGTGCTTTGAAGATTTGTGTGGTATGCTTAGCTATGGCTTTAGGTTCAAATTTTCTAAGTGTGAAAGTATGTTCAACTTAGAGGAGGATTTCATTTAAGTTGTTTAATTATTTTGGGTTGATTTTATTTCACATTTTGATTTGGTTCAAATGAATCCTACAATTAATTATTAAGTTATAAAGGGAGAGAAAGAGAAGAGAACTTCTCTTTCCTTCCCTAACCTAAGTAATTTCTAAAGTAGGTTCACATTTTGGTTTTGTTTAGTGAATATTTTGATTAAGTTTTTTAATTAATCCTAAGTTTAGATGAACTCTAAACAAACCTATTAAAAAAAAGATATTTTAAGATTAAACAAAATGAACCAAATTCACAAAATGCACATTGCTTCATTTCTTTTCCAACATGTATAACATGCATATGAATGAGTCCTAAGCATATCTATACATACGAATGAGAACATTTAACACACTTTATGATGCATGCTAAGTAATCCATTTAAGGAAATTTGGAAGTTGAATATGCATGATTTTTCTTAAGTAGAAAAGGGTTTCTTTATCCAATTTTTCACATATACATTGAAAGTAAGAAAAACATAAGTGAGTACAACGCCATTGTTAACCAGAGGTGTAAGGTACAAGATCTATGTAGGACTACTTAAAGCTTCACAACCCCGGGGTTGTCCAGACTAATATACCTCTTTCCTTAAATACAAACATGTGTACAAAAGAAATGAAATGGAAAAGAAGAATGCAAAAGTTATATTAATTGATTCATTTTGTTTATATAATTTATGTGTGTAAGCATAGGTAATCCTTCTTTAGTGATAGCATATGAATGAATAGGATGTGGAATTAGGCAAGTGTTAGGTTCTTTTCAAATGAACTATACATCTCACCAACTCCTATTCAAAACTATACTAACATAAGAGAGAGATAAAATTTATGCTAAGTACATTCATATATTCTTCACATACAAGCTTATAATTAAAATATAAGTAACACACTTTCAGATTTGATAATTGATTTATATGTTTTGAAAATAGTTTGAATTTAGTAGTGATAATAGCCACTCATATTTCTACTTTAGCCAATACATGCAAATTTGATATAAAGTAAATAATTTTATTTTTAAATTTGAATTTGAAAAATATGGATGCATGAAATCACATGACATGCAAATTTAACATGTTGGGGAAAGAATCAAAGAAATGAAAGTATGTAAACACATTCACTTTAATTAAATCATAAAGATATTCTTATGGAATAAGAAGGCTTAAAATAAATCAAAGTTAATTCAATATGATTTTTGTTTGATTTTAAGTTTGATTTACTTTTGAAAAAGTGGATTGAGTTTGTTGTTCCTAACCCATTCCCACATGTGTTTGATATTTTTGGTTAATTTTTAGATGATTAGATTCATTTTTATGTATTAATTAGGTTAATGTATGAATTAAGCAAGTTAATTAACCCTTACCTACACTACCTTAGCATAGTTAACCAAATAATTATGAGCTAGTGAGATGATATAAAAACTTACAAGAAATTTAAACTTGCAATGCACTTGGGAAGAAAAGGGGCCTAATGCAATTTGGCACATGATTAATAGTTAATTAAGCTAAGGGGTTTAACTTAAGTAATTTTGAAACACTCCTTCACACATATGAATTGAGTTTTGATTTTCTTAATTGAACTTAGACTATTCAATACCTAAGCGTCTACCCAATGTAGATTAATTAAGTTTTGAAAGATTTTATAAGTTTTAGAAATTAATTAAGGGAATAATTAATGAACTAACCCTTAATTAAGAGAGGATTAAGGAAAGAAAAGGGAGTTTAGGGAATAGCTTAGGGAAAATATCTCAAAATTATTCTCTAAGCCTCATATTCTCTGGATCTAACCTTAATCAAACTTAATAATAGATTAAAATATTAATCCAAACCCTAATTATCCTTAATTATATAAGGAGGGTAATTAAGAAACACATTTGCAATTCCCCCAATTAAGCTTTAAATAAATCCCAAGAAAATTAGGGGAGGTAAAGGTCATCCCCTAAAACATACCCAAGAAGTTTGGGATTAATCAAAGGATTAATTAAGAAGTAATTAACAAAATGAGATTCCCAAGAAAACCCAAAATCAGAGATAAATATAATTCAAAATCCATTGAAATTATTTTTAAAATATTCTAGGTTGAATTATCTTTCCATAGGATTTTTCCTCATATTTTTCTAAATTTTATTGAGAGAGATGAATTTTAGAAGATCAGGAGATTAATTAGAATTAATTAAATTTCCTAATTAATCCTACACACGCAGCGGTCGTACCGCTTTACATGCGCAGGAACCCGTTACTTAAGTGTCTTGTGAGGGTGGCGGTGCGACGCGCTTTGATCACTGTCGTTCAATCAAGGATTGAACTGCCAGGGATCACCCCGCGGTTTTAAAAGGGATAAAACATTTTCTAAAGTGGGAATAATCTCGGCCTTCCATCCAAAATGTGCGTATGGAAAGCCAAGATCTCTCCAATTCTTCCCAGGCTCAGATAGACATCCATGATCTAGGGAAGATCGAGCTTTGAGCTGAATTCAACAAGACTTTACCCACACCATCTAAAGCCAATAAGGAACATATCCAATGAGGATTTTGCATGACTTGAAAATTCCTTTCACAAAAGACCAATACCTCCTGTGCTAGGTGGTTGGAAAATTCCATACCTAGCTGCGGGTGATCACCAGCGCTCGAGCTCGATGAGGTAGCTTCGTCTAGTGGAGATGAAGCCCTATTGAAATTTTCAGGCCTTGGGGTTGAGTGGATCTTCCTATGGACCAACACCACTTCACTTCCTTTGTGGTTTTGATTCAATTCCTCCTCTCCTTGCTATGGGAACTCAAATGAGAGCTTGAATGCACTTGGATTGGTCCTTTAAGGGAGTGTGCAAGAGGAATTGAGATAATTTTGAGTGAGGAAGAAGTTGGAAGTTCAAGTGAGCTCCCCTATTTTTTAATGGAAAAAATCGAGAAGATCACTTTTCAAATCTCTCTTAGAATGCTTAGGATGCCTATCTGATCTTTCCTAACAGTCTCTAAGCTTCAATCGAATGAGGGAATGCTAATTTTGAATTGAATTAGGGGGAGTATATCTCCCCCTATGTTAATCGGACGGTCGACACCTCATTTATCATTTTGATCCAATTGATCACATTGGAGAGGTTGTTTAGGCTGTTAGATCTTTTCACATGGTCGGTTTGAGGCCGTGAGTGGATTGCCAACCTCCCATGTGCATCCAATTGAGTGGAAGGTGGATTTGGAATGAGCCAATTTGACCTATGGGGTCGGGTTTGGCCTTGGGGACATTTGGGCTGGCCCAAACCCATTGAGTTTGGTGCACCACTTTTCATTAAGTCCACTTAAGCTATTAGGAAGGCATCAAGTTGATATGAAGAGGGTATGATCAAATTATCTATGGATTAGGCCAAAATTTATTCTATGGCCTAGGGGTAGGATGGTCATTTTGCTGATTTTTCAATTTGGATATATTGGGTATGTGGAGAAACTAGGTTTGGCCAAGTTTCATGAGTTTTAGAATTCATTTGATAAGGTTTGGCTCATGTTGACCCATTTAGATCAAAATGGGTCAACTTGGGTCAAGTTGACCAATTGGTCAAATTGGGTCAAACCAAGGGTTCAGTCAAGTTCGTATGATTATTTGAAATGTTTTGGTGCCTTTGTTTGGTTCAATTTGGTTTAGTTTTGAATGTGGCTCATATGACTTCATTTAGGTCAAATGGGTCAAGTTGGCCTATTTGACCCATTTGACCTATTTGAGGTAGGTCAAGGGTAGGTTTAGGTTTGGTTAGTCATATGGAGTGGATTGATATCTTTGTTTCCAATCAATTTTGGTCATGTTCAAATTTGGCTCAACATGACCCATTTAGGTCAATTTGGGTCTAAGGTTAATTGGGCTAGGCTATGTCTAGTTGGCTAATTGAGGCTTTGGTCAAGTTCAACAAGTGATTTGGAATGAACTTGAGCCATTGGTTTCATTCAATTTGGCTTAGATCAACTTTTGACACATTTTGACTTTTTAGGTCAAGTTAGGTCAACTTGGGTCAAGTGGCCAATTGGGCTAGGTTAGACTAATATGTTGACTTGGTCAAGTTCAAACATAGGTCATAAATGAACTTAGATCAATGATTTCAATTAATTGGGCCTATGATGGAATTTGGCTATGTTAGGTTTTATTTTGAGCTAAGTGTTGACTTGATCAACCCTTAGGTTTGACTTGGATTGACCCAATTAGATTGATTGATCATCCCATAATGATTGTTGATCATGATGATAGGTATAGGTGAGTTTGATTCAATCCAATTTAGTTAGGATTAGAATTTGGCTCATAAGGGTACTATAGGTCACTTTGGGTCAAGTGAGCCTAAGTGGGTCAAATGGCTTGGTCAAAACTTGATTTGAGTTTGATTGAACTTGTATATGGACTTATGATTGAAATATAAATCCATTTGCAAGTGATGAAGTCAAATGAGTTTTGATTCATTTGATAATCATTCAAAGTGAATATGAAAGGATTTAGTTTGATTTTTGAATTGATTTTTGATTTGGTGATTGAAGTTTGCATTTACATATGGATTCATGATTATAGGGTTGATTGAATCATGAGGAGAAATCAAGAGTTTGGCTTGATTTGAAGTTGATTTGGCTAAGTTCAGGATTTTGACTTGAAAGGCTTATATTGGATTTTGAGTGGATTTGAGTTTGTTTGAACTTGTATATAGACTTATGATTGAAATATAAATCCATTTGTAAGTGATCTGAAGTTAAATTAGTTTTGATTCATTTGATAATTTCATATTCAAAGGGTGAATATGAAAAGATTTAGGGTTTGATTTTTGAATTGATTTTTGATTTGGTGATTGAAGTTTGCATTTAGATATGGATTCATGATTGTAGGGTTGATTGAATCATGAGGAGAAGTCAAGAGTTTGGTTTGATTTGAAGTTGATTTGGCTAAGTTCAAGATTTTGACTTGAAAGGCTTAGATTGGATTTTGAGTGGATTTGAGTTTGATTTTTGGAATTTGTTTTGATTGTTTGAATTTATATTTCATTTATATATGTGAATATAAATGAGAATATAAATGAATAATGAGAAAATTTCAAGGGTTTGAAGTGGTTTGATCATGACTTAGGCTAAGTCCATTAAAAGGGAATTTAAAGGACTTAGGAAATTTTGGAGTTTGAAGATTGAATTTTTGAATTTGGTTTGATTGATTTATATTTATATTTCATTTATATATGTGAATATAAATGAGAATATAAATGAATTTTGAGAAAATCCCATGAGTTTGAATTGATTTGATCATGATCTAAGTTAAGTCCATTAATGAAAAATTATGGACTTAAGAAAGATTTTAGATTTGAAATTTAATTTGAGGATTTGATTTGATTGATTTATATTTATATTTCATTTATATATGTGAATATAAATGAGAATATGAATGAGTTTTGAGAAAATCCCATGAGTTTGAATTTCTTTGAACATGACTTAGGTTAAGCCCTTTAAGGGAAATTCAAAGGACTTATGAAATTTCATGAATTGAATTTGAATTTGAATTTAGTTTGATTGGTTTGAATTTATATCTTATTTATATATGTGAATATAAATGAGAATATAAATTAATTATGAGAAAATCTCATGAGTTTGAATTGGTTTAGATCATGATTTAGGTTAAGTCCTTAAGGGAAAACTTAAAGGACTTAGGGAATTTTTAGACTTAAGAATTTCATTTATGGATTTTGATCATGAATTTTAATCATGATTTCAATCAATGGAGTTGATTTGAATTAGGAGAAAATCAATTAGAATTGATTTGGAGTTTGACTTGAAGGAAGGAAAGTGAGGAATTGTTCAAGCTAAGGGTAGACAAGTTTTCCTAACACCCATAAGGCATGACCATATTCGTATGGCTAACTTTTCTAAGTCTCTAGGGTTAGGTTGAGTGTTCACCTAATCACTAGATGTGTCTTAAGACTAAGGAATTCTTAAAGTCTAAGAGGAATCTTATGTCTAAGATGGAGGGGTTGAGAGCTCATCGTAAAAATGAGGTCAACAATGCCTCAATGGCTTGATGAAGTTGATAACTTGTTGGAGAGATGAGAACATCTTCGGTCCTATGCTTTGTGCATTGACAGACTTGTTGAAGACTCCATCTCAAAGATTCGTATTTTTTTTCTGCCCTAGCTTCATGCCTCAGTGGACTTGATAAAGGAAAATCCTGGATTTTGTTGAAGACTTATCAGGTGATACGAAATTATCTTCTTCCCCAATTTTCTGCTTTCGTGGGCTTATAGAAGGATGTATGCCAGTGACTTAGCCTTCAAAGCTTGTGTTGGGTCAATGACGAAGAGTCATTAGTCCCATGCTTTGCGCATAATAGACATATTGATGGCATGACTCCCTCAGTTCAGCCATTGGCTTTGTACGAATATTGGGATGACTTCTTCGATTCTTTGCTTTCTGCTTGGTTGGACTTACTAAAGAAGAGTTTCCTTCCGTCTTAGTTTCTACTTTAACAAACTTGTTGAAGGAGTTGACATTTCTCATTTGATATTGATACCAAACTTGACTTAGTGCTTTCTCGAGTGAGGATCTTTTTATTGGATTTTGAAAAATGACCTTAGGACTATTAGGGATGATCTCCTAGTTTGGGCCACTTGAACTCACCAAGTTGAAAGAATTTGGAGATTTAGATGCTCTTGTCTTTGAACTAACAAACTAGGAGGATCTCTTACTGTGGCCTTTGAACCATGTTGAGTAAGCAGACATGTCAGCAGCTTTGCCATTTATGGGCTTATTGAGTCCGACCTTATGCACCCACTTGAGTCTTGGACTTGAACAATTGATGAAGGGTTTTATCATAAAGTTAACGAGGTGGGGAATCTCTTATTGTGGCCTTTGTGGTGTGTTGAGTAAGCAGACCTATCAACAACTCAGCTATATTTGGGCTTATTGAGTCCGATCTTATGCACCAACTTGAGCCCCAGATTTGATGCATGGATGAAAGATGTGTTTCCAACTTGATTTGTTGCAGTTTACAGACTTGTAAATTTCTCTTTTTGGTCAGTAGAACTTTGAGACTTGTAAATTTTGAATACATAATTTGAATGCATATATGGGGATCTCAGCCTTAGGCGTGATGTCAACCCAAATATAATAGAAAACCCCTTATTTCACAAGAATAGACTGACATTTTACTGTAAAATTTAAAAATGTCCCCTATATGATGGGGGGATTTTTGCTTTATTTAAAAAAATGTGTTTTTTATTACAAGAGAATTTCCAAGCAAAGCATATATATGTAATGACAGTTAGGAATAATTAATCGTCTTAGCACCAGGACCAATTCTCCTTCTTGAAAAGCTTGAGGATGTGATATATGATCAAATGCTTTGGACATCCTTGCTCGATAGACTTATAAATTTTATTGAGCTTGGAGCCTAGCTTTGTCAAGCACATCAAGCTCTTCTATATGCTGACAGACATTCTAATCTTGGGTGAGATTGCGTTGAATGGCTATCTGAGTGAAGGTAGTTCAACTTTAAGTGGAAAGACTGCTTTAGCTCCAAATACTGGTGCATCATGAGTGAATTTTGTGGGAGTACAGTCCTGATGTCACATTGCTGTCCTTCTTTAAGGCAGTTTCACTTTGAGGCTTTGGCCTCCAAATTTGCTTACCTTTTTGTCGGGACCTTTCGATGGCAGATTCTTGGACCTGTGGTCCAAGTGTCATGCCTCGATGCTCATCGTGTGAGACTTGAACTGGTTGACATCTTGCCGGGGTTATAGGAGGAGGTCTCCTCGGAGGAGCAACTCTAGCCTCTTTAATGATAGGACTTTGATATTTTCTTTTCATCAATCATTTCTCTTTAATAACTTTGAGGACCTAATGCACTATTGCATATGCAGTTTTGAGTTTGCCCACTGGATAAGCTAGAACCTAATATTATCGTGTCTCGAAGGACTATTTGATTTGACCAGTAGAGCTATTTTGCTTGACCCATCTTAGGCTGTTAAACCCGTTATGGGTTGGAACACTCGCTTCTGGTTCTACAGCTTGTTGTGTAATTTTTTACTTGAACAATGGTTGTTGAGTACGCAGTTTAGCATTTCTCTCTCTCTAATGCATCTAGGTTAGCTTGCTTCTAGATGAAGCAGCTTATGCGTCACTACTTCTTCTCGAGGCTTCAGCTTCCATGTTTATTTTCTTTTTTTGGCGGGATCTTTCGGCGGTGGATTCCTAGGCATGCGGTCCAGGTGTCACGCCTCGATGCTCACCTTACAGGAATTGCTTAGGACGGTGTTGAGCTCTTAGTACCACTGATGGTAGCTTATGTAGTTGAGCATTCTCGACATCTCTAGTAATTTGCCTTTGATATCTTTTATTCATAAGACCTTTTTTTATAACCTTTAGGACTCTATGTACTCGAGCAGATAGAGTTTCAGCTTGTTTCTTCTGAAGAGTTGGAGCGCTAACTGCTGTTGAGTCTAAAAAGATTTCTTAACATCACCAGTAGAGCTATTCCTTTTCACCAATTTTAAAATTTCAAATTTATTGCGGGTAAGAATACTCGCTTCTAGTTGTAAGGCTGGTTGTGTAACAGATGGCCCATGTGAGAACTGATGAGCTCGCAACTCAGTATTCCTTCTTTCTCTGTTGCCTCAGGATTAGCTTGCTTCCAGATGAAGAACCTGTTGCATTGTTCCTTCCAAGGACAAATGGTTCAACTAGTAGAGTAGCTGCACTCACAGGCATGATTGAAAATTTCTGCCCAATGACAGTTTTTTCTTCACTGACATTCAAAATGACCCAATCTTTCAAATACAAAATCTCTCTTTTGAGGAACTTCAATAGCAGTAGCGACCATTCTAGTTGTCCTCCTCCCCTGCATAGGTTGTTGTGTATAATATGCATGTGCTTTCCATAGAGGATTTGCAGCAGTGATAGTTGGAAAGTTGACACTACTAAATTGGATAGTAGTTTCAACATCTCAAATATTGATTACAATGTTAGCCAAATGGATATTAACTTTATAACCTAGCTGTAAGATGAATGATGTATTCTAAAGATCTATCGATATAGAGAATAAGCAGATTAGTCATAATGAGATGACTGATTTAACTTTAATTTCAATGATATTGATTTTAAAATTTAATTTTTATCATGCTCCACTACTACTATAGCTCAATTTCGACTATCCAAAGATGGAAAGAGAAACTTATCCCTAGTGGAGTCACCAAAAATCTGTGGGCTCCAAAAATTCACCATCGACCTCTCACATTGAAGATATTGATTTAAGTGTCGGTGAAATTTTCAGATGTTAGATAAGATAGTAGATAAGACACCCAGAGATTTTATCCTCATTTGGTAAGGACATTAGATCTAGTTTCAGGTTTCCTATAGGCGCAAACACCTATAGTTAATTACCCATCCCAATGTTGAGAGAGAACTTTCGATTAAGACTAGTCGTTAGATCGCTAAATACGTAGCATATAGTAACAACATGTAGAGTTTTGATTTCTCGTTTAGAATTTATGAAATACACAATTTTAGCTTAAAGCGGATGGTTGAGAGAATGGTGACGTGCCCGATCTAGATCCCATGGTTCCATCATGTCGGGTTGTCGTGGTCTCTAGTCTACTTAGTCAAAGGAGGTAGTCGACCCAACTTGACCGAAAGATTTTTATCAGCAACCATGAGTTGCATCGTCTAAGTAATCTTGTAGACCTGGGGTGGTGTTTGTCTAAGGAGATAATCTTAAGTATACTTTAGCTGATAGAGGGCTTTCTTCCCTATCAAGTGTACCCTATGATTCACATCTCATGGTACAGAGCCATTAGGGAGCATACGGGCTACAGTCGTGACCGTGATATAATGGTGTCATTTAGCAGCAACCACCCGATCAGAGGACTCTGGTCGTAACTATATCATATGTGGAATATACTGGCCAAGCCACATAGTCAAAGGACATGGGCCACATCCTTACTTGCGTGAGATTGATTGAGAGTGAACATAGAAATATATTTGATTTGACATTGGCTCCTCTGTGAGCTAGAGTTTTTTTAATTCATCATCTTTAACAAATACTTATGAAAGGTGGATTGAATGGAGTTTGCTTTAAATATTTAAGGATTGAATTTCATTTAACAATTAATAGCTTAGTGATATATTAGAATTTCACATTTAGATTGATACTCAATTCAAGCTAACTTAATCTGAAATTAAAATCACAATTTTATGGAAGTATTTCCTCAAGTTGAAATCTTCATTCAACACAATCATCATCAGGGTGTATATTTTATTTTATTATTCCGATCCCAATTCTAATTAATTAATTAATGATGATCTATATAATTTTCTCAAATATCTTAATAATTTGAAATTTTATAATAATTAGATTTTTAGATTTTATTAACTCGGATCTGGTCCTTAGACCAAACCGAGAAGCAACCCGATCAGCATCCTCAAACACTAAGTTCAAACATTTAGCATAGTGTCGGGGCACATGAGCGTATTTGATAATTCAGATTATTTTATTTCTAAATCATGAAATTAATTCATATTTTCATTTAATTTTGATTTAGCTTGCGCAGTCTTTTCATACATTAAAATTTTCTCTCTAAGTTTACATGTCTGAGCACATGCAGATATTTATGACTTAGACAATTTCATCTAATTAATGATATCATTGATTTTGAAAATCATAACTAGAATAAAAATTTTCTAATTTTGGATTGAATGAAGCTCCTTCATTCGTGCAGAATTTAATTTAGTGGTGCCTTCTGTCTGCTTGTATGAAGAATTGTAGATCCGGTGGCGTAGATTTTAACTTTATATTTTCGATTCAAAATATTACAACTCCGCTTATATTTAATTTGATAGCAAATTAAATAAAAATAAAATGGTTATTTAGCTCGTGCACACTGATAGGATTTTGCATATTTACTAATCATCATATTCAACTTTCATTCTCACCCATAGACAAGCTATTATTCCTCTTTTAACTTAGCTTATTAAACATAAGCCTAATTGCTTAAGCCATGCTTGAATTGTATTTGTATTTCAAAGCTAGATTTGAGAGTTATTACAAGTCTTATGTAATCTAATTATTTTGTTCAACTGAATTTCCTCTTAGATTACTCGAAGTAAAATGTTTCAAAAATTACGTTCAAATTCATTGGCAAGCTATCAAATTCTTCGTAAAATTTACCCAAATTTCTTCAACTCTTCTCAACTCATCCAATTAGAGTTAAGCATGAGACTTTCATTTATTGAGAAATCCCTTTCTTATATTGATTAACATACTATTTGTGTTCATCAAAGGTCTTCATTTGTGCTCCTTAAAGAACCTTCAAATGTAATATGAGTTTTATTTTGAAGCTTTCTTTGTATTATTTCTATCCATTCAATATGTTGGCTAACCATTTATGTGTTTTGGAAGACATTTGATCCCACTACAAATTCTGTCCAAATTACCTTGTCCCATTCAATATAATTGTAATATTTTGAAAATTTACAATATCTTGTTTATATTTTCCTCGTTCAAAAGTAAATTTTCAATTTCCACAGTAGTCATCAGTTACTCAAATCAATGATTAATACAAGTTGTGATAAGATTTGATTATTTAATTAAAAGTCATTTTTATATTTATGGGTGGGTCATCAAATGATGCTCACTCTCCTTATAAATTGGAGTGCTAGGGGGATTCATTTCATATGCTTGAGTTTGAAGCACCTTAAAGAGGAGAAACATCATGACTCAAAATTTAGGAAAGCTTTCAACTTGCTTAAAAATTTTTGTAAGTGCTTTTCGTCTTCTTCTTCTTTTTTTGTTTGATGTTTATCTTTGTATTTATTATGTGTTTCTTTATCTAATTCAATTTAGATAGTTTCCCTTTAAATTTATCTAAGTGTCGAATTTTAGTTTAAATTTTGGCATAGAGATGCCACATCTAACAGTGTTGGCTTATTTGGTATGCGCTATTGAGCGTAGCGAGCGGTGTTTTGTCACACCACAGCCATCTTTTTGCACCCACTACGCCCTATTGGACATTAGCGGGGTCTTGAAACCTTCAAAAAGAAACACACATATATATTTCCACATTCATATTCCTATACATCTACAAATATTATTTCTACGAATCCATAAATTACACTTTGAAATCTCATTTACTATTTTTGGATGAGAGGAAGATAGGGTAGTGTGGTTGTGTAGCGCGAGAAGCCAAGAGTAATTGGAGGGAAGGAATGGCACTGTTGGGAATGAAGGAATAGTTAGTGGCTTGAGGGAGATATGAGTTGTTGCTTGTGAAGGAAAACCGAGAGAATAGGATGAGTTGCGACGAAGTTTATTGAACGAAAACTAGAGAGAAGACAGAGCAAGATGCCAGAGAGAAAAAGGGAAAGGAAAATATAGAAAAGAAGTTGGAATCGAGCGAGGGTTACGGTGAATCATCCTCATTGATGTGGAGATGGAAGTTGGAGAGAAGAGGGAGATTGGATCAGGAATCGAACAAGGGCTTACGATTTTAAGGGAGGATCGGAGGAAAACCAATAAGAACTCAAAGAGGAGGGCTTTTGGGTTGGCTTGTGGGTAAGGGAGAGCGAGCGAGAGCTTACGGGATGAAGAACGAATGAGAGAGGCCAGCGTCTGTGTGTGGAGACTGAATGAATGCCTCTCGAATTGGATGGGAGCCTTCAGTTTGAAGGAATTAGGCAGACGAATGAGAACCAACAAAGGAAGGGCCTTCAGTTCTTCGCGATTAAGGGAAACGGGAGAGGGAAGAGTGCGAACGATTGAGAGGGTGATCCTGCGTGCAGTTGAGGGAGAAGGATCGAGCGCTTATGATTTTTTAGGAAAACTAATCGAGGGTCAACAGCTTAGAAAACTTTAATCCTCTAAATATAAACAAATTAATGTCATCAGTCAGAAAAAAAATCTTTTAGAGATGTGAAGCAATATATGCTCCTGAAATTACTCTCATTCAAGTTCACTCGGAAGTACAAAATATAATAGAATATGCATCAAAAAAATAAATAAATACTATTAATGAGATTTATTAGAAATGAAATACAAGTAGATTATAAGGAATTATAAAAAATTAAAAATGATTTTTAACACCTAATGTAATTGTTATGAGTTGTATTTAACAGTCTAATAGTTT
This sequence comes from Cymbidium sinense, assembly GCA_021442155.1. NCBI lineage: Eukaryota > Viridiplantae > Streptophyta > Magnoliopsida > Asparagales > Orchidaceae > Cymbidium > Cymbidium sinense. The sequence continues at coordinate 93,312,658 of CM038222.1, read as the reverse complement.
ATATATATATATATATATATATATATATATATATATATATATATATATATATATATATATATATTAACTAACTAGAAAAAAGAGATGGGAATTCATATTTTTATCTATATCTATTAAAAATGACATTCTTTAATAAATCTCATCCGACTCAAAATTATCTTAAATAAATAAATATGTATAATATATATATAACTTTTTGGAAGGTTGTCCTATGAGTACGGCTCAGCTCATGCTTAAAATGTGATGGTACAAAATGGCAGGATTAATGCATTATTCTCATAATTGCATATGTTCACGCATTGGGAGAGGGAGAAAACTTTAGCTATAAAATTTGAAAATATTTAAATTAACATAAATTTTAAAATAAATAAAATCATATTATGATAAATATAACATATAATTAATTAAATTTATATCATATCCATTTATTCATTTTTTTAAAGATTTTAGAAATATCAATCAAATTATTTATTTATCATTACAATCATATGTGAATAAATTAAATGTTAAAATTTTCCCCAAATTAGAAATTTTTTTTTTACTCTCTTCAATTTTTTATTTTTTTATTAATAAAATATTTTCAAATTAAATCTTGGTTTTGTTTCATTAATTAATATTTTTATTTTTTTATTTATAAAAAGAAATCTATCATTTTCCCTCGTCCATGGACCATAGCAGAACCATCCCCCAATCCCTAAAAACATCATAATTTAAAGGGTAGGTATCTAACTCTTATTTATTATCGAATGATTTGAATGATGACGGAATAAAGTTAACACTTCGGTCCTCAGTGGAAAATAAATTAGGTGGATTGTGTGCATCAAAATTATTTTAATAATAGTGCTCAGTCACTCTCTCAGCTGCACACACTTATTATTATTATTATTATTTTAATTTTTTTATGACGGATGTTCACCTGGTGTCCTACTCATTTTATGATGTATTACTTTCAGTATGAATAATCCTCAGGAGACTTTGTGACAACTTACTGTATAAGTTCCGCTACTTCTTTCTCAGGGTCACCCCGTCCGAGGAGGAATCAACATGGTGAGTTTCATACACTATGCCAACCGAGCTAAGGGCAGTGGGTCACACTCACATATTTTTTTACGCCATCATTAATATTTCTTGTATTTTATATCTAATATTTTAATATCTCAATCATATTATATATATATATATATATATATATATATATTAAAATTTAAATATTACATGTATAAATAAATATAAAATAATGTGGTATGCATTTAACGCCTCTTTTTTATATTTTATATGTATATCTTTTATTTATATATCACATCTTAATGCTTAATTGATTTTTGGATATAAAAATATGTTTTTAAAATATGATTTTTTTAGTTAAATTTAAATTATCATATTTAAAAATAAAAAAACTTGTGAAACTTATTGTTTTTTAAACTTTTTTTTTTTTTTTGAATTTTAAGCAATCATTATAAATATCAAACTTATAGATTTTGCTTTAGCTAATGATTTTGTAGTTACTAACATTTTATTTAAGTAAAGAGATGAACATATTATTACTTATAAAATTGGATCTAGTAAAACACAAATTGATTATTTTCTCATAAGAAAAATATATCGTTTAGATCAGAAAAGATATTCTAAATAAAAAAAAAAATCTAATCTGATTAGATTTTAAGATGAAAGGTTATATCGAGAAAAATAAACCAAATTATTGTCAGAATTAGATGGGGACACTTAAAGAACATAAATAAAAATATTTTAAGAGAAGACAAGAGATTAGAATTTGGGATGTTAGGAAGAATAATATTATGTGAAAAAAAATAACAGTGAAATTAAGAAATCAAGATGTCTTGAAGAATCAAAAGGAAAGCTTCTTTTAATAAGAATAGTTGGTGGAGTGAGTATGCAAGAAAAGATAAAAAATAAGAAGATTGTTATAAAACTTAGTTTAGATGTAAAAATTAGAATTGGGAAAGATATAAAGCTAGAGATTAAGAAAGCGATATGATGAAAAAAATTTAGATTTTAGTGATTTATACAATAGATTAGATACTGAAGGTGAAAGATTAATAACCAAAGAGATAGGAGAGAAAGTATAAAGTGAGTGTATTAAGGATGAAAATAATAAAATACTTTTTTTAAAAAATGATATTGAAAATAAGTAGATGAGGTATTTTGATAAACTTTTCAATGAAGGATCTGAAAGTACGATTGATTTTAGCAACCTTAATACCCTAAACAAAAATAGAGAATTTCATTTTATCGTCAGATTAGTAAATCAAGTTAGTGAAGCTTTAAAGAAAATGAAATGTGGAAAACAAGAGATGGATAATATTCCAATAGAAGTGTGGAAATGTTTAGGAGATCAAGGAATTTCTTTACAAATCTTTTAATGCCATTTTAAAGACTAAAAGATGTCGATGAGTGGAGAAAGAGTTTGTTGGTTTCTCTATATTTAAGAATAAAAGTGATGCACAATGTGCAAATTATAGAGGAATTAAGTTAATGTGCCATACATTAAAATTATGGGAGAGAGTAATTGAGCATAGGTTATGTGATATAGAAGTTTCTCACAATGGTTTCATGTCGTAGATCTACTATGGATGTTATACATTTGTTAAGGGGTTTGATGGAGAAGCATAGAAAGTAAGGAGGATCTACATATGATATTTATTGATTTAGAAAGCTTATGATAAAGTTTCAAGAGATGTTCTTTGGAGAGTTCTAGAATAGAAAGGAGTTAATATTGGTTATATTCAATTCATTAAGGATATGTATACTAGAGCTGTTACTTTTGTCCAAACACAAGGAGGGTTGACAAAATATTTTCCTTTTTTAGTTGGATTACATCAAGGATTAGCTTTAAGCCCTTCTCTTTTCTACTTTAGTTATGGATGTTCTTATTAGGCATTTACACTTGGTGTATGCTTTCGATGACATTCTTCTTGTTGATAAGACTAGAGGGAGTCTAATAGAAACTTGAATTATGGAGGTCAACTCAGAGTCTAAAGGTTTTCTTTTAAGTAGATCTAAAACTAATATATGGAGTGTAATTTTAGTTGTAGAAGTTCTAGTGGTAGTGTTGTGACATTAGGTGAACAAGTCATTAATAAGAGTGAACGTTTCAGATATTTAGGCTTTATTGTTCAAAATGATGGTGAAATAGATGGAGATGTTATTAGTAGATTTCAAGTTGGATGGTTGAAGTGGAGGAATGCATCTGAACTATTATATGATAGAAAAGTTCCACTTAAACTTAAGAGAAAATTTAATAAGATGGTGGTAAGACCTGCAATGACTTATGGGGCAGAATGTTGGCCAATAAAAGAGAAGCATAAGACTAAGTTAAGTGTTACAGAGATGAGGATGCTTAGGTGGATGAGTGGATTTACTCTTAGAGAGAATGAAAAATGAGTATATTCGGGAAAAAGTTGGAGTAGCTCTAGTGGTAAATAAGATTAGGAAGAGTCGCCTTAGATGGTTTGGCCACATAAAGCGTCGGCCGTCCGATGATCCGATTAGTAGAGTAGATGCTTATGTTAAGAAAGGTAGAGGTAGACCTAAAAATACTTGGTTAAGATGAAAAAATGATTTTAGTATACTTGATTTAAATGAGAATTTGACACATATAGGACACAATGGAGACGAAGGATTCATGTAGCCAACCCCACCTAGTGGGATTAAGGCTTGTTGTTGTTGTTGTATTATAAATATCAAAATTTAAATATTACATAAACTATTTGAAATAGCTCGTATCAGCTCGAAATGCAATAATCCAAAAAATATATAGGAGAGAGGATTCAAATCTCAACCAATCTTTTGTATAATAAAATCTTTAGGTGATCTGCCAACTAATAAATGACACTATAAAAGAAAGGAAGAAGTTTCAATTGAGATACAATTTGATAGAGTTTTATTAGGACTTCATTTTGTTGTTCTCATGTGAAGGCTTGAGAATGGGGTATTTATAAGCATTAACCTACTTAAGATGACTGATGTTCTTCATTAACAGTTCTATCTCATTGATCAAGATATTTAATAATCCTATATTGTGATAGAATCTCATGCAAAGGCAATAGAAATACTAATTAATTAAAATTTATTTGATTTATAATTTAATTACTTCAAATAAAATTATGAACTAATTCAATCTTCTAAATTGTTTTTTCTTAAGAAAACATGAAAATGGAACACATTCATATGTTTCCTCTAAACTAGTATTTATAGCTTATGATCTTATGCCATATGGATAGTTAGATCCATTTCAAGTTCATCTTAATGTCTAAATAAGAAATCAATTTTTTTTTTTAGAAATTGATCCCAACTCCTTAGTTTTATTGGATTTCACCTCTTCTTTTACATTATCTAGAAAAAAAAAATGATTATAGGTTGGGCTGTCAAAAAAGCTTATTATTTATTTAATACCAGATACTGTTCGCTAACTAAGCTAACAAATATTTCAACATCGATTTATAAATGAGTCAATTAACAATCCTTCGATCGATATTCTCAATTTATCTCGAAATTAATATATATATATATATATATATATATATATATATATATATATATATATATATATATATATATATATATATATATATATATATATATATATATATCATTACATGTATGTCTTAATGATTAAAGTTTTTATATACAAAAGATTGGCCCAGATTCAAATCCTCTCTCTTATAGATTTTTCCAATTAGTACATTTTGAGCCATTTCAAATAATTCGAGCTAAATACGAATAATGAAATTACACGAGCAACAAAGAAATTTTTAAACGAGTCACATGAATAAAGTTTGGGCTCGTTTACACCCCTAATTATAGGTTAAGCTTTTCAAGTAAGATTTATTTTTAAATATTTATTATTATTTTAATTAGTGATTATTTAGACATGTGATCTTTGAAATAGTCTTACACTTTCGCATGAAGCAAAATGTCAAGATGGTAAGCTTTTTCTTTTGTCTTATATTGAAATAATTCATATATAATTTATCTCAAAAAAATAAAATAAAATCAGATCTAACTAAATATGGTAATAAAAAAAAATTAAACAATAATGAATATGTCGCCAGAGTAAGGTACATTGTTCCATTAATTGCAAATAAAGAATTTGTAAGGAGCAAAATACAAAAATGGAGATGTCCGTAACTCTGCGAGCATGTGCCAAAAAGAGGTTACATTCCACAAAACCTAATTAATGGAGGTGGTTCTTCAAAGATTTGTTGTCATCCCGAAATGGAGATAAGCCCATCTTCTCTTTAATGCTTTCCTTTCTCTCGCAACTGAATCCTTCCCATTTCTCGGCTTGCTGGGCAAATTACTCCGCCGCATCTCTCTCGAAGGAGACAGAAGGAACTGTTACCGGGGTATTCTTTCCGACACCTGCGGTCTCACTCCTATCTGTCAATGAAATCCTCGTTTTTACTCTTTTTTCACATGTTCTGTTTCCAGCTCACAGCCCGAGAGCTCAGAAGAGAGCAAACGTGGCTGGTTTGCGCTCCTTCTCCTCGTTATCTGATGTCCAAGAACTCCTTTCGATGTCTTTTCTGGTTTTGTGTGCTGTACAGTTAGCGGGTAGCTGTGTTTCTTGTCTGATTTATCTGCAACCCCACACTCCCAATCTCTGTTTCTTGATAACTTTTTGAAAAGATTGCAACGTAGGCTTAGAAGAATAGCGATTTTTGATTTGGTTCATGTGTTATTTTATTGGGTTAGTTGGATAGGATTTCATTTGTGAGTTTTAGGGTTGGATTCTGGTTCCCTCACTTTTAATTTTTTTTTCTTGATTAGGACGGAAATTTTGAGATTGTTGTTGTCCATTAGTGCCAGCGATAGCTGGGATGGATGACAGTATATCCATTTTTGGAGATTGGGCAGCTTCAAATACCAGCCCAAGAACATTTATATCAAGTTTTTTCAATGAAGATACTAGCTCAAGACCATTTCCTGATCTTGGAGACAGTGGACAGTTAGGTTTTATGGAGCGTGAGAATAAGAAAAGAACATTGGAATCAGTTCAGTTAAATGTTCCCAAATCAAGCACAAGAGGGGCTTTAAGTGAAAGGATGGCAGCTAGGCCTGGTTTTAGTACATTAACGGTCAATACTAGTAGAAGTGGAACAGAGAACGTGATCTCTTCATCTTCAGACAAGCATTCTTCATGTTTGCTGCTTTCACCAGGTGTCAGTCCCACGGCATTGTTGGAATCTCCAGTTTTCCTTTCAAATTCCATGGTAAGAACTTTATCAATGACTATGAATGCATTGAAAGTACCAAGAATTTGGGTGATTTCTTCAAATGGATATTGAGTAAATGAACTGATGCAGAAGAAGCATTTGAATTAATTCCCTCTTTTTTTTGTTTAAAGTCATCACTCAAAAAAAAAAAAAAAAAATTCAGCTTTGCTCTTTCTTTCATCATTTATGATCAAATTTTCTCAGTCAAGCCAGATTTAGATTGTTAATATAGTTTTTAAGTTACATAATAAGTTTTTAATGGTTTCATTGCATCTTTGTACAAAATTTTCTACCCAGTTGTAGTTTTATTAAGTGGAGAATAGTTCTACTCGAATCATTATTAGAACTGTGGTTTAATATGCTATAGTCCTCGTAATTATTTGTGTTGTTTCTATCTGATTTGGTTGAGCAAACTATATGACATATAATTGGTGTGCTTATACTTGCAGGCCCAACCATCGCCTACCACAGGGAAATTTCCATTTGCACACACCATGGACTGTCCTCAGTTTTCAACATTAGAAACTGACAGAAGTAATGTTCAACAGATCGAAGATGTTCATCCTGAGGCATTTTCCTTCCCATGGCTGGGTTCAAATTTCTCTTTTTCATCACATGTTGAAAACAAAGTAATGCATTTTACATTTTTCGTAGCTTCTTTTTTCTTAGTACTTAAGTTTCTCTTTGAAATTTCAATGAACATATCAAAATATTTCTGCAACTGTGTGGTGCAGTGTTTATGCACTCTCTTAGTTCATTGGACTTGAATTTTCATTTCCTGCTCTCTAATTAACTCAGGAAGAGATGAACTCCAACTCTAATACCATATTGTCTTGTAATTCATGTTGGTATCTAGTTGGTCACATTACTCTTACATTGTTTATGGCATATAGTTCCTCTCTGTGAGGTATATTCTTAGCATTAACATCAATGCATTTGATGAATTGATGATATATTTGTATTATAGACTGGGTTAAATATGGTTCTTCAGTCTTCCATTCGTACTGTTTAGTTGATTTCTTTGTACTTTCTTTAAAAATGGAGTTGTGGTTAGTTAGATTATGCACAAAAGCTTCTCACAACTTCTATATATGCTAGGTTCATTAGTTTAAGTCTTTCAAACTAATAAATCTCATGATTGTTTATTGCATGTTGAGAGAAAGTAGGTTTATCTGGTTTAAAGGTTGCATTCTGTTGAATTAATTCCAGGCTCAGTAACAGCATCTTTTACTTCTTGTAGCTGTTAGCTTTGAGGCACTATTTGGTATAAGTAGAGAAGCATAAGCCTTTTATTCTAGCAAAACAAGTAAAAGTCTGTGGACAAGCTATTCCCACTTTTGTGGCTTATAACCCTTTATTGTTTGATAAAATAAGTAGGAAGATTTACATACATACCACATAATTCTTATGTATTTACATATCTAACACACGTAAAGTTTGATATTTATATTTCTAACACTTTGTCTATAATTGAAAATGCACATTCACTTTTAAAAAGGTACTAATAGTGATATTTTTTATGTGATATTAAATATTTGAGTGCTATGTATGAAAATATCAAGTTTAGGTGTTAGATATATAAATATATAAGAATTATGTGGTATGTATTGCATCATTTACTTATTGATCCTTGATTTTTAAGGAAAAATCCAAACATGACATTTATTTGCTGTTAAAGACTTTTTGGCAGTAAAACTTGGGGAATTTTTTTTTTCTTTTTTTTTTAGTAAACTTGGAGAATAAAATAGTGAATACAAAGAAATTGTGCAATATCATTGGAACTATAGAAACTTGCCCAGCAAGTTATGAAAAGTGGACAAAAATCGTTAAGGACATTGTGATCAAAATTTGGTCAGGATGGGTTTTAAAATCCTTGGATTTATTTTGAATGAGTGCATTACATGGATCAATCAAATTTTATAGTGCACTCATCTAAAAGCAAATCCAAGACTTTTGAAATCCATCTTGTCCAAAAATTTGATCAGGATATGTTGGCCTATTTTGTTATGTGCAGTTTTTATGAAGTTTTTGGCATCTACAACTGATCAACATGATAAATACATCATTTTATAAAAAGAGATTTGAATAGTGTAATAATCAAATCTATATTGTATTCTATTAACACTCTTGACAACAACAAATGAAGACCATTGGCTGCAGTTTACTTTTTTTACTTTATGCATCTTAGTATTGTGGAAAACATTAATGATGAAGATAAACAAGGCCCTTAATTCCATTGTGTTTATTTCCATGCTTAACTGTATAATTATTTTTAATGACTTCATAAAGATAATAAATTTAGAAGAACTATTGTTTCATTTATCAAGCAATTTATGATATCTATAAGAAGTAAACTCTAGGTAATAAATCCATTCATTGATCCATTGCCTTGCATCCTGACAGCATGAAATAGGCTTCTCTTACTCCATTAAGATTTAATATTTTTGCTTTTTAAACTCATTAACTTTGCTGGGATACCATTTTTTATTGGATAAGTTTGCTAAAAAGGCTTATATTTCTTTGGTGTTTTCAGTTTGGTTTATCCCTTGATCAAAAACAATCTTTAGTAAACATGGGTGCATCTCTTCAACAAGCTCTGAAACAACCCGCTGGATTCACAGAAACATCTGAAACAAAAGAGAGTGCAGAAGATGATACGAAAGCTGATTCTTTTCTGGCAAATGAATGTTCCCCACCTGATGACAATCAGAACGGAGAAACAGATCCAAAAGGAGAGTTCTCATCCATGCCTATTAGTGCTCCAGAAGATGATGGTTATAACTGGAGGAAGTATGGGCAGAAGCATGTTAAGGGTAGTGAGTTCCCTCGTAGTTATTATAAGTGTACTTTCTTAAATTGTCCAGTAAAGAAGAAGGTTGAAAGATCTCTCGAGGGCCATGTCACTGAAATAATCTACAGGGGTGCTCACAACCACCCCAAGCCTTCTTCGAGCCGCAGGTCATCTACTTCGTCTTCCCACTCTTTCAGTGATGCACATATGGACAATTCAGATTATCACGTCGTTAATGCAAATTTTGATGGAAAGCTTTCATTGCTAAACGCACAAAATGGAGATGGGGGATCAGAATGGAGGGGGGATGGCATGGAAGCTGTCTCTTCAGCTTCTGTTACTGAATTTGCGACTTCTAATTCCATGCAGACACATTTGTCATCAGCAATGTCTAACGATGAAGAGGAGGATGGGGCAACTCATGGTAGTTTTTCAATGGGATGTGATGCAGATGGGGAGGAAATAGATTCAAAGAGAAGGTGATTTGCTTCGAAGACAAAATTGTGAAATATATATAATGATTTTCATGGGTCATAAATTCAAAACTTATTGATTGTTGGATTTGTTTTTGCCTTCAGGAAACTAGATTTGTGCCCAATTGACATGAGTGCGGCTTCAAGAGCCATGCGAGAGCCTCGTGTTGTGGTTCAGACGACTAGCGAGGTCGATATCCTCGATGATGGCTACCGATGGCGTAAGTATGGGCAGAAGGTTGTCAAAGGAAATCCAAATCCAAGGTATTTGAACTGTTCAAGCAAGCTCCTCTTCAATTAGAAATGTTCAATCCATTGATTATTTGTAAACTTTTATGCTCCAGCACCAAGTTTTACAGCAAATTATGAATTTAACAGAATGTTTAAAGTAGTTAATGCCATAAACATAAATCATTTGTTGATGGTTAACAATTGAAGTTCTTTTGAATGTGCTTCTACCATATTTTTTAATGTTATCACAACTTTTGGTAAGCCCTTGCATCAAAATTTTACTCGGAAGTTTCTTAATCCATTATTTGTCCCTGCCTATTATCATTATCAGCAGCAGCAGCATTCTTCACTGTTTAAGATTTTTTATCATTTCTATACTTGTTGAGTTTTCTCATCACCAGCATAATTAAGAACATGAATTTGAAAGTAGATTTTACACACATACGATAAATTCTTAAACATTTATATATCTGTCCCTCAAATCTTTATATTTATTTATATAATACTCTGATATTTAAATGACATCAAAAGATATGCATGAAAATGTATATCATTCTAGATAAATTAATGTAAATAATATTTTGGATGTCATTAAAAGATCAGACTGCTACACAAGTAAATACAAAAATTTAAGTATATTCAAGTATTAGATATTTAAATGTCTTCTACAATTGATAAATGCAATGAGAAGCTTACAAACGAGAGCCGAAAGACATTAATCTTGCTCTACAATGCAGGAGCTACTACAAGTGCACGAACCCGGGATGCACAGTCCGCAAGCATGTCGAGAGAGCATCGCATGATCTCAAATCCGTCATCACCACATACGAAGGGAAGCACAACCACGACGTCCCCGCCACCAAAACCAGCAACCATCAAAGCTCCGGTTCATCGAACTCCGTCGCAACTGGCATACAACCTCCTCATAATAGCCTCCGTCGTAGGGTCGAGCCCGATCAAGAAGGCCTCATGAGGTTCGAAAACCACGTGATGATTGATCCCTTTGTACTGCCTTGTAGAGAGCCACAACTTGGTGCAGCAGCTGGATATGGTGACTATGCTTTTGGAATTGGCCACCAGGCTCTGGCCAACCTTGGCATAGGAGGTTTAGGTCCAATGAGACCAATGAGGATCCCAGCTTTTGCTTCAGTTAATCCATATTTGGAGCACCAGAGGAAGGTTGGTGGAGGGGAGCCAAAAGAAGAAGCAAGGTTGGAGTCTGATCTGCCAGTAATCACCAATGCTCCTAAAGGTTATTATCAGTTTGCAAACAGAGTATCTCTTGGGCCATATCCATGAATTTCTGATAGAGAAATAGTAAGTAGTTGGTTTTGTTACTTGTATACATCAAGTTATTGCTGATAAAATCAGGATTTATTATTTATAGTTAAGAAGCTTTTTTTTTTTTCTTTTACGAAAAGAAATTAGTATGTTTGATGGATGGGAGAACTTAGCAAGTGAAATTATACAAATGAAAATTTTCTAAATTTCATCAAACTAAGTTGTCTTGGGGGAAGAAATTGTTAGCTGGTTAGAACATATGTTTAGATGAATTAATTACATTACACATCTTATTGACTGAAATTTCATACTTTTTGTATAGTAAAATGGCATAAATGTATGATATGCAACTCATCAGAACACTTAAAATAACATGTATGGTTCAGATAAAACTTGAAAAAAATATCAGGACATCAGTAAAATCCTCAATTCTGTATGTTGAAGGTCACAAGCACTTTCAAATACATATATAGAAACCTAGCTTATACAAGGTTCCCTTAACAACTTTTTCTCTCATTGACAAATTCCAAAAAAAGGACTCTCCAGATATCACAAAAAGAATATCAGAACCTGAAGCCCTAACAAATACGGCTCCACTGCTGCCTAAGTTTAAATGAAATTCAGTGCCTTAAATATGCTGATAAAACATTTATGATACAGTTTGAATTGTGTCATCAATAGCCACTGAAGCTAGGCATTAATACTGCAAATACAATTAATGCCTGGAGAAACGAAGCTGCTGAAGCAGGGACCCATTGCTTTTCTTGGCTACTCCAACATTCTTCATATTCGTCCAATTCAATGCATATTTGTTGTGATTTCTTGATGTTCTTCTCTTTGCTGATTGTAGCTCTTCCTGTGCCGAATTTCCTCTCTGCATACAAAGTAAAATAGTTATTATGATTATGTATGGTTGAAAATGATTAATGTGGCAGAATTGACTTTTTGAACATAGTAAAGACCAACATTCCAAAGCTACAAAAAAAAAGTTTGATTATAAGTATTATTATGAAAAGATGAGATACTAAATAGGCGCCATCCTATATGATGAAGCTTTCGAGAAAGATGGATTTGAGGAGTCCCAAAACTGCAGAGGTCCCTATATAAAATTGGTCACACACTTGAACCCTAGGGAAAATCAGAAAATACAGTACTCTGGATGTGTAGTAAAGTCATAAAGAGAATAAAAAAGCAACCAAATCCAATATATGTCATTAGAAATCATTGCACAATCTAATAGAATATATTTTGGTGAGTTTGACTGCATCATGACCTTCTTCATATATATATATATATATATAAATAATATATATATAAATAATATATAGAGAGAGAGAGAGAGAGAGAGAGAGAGAGAGAGAGAGCCATCCATTTTATTAAAATATAATTATTTATCCTCAAGTATCTTTAATCATCCATTGAAACTTTAAATTACCTAGATTTAAGTAAATTGGCAATGTAAAAATAGTTAGAATTCATCTTTATTGCACTCAAATCATAGTCATTCAATTTTTTTGATATATGATAAAAGATGAATGATTTAAAGGATTCATGTCATGATTATTTCGACAAATTTTACGCTGGCTGTCGACTACCTAATACAACCCTCCACTTTTTGCATCCGGACTTGGGACCGGCAATGGTAGTGTTTATGGAGACGAATGATTCATGTAGCTGGCCCCACCTAGTGGGATTAAGGCTTGTTGTTATTGTTGTTGTTGTATGATAAAAGATGAATGAAGATAAGTATCTCTTAATCTTCAATTTAGAAGAATAGTCTCTCAATTTCTAAATAACAAGAGAATATTATGAATAATTAAATTGACTACATCCTTCATAGAGTCAAATCGAAAGCAACTTAGAAATCATGCGGTGGAATAGGAAATGAATGTCTACAATAGCTAAGAAGAATAAAATGATTATGTTAATAGACTGATTGTGGAAATAATGTATTTTGAAGATAATTTTTTGGTGTATTATGGTGGTTTGTTCTTGTCCAATAGCATAAGATGCTTCAAAAATGAGTGTCGAATTTGTGGAAGGGTAAGAAAATAAAGGGTAGATCAAAAGTAACATGATTCAAAGTTGTAAGAAAAGACACAATAGACATGCCAACTTTTTGAAAAAAAGAATAAAAAAAATGCCAAGTCATTTAGCACTAGATGGAATGTAGCTTTTTCTTAATTTGCAGTCCTTGTTAAAAAATATCTTCGTATGTTAAACAAAATGTGTGAATGGGACACACCTACAGCCCTGTGATAGTGGCTCAGGCTTCCACAATGGTGGCTTATACTCAGTCGTACAAATTAACTACTAACCGCTAACTATATTGCATTTTAATTGCTCATCGTCAGAGCTTCTACATCTCCACCCCCTCCAAATATATATATATATATATAAAACAAATGACATTGTTAAAAAAATTATCAAGCTTTTGTCCCAAATCCTGATCTCATGTAGGAAACTATCAGACATTAAAAACTTCAATCATCAATATAAACCACATGCAGAACACCATCAATCTTCTTAGCAAAACTGACCAAAGAAAGAAAAAAAAAATATAATCATGGGGTGGGTCTTGAAGTTCGTATATATAAGTGATCATTGAAAGTCCCACTGCCGTTACTTGCGTAACAATAAGGTCATAAAGCAAATTCTTTGGCTGGTAGAAGCCAGAGAGCAGCCATAACATGCAAACACAAGTAGCTGAACGACTACTAACCTGAGACAGCGTTCAATTGCCTCATAATTAAGAAGACCAACAAGCTTGCGCTTTCCATGATCTCTAGCCTCTCTGCTGCGTTTAACCACTGGTAACTGCTTGATGCCTTTGGCTTCCATGAGCTCTTTTGCCATGGTCAGATCTGTGTCTGGAAAACAGATTAAAATTCCACGCTCGCCACCTCGAGATTGAAACCCTTGTGTGAAGCACGATGAAATTGGAGAGGTGTTGATCTGCAATGTATTTATTTTCAGAATTAACATACGATATCAGAGAACCAGTTGTCAAAGATGATTGGAGATGAGATTTTTCTTTAGAAAAGGTTCCTCAGAATGATACGAATCATATATGATGCAAATATTTGTTAGTGAGGCCAGCAAAAATGAGATAAAAAATCACGAAGTCAGATAACAGCAATCAAAATAGATGTGAGCAGAAATTCACTTGCGAGTACACCAAACATTCAAGGAAAAGGTAAAAAATGTGGGTTATCAAAAATGCTACGAGCCCTTCCACAACAACCACTTGAACCAAAGTGAAATAAAATGCAGAAAAACAGAAATATCTTTAAAGATCTACAGCATTGTAAGAGATCAATCATCAAAGAATAAGAAAATCATAATAAACACACATTCATATCCATATATATTAAAGAACGCGTTACAATATTCAAGCCAAAATAAGTAGATTTTTTTCTCTCGAAATATTGCTATAAATTTTGGGTCAATTTTACCTAATCTATTGCCATAATCATCTCCTTCACTGCTTAAAATTCTAAATAAATTAGAGTGAACTCTGAAGGTTGCATGCATCACTTGGCTTCTCCTTGGGTGATCAGTGATGTGAAGTCCAGTGAGTTCCTTCAGGTTCACAAGGTGGCCAGCTTTGTGGTATGGTCTATCAATGGTTGAGGCATTGACGATGGCAACTACCATGGCTACTGGTTGAAGAAGACACTAGCAATGTCGTTGGCCAGCATTTGTAGAAGAGCTTAGGGCAGGTTGACTTCTTGAGAAGATGTAGTGAGTGAAAATAACATGAAAATGAAATGTTGCACGCATCTCTTGCTTTTCCATTTGGTTTTGAGGACGTTTTGAAAGTGCATAATATTAAGGTGTTTCTTATTACACTTCGATGGTTCGTAAGAGCTGGTGATGCTGGACTCTTTGTGAAGTTCAATGATTATCATAGTGGTCAATAAGGAGAGGTTGGCAAGCAGTGGGTGAGCTCTCGTAGTTGGCGATATGGAGATTGAATGTTGTATAAAAACTTCAACGACTACATATTCTTTCAGGTCATTGAAAAAAAGGTTAATGCTAAATGGAGATAACTAGTGAAAGTTTAGTAAGCATCCTCATTGACATGATTCTAGGGGTTTGCAACTATAAGTAAAGTAGAATTTCTAAAATGCTAGACTTGCGCATGCTTCCTTAACAAAGAAACAGGTTTGCCTTTTAAAAAGGGGATTTTATATATTATAACATTATAATATATAAGCTCTATTACTTTGGTGTTTGAGAAAAAGTCAGAGGAACTTGTTTTCTTAATGTTTGTTTAACAAGAGTGGAAAATAATAAAGAGAGAAAAACAAAGCAATAGAGTGCTAGAGAGAGAAAGAAGTGAGAAAAAAATATGGGGAAATAATTTGTATCATTGCAGTCGTTTATGAAACTTTGGGAAACTATTTATTTATATGTAGTCACGTACATAAGCGACCATAGTCCAATCACATAATTCTTGTCTCACGGTTTGGAGTAATTCATTGGCATGTACTTTTCACGTTCTTGTATTCATTGTTGCTCTTACTTGGACTTTTCCTTAATAGAAAGTGCATTTTATTCTTTTTCTTCTTCTAATAATAGTGGATAAAATGCTTGTATGCATACCATTATTTTTGCTCAACTAAATCTTAAAGTCATTTATCATTTTGTTAACTTCAATTGAAATACCAAAATTTGTATGTTTTCCTAAATATGCATGTTTTTTTTTTTTTGCAATTATGATATCCATTACACTTATGTATACTATTTTCTGGTAGATATTATTATTCCACTATTTTTTCCAATTAAGTTTCAAGTCTAATTAACCAATATAAATTACTACAATCATTAAGAAGCACAAAGTTTTAATAACCTTTCAACCAATCTCTTTGAGTGTTATCCAAGCTCTTGTATGTTTGAAAGATGTCTAATTGCTTAGAAATAAAATAAGATGCTAGATGCAAATTGTATATTTTGAATGTTTAACATCAAAATAATATGATTTTTTTAATAATTAATATCATGAAAAGACTAAATAGCCAAAAACAATTTATGATAGACTAATAAACAACAACAACAACATCATGCCTTTTTCCTACTAAGTGGGGTCGGCTACATATATCCTTCGTCTCCATTGTGTCATATTATGTGTCAAATTCTCATTTAATTCAAGTATACTAAGGTCATTTTTTATACATCTTAACCAAGTATTTTTAGGTCTACCTCTACCTTTATACATCTACTCTCCTAACTGGGTCATCGGACGGTCGACGCTTTATGTGGCCAAACTATCTAAGGTGACTCTCTCTAATCTTATCTGCCACTGGAGCTACTCCAACTTTTTCCCGAACATACTCATTTCACATTTTTATCTCTAAGAGTAAAGCCACTCATCCACCGAGCATCATCATCTCGTAACTTAACTTAGTCTATTTTATTGGCCAACATTCTGCACCATAAGTCATTGCAGGTCTTACCACCATCTTATAAAATTTTCTCTTAAGTTTAAGTGGAACTATTCTATCACACAACTAGCTAGATGCATTCCTCCACTTCAACCATCCAACTTGAATTCTAGTAATAATATCTTCATCTATTTCACCATCATTTTGAACAATAGAGCCTAAATATCTGAATTGCTCACTCTTACTAATGATTTGTTCACCTAATGTCACAACATTACCACTAGAACTTCTATAACTAAAATTACACTTCATATATTCAGTTTTAGATCTACTTAAACGAAAGCCTTTAGACTCTAGAGTTGGCCTCCATAATTCAAGTTTTTGTTGGACTCCCTCTCTAGTCTTATCAACAAGAAGAATGTCATCAGAAAAAAGCATACACCAAGGTATATCTTCTTGTAAATGCCTAGTAAGAACATCCATAACTAAAGTAAAAAAGATAAGGGCTTTCGATCCTTGATGTAATCCAACCAAATAGGAAAATATTTTGTCAATCCTCCTCGTGTTTGGACAAGTAACAGCCTCTAGTATACATATCCTTAATGACTTGAATATAACCAATATTAACTCCTTCCTGTTCTAGAACTCTCCAAGGAACATCTCTTGAAACTTTATGCTTTTCTAAATCAATAAATATCATGTAGATCCTCCTTACTTTCTCTCTATCTCCATCAAACCCTTAACAAATGCATAGCATCCATAGTAGATCTACCATGAAACCAAAGCGATTGTGAGAAACTTATCAGATCACATCGTAATGCTCAATTACTTTCTCCCATAATTTTAATGTATGACACATTTAATTCTCTATAATTTGCACACTCTTATGCATCACCTTTATTCTTAAATATAGAACCAACAAACTCTTTCTCCACTCATCATCATCTTTTAGTCTTTAAAATAACATTAAAAGATTTGTAAGCCAAGAAATTCCATGATTTCCTAAACATTTCCACTTCTATTAGAATATTATCCTGCTCTTCTTCACATTTCATTTTCTTTAAAGCTTCACTAACTGGTTACTAATACTGACGATAAAATGAAATTCTATTTTTGTTTAGGATATTAAGTTGCTAAAAATCAATCATACTGGATCCTTCATTGAAAGTTTATTAAAATACCTCATCCACCTATTTTCAATATCTTTTTTTAAGAAAAACACTTTATTATTTTCATCCTTAATACCCCTCACTTGAACTATGTCTTTACTTCATTGATAATCTTAGTATTAATAATAATATTTAAAGCTATAATTCTATCTCTACATCTATTAATATCTATAATATTATCCTTCAAACTTTATCTATAATTCTATCTCCTTGGCCTTCTCCCTAGCCCATTTAGTTTCTTGAACACATAAAATATTTATCTTTCATTGAACCATAATATCTATTAATTCCATTAATTTACCTGTATGAATATCTATATTCCAAGTTCCTAACCTAATTCTAGTTTCATGGACTAACCTCTTTTCCCTCATCCGTCCATGATAGACTAATAAGTAGTTAAAAATTTTATATGCTAGAAAGCCAAGTTTTTTTATCATAAATTCAAATTAAATTAAGAATAGATATTTTGAACTTCAAAATATTCAGAAAGATAAGAAAATTTTTAATTTGTATTTTAAAATATTTAACAAAAATACAAAATATTCGAAAGCCGGATAAATTTATTTTATTTATGAATGAAGCACTATCATAAGATTTTGTCCTCAAAATATGAGAATTTTAGATCTGGTTCCAAGTTCTCTATAGGTGCACAATCACCTAGTTAATTATCTCTTCCCAAATGATGAGAGAATTTTTAATCAATGGTAGTCATTAGATTGCTAATTGCTTAGCATATAACAGTAGGTGAAATTTAAAAATTCATTAAACTCAACAATTATTAATATAAACCATATAATTAGAGAAGTGACGATGTGCCCAATCAAGATCCTATGGTTCCCTCATTTTGAGCTGTCGTGGTCTCTAGTCTATTTAGTCAGAAAAGGTTGTTGACCCAACCTGACCGAAATATCTTTGTTAGCAAGCATGGGTTGCATTGTCCAAGATAATCTTGTAGACATGCATTGATGTCTATCCTAAGGTCATAAATTTAAGTGTACCTTATGAATAATCAAGTATATCTTATGATTCATAAAGAAAGATATATCATAAATATACAACTACAACATCGTAATATAACAGTTCATTTAGTTAAACCACGATCGATTAATACGATCAGGCATTTTAGGTGGTGTCATTTAGAAGAAATACCAAGCGGATAGGGGACACTAGCCGCGTCTTTATTGATATGAGATTGTTTGAATTTAATCATAATGATATATTTGATCTGACGCTAGTTCCTTTGTGAGCTAAGATTTTCTTAATTTATCATCCTCGACAAACGATAGTGGATGAGTGGATAAATTATTTCGTTTTAAATATTTTGAAGGATGAATTTCATTTGAGTTAAATTTGCATTTAATTGAAGCTTAATTTTATGTTAACTTAATTTTTGATGATAACACTTCCCTTCGATTGATTTATTTGTTCAACATAGCCATTATCAGGATTGACCTTATCAACTGGTTAGCAAACGATCAGGTCTATGATGTTTGAAACTAATCCTATCAACTCTTATTTTTATAAGAAAGAGGATCAGATTGGTTAAACGAGATTTGTAATTTTAGATAAATTTGCATAAGAATGTGTGATTGACAAATTTAAATTTAACTTTGAAGAATAAATACAATTATTAATCATTCAAATCATACATTTAATTTTTGAAGCAAGAATAAACTTAAATTAATCTCAATTTTCAGCTTACATAGCATTCTTTGATCTTGTGATTAAGTGTCCACATTGGTTAGAGCAAATATAGGCGATTCAGATTTATTTTATGTTTACCTGCGAAAAATTTTTAGGATATGTTTGGAACAGCTGCAGCTATATAAAAAAATAGTGGTTGAAGTGTTGCGGAAGAAGCCGCTGTTTGAAGAAGCTGTGGTGGGTATACACTTTTTTTTATTTTTTATTTTACAATAGTCAAACTGCAATTTCCTAACTGCCACCGCAAGTAGCCAGTTCTCCAACACAACCTTCCCACTGTAGATTCTTCAAAACGTAGCTAAAACACAGTATCCAAATAACATTGCGGTATGGTGTGGGACCGCATCGCCACCGCCACCGCCATCGCCACCCCGAACAGGGCCTCAGAGACTAAATTCAGGCATTAAACACTGTGTTGGGGCCCATTTGAGAAATTTCGAATACTTGTTCAAATTTTAGGATGTTTAGATTGTGTAGAAATTATTTTAATATTTGCACAAAAATTAATTTCTTTAAGATGATTGTATAAATTTTGAAGCACTTGAATTGATATTTGACTTCATAATTCATGCAAGATTGATGTATGCGAGAATCATCTATAACTTATATCAATGCCTTCTATTTGATAGCATAAATATGGTGCACATCCGATGTTGTCTTATTTGATATTCTCTTAAGTGTCTCAATGTGGATCTCAAGACAATAAAAAGGTTCAATGAGGAGTTCCAATTGTACTCATAAACATATTTCCAAGTATGCTGCAAGTATTTTCTTTTGCTCTTTTAATTCATTTAATGAATCATAATGTGATCTAAATGTTTATTAAAAGATCATATTTTATATTTATTAGTCAACCATCAAATTAGGCTTTCATTAGCAAACTGACTTATAGAGTTTGATGTAAATTTACTTTCAAGTTCATTTCTATTTGGTCTTTGCTTGAAGTTGAACTTTCAAATTCGTTTGAGTTCTATTGAAACCATCTTTGGTTCATGTAAAATGAAATGTAATAACTTTGGTGCTTTATTGAATAGAACATGATCACACTCGTTTGTGAGAATTCAAGTCATCCTTAGTTTCATTTAGTTTTGAACTTTGCAGGTTTATTCTCATCTCACATTTGATGGATTCAATTTCATTTTGGAAATCATTCTTAATTCTTAATTCTAGGCTTAAAATTTCATTTAAAATTAGTTTATTCATAAGATTTTCAATAATTGCACAAATTAATTTTCAATTTAAACCCTAATCATAAATTTGAAATTTATTTTGAGTAATATTATTCAAGTTCTTTTATTGTTGTGGTGATTTAATGAAATTTCGATAACATCTCGACGACATCTCCGCATTGGGGCTACTTTAGGACTGCTTTGGCTTATTTGATACGCTTTGACGATCAGAATTGTCTTGCAACACTACCCACTGGTCCATTACGCCATTTAAGCATAGGTTCTTCAATCGCGCCAAACCTTGATAAGCATAACGGGGTCCTCAATCAATTGTGCAAATATCAATAGATTTTCTTATGAGGTCGAGCTCCAACACGGGTGAATACTTAAATCCACAAAATTTCTCTGCTACATTGGAGCAAAGTGCACGGGTACTTAAACTCATGAATTTCTCCGCTGTGTTGAAATAATACAAACTTAAATTCACAAAATTTCTAAGTCACATTGGTACAACGTGCACGAGCACTTAAAATTATAGGGAATTTAATCACATTTTGCCTTCGGCACACAAATTGATGTAATAGTAGCACCAATTTCAAGGTGAAATGCATGAATTTCGGGGTGGAGGGGGAGGAATTTTTACTCTCTCTCTCCCTCTTTTTTTGGCTTCTTGATTTCTAGAGAGAGAAATTGAGAGAGGATGTGAGGGAAAGAGAAAATATGGGTATATTCGATTCTAGTGTGGAGAAATAACTGTTACTGTAGCATAGAAAATGGGATGGGTTGGTGGTCTCGAATTGAGGTTGAGAGGGAGAGAATAGGAAAGCTGGTCAACGATCCTAAAGATGGGTATGAGAGCAATGTGAAGAGGAAAGTCGGATGGGTTGAACCGTTGTATGGGTCTTCGGCATAGCAAGAAGAAAGGGGAGTTCGACTGGGAGAATCGGGGACAAGCAGGAGATCGAGAAGGCTTGCTATTTGGCAATTTGGCATAGGGAGAGAGAACCATGGGAGAGAGTTGGATTTGAGAGCATCAATTGTGAAATTTTGGGGAAATCAAGAGGAGTCAAAGGCTTCGACTAGGAGAATCACGCGATTTTTTCTTGGGTGAAGCTCTTGCACAGTCGAAAGAAGCGAGATAGAGGCGAACGAGAGGGATATGCGGGAATTCCGTTTGGGGAGAAACCAAAAGAAATAAATTTCAGGAATTTTAAAATTTAAAAAATCAAAAACTGAATTTTGAAATACATCAATTATATATATGTATGTTAAAGGCCTGATTGCATCGAAATTCGTGTGATATTTTATCAAAATTAAATGTACATGATATAGGTGACATTTCTACATTCAATTTCGTGATTAAAGTCATTTGAGCAAAGTTCGGTTATTAATTGTGATGGCCAGTAACAAAGTCGTTGGTTAGTGGATGAGCTCCTAAGTCAGGCCGTAATACTCATTTGGTATTAGATGATGCAAGAAATTAGTTCTTTCATGTACCAGATAGAGAATGGAATAGATTAGCTTGGAACAACCCAAATCATCTCAATCCAATCAACCTAAAACAGCTTGATCACCCAGCCTCAACTCAATTAATATGAGTTGGTTAAGTTCTCATCTTCTCTATGGGGGCACTCATGCAAATATATTCTTTGCAAATGTTTGATTCTTCTTAGTTTGGTATATCAACCTTAGTTTTATTTCTTCAATATTTTTGACATTGGCTTTTTTTGTTTTGATTTTGATCAAAAAGTGGCATTAAAATATAAGTTGTGGAAATCAATTTATTTTACTCGTAAAATTTATATGATTCTAATTCTTATTGAAATTGTTGAATTATTTTGATCGTTTTATTATTATTTAGTTTTA
This sequence comes from Cymbidium sinense, assembly GCA_021442155.1. NCBI lineage: Eukaryota > Viridiplantae > Streptophyta > Magnoliopsida > Asparagales > Orchidaceae > Cymbidium > Cymbidium sinense. Next base: position 93,290,351 of record CM038222.1, on the reverse strand, counting down.
AACTCTAATATTCTTGTTTTTACTTAAAGTGAGCTATTAAAATAATTTGTTACTACAAATCTCTGCATCCTTAATTTTAGTTTGCATGAAATTAAGATGTATATATATATATATATTAATTGCATTAAGAAACCATAATATAAATAGTCCTAAATCAAATTGGTATTGGAGTTTATAGTTGTTTTATTGTAAAAATTAAATGTAGGAAGTATTAATTGGGATAAAAAAATTTAATAAATGATAATTTAAAAAGAATAACAATAACAACAAGCCTTTATCCCACTATGTGGGGCCAGCTACATGAATCATTCTTCTCCATTGTATCTTATTATGTGTTAAATTCTCATTTAATAATAAATTAAGCTCATTTTTTATACATCTTAACCAAGTATTTTTAGGTCAACCTCTATCTTTCTTAACATAAGACAAATCTAATACATCTACTCTCCTAATCAGGTCATCGGACGACCGATGCTTTATGTGGCCAAACCATCTAAGTCAACTCTCTCTAATCTTATATGCCACTGAAACTACTCCAACCTTTCCCGAACATACTTATTTCAGATTTTATCTCTAAGGGTAAAGCTAATCATCCACCTAAGCAACCTCATCTCTACAACACTTAACTTAGTAATATACTTCTCTTTTACTGGCCACTATGCTACACCATAAATCATTACAGGTCTTACCATTATCTTATAAAATTTTCCCTTAACTCTAAGCGGTACTTTTCTATCAGACAATAGGCCAGATGCATTCCTCCACTTCAACCATCCAACTTGAATTTTGCTAATAACATCTCCATCTATTTCACCATCATTTTGAACAATAGAGCCTAGATATATGAATCCCTCACTCTTTCTAATGACTTGTTCACCCAATGTCACAACACTACCACTAGAACTTCTACAACTAAAATTACACTCCATATATTCAGTTTAGATCTACTCAAATGAAAACCTTTAAACTCTAAGGTCAACCTCCATAATTCAAGTTTCTCTTGGACTCCCTCTCTAGTCTTATCAATAAAAAGATTGTCATCAACAAAAAGCATACACCAAGGTACATCTTCCTTTAAATGCCTAATAAGAACATCAATAACTAAAGCAAAAAGATAAGGACTTAAAGCTAATCCTTGATGTAATCCAACTGAAATAGAAAAATATTTTGCCAATCCTCCTTGTACTTGAACACAAGTAACAACTCTAGTATACATATCCTTAATGACTTGAATATAACTAATATTAACTCCTTTCTTTTCTACAACTCTCCAAAAGACTTCTCTTGAAATTTTCTCATAAGTTTGCTCTAAATCAACAAATATCATAAGTAGATCCTCCTTACTTTCTCTATACTTCTCCATCAAACCTATTAACAAATATATAACATCCATAGTAGATCTACTCGACACTAAACTAAACTGATTTTGAGAAACTTTTGTATCACAACGTAACCTATGCTCAATTACTCTCTCCCATAATTTTAACGTATGACACATTAACTTAATTTCTATAATAATGTTCGTGCATCACCTTTATTCTTAAATATAAGAACTACCAAACTCTTTCTCCACTCATTTGACATCTTTTTAGTCTTTAAAATAATATTAAAAATATTTATAAGCCAAGAAATTCCTTAATCTCCTAAACATTTTTATACTTCTATAGGAATATCATCAGATCCTACTATTTTCTCACACTTCTTTTTCTTTAAAAATTCTCCAACTTTAAATTTATTAATACAGGATAAAAATAAAATTTATCTATTTTTGTTTAGGGTATTAAAATTGCTAATCGTATTCTCAAATCCTTTATTGAAAAATTTATCAAAACAACTCATTCACCTATTTTTTATATCCTTTTCTAAGAAAAATACTTTATAATTTTCATTCTTAACATACCTTACTTGAACTAGATCTTTACTTCTTCTATCTCTTTAATTTAACATACATCTTTTCATCTTTCGTATTTAATCATATAAATCAATAAAAAATTAAATTTTTGTAATATATATTATTTTCTTAGAATCTTTCTGAACTTTATATATTTTTCTAATTCTTCGAGTTTTATATATAAACTAAATTTTATATCTTTTTATCTCACATCTAATTCAACCATCAATTATTTTTATTAAAAGAAATTTTTTCTTTTGATTCTCCAAGCACATCTTTTACAACTTGCCTAATTTCACTTGCTACTTTTTCCCATATAACATTAGCTTCCTTATAAACATCTCAAACTCTAAGCTCTTGTAGTTTGCTCTTAAAATTATTTTTATTAGTGTTTTTTAAGTGTCCCCATCTAACCCTAAAATAATAATTCGATTTATTTTTTATCTTCCAATTCTTTATCTTAAAATCTAAACTTTAAAACTAACAGTTGATGCTGGATACTTGAACTTTCACTCGGAATGACCTTATAACCTTTATAATCTAAACGATCTATTTTTATTATCAGAAAATAATCAATATGTGTTTTATTAGATATATTCTAATAAGTAATAATATACCCATCTCTATTCTTAAGTAAAATATTAGCAATTGCAAATCCTAAGCTAAAGCAAAATCAAATATAGTCTTGTCTTCTTCATTAATCACAGTCCAAATCCATAACAATCATAAATACTTTTAAAATCTTTTACTATTCTACTGACATCCATTTAAATCTCCTCCAATAAATATATTTTTTTCAAGATGTGTCTTTTGTAATAATCTCTCTAAGTCATTCCAAAATTTTTCTTTTAAGCCTATATCCAAACCTACTTGAGAAGCATAAATACTTATAATATTGATAATATTAGTATCAACGACAATATTTAAAGCTATAATTCTATCTACAATCTTATTAATATTTATAATATTATCCTTCAAACTTTTATCTATAATCACACTTATACTATTTCTAATTTGACTTCCACCTGAATACCAAGATTTAAAATCTAAACTATCAATTTCCTTAACCTTCTCTCCAACCCATTTAGTTTCTTGAATACATAAAATATTTATCTTTCTATGAACCATAATATCTATTAATTAATTTATAAGAATATATTCCAAGTTTCTAACATAATCCTAATTTCATGGACTAACTTCTTTGCCCGCATTGGCCTATAATGTGGGAACTCTTGCTTATTTAACACCGCACACCAATGCGGTCTGCACACTTTTCATCAGATTTGATCATACAACATCGCTGGGGACAATTAACACAATATTTCAAAAGGACTCATGTCATGATTATTTTGACAAGTTTTACACTAGATGTCGACTGTCTATGGCAACCCTCCGCTTTTCACATTCGAGACTTCGGACCCAGCAAAGACAATGTTTATTCTAATGAACAATAATATAACTTTTGTGAGATTCTCAATAATATTTTACCTAGAATGGAGGGGCTTGAACTCAGAAGCTTTTCGAGATGGATTAATACTTTGGAAGAGTTTTTTGAACATTACTATATATTTAATTTTGAAAAAGTTAAGATTGGAATAAAAATAATATTGAATGACAAAAAACATATACTATTTGATGAATATCATGATGAATTGCATAATCAATTTAAAGTTTATAAAAAAAAATTCTAGTCTATATGAATTATATGTAAGGTTATGTCTTGTAGATACAAATGATTTGCCTGTAGACAATTTTGTACTTTCTGCATTATGGACCTTAGGCGAAAATTTAAAAATGAATAGAAGTATACAATTCACTGAAAAGACTATTTAAATTTTTACTAGATCTTTCTATGCTGAGGCATGTCATGAGCAACATTTACACTCATGTTTGATTCCTAAGAAAAAACTAATAACTTATAATCTGAAGCCTACTAGAAAATAGGCCAACACAATAGTTGAGCCTAATTTTACTAAAGACTAGTTTATGAATAGTCTTTTGAGGATGTAATATATGTAGAATACAATTTATAATCATAATAAAAAACTATATTTGCATCTATAATAGATCATGTTCATAAACTTGAATCTATACTAGAGCAAGAGTTAGAATTATAATTTGAAAACAATATTGAGTATGAGATCATATCTAAACTTAAATTTCTAATAGAAACTGAATTGACCCTATGCCTAAATGTTAAGACAAACCAATCAAATTTAATGTAGTTGATGAATAAAATGAACAATTTGAAAATGCAATTTTATGATGAATTATGTTCTAATATTCCTGTAAGGAATGACCAAACTAATGTTGACTTTATTATCAGTTCGTGATTTAGTGACATACAAATTCTTAGACCAAACCTTATAAGGAGAACAAAATGATGTCAACATTTTAGAAAATTTATTAATAATATATTCTTTTTAGAAAACTTAAAATATGAAATTTTATTTATCTGATCAATTTTAAATATACATAATTCATTAAAAATTATATTTAAACCATTGGGTTAGTCATTTTTAAGAGTTTTTCTTTCCATTTAAGTATATCATAATTGCATAGTTCATTTAATTGTAATTTCATTAGTATTTTAATTTCTAAGGTTTCATTATAGTTCATTAGTATTCCTTAATATGCATCTTAGTATTTTCAATACTTACCTCATATCATCTTAGTCATTTTCATGATTTGCATGGATTTGTTTAAAGATATTTGCAAGAAGAAGTAGGTATAATTATGGGGTTGTTTGGTTCGCTGCATTTATGATGTGAAGTAAATTCAAAAAATGTATATTATAATTGCACAGTTCATTTAATTGTAATTTCATTAGTATTTTAATTTCTAAAGTTAAATTATAGTTCATTAGTATTCCTTAGGATGCATCTTAGTTTTGTAGTATTTTCATTACTTACCTCATATCATCTTAGTCATTTGATGATTTGCATGGATTTGATTATAGATATTTACAAAAAAGAAGAAGGTATAATTATGGGTTTGTTTGGTTTGTTGCATTTGCGATGTGAAGTAAATTCATGCATTCTAGAAATACAGATATTTGATCTGATGCATTTCAAATGTAATGTATTTCATCAATGAATTTCAAATCCACCATTTAGTTCATTTTTTATGTATTTTGAAATTCATTCAAATCCAATAATTTTTAAATACACTACAATTTCTTCATTGTCGTTGTAGGTGTTTTCCACCGATCAACCTGCCGCCGCTATTTTACTTTGCATTACTTTGCTTTATCAAATAATGCAAAATAAATTCCCACATTTATAATATTTTACTTTGCTTTATCAAGGATCAACTTTAAGCCCATATCTTTTTGCTTTAGTTATGGATGTTCTTACTAAGCATTTACAGGAAGATGTACCTTGGTATATGCTTTTTGTTGATGACATTCTTCTTGTTGATAAGACTAGAGAGGGAGTCCAAGAGAAACTTGAATTATAGAGGTCAACCTTAGAGTCTAAAGGTTTTCTTTTAAGTAGATCTAAAATTGAATATATGAAGTATAATTTTAGTTGTAGAAGTTCTAGTGGTAGTGTTGTGACATTGGGTGAATAAGTCATTAAAAAGAGGGAGCGATTCAGATATCTAGGCTCTATTGTTGAAAATGTTGGTGAAATAGATGGAGATGTTATTAGTAGAATTCAAGTTGGATGGTTGAAGAGGAGAAATGCATATGGCCTGTAGTGTGATGGAAAAATACCGCTTTACATTAAGGGAAAATTTTATAAGATGATGGTAAGACCTGCAACGATCTATGGTGCAGAATGTTGGTCAATAAAAGAGAAGCATAAGACCAAGTTAAGTGTTGCAGAGATGAGGATGCTCAGGTGGATGAGTAGCTTTACTCTTAGAGATAAAATGTGACATGAGCATGTTCGGAAAAAAGTAGCTCAGGTGAGATAAGATTAGAGAGAGTCGCCTTAGATGGCCACATTAAGCGTCCGTCGTCCGACTGGATAGAGAAAGATATTGATTTATGTTAAGAAAGGTAGAGGTAGACCCAAAAAAGACTTGTTAAGATGTATAAAAATGACCTTAGTATACTTGAATTAAATGAGAATTTGACACATAATAGGACACAATGGAGAAGAAGGATTCATGTAGAAAAACACCACAGTGGGATAAAGGCTTGTTGCTGTTGTTGTTGTCGTTGTTGTTGTAGTATAATATTTTATACTAAATAATCTAAAAATATTCCAAATGCATTTACCTTGCATTCCTTATTAAGCCAACCAAAGATCAAGAATGACAATTACAAGCTCTTAGTTGATGTGAATAGGACGCATATGAAAATTAAGATCCATGATAAAGCTAAAATGAATCAAAATCCAAAAGAGCCTCCATTAAGAACATTTTAAAAAGTTGAATGCAAAGAAGATATGATAATTAAAAACTTCGCAAGAAATTTAAGTTAAAACCTACAAATTATAAATTTCAAAAAAATCTAGTATCAATCTAATTTTTAATGTTTATGATTTGATATTATTCCATGAGCCTAATATTAATTCCATTAGATTATTGTTTTCCCACCTTCTCATTATGAGTTACATCCAATCCTACGTTAGATACTTCAAAGCTTTTATTTCAAAGACTATTATAGATATTGAGATTATGTCTAAGAATGATGGTCGATTCTAATGACAAATGGGCATTGGTATGATAGATTTATTTATGATGACTCATAACTTACTTTATAGGAAGCATATAAAATTAAGGTTCAAATGTGCTTATAACTATCCAAAGTTAAATTTATTGAAGTTAAGTTTTTTTAAGCCGAGTAGATTGAATATAGAATTGATGTGTAGGGGTGTTTTTTTTTTTTTTTTTGCCTAATGTGGACAAAGGTGTTTGACTTTTTTGATTTGGAATTACTTGAATGACCACAATTGAGTGGGATTATTTCTTGGACTTATGTGTGAGTTTTTTCATGAAACTTGAAACCTTAATAGTTGGATTCCTTATGTGATAAATGCTTGGAAATTTCTCTATGGGTTTGATGATGGAAGTATATTCCATGGGTTGGTTCTTTGAATTGTTGTATATTAGTGACATTCAAATTAATGTTGGTATCCTGTGCCTACTCTGTGTTTCATGTATTTGGACTTCCAATGGGACGTTGCTACTGGCGGGCTTGCTATTTTCTTGCAATTGTGAAACATAGGTGAGGTCCTGCTCGTTGAGGTGTGGTGTGTAATTGTTGGTCTTCTGTGCACCTTGTGACTTTATTTATTTATTATTATTATTTTTGTGCACCTTGTGACTTACAAATTAGGATGTTATGACTTCGGATTTTGGTTGTGGATTAAATTTAGAGAAATTTCAAAATTATGACTAGGTCTAATTTAAACTTAGATTGAGCTAAGTTTATGTACTAGCAAAGGTTATAAAAAAATTATAAATAGTTATTTTTGGCAAGTAATTGATAAATTTTGGCTTGAATAAAATTTCTTTTTTTCAATTTTAATCTTGTGAGTGCAAATTAGATGTGTGATTCCTTCGAAATCAGTAAAAACTAACTCCTTGGTTCCAAGAGATATCTCCTTATACCGTAAAGCCTTGTTTTCTTTACTATGATATTTTCATTCCTAGTTCTATTTCTTCTATATATTATTTGATATTGACTTATTTAGCTCTTCTGAATTGAATCGAAAAGTGCCACAATGGAAATTTAAATTATGAAAATTAATTTACTTTGCACTTTGATATTATACTTGATAAAATTCACGGATTATTTTGATCATTTGATTATTAGTTAATTTTAAAAACTAAAACCGCTTATTTACAGCTAAAGAAAATAAGTTGTTGAAACAAATGATGACTTGGGATCTAAGAATCCTCAATTTTCTTTGTATGAAATCATATTAATAATCCGAAGTCATCTTGAATCAAATTCACTCAAAGCATAAATAATACATGGTTGCATACTTACCTAATAACCATAATGCAAATTTAAATTATGTATAGGTCCCGTGACAGTTTACAACTTAGCTGGTGCTGAAGGTGATCAAAGAAATGGCGAGCAAAACACTGACAGCAAGAGATGAGAAAACCTCAAGAAATGCTACTGAACAAAATAACTAGAAAACAAAAGCAGGCATAGGATCTAAACAAATCTAAAAGAATATAAGAACCACACGAGCATTATGAGAGTGTGAAAATCCAAAGAAAAAAAATCATTAAATAACATTTCTATCAAAACTAAAACAGCTTTAATAATTTAATAGAACCTGTGGAGAGAAAATCAGATATGCAGTCTACAATTAAGGAGAAAATGCACGAGATAACAAGAGATAACATACATCATTGACGGTAGAATCTTTTCGATTCTGAAGATTATCTCTGGAAGCTTCAACTCCTTTCCTCTGAATATCACCTCTTGTAAGAATCCCCTCAAGAAAATCTTCTGTATCAACAACAAGCACACAATTCTGCTGCTTATCATGCATAAACTTAATGACGTCTTTCAAGACAGCAGTAGGTGAAACTTTAACAAAGTTTTTTGACATGGCCTGGGAAACCTGAAAAATAAAAAACAGCGAATTAGTTATTTTCGGAATGCACTGATCAGAAAAAGACAATGAGCAGAAAGTATGACCCCAAACAAATAACCAAAAACAAAAATGGGACTACCCAACCTTCAATTCATCAAGAAGTGCTTCGTTATAAATTCCATGTGAATGCATTTCTGTTTCCATAACAGAGAGTTCTTGATCATCTCCATCTCTCCAAACAGTGTCATTTTTCTCCTCAGGAAATGAAAGAGAAGAGTAACCACGCCCGGTAGTATTTGTCTCCACCACATAACAATCTTTGGACAGGTTCGCCACTGAAGGCACCCATATTGCTAAACCAACTGCTCCCTGTTGAGGGGGGAACACCATCAATCAAAGCTCATTAAGTTCAGCAATATATCTATCTATCTATCTCTCTTTATATATATATATATATATAAAGAGAGATAGATAGATAGATAGAGAGAGAGAGAATTAAGAAAATAAAACATCATAGTGCCTTGAGGTGTGAAGATGAATGCAAAAATGTGGCTACTTCAATTAATCATGCATTTTCTCAAGTTTAAAATCCTAAAATGCATAGAATTTCAAAGATGAACAAACACGCCCACGTTGCCACCTAGTATGAAGCAGCAGCATCATATTGTGCGATGTCTCCTCGAACATTTGTGCATTTAATGGAACTGTTTCGAATATAAGTTAGGTCGAACAAAATCACACAAAAAAAAAAAAAAAAATTTTTTCTACTTTATCTTTCTCCTTTCCTTTTCCCACCCACCAAACAAATCATTTCTAAGAATCATATCCATCTGTCCCAGCTAATCTAATCCAGTGGAAGTAGCAGGTAAAGACAAAAATAAATAAATTCAAAGACCGGAGAATATTTTCTCTGAAGATTCAAGAGATGATGCGTAGCACTTATATCCATCTTTCTAGGTAAATATAAATCTGTCTTGATATGAATTATGAGGTGAAGGTTTTGTAACATGTGGAGTCCAGTTCCAACAGATTATAAAACACATGATGAATGTTGATTAAAACTCAAGCTACATTTGTCCAAGCAAAGACGCTGCAAACCTTGCAAATGAAATTATATATATATACCACTGACCATAAGAGGAAGGAGGATTCTGTAGTCCTTCGTTAGCTCAAAGAGAAGTAATACTGAAGTCAAGGGAACTGAGCAAACTGAAGCTAGAGTAGCTGCCATTCCAACCTGCAGGATAAGAACTTATAAAACTGATGCCAACCAAAATTCCAAATGGTCATCCAAATAATTCAAATGCTTACAAGAGCATAGGCCTGAGGCTGCGCAAGGGCACCATTCCCAGGAATTGCAGAATTAATTAATTCTGCTGCGGAACCCCCAAATACAGCACCAACAGCAGCACCAAGCATCAAACTTGGAGCATAAAGGCCTCCTACAAGCCCAGAGCTCTTGCAAAGAGCAGTTGCTACTACTTTTGCTGCAGCTAGTTGTGTTAACAGCCAGATTCCAGGAGCAGCAGCACTCTTACCAGTATGCAAGATTTCATCAACATTTGTGAATCCCCAGTACAATATTCCAGGATATTTCAGAGCTATCATACCTGCTCCTAAGCCGCCTAGAGCAGGGCATACAACAGCTGGAAGGCCAAACCTTTCCTTGATATAGTCAAAGCACCTTGTGAACAAGGCAAGCAGCCTAGTGAAAACCACACTGACTGCCCCACACAGCATACCCAGGATGAGGTAGAGTGGTAGCTCTGCAACCCAAAAAGAAAAAACCAATGAAATGAGAAATGCTGAAATAGGCTTTTCCTAGGAACTCATGCAGGTTTCCATAAATCACATTAAATAGTCTTTCTTAATTAAAACTGGAGTGATGCATCCCACACACACGAAGCCAAGATATTTTCAACACCTTAAAATACATGTGGAAAATTATATATAAGTGGAATGCAAAATACAAGAGGATGGTGAACCAAAATCACATCTTTTTATGGCATATTGCATAAAATGCCTTTAGTTATAGGTTTGGAGAACATTTTTCATCAAACGATTATGTTAGAAACCTCAAACTACATGCCATATTTGGGGAAAAAGTTAAAAACAAGCCAGAAGGACACATATCGACAAGCAATTGCAGATCTCCCATCCCACAAATCTTCCAGTTACATGTACTACAATTCTAGAGATGCAGTTCTCACAACAATATCATCGAATTAATTCCTTAAAGTAAATCATGTAATAATAATCTCAAAAACAAATTCAACAGGCCAAAAAAAAAACAATAAAAAAATAAACTGTTTGTTGAAAAGTTTGTTCAATATTTTCCATCATCCATCAGATTATTTCAGATATGGCACACATGTTATTTCAACCTCCAGTTACGTTAAGCTGAGTCAGAATAAGATAAGGTACCAGCAGCAGATTTTAGTTCATACGTCGGCACAGTAAAAGCTGGACGCTCTCCAAGTAGTACATTTGAAACTGTGGATGATATAACTGATGCGAGAATAATCATCGCAGTTGTGAAGGGTGGTGAATTCTCTGCACGTAGAGGCCTCAGCACAGTTTCAATAGCAAAGAAGCATCCAGCAACAGCAGCATTAAAACCTGACGTTGAATTAAAGAAATAATGGCACAAATAAGTTTTTTTTTTTCTTTTGGTGAACAAAACAACCAAGTATATAAGCAAAAAAATCAAGAAGGGCATAGAGATAATACGACAGAGCATGAATGCAGACATTAAGGGATTTTTTGGTTGCACGTAAGAAGTGGGACATGAAAAGCAAAGGAAGTGCATCATTGCTGTTGTTGGTTGACTGGGAAAGTACAAACTAGCTTACTTGCCAGGAAGTGACAAGTACAATGCTTGAATTGAGGCTCATTTGCTCCAAACTTCAAACTTGTGAAAGTTATTAAATGTGACTAGGTAATTATGATGTCATTTACACATGAGCATAAACATCATTTCTACATAAATATACAAAATACATAGTTTATATTAAAATTTTATACACAGTATTAAGAAGCAATACATAATTTATTAGTTAATAACAATGCATTAGATAATAGATTGTTAATTTCATACATGTGCATAGTAGTTATAGCAATGAATGTAATATTTACATTCAATAAAAAACAACAGTAACTTTATTAAGATTATTAGACTTTCACGTCCTGTTGGGTAATCAAATAGCCTTTTTAAAAAAGGTAACTGCAGCTTTCAGTTTCAGAATTGAGATGCACCACTCCTCATTTACAGGAACCAAACAGGCACTACGCTTCAATAGGATAAGTATTAAGGGAATCTAAACAAAAGATAGAAGGCTAAATACTTTTCTGAATAGGTAATAAAAATCAAGTTCATTAAGTATCAGAAAAAAAAACCGTTTTGATTATGACCCACAGATGAAGCAACAGAAGTGCAATATATATCCATTGATATTAAGCATATCACTAGCTTTCTGATACAAGAAAATAAGTGAAAAATTGTACACGGCTAAAATGGGCACAATCTTAAGCACCTGAAATAAAACATCTTCATCTAGTTTTACAAAAATTAACATCTAATACCTATTGTATACTTTCAGGCACTCATCCACTAAAATTTTATGAAACATTCTCAAAATCATAAAAAGCCTCGTACAGGTGTGTTGAAAATAGCAGTTTGAAATCACAACAAAGAATTACACAAAATGTTCGCTCAAATATACGTGAAGAGATCATAAAGTACAATGTGGGGTGGCGAATCAGTATTACAAAATGTGAACTAGGATGCTTCTAAATTCTCTAGTTCGGTTTGAATACTGCAAAAATTAGTTTTACATTACGCTTCAATAACCACTTGAAACATATTCTTATGGACATCAACTTTATCCACATTATGACGACTTTTGTTCAGTTTCAAATAATTTAATAACTTTAAATAAAACGAAGGTTAAAAGAATAAGAAAAAATACAACCTGAAGCAATCCCAGCAGCAGCACCCGCAGCAACAAGAGCTATCCTCCTTTCTCTATTGTTCTCCATCATTTCTGAACATCCATTAGCACATGATTTACCAATGTCTACGCTAGGACCCTCGGGACCCAACGAGCAACCTGTGCCTAAGGTCACAGCAGCTTGGATAGCCTTGATTGTTGGAAAAATTCCAGCCAACAAGTCTATGGTTGGTTTTTGTGATCTGGACTGTATTATCTGTTCAAAGATTTCAAGTAGTCCATGCATCATCCCAACAACAACTCCTCCAGTTACTGGTATTAACAATATCCTATGCCACGTATCAGCTAGTCTTTGTAATCGAAGCCAAGCAGCACCTTCATTTGGGGTACCAGCCCAAGCCCATTCATGAATCACATGCACCTAAGTTGAAATAAATAACAGACTCTGACATTACAAATGCATCGAAAGTCATCACTATGATTTCTAATTTCAGAGATATCTTATCTTCATGTGAGCTACTTCTGCTTAGCTAAAATTTAGTACAACTAAAACATAAGTTGAATAAGGAGTGCGAGTGCATATGACAAGCTGAGATACATGCTTAATGCAGAAACTGCCATGGCTACACACAAGAAATCAGTCAAAAAAACGTTTGAAGGTATAAGAGCATAAACTTTGGTTTTCACCTCAAATAACATATTTCATGTTTGGTATTCTCCAATCCAAATAAGAATAACAATGATTTCCTAACCACATGACCTGTAAAATAAGATTGCACATCTCAACCACATATACACAGAGTGCATTCCTTGAAGTGAAATCAATAGCACTGAAAATTGAGACATAGTAAGTTGGCATGCCAAATTGAAATTTAAGTGCAGCCAAAAGGTAGATCCATATTCATGACCCTCTAAACCCCCAGCTAGTGATCACTTCATCTCTCTCCTCACCGTTCTCTTGAATACCTTTAGTATTTTCCTAAGGGTCTAGCTATTTAGTGTAAAAGTTTGTAAAGAGAGAAAATAACTTTTAAAACTATGTGTATAAAGTATTTTTCTTTCAAAAAAATTCAAAAGAATTTTCGATACACCACACTCTACTCCTGTTCAAAATAAATTTTTCACCACAAAACTTTCTCAAAATATAAAAAAAGTTAACCAAACCAAACGGCTTTCCTTCTACGCTTCAAAAGAAAGCATAAACTGTCCCAAACGACCTTAAATCAAGCATGCTAGATTTCTCTCTAAGTAAGACTCTCTCAAATTCTCCCAGGAGGTGTGCTCAATTTGTCTACTCTTTCCACCAAAAATTTGAGCCAAATGAAGTGCTCTCTATCCATAAAACCTAATATCTTATTAAATGGCAAGAGGTAACGCATTGATGCGTAAATCTCGGCTCAAAATTTTGCTTGAAAAGCTTAGCAATTTAACTTGTTCTTCTTCCATATATGGATCCCAATGCAGACCAAATCTCTCTCTCTCTCTCTCTCTCTCCAACCATTACCACAATTAAAGCCATGTTTTTAGCCATGTTTTTTGGTTCTCATAGTAAAACACACTGTTATCAATCACACAACCAAGGCCAAAACTAATTGCCAACATCAGCTTGGTCGTAGTCACAAGCTTAAAAGCAAAGTGTATTAGAAGCATGAATTAATTTAATTACTTTACATTAGCATGGCCTATGAATGATAATAACGATTGAAGCACCCCTTGGGAACTGTTTCCCAAATATTAATAATTATACAAAATAAATTCAAAAATAGTTCCCAGACTATTTGTATGTGGACAATTTAGTCCTAGAGTATAACATTTCTCCAATTCACTCTCTTAATTATATATAATTGATAAAAAATAATCCCTCATATAGAAATAGTTATATTAAATTGATCTCAATTTATGGATTATTTTTTTATCAAATTTGTAAGGTCGAGAGATTAAGTTAGGGAAATGTGACGACAAAATTGGCAACATATAAATAGTAAGAGGACCATTTTGAAATTTAATGCATAATTGTATAATATCTGTATTAATGCATGATAGAACTTAATAAACAAATATTAAATATATATTTATAGATAATGAGAATGATTTATAATTAATTTTTATAAATTAATAAATTTGACTTGAATCAACTCAAAACACAACTTAAATAGAATACTATCTCAACTCAAAATTGGCTCATGTTGAAACAAAAACATTAGATTTTGAATTTAGATTGGCTTACTCAAACTTGACACAATATCACCCCTACTTTCAACAACTATTGTGCTACTAACCAGCATATTTGAACAATTTATCTTAAGATCTTGACTCTGCCTTTGGCTTGGCACACACTATTTGCATCATACATAAGTAATAGTGTACAACGCAAAATATCCATAACATGTGCTATTTTAATCTTTATAATTTTGGCTTAAATTAAATAATTGTATTAACTATAATTTATTTAATTATTTTATTTTATTTTGATTTGCATATTAGGGCACAATACTTGGCCTAAAATTTTGACATTGTCTCTCCACTAATGTATGAGCTACTCTTGGTCCCTCGCCATCAAATGAGAGCCACCCTCAATCTGTAGTCATCAACACACTGCTCTCTGTCTTGATTTGCCTTTGTCGATTCACTAGTGATCGTATGCGATGAATTGTTCACCTTCTACTCTCCACCTCTTAGCTCGCCTTTATCAATTTGACAGAGGCTCTAAGCCTCAAGCAGCATTGACACCCTCAAAATCTTCATCTTAGGTGACGAAAACTCTGACACCTTCGGTCTCTTAACCATAGCTTAATCACACAATTTATTAAGGTTATCACTCTCTCCTTTAAAGCAAAGCTCTAGACTTTAACGAGCGAAGGCTTACAAAGCTTTGACAAAAGAGAATGGTTCTCAATTGGTACTTTTCTTCCTAAACAATTGCTACTTTTTTCTAAACAATTGCTTCACTTTTGATTGAATTCACCTTAAGCTTTTGCTAAAAGAATTGGTGTTTATTGTTGTCTTCGTCAAATGCATTTTCTACCATGGCTAGTTTACCAATTATTGTCTTTTAGTTATATAATATTTTGAGATAAGTTTCCTTAGAAACTAAGCTCAAAATGTTTTATTTTTTTATTGTGAAAGTATTATTTATGTCATTAGTTACATCTATTAGGTACCTAAAGAATCTCAAATTTTTTTTAATATTTTACATCATGTTTAAAATAGTATGTGTCGTGATATATGCTATAGCTTTGCGGAGACTTTTGTGCTATAAGGTGCCATTAACTATTGAAAAGTATGATCTTAGCACAATATAATTATAAAAACCATTGCAGATGACTTGTCATTACTCATAGTATGACTTTTTCGACAAAGACTTAAGTAATAACAAACATACTATTTTTAAACAACAAATCCCAT
Organism: Cymbidium sinense; assembly: GCA_021442155.1. NCBI lineage: Eukaryota > Viridiplantae > Streptophyta > Magnoliopsida > Asparagales > Orchidaceae > Cymbidium > Cymbidium sinense. Next base: position 93,274,596 of record CM038222.1, on the reverse strand, counting down.
CATTATCATCATTAATCTTGTCCCAAGTATGCAGTGTCAACTTTATAAATCATTATATCATTATTTATCTTTAATTTCTATTGATTACTATCTGAAGTGTTAAACCTATTCTTCATAAATTAGTATAAACGACTTCTAGGCATTTTACCATAGGTCCACTTTTCCTCCTCCACGATCCTACATCACTAATTTTATTTAAAAGTTTAATGTGTTAGCAAGTATTAATTATTTGGTTCCTTGACATCTTTGAATAACGATTTCATCAATGACATTCATTTTCATCTTGATGGCATCTAGAAGTCAAAAAATATCTATCCACATTTACATGTCAGGCCATCTAATAGCTACAATAAATAACAAGAAAAAGAATATCAGAATCACCGTTGATCTTTTAAATAATATTAAATTAATAAGTTTAATAACATGGAATAAAACACACTGCATTTGACTGCATTTGAAAATAGCACTGCTCTCTTAGATGTTAGTATTATCATCTAAATATCAGAGCCTAACATCCCTAAATCCATTTTCACTTAACTCAGCTTTGATAGATATTACCTCAATTGTTCCTCAAACATAAAACTAAAAGAAATGCAGAGAACAAACAATCTTTCTAGGTTTAATGAATATGTAACATAATCTCAGTAACAGAAACTGCTTACAAGGTAGAAACATAAAGGAAGCGTCTTTCATTCTACTTTGTCAGTCAAAATTGGTCTTGTGATCTCTATGAGCTAATGTGATCATGTGGCAAAAACGAAAATTTTTTTCATCATTTTGCATAAACATATTTATATCAAAAAATCAAAACATGTAATTTAAGCGAAAACAATAATGAGGCCAAGCAGCAGTCCATAGTCATACCCCGCGATTAAAGGCCGCCACGCAGATTCCTGTAGCAACACCAAGAAGACAGCCGATTAGCAGCAGCGCCCATTCTGGCGGCGCCCCCTCGGTGAGTTCTTCACTCGGCCGCTCATAATCGGGCCCCGCATGGGAGATCCCGCGGCCTGATTGCCTGCGGTTGACCCGGCGACCGGAGAGACTCCGTTCGAGATGGCGAAAGAGGTCACCGATACCTCTCCCGTTTCGCCTAGTCGTCGACGGTGACGACGACGATGGCTGCGGCGAAGATGGCTGGGCCTCAACATCTGACTCAGAAGCCGAGGGAGTGGATCTGAGAAGAGCCTTGTGGTCATCGGAATCAAACTCTATTCGCGACATCTCTCGCTTGGATTCCACCGTCTCTCCGACAAGGGCAAACCCTAGACTACCATTCAGATTCTAATCCAATCGAAACCCTGATTGATCCGAGGAATCCTCGCTGAGCAAATTACAGAAACAGGAAAGAAAACTTTTTTCCCTCACCACTCTAGTTTTTACTCCGCCGTGTCGAGTAGAGCGGAACAGGGCTGGCTTGTCGTGGCGGAGCAGCAGCAGTGTCGATGGGTGGTGGAGGTCTTTGGAAGGCCGCGTTGGACCCACGTACAGTTTGTAACGTGGCGCCTAACGAGTGGTTTAAAATGCTGTACCGTCTTTTGTAAAATTAGGTCAATGAAAAATGACTTTTTTTATCTTCCCCCCCAAAAAAAACTCTTTTTTAATTTTGTTTTAATTCATTTTTCGTGGACACGCCGTCAAAATGGTACTGTAGGGAACTTAGGTGGAACCTCCGGTGAGTGAATTGGTAGGCGGAGATAGCGTGTAGTGGGTGCCTCAAGCATGGGCGTGCATAATGAATATAACTTTTTGGGGGCATTACATAAGTAATATATAATTTTTATATATTTATATATTTAATATTTAATTTTTTATATTTATTTAAATAGCATTAAACTTTTTATTATTATATCAAAAATAATATAATAATTATTTTTTTAAAATAAAATGAACCTACTTAGATATAGAAAAAAATATTATTTTTATAAATATGAAACTTTGAGTGTTAAATATATAAATACATAAGAAATGTATGATATGTATGTAAATTTTTCAACTTTTTTTTTAACATTTTGCATACATAATATATATTTTATATATTTATTTTAAAATTTAAATTTAATAATGAAATATAATTAATAAGAAATAATAAACAAAAAATAAACATGATCCTAAATGGCTCTTAATATTTATATAAATAAGATTAATATCTTTAATATCATATCAAAAATTAAGAGAAGTTTGGGATTATTTTTAATTTTTAATTTATTTTATTTATGTTTTAATTTAAAATAAAATATGTTTGATAGTCATTATTATTTTAGAAATATTCAAAATATCTAAAAGTTATATTAAACATTTTTAAAAATAAAAAATAAAAATATATAAAAAATATCAAACAAATATATTTTAAAAATAGCATGAAAACAAAAATATAAAATATAAAAAAAAAGATTTCAAAGAGGCCCTAAAATAATCATTTTTTAAAATAATTCTTTCATATATATATAAATTTTTATAGCCAATTTTAAATTTTTTATAATTCTTATATGAAATTATAATTTTTTATAAAAATTTCAAAAGTGTCACCTATAATTTTATTCGAGTTTTAGTATTTTGAAACTATTAGATAATATTTAGTTATTAAAATTATTAGTTATGTTATAATATATATAATTAGATAAATAATCATTCAAAAAATTTAGAAAAATTGAAAATTTATTTAATTTGAATATATTTATAAAATAATATATATATATATATATATATATATATATATATATATATATATATATATATATATATATATATATATATATATAAATTTGTATATTTATGTCATATAATATTTTAAATATATATTTTTATATCCCCTGTAATAAATGATAAAAAAAGCTATTCTATCAAAATCATATTTATTGTTAGCCAAAAAATTCTCAACGGCAGAGAAAAAAATAGATCTGAGCTCAAGAAAATGTCTAGGACGCACACAGCCAGAGACAACAAAATTTTTTGGTGAAAAATCATATATAGGAAAAAACTGCAGGGCCTTGATCAGCAAAAATAGTTCCCTATTAGATTTGATTTACAATGTTCCACCCCTTAGCTATTTGGATATATTCAAATACGATGTTTAACGCAGTTAATTCAACAGAAAATAATTAATTTATATTTTGAAATTTTACAAATTCACGACCAGATTGATATGTAATGAAAGAATCAAGGTGACGTGGGCGGTGCGGCGGCGTCTTACATGGCGGCGGCGCGCATGGCGGCGTAAGCATGATAAGCACCGGCTATAATGGCTAATGGGCGAGACGCTGGCGGGCGCCGCAGTGTGCCGGTGCCGAGTCAGATCACTTTATATTTCATAGATTGAATTCGCCAGATTGGAATTCCAAATACACGCGAAAACACGAACCGCCTTTCTGAGATTTGAAATGCATTTAATTTTTTTACGGAACCAACGCAAATGTTCAAAACAATGAATGCGAGTATTCCAAATGCACGCTACCAAATAGCCCCTTAATTGGAGAATGTGAGGTTATTGGCTGGAGAATTCGTGTAATAATAATTTTGAGAAAATAGACTATGACAATTACTGATTATTAACTTCAAACTTTTTTCACAACTTCAAATTTATCTCTCAACTCAATATTTTCTTTCTCCAAGGCAAGAATGAAGGTCTATCTATAATATTTTAGGATGAGTATTTTTATACCTTTAGTAAAAATCTCAAAATATTCTATCAGACGGTTCATATTAATTACCTTGATCGTGAATAGTTTCTTGAGAGTTCAAGTCTCTTATTGACTTTTGATTTGAAGAATCTTGAGCTCAATAGATTTTTCTCGTCGAATTGTTTGATTTAACTATAAACACATTAGATTTGGAGATCGTTTGATCATTTAATTAATACCTCAAAGTCTTCAACTATACTTCTGAAGCTTGATCTGAGTTCATTTAGACTTGGATAGATTCATTCTTAATATTGTGGATTTGTCTTATTGAAATGTTCATGATTATAAATTTATTAAAATTAAAGTTTGTCTTCTTAAATTTTGATGTCAAATTTTATTTTTGTTCAAAAATATATATATTTAAACCAAAAAAAAATTATTCACACTCATAATTTAAACTCTTCAATCAGTGTAAAAATCATGAAAAATTATAAAGAATTACAAAAATTATGCCTAAGAACTCATGCATATGCGAGCAGCTGTGAGCACGCATGGACCCATCCAAGCTCTAGTAGGTATGCTATCATCGCCATGGGTGCGTAGGCGAGCATACATGCACGCATGTCCGTGGTCGCTGGCTATTGAGTGTGCCTTTGCACACGGCAAAAAATTTTTTGGCTAAAATTTTAAATTAGGCTTAACTAAAATATTAATTACGTATTTAGGCATTAAAAAAAATTAAAAATAGGCCCAGTCTCCCATTCAATGGACGACTAGCTCTGCCAAATAAATCAAGGGACACCCCACCCCGACGGAGAACTTCTCTCCATCCTTCCACCGCCTCAGGTTCTCGAAGTTTTTTGCTGACGTTAGCTAACCATGTCGCCGCTGCACTCCTCCTATGCTATTGTCCGATCTAGGTTTTAGAGTTTATCTTGGTATTTTGAGGTATTTTTTGCAACCAAAAATTTTGAAGTTCATTTTAATTGTGATTGTTAAGTGGTTAGATGTGTTTTATTAGTTTATATGTGTGATTAGTAAATTTATATGCTAGATCTATAAGGTTGCATGCTATATTTGTATTTTTAAGTCTTTCTAGATCTATATGTGTGATTAGTGAATTTAGATGTATTTTTAAGCTCCTCAATGACCATATTACTTGAGCTCTGAATTATGAGATGTATTTGGTTGAAAATGAATGTGAGCAATTTGATTGTCCTTTTTAGTCTTGGTTTTTCTGCACAACAATCATTAATTTAGATCAGCAATGAATTGGATTAAAAATATGACCGATTGTCTTTCTATAATAGGAATATTTGTTTTTATGCATTGAATATTAAAAATTTCTCCAAAAAATAATTTGTTTTTATGTTGTTTGGGATCTTTCAATGCATGTTTACTTGCACTTATTTTAATCATTGAGTAATTTTATTAAACTAAAATTTGAATGGTTCTTTGGAGTGTCGCTCTTCCTTGTATGTTCAATTGCTTATTTGTTGGTATGTGATTTATTAGTTAAGTCTTTTAACCCTAGATTTTTCAATAATCTGTGATTGTTGAATGTTTAAGTATAGTTAGTTTAAATGTATGATTAGTAGGTTTATATGCTAGATCTGTAAGATTAGATGCTACATTTGAGATTTTTGGATAAAAATATATCTTTTAAAGTGGATGTGTGTTTAGGATCGTTTGAGATGCGTGTTTAAATATTTTTCTAAAGTTTAGAGTGGATTCATTTATTTTTTGAGGTATTTTTTGCCACCGTAATTTCTTAAGTTAATGTTATTTATGATTGATAAGTGATTATGTGTAAATAGTTAATTTAAATTGTGGATCAATTTACTGTTATTTTAAAATAAAATAAATTTATAAGGGATTGCCTATGTTGTGGTGTTTTGAGTTAAAATGAGTTCGAGATCCCTGCTTAGCTAGTATTATATATTACTGACTGTGAGTGATGATTTTATTCCTATTTACACTAGTGAGAAAAATCGTCCAATACAAATCCCAAGGTAGATTAACTTCATGGCCTTACGCATGAGGTCACCGTAGATCTAGTAGCTCAGGTTAAACGTTCTGGCTTTATTGCTAGATTTATTACAGCTCACATTAATGATTATGAAGTATGTGAGTATATAATCAATGTAGCATGCACTCAGCTTATAGTGATTTATGTTGAAATTAAGGAACTATCAAATGAAGAAAGAGGGATAGGCAATACTGAGGAGTGTCAGAGAGATCTAGTTGTTACTAAATACATCACAATAGCATCTTAACTATCCACTCAAGTGGAAGCATATGGATCTACATCATCAGAACATGCCTACTTTGCTAGGACAAGTTCTGATTTTATGGGTGACCATCAAGGTGATCCCATCATTCAATATATTCTAAAGACGAGGGATATGAAATTATACTTACTGCAATAAGCAGTGATACTATTGATGATGATGATGATAGTGATGCAGAGCGGGCTACTTTATTTGTCACAAAACCATCTATCAAAGCTGGAGACCTAATTAGAGAATATTCAGTCAGAATAAATCATACTGAAGAGTACTTATCTAACAATGAGTATATGCATTGTGCTCATATAGCTAGAGAATGGGATGAAGAGTGACATTGATGGGCCATCAAATGAGTTAACATTTAAAGAAGAAAATAACATTCCAGATGAACTGCTGGAAGGTATGTGCTTTCATGATAAGAAACAGTTTCAGTTCACTCTTCAAGGGCGGTCCATCTTACATAATGTTGAATTTCTGATCTATGCTTCAAACAAAACAAAGTTCACTGTGATGTGCATGTATCATGCTCACCTAACTACACCTTGTAAGTGGCGATTGCATGCAAGCTCAAGTAGGAGATTAAGTGGTGCATGGTGGATTAACAGTATTGACTTACCTCATACCTGCAGTCATTTAATGCTCAATGTTGGACACAGACAATGCATATCTGAGCTTATCAGTTATTTCATTCAACTTGCTATTAAGCGTCAATTGGATCTAAAGCCCAGAGAAATCATAGGCCATATTGAGTCCAAATTTAATATAAGAGTGTCTTACATGAAGGCCTGGGATGCGCACTGCATGATACTGAAAGTAATTTTTGACAGTTGGGAGGTCCTTAGAGAAATTTATGAGTGTTGTCTATTTAGCTATGCCAGGATCTGTATATCGAGTGCACTCGATAGAATCAAACAAATTCCAATGGCTTTTCTGGGCATTCAAGCCTTCAATTTTAGGTTGGCAGTATTGTCGTCCAATTTTATGTCTTGATGGGATATTCCTCCTAGATAAGTATAGGGGGACTTTGCTTATCGCAGTTAGGATTGATGCAAATAACAGTTTATTTTCATTAGCCTTTATAGGTATTGAATCATAATGTATTGATTCATAGATTTGGTTTTTAAAGACCCTGCAGGACTTAATCCCACTTGTCTCTACAAGAGCTGACATTTGTATCATATTTGATAGGCATGCAGGTCTTTTGCGTGGTTGTACAAAAATATTCCCTTAGGCTGTGCATTGCTTCTGCCTACACCATTTGAGAAAGAATTTCAAGAAAGCTGTTAGACAACTTGGAATATGAAATGTATAATTCATGTGCTAGAAAATGTATGTAGCAAGTAATACTGATAATATCCGAATTTTTAAAAGGTATATGATTGATATTAAGAACATTAAACAGGAGGCTTATGATTGATTAGTTTTAAGGGATGTGCAGTTGTGATCTTTAACCCATGATGGTGGCTACAGGTATGACACAATGATCACAAATGCAGCTGAATACTTTAATGGTGTACTGAAGAGGGCACGTGGCTAGCCAATTCAGGCATTGATTATTGCTATTTACTATAATATAGTCTCCCTTTTCATGAAACGCCTTGAAATAATAATCAATTTAGCCAGCCAACATGACTCTATCTTCTCTCCATATGTCAAGGAAACTCTACAGAGTAATAACGTGAGGCAAGGACACTTCCTGAGCTTGTCAAAATAAATACTAATGAGTACCATGTGTTTGATAGGTCCAGCAGAACCTATAAGGTTGAGCTGCATAAAATAATGATTATAGGTGTACCTGTAGATAACTTCAAGCTTATCACATCCCCTACCCTCATGTAATTTCTATGTTAGGGCAGCAACATCTTAGTCACGTGCAATATGTCTCTGCCTGTCACACTTTGCAGTTTTATAGTATCACCTACCAGGGAGAATTTCATGTCATCCCTGATCGTGATGAGTGGCCAGCGCACATTAGCATTAACAACTATGTAGAGTACTTTCCACCAAATATCAAGAAAAAGTCTGGCCAACGAAGGTCAACTAAATTCAAAAATACAATGAATGAGGCTAATACAAGGAGCACCAGGATTTGTAGTGTATGTAAAACTGCTAGCCACAATAGATCGACATGTCCTCAGACTCCACACCACATAATTTAAGCCAGTTCAGGGTCATCTTATTTAGTTAACTTTTGCTAAGCTGATGTATTGAACTTTGTTGTTTAGTGTCTTACGTACTTCCTAATTTTAGTTTACTTATGTTGTTTGTGCTACTGTATCATGGGTTGTATCCAAGCTGTTGATGATTTAGTGTCTTACTCTGTAGTTTACTTCTGTTGTCTGTGCTCTGGCTGCTTGTGAAATTTTGAGCGTAATGTAATAAAATTAAAACTACATCTACAAATATTAAGTAATTAAATTTTACATTTTTGTAATATTTGTAAGTAATTAAATTTTACATTTTAGTAATATTTGTAAGAGTTAAATATTAAGCAATTAAATTTCTCTGAGAATCTAAATATACAAATATTAAAAATTAGTTAATTTAGGTTATTATGACTTTATATTAGTTTCTATTAGTTATAATTATCATAGTTATACATGTGTGTATATGTGATTGACTTCAGGTTTTTGTTTAGTATATTCAAATTATCAACTATGCATTATATTTGATAGTATAATTAGATACTTTATCATAGGTTGTCATGCTTAAGTCTTTAATACAAGTTGACAAACTTTGTTAATTAGCATGCTCAAAATAATGATGGGTATATATTAATGCCTAAAAAAAACATAAATTAGAATATAAATATGAAAGTCAACTTGTACTTCAATACTTATTGAACAGCATAATGCATTGAATGATTGGATACTTGATAGTTAAAATTTTTAAATCTTCATAAAGATTCATGCTTATTGCTCATGATTACATCATTTACCCATTTAAATTTCAAAGCCTAATTTCAAAGCCTAATGATTGGATACTTGGTTGATTTATGAATTTTAAGGATTTAAATGATGCGACTTGCTCTTCAATGAAAGTTCTCCATTGATAATCTTTTATTCAACCATTAATTTGGTAGGATTATGATCACTTTTTAAAATAGGAATGAGTAAAATTACATTAATTGATGTATGGCTTGGATTTAGTAGTTTTGGGGAGACAATTTAATAAGATGTACTATTTAGGAAAATGAATTTGAAATTAAGAGGTATATTAAACAATAATAAAGTGAGATTTAGGATATCACTTCTTGGAGTGACATTTGTAGTTTTAATTTGAAGGTTTATATAGAAGCAAGTTTTTGTAATTCAATTTGATTCTATATAGATTGGCACCTTATGTTACATTACAATATTAGTTAATTTTAAGCATTATTTTGGGGAAGATAATTCTTAAGTTGCATTTATGAAAATTTTGTAGTTACATTATTTTTTAAAAAGTAGTTAAAAAGCAGTACAGTTGTTAGACTTTTAAAGATGCCTCTTTAGGAAAGTAGATTTTAATCATTTGATTAGATTTTTATTAAATACTGTAACACATGTAGTTTTCTTTTGTTATATTTTATTGCACGGTTGAAATACATAAATTATTTACAGGAAGAATGTCTGCTGAAGAACCAGTATGCCCCGCACGTAGGAGGCGAAGGCGCGCAAAGGAGACTGTTGTGGATTACGGCCCCCCACCAGCTGAAGTTCACCCTAGTATTGTGACATTACGTGGTAGACACAGAACAACACATCCTGACTTGGTAAACATACCTATTTACGAGCTTCACATTTAGATTATTCATTTAATGTTGCATACTTACCAAACTAAGACTGCTTCTTCAATGTTACAAAAGCTATAGTGCTTGAGGCTGCCTCTCATTTATTGATGTTCAGAGAATGACCAATAAATTGCCCCAAGTTTATGAGTGCTTTGCGAGCAGTTGGACTAGATTGTGTCTCACAGATGCAGTACATTTGACTGGATCACCACTTGCTCACAGCTTTTGTGGAACATTGATCACCTCAGATAAATATATTCCACTTGTCCATTGGAGAGATGATGATTACACTACAGGATGTTACTATGATAATGGGTGTTTAGATAGATGGTCCAGCTTTTGTTGGCAGGAATATTGTCGGAGGAGGGAAACGGTGGGCTTCATGGCTAGATTACTATGATGAGTTGATATAAGTACACCCAGAGCTAAATATTGTCTACTATAATCCGATCCAGCCGCATATCACATCAGAATTCTACATGGGATAGGCTTACAAATAGACATGTATGCTCCTACGATGGCTGCAATGGATGTACTATAGGAATTCCAACATGGATCTGCCCGAGGCTCAGTTTGCTATGCATGTCAGGGCATACATACTTTTTGCTATTGGTTATTTCCTTATGCTAGCACATTGTGCTCTGAGGTGCACTTGCAGTATATGCTATTGCTAGAGGATGTTGATATGTTTAGGGAGTTCTCGTTGGGTTCGACTGTGCTTGGTCACTTATACAGGGAGCTTCATGAGGTGACGAAGATGAAGCATACAAATATGGCTGGATGCCTACACTTACTATAGGTACGGGCATGGGAGAACATTCATGTTGGTAGGCCCGCATGACATATACCATATCCTACAGACATAGATGACCTGAGTGTGGGATGTCGGTGGAATGAAGAGTTTGTCTGAGAGATGACACCATCCTACATTAGAATGTACAGAGACGAGTTAGATGGACTATTGTAGAGTTAGGTATGCTCCTTTGATGTAATATTTAATGAATTCATTATTAAATACTTTACAACTAATTTAATATTTTTTTTCCAAAACTATCAGGTGATATAGGAGCCATATAGACATCAAATCTGTGTACGTATCGCAGATATATGTTTATAGGGTGATGAGATATGGCTGACCAGAGTACTGATGATTTGTTGGAAATGAGTTGAGTGATACCTGCCTGATCCTATGCTCAGACAATTCGATCTTCCACCTATGATTGATATAGCACCAACATATCTCTCTTTCCAACAAGTTGATGGCCGACAAAAAGAAGATATTGATTGGGTCGATTACCACCAGATTTACATTACACAGTGGGAGAGCCAACATGATTCAGCTGTGGTGGTAGATCATCTCAGCATCATGGGGAGCTAGTGATCAACAAATATATGAGGTGGTATCAGTCTTGGGCTTCACTCTATATATTGAAAGAACCAACAATTCTCCCAGACACTTATTACCCTCAAGCGCCTGAAGAACGGTTAATGGTAAGCCTATTTCTTACATAAAAAAATTATTATTTTATATAATGATATGATCCTAACTAATTATGATTTCAATGTAGCGTGAGCACATCCTGAACACTGAGGATGTATTCCAATGTTATTCTAGGAAGGATGAGGACATAGAATTTTAACATTCTATTAATAAGTACGAGGAGTTATGTAGAGAGCTATGGCACAATATGCATATCTCTGATAGTATGTACAAGATCACTAACATTCCAAGTACTTCATCATTAGTGCAGCCGGATGGGCCGGCTATGGATGCTGGTCCTTCCTCTGTACCACTGGTCGGGCCCTCTAAATATACATTCACACAGCTGTCACAATATTCATATCATGAAGTCTTGTGGACTTAGATGCATTAGTGGCAGACACCAGTCTCTTCCATATATGGGATCCTGTCATTCCATATGACACCACCATATGGAATGTACCTTGGTTTCTCACTCCCAATGCAGGCTTCAGGCGATGTACCTGGTGTTACACCCTTAGGTTACTCGCAATAACCCGTCGAGCAGGTTGAGAAGGAGGAGCAGCAACTACGAGACTAACCATGGTGACCACCAGCACATTATACTCCTGGGATTGATGCGATTCTGCCACACAGGCATCATCGATGATAGTTGTCTATGGTATTATCTTTTGTAGATAGTAGATGCCATTTAGTTGTAGTTGTACTTCATTTATTTTGGTTATTGATTTTTATAGTTGTATGTTCATTACTTATTTATTCTTTATTGTTGGTTACTATTTATAGACAATAATGATTGATATACTTATTTACTATTTTGGTCGGATTTCATCAAAGATCAACTCTAAGTTCATATCTTCTTGCTTTAGTTCTGGATGTTCTTACTACACATTTACAATAGGTTGTACTACACATATCTTCTTGCTTTAGTTCTGGATGCTCTTACTACACATTTACAATAAGTTCACAAAGAGCTATAGTTGTTCAATTCCTATTGGGAGCAGGTTTGAAATGAGTTTTACAGATGAGGATGTACAAGAAAGAAGGTTTGAAAATATTTAGTAAGGGAACATGGAATTTGTGCTCTAATTCAAGGGTGTTATTTATTTATTTATTTTCATCTGATTTGATAAGTTTACAGGATTGATAATTGATGTATTAATTCCTTTTAGAGTTAACCCTTACACTACCAGCCAACACTCGTCCCCTCGTGACACATTCTTTCTATTCATCACTTACATGTGAGGAGTTTCTCTCAGCCAACACTCACCCTTACATTTGCAAAAATTGTGGCATATCGGGTCACATTCGTAGTTTTTAGTCAACATAAAAGTCATGGATAATTTCATTATGATTTCAATGATAAAAAACTTGCATGATTTTGTTGTCGGATGAGTTTGATAAGGTCAAAATACCACGGCTGGTCCAATATTCCAAGTAGGCACCATAATTTTTTGTGAGCATTTACAAAAATTGTAGCATACCGGGCCATATTCGTAGTTTTTGGTCAACATGAAAGTCATGAAAAATTTTGTTACGATCCCAAAAATATCAATATTTCTTAATTTTGACACCGGATGAGTCCAATACGGCGAAGATACCATGGCTTGGTCCGATATTCCAACTAGGCATCGCAGTTTTTGTGAGTATTTGCAAAAACTGTGGTGTACTGGGCCCCATTCACAGTTTTTGGTCAACATAAAAGTTATGAGAAATTTTGTTACAATTCCAACGATACTATGCTTGCTCGGTTCTAACATCGAATTAGTCCGATACGACCAAAATAACGCGGCTGGTCAGATATTTCAACTAGACACAATAGTTTTTGCGAGCATTTGCAAAAATTGCAGTGTACCAGGCTGTAGTCATAGTTTTAAGTTAATATGAAAGTTGTGGAGAATTTGTTATGATTCCAATGATACTAAGCTCGCTCGATTCTGACGGCGGATGAGTTCGATACGACCAAAATATCGCGACTACCTAAACTTTTTTTTTAAAAAATAATTAAGCAGATGCCAGTCGCCTGTTCAACGGGCGATTGGGTATATTTTTAAATTTTTTTGGTGCCTAAATACGTAATTAATGTTTTAATTAAGCCTAGTTTAAAAATTTAGCCATTTTTTTATGGGGAACACACCTATTGGCATGTGGGCGCTATGATGGTTGGCATGCGAACTACCACATTTGCCATGACAGAGATCTCCTTATTTTGTGTTTTTTAATTTTAATATTATTATTAATGAAAAATAAAAAAATATGTAAAAATTCATTAAAAAATTTTCAAAATTTAAAAAGTCTTAAAGTATTTTATTATTTATTATTAATTTATACTAAATTTTTTGAAAAATTCTTATAAATATTAAAAAAATTTGAAAAAAATCATCTTTTTTCTGATCACCCATCCCACTTTTCATATATAAATACCTCTTAGGGAGGAGGGAATTTCATTCCTATCCTTTCGTTTCTCTCTTTGCAACCTCAAATTTCTTTTTTGAGTTAGGTTACTCACTGTCCTATATAGGCAGAGCTTAATTCCCTCTTCATAGGATCCAATACTTCTCCAAGGAGATTTGATATTGTCCATGATAGGCAATGCACGTCCCCTTTTAAGGCTTTAGTGTTTCTTGTGGTGTTTTTATTTGGAGTGCTCGTAAGGACACCACACAGATCTTAGGAGGTACTTATTGAATTGGTTGAGTACCACATTAAAGGATGATGTAGTTATCTCGAAAGATAGAAATATCACCCTATAATAGATTCAATCACCTAATAAAGACTCCTAAGGTAGATGAGTCTACATATATACCAGAGATCTTTCCCGTACTTCACATGGATGAAGTAAAGTTGGGTTTACTTTAAGCTAGGTTCTTTAGTTCCCTATAGAAGCACACTTTCATGGTTAATTACATCCAACTAAGGGGCTGTTTGGTTGGCTGAAAAAGGAATGCAGTGTAAAAGGAATGCAATGTAAAAGGAATTCAGTGTAAAAGGATCACTTTACGGTTGTTTGGTTGAGAGTTTTATAAATTCATGACTTTGCTTTTTCTGTTTGGTTGAAAAAATATAATGTAAAGTATTTTGAAGGTTTTGGCCTTGTGACGATGTGGTGGCGACCATGTGGCGAACAGCATGGTAATGGCGTGGTGTGAAGCGGCGGCGAGTGGGCGGTGGTCGCTGACCGATGGGCGGCGGCGGCGGCTCAACGATCACTTGACATTTGGTGTATTTGAATTTACCCAAATTCAAATCACAAAATATCTTTGTAATGTATTTGAAATACATTACATTACATTGAAATTTACTTTACTTCAAACCAAACACCGAAAAAGTTAGAATCTCTGCATTTGCTTTACATTGCATTCCAAATGTAGGCAACCAAACTGCCCCTAAATAAGAATTTTTAAAAACCCTTTCGATTAAAGTAGTCAACTAATGTCTCTAAGGATTTTAAAGTTTAGTAATCAAAGAATTGGTAATTTTTTTGAAAGCAATTGGGAAGACTCAAGTGGGAGTTCTTTATGGATTCCAAAAGAGAGTAAGTAGGAAGCATGTGAGATACTAAAAGGCTTAGTGAGTGCTTCAATCCATCATAGAGTGAGACTTTACATTTTCAAAAGAGGTAATTTATATTTATTTAAGTTGAATTTTTTATTAGAATATTATGGCTTAGATTCTAATAACACAAGATTGTGGAAATACCTAAGAGGCCAGGACTTACACCTATAGCAAATAATAAACAAGCATCCTCTGGACCTATATCTAGTGTGCTTTAGCATTAACTAAGAGCTCGACCTAAATCTACTCAAGGAAGGTGGGATATATTGATTCAATTCCACTAGAGACAGTGCACCAATCTCGACTCTTTTGGACTTACAATCACCTGAAATGGCTACCAGGTAACACATCTTATGATTTAAAACCATGTGGGTCGGTCATATGTAAATGCAAAATAACTAGGCTATTATTTATCAGGAAAGAGTCAAAAATCCTAAACAATCTCCCTAAGAGATTATATCATGATTGGTGTAAAAATAATGACTTAGACTAATGCAATAAAATTTGTAATTTTTTATTATTTTATTTTTAACTTATCATTTTGGACTCAGGATAAGAAGAGTTTATGTCTAAATTCATGGTGATGATAAGTTAAAGGCTAAATCAAAGAGAAGGGGTGTTCTCCACTACAAATGATTGCCCTCACAAGTCAAGCATATCCTTTATCGTGCAAGAATGGAGACCCCCTATTTGTAAGAGTGAAATAATATGCATGCATGATATTAAAATATACAACAATACATCTAAAGGGTTACTAAATATTTTATTTTTTGTTTAAGATCTTAGGCTTTATGGTGGCATTATGAGTTGATTAAACTTTAGTTAAAATTATTAAGTTAGAGTATAAAATTTAATTATTTCATAAAGAGCCTATCATATCCAAGTCATACATCAAACATGCACACTCTAAGAAACATAAGAAAAGCATGCCATTTTTATTGCTAAATCAAAATAAACATAATAATTAAACATGAATTGATTAAAAGAATAAAAGGACGGTACGACTGGGTACCCCGAAAAGGAAAAAAAAATGTAGCTGAGCTCTACCCTTATATAGCCCAGATTACACTTAAATTATAAATATAAGAATGTTATAGGGGTCTTCAATTCTTCATCTTCATCTCCTCTTCTTGGAATGGAACATTTCAGCTTTTATAAGGCCTCCCATGTCTACACTCTCTAGCCACTGCTCATCCCAAATTCCATAACACTAATCATATTCCTATTGCAAAATTATATATATATATATATATATATATATATATATATATATATATATATATATATATATATATATATATATATATATATATATATATATATATATATATATATATATATATATATATATATATATATATATATATATATATATATATATATATATATATATTGGAAAGATAAAAATTTAACTACATCAGCAAAATAGAGGTTAGACCAATATACACACAAATCAAGCAATTATATCTCACACATTCAGACTTAGCATCCTATCTTGGGTAGCTAAGCTCACTTGTCTTAATGGATCATGCTTAGGGACATAATAACACATGCAAGTAAGAAGCATTCATATTTTTATTACTATCATTACAACAGTCCCTTAAGCACAATCCCTTGCATAAGATATTTTTAGTCTAATATCACCCTAACATCGAGACTATGCATAATCAATCCAAATATCTAGTCTAAAATATTACATCACAAAATAAAATATCACATCATATCATCATCACAACAATCACTGGCCTAACCTAACACTAAGATCGGTGACTTGTATTCTAATCGTGTGTGCAAGGTTTAGTGTAGTGTGTCTTTATTGGCCTTTAGGGTTATAAATTATTCTAATGTTGGATCTTTTTAATCCTTTAATAAAGGTGGTTATACTTTACATACTTATTCTCTTAGGATAAATTTTAGATGCAAATTTTATTGTATTGATCAGAGATTTTAAAATTATAAAGAGAATAAAGAAAGGGTAAACTTTCTTTCGTCCCTACCCTTAGGTTGAATCTAAGAGATAAATTTTATAACTTTTATTTTTTAAGATTTCTTTTATATTTGGACTTAGCTTAAAGTATTCATCTTGAATGATATAAGTCTACCTAAGTTAATGAGTCCAAGGTGAATCTAATGATGAGGTACCATTGATTTTAGCATATGCATAGATCCTAGATAAGCATATTATACTTAATGCATGCATGAATGAGTATTAATTTGGTTATTAATTAATTAGTATAGATTAGAATTACATCATGCATGTATTTTATTTTTTTAGAGAAGATGATATGTATTCATGTTCTCATTTTTTTCATTTACATATCTTTAACTTTATGTTAACACATGTGTATATGAATATAACGAATATTTGCAAGCACATGCTGTTGTTGAACTAGATTATATACTTGCTAATTCATACATACACATACACATGCATGAATATAAAGATGAATCTTAAGAAAATTTTCTCTTGAACTTAATTAATGAAGTTTATTTATCTTCACCATATAATCTATCACAAATCTCAAGCTACGTGCCATTGTTGGCCAAAGAAGTGAGGTAATCAAAGACCACCTTGGGACTACTTAAAGTCTCGTGTTCTAAGGATGTTGAGATGATATACCCTTTTGGCTTATAATTCATATTGTATGAGAATCAAAACCAACATTTAAATTTATATTTATATGTATGCAAAGCTTTGATTATCTTCTAAAAATAATACTTTAAAATTTATTATAATAATAGCCACATTATTTTATTTCAAATGCAAGTAATTAATATAATTTCTTTACATGAGAGAACTTAATTTTGAAATTTATTAATGATAATAGCCATACCATTTAATTCAAATGCATGTAATTGATTCAATTTCCTTGTATCATTCCAAAAATATGAATGCATGAACATATGTAAAGTAAGCTAAACAAAGCAAATAGAACTTCATTAAATATCACCCTTAGATTCATTAATTCTTAATAACAAGGCACCCCCACATGAATGCCCTAAACTTCATCAAATTCATTAAGCTTAAATTTAGGATTTTGAATTACTTAAACTAAAAGAAGGTGTTAAATGATTTGAATTACCCTTATCCATCTTTGTTCATTAATTAGTTTAAAAAGGACCTAAGTGATTTTTATGTCTTAATTAATCTTAATCCATTACTTAATCATTTAAACTCCCTCCAAAGAACTCATTAATTTGATTGATTATTAATCAATGGCCTATGAATCATGATGAAATGTTGAAAAATAAAATTAACATTGCCTTAAAGATTCTAATGCAATTGGCCTATGATTAATAATTATTTAAATTAAGAGAGATCAAATTAATCAATTACTCTCAAAATTCTCCACACCAATGGAGAATCTTGATCTCATTAAGGGATCTTTAAGTTAGCTAAGCACATAAAGAAAAATTAATTAGGAGTTTTGATTAATTGCATTGATTATGAATATAGTCCATTCCTCAATTTAATTAAGTCATTTAGGTAATTAATTAAGCACTCTTAAGAATGAGTTTGGAAAATAAATAAGACTAGAGGTCCTAATTATTTTTTTGATCATCCTTACTATTTTCATAATTAATTATCTCTAATTAATTTCATAATTTTTCTAATTTGTAATAATTATTAAATGCTTAAAATGAGTAATTAGGATTTGAAAAAATTGATCCTCTTAATCCACTTGAAAAATTAACCTAAGAAAATTATGGGAGGCAAAGGTCATCCCAAGGATGAATCATGCAAAATCTTAGGTTAATTAGCCAAGTAATTAGAATTTAATTAAAAAATTAGTTAAATTTCAAATCCTAACTAATCACTGTTCATTAGACAAAATTTGAGGCTTTTATTTTTCCTAGATTCTCCTCTATTTAAGCTTTCCAAAATGAATTATTTGCAATTTTTTGATTTGTCTATAATTAGTTACGAATTTTTGAAGTTTTGATTAATTCAATCACATTTCTAATCCTAATTAATTTATTTACACGGTCAACGCCGCGTGACCACTAACGTGGCAGCACTTTCCATGTCGCACCATGAGATTGGTCACTTAAATCATTTGACTCAGCTACTAAGTTAGTGGCGGTGGATGTGCTTTCATCTCAGCCATCCAATTATAGATTAGATGGTGGATATTAATCATGTGATTCTAAAGGTAAAAATCAAGAAATTTTAAGCGATTAATCACGATTGTCCATTCTAATCATATGGAACTGACAATCGATGATCCGTCATTGACTCTCAGCAAGAGACTAACACCATTAGTATTTCACCGCTCGATCACCTCATTGAAGCTTGTATGATGGTGAATTTGACTCCAAAATGATCAGAGGACAATTCTAATGGGCTCATACGGTGGAATTCACATGAGATTGAAATTCATTTCAAAGAAGACTAAAAATTCTACAATTTTCTATGGTTGGAAAGAAATTACCTCGGTAGATCTAAAGATCGATAGTCCGCCGATTGAGGTAACTTTGAGGTGAAGCCTTGTTGAGAAGCTTGCATGTTGCCTCCCCTCCATTTGTCTTCTTGACCAAATGTCATCGTGAAACTTACTAGAGTTGATCGAGCTCGGTCTTTCGGTGATCGAATCAGTTGGGATTCGATTCATTTTGATTCGCTGGAGCTAGGGAAAGGTGTGAGAATATTTAATTTGCTTTTGGTAGAGTTTGGATACAATTGGATGAATTAGAGGCTTGAGTTAAGAGAGGAGTTGGTCTCACTGGCAGTTAGATGCATGGAAGGCTCCATGATGCTCTAAGACTACTCGGAATGCTCTGGTGAGGGTCTATGCTGAGTTAGAATTAGAGAGGAGGTGTATACCCTCCTCCCCATATGAACCAACCCATGGCAGCCGATTGACCAGTGGGGACGGAAGTGGTGGAGGTCCCCCAATGATTGTGTGGGTTTGATGGCTAGTGGTGAGAGGGACAAGTCCCTTAGACTAAACTAATGGCCAGGCAAGGTGAGAGGGACCTTAACTTAGTCAATCGCTCAGGCCAATAGCTTTGATTCAGGTCCAATCAATGTGGGGGAGCTCAAGGCATGCTAAAGTTGATGCCCAAGTCAAAGGGAGGGGTTGGACCTTCCCATTTTAGGTTTTGTTTTATTTGGAACCTTTGGTTCACTTGGTTTGGGCTAAATTAGGTTTACATTAGGTTTGGTCCACTTGGGATGGTTAATGGGGACTTAAAGATGAGTCAAGAAAAGTTTAGTTGGGTTTGGCTCAATTTGGCTCATATAGGTCAATTTGGATTCAATTGGGTTAAGTTGAACAATTGATCAAATTGGGTTAAGAGGATACTTAATTATGTTCAATTGATTATTTCAAATGCATTGGTGTAATTGGTTTGATTCAATTTGAAGTGGATTTGAATTTGGCTCATATGGGTCCATTTAGGCCAAATGGGTCAAGTTGGTCAAATTTAGTTAGATGAAGGGTTGGTTTATGTTCGATTATTCATTTGAGAATGATTGTAGGTGTTGGATTGAATTGACTTGGATTAAAATTGGCTTTGGTTCAATTTAAACCTTTAGGTCAATTTGTGCTAAGTGGGTCAATTAGGTTGATTTGATCAAATTGGATTAGATTGGTGATTGAGGTGGGTCCAATAATCAATTTATGATTGATTGCGATCGATTTGGATTAGCATGTGATTTGACTCAATTTGACTCTTTAGGTCAAGTTGGGTTAACTTGGGTTAAGTGGTCAAATTTACTTGGCTAGGTTCAATTGATTACAATTGGGTCATCAATGATGATCAATAATCATTCTATAGAATATTCGATGGTTTGATTTGACCTAATTTGAATTGAATCAAAGTTTGAACCAAATTAGTCTTTTTAGGCTAAATTGGGCTAAGTCAACCAATAGGGTTGATTAGGTTGAATTGATGTCAATTGGGTGCTGAGAGGTGTTCAATGATGAATTCAGAGTTGATTGAATGCTTGATTGCAATCAATTTGAGTTAGGTTTGATTTTGACTCATTTGAGCCTTTAGGTCAAATGGGACAACTTGGGTCAATTGGGCCAATTGGCTTGACCCAAGGGGTTAGGATGAATTGAGATGATTGGTTAGATGTATGGAACAATCATGAGGTTTAAATCAAGTTAATTTGGTTTGAATCAAGTTGAATTGGGTTTTGGTTTTATGATGTTTAAATAGGTAAGGTTAGGTTATGCTCTAAGTTGCTTGGTTTAATCCAATTGGACTAAAGTAAAGGATCAATCAAGCTCGATTAAGATTCAAATGGTCGTGGATGGATTGGGTTTCAATTGGATTTGATTTTGGGATTGGCCCTCTTGAATCCAAATGGGCTAAGTTAGGTTAATGTGGTTGGAACCATGATGGGTCACATCGAGCTTATGTCGAATTGATATTGGTTTGAGGTTTAATTTACAATCATTTGGTTTATATTTGGTCAATTGGTTTAATATATGATTCAATTAAGTTTAGGGTAGGTGGTGTACTACTTATCCTAAGTTTGAGTCTAACCCTAGGGTTAAACCTTATGAGTCTCTAGGCTAGGGATTGGTACTCTCCTAATTACTAAAAATGTCTTAGTACTGAGAATGCCTTAGTGCTTAGATGAATCCTAAGTCTAAGAAGAAGGTAGTCAACCTCACTCTAAAAGTGAGGTCAACATTCCTCCATAAAGAATATTGAATTATATTTTTGTGTCTTTAGAAGAGTGATCCCCTTTCTTCTAAGCTCACCATGTCAAAAGAGATTCTACTGGTTGTTATTTGAGGAGATGGTGGGAGAACTTTTCATAAGACTTTAGGAGTTGATGATGTACCATCTTCAAATTATTATAATACTTTGATAATTTTTGAAAAAAATTCCATTTTTTAAATGACCTAGTAGCCATGGCTCCTAGAAAATATGATAAAGCTTAGTCTCCTCCTCGTGGGTATCTTACTGTTTATGAGATGAGCTTATGTGCAGGATTACAGTCTCCTTTAAAACCATAATTAATTACTATTTAATCAATATGTGAGATTTGTTCATCTCAATTTTCATGTGGTGCTATGACGATTGTTATGGGACTAATTATTTTCTTCAGAGAGCATGGTTCAATAATGGCCTTTGAGTTTCTTACCATAATATGTCATAACTGTCATAACCGAATCAGACTGAACCAGACCAGCTGGTTCAACTGGTTCTACCATGAACCGATCACTGTGCTGGTCCAGATTATTAAAAAAAGTAGCCCAACAAAGAATCAGATAAAATCAAACAAAATCGGCGGTTCGATGGCAAACCGAAGAGCCGGTCCCGGTTTAAAAAACCGACCGGTTTAATACAAAAGTTTTATTTGCTATTGATTTGTAATATAATGGTAAATTTTTTCATAGATTTAAATTAATTAAAAATAATATTATGTAATAGTTATTAATTATTAAGTATTAACCCTAAATTTAAAAGCCCTAGCCAAAAGTTTTCCCATCGCCCGAGTCCCGACTCGGGACGTTCCTCCCTATCCCTCGGCTTTCCTCCCCATCGCCCGAGTCCTCACTATGCCGAATGCCAATAGCTTCTCCTCCCCCACCAACCCCCACCCCCCATTGTCGATAGCTTCTTCTTTCTTCCTTGTCTCCTGAGTCCCCACTATGCCGAACGCTGATAGCTTCTCCTTTCTGGACTTTGTCTTCTCCCTTCCCCAATTTTCTCCATCTTCTCCATTCTCTATTCATTGTTTTTCTTCTCCTCCTATTTGGTTGCTTGGTGGTCACAGATTCACATCCATTTGGCTCGTTGACTTGGTGCTTGCAACCATGGATTATTTCCTTGTAAGAAGAGGATGCTTGGAGAGAATCAAGAGATAGCATTTAGAGAGGATTTATGGTAATATTCTTAGCAATTTCTGAATTTTAATTTTAATTTTTTTTTTGTATTTCTCATGTCTCATGGATCCCTTGCATGGAAAAAAAAAAGCAAAAACTCAAAGTAATATATATTATGTGTATTTTGGTCTCTTACACAACTCCAAGAAATTTTAAGTGGAGTGATTTTATTATGTATAATTTTTTTTTAGATTTATATGAATGGATCCATGATAAGTTGATGTTGAGTTTGATGAACCAATTCATCTTCTATAATTATTGTTGGGGTAATCTCAAATCTCTTTAAATTTTCTTAGATTTATTGTATGTCCATACATTTATTTAATAACATTTTTTTAGGATGTATTTTTTTATGCACAATGATGTAATTTACTAATATAATTTGTATTAAGTATTAAGCATCAACTAATATATCATTTGCAAATTCATGGAGGATGAACTTGTAAGAGAATGATTAACTTATTTTTCTTCTAAATGGTGTGGATGAACATGGAACTTTCATTATCTTGTATATAATATTATCTTAGATATCTTTCCATCTCATGGCTAAGTTTATAATTTTTTATTTATTCAACATTTATTTTCTTTTTTATCTTTAGAATGGAGCCTTTTGGAAGTCAAAATTTTATTTCTTCTCATATTGTTCATGAGACAAATGATCTGGCTTGGAATCATTTTAGTGAATCTAGAAGTCCTAATGAGAAAAATTAGTATAACTGTTTGTATTGTGGACTAATATATAAGGGTGGAGGCATAAATAGAATGATGCAATATTTAGCAGGAGTTAAGGGGAACATTACTCCATGCAAAAAAGTTTCACATGATATTCCCTTTCAAATGCATGAAAATTTAAAAGAAATATCTCAAAAAAAAAAAAGATACACAAGAGGATAAAGAGAGTGTGCATCCTTATAGTGAACATATTGTTGAAGAAGAGAAAGGCTCTTCTCTATCTAAATCATAGTCATCAACTGCATATGATAAAGGATTACATAAAGGAAAAAAAGAAAAGTAGATGAAATTGATGCTTACTTCGGTCCAAGAATAAAACTTAGGTCACAACCATCTTTAAAAAGTATTTTGACATCTAAAGAAGTAGTACAGAAAGCTGACATGACCCTTGCTAGATGATTTTTTGACAGTTGTATTCCATTAATGCTTTAAATTCATTATTTGCTCAAAAAGCTATAGATACAATAATTGTTATTGGATCAGGTTATGAACTTCCATCATATCATAGGATGACAGTTAATCTATTGAAAGATTGCAAAGAAGAGTGCAAACTTTTAGTTGAATCTTATAGGCGTTGTTGGAAGGAAACAAGGTGTACTTTAATGGCTGATGGGTGATTATATGTTAGAAATAGAATATTGATTAACTTTTTAGTTTATTGTCCATGAGGGGTATCTTTTTTAAAATCTCTTGATGCTTTTAACATTAAGAAAGATGCTACAACATTTTGTTCCTTATTTATTAAAGTAGTTAAGTGGATATATCCAAAAAATATTGTATAACTTTTGACTGATAATGCAACAAATTATAAGAAGGTTGGAGAGTTACTGCATGAAAAGTATGGAAATATTTATTGGTCTCCTTGTGCAGCACATTGCTTGAATTTGATTTTAAAAGATATTGGTAGCTTGCATCATGTAGTAGAGCTTGCTAAGTCAGCATCAAAGGTAACAATATTTATTCACAATCATATTTTCTTATTGTGTTGGTTGAGAAAAAGGCAAGGGTGGACTGAAATAGTACATTCAGAATCTACTCGTTTTGTGGCAACCTTTATTACTTTGAAAAGTGTATATAATCATAAACATGATTTGCAAGCTCTTACTACAAATAAGCATTATGTGGATTCAAAGTTAACAAAAATTACTAAATGAAAAGAAACATCTTCTATCATTATGGATAACAAATTTTGGATTGATTGTTTAATCATGTTAAAAATAACATGACTATTAATAAGATTATTACGAGTTATTGATTCAGACAAAAAGCCATCTCTTGGTTATGTTTATGATGACATGTATAGAGCAAGAAAGACACTTAAAGGAATGTTTAAAAGTGTTAAAATATTGTATAAACCATATACTTACATTATTAAGAAGAGATGGGACGAACAACTCCACCAAGGTATCCACTTAGTTGCATATTTCTTAAATCAACATTTTTAATATGATCAAGAGACTTATTGTCGAAAACCTAAAGTAATGCAAGGATTAATTGAAATTATTAGAAATAAAGATATATGTCCCAAGCCTAAATTGGAAAAGAATGAAGTTAGAATATATCAAGATATTTTAGAAAGTTTTGGGAAGCCGATTGCACTCACTATGGCCAAAGAAATGCAACATGGTTAGTGAGTTTTTCAGAATTCCATTTATTTTTCCAAGTTCCTCACTATCTTTTTGACATATTTTTTGAAGTTAATTGAAATTTCATATATAGATGAATGGTGGAAGACATTTGGTTCTTGTGCTCCTAATTTATAAAAATTGGCTACTAAAATTCTAAGTCAAAGTTCTTCTTCTTTGGGGTGTGAAAAAAATTGGAGTATTTTTGAACAAATCCATACAAAAAAGAATAAATAATTTGGAACACTAGAGGTTAAATGATCTTGTCTATGTTTGTTACAATCTTAATTTGAGGAATATGTATGCTTTTTGAAAATAATTCTTCAACTATTATGTTATTGTTCTTAACATTAATACTTATATAAAATTTTATGTTTATTTGATAGGTTTCACCTTAAAAAAATAAATTATGATCCATTGAATTATTCAAGTATTTAGACAATAGATTTTTGGATAGTTGATAAAGAATGCATTCCTAAATTAAATTATGATGATTTGGAGAATGAAATATATAAAGATGATGCCATTCCTATTATTGAAGGAGTAAATATATCATCCAATAGGCCAATTAATAGTAAGTTAATTAGATTATAGTTATATTAATTATAAAGGTAAAAAAATAATTTATTTTATATGTGTGAATTGCAGATGCTAATGTGGGTCATGAGGCAACTAGCATAATAGATGAAAGACATGAAACACTTGAACATGATATTTTAGAAGCTTTTGGAGTGGATTGAGAGACAAACTTTGGGGAGGCTGCTTTTAATGCTGGATCCTTTGAAAGACAATATTTAGAGATGAATTTTAATATATTTGATTAGAATCTATTTCTTTTAAACTTATTTTAGAGATAAATTTTAATATGTGTTTGATATTTAGTTTTTAAGGGAAGTTTTTGGCTAAAGAATACAAAAATTATTTATTCGTCATATATCATTTTTATTGAATTATGAATGTCTCAATTTTGTTATGACTTATTATTTATTAGTGTTAATTATTGAGTGTTCTTCATCATAATTTATAATGTCTTTTCCTAGTTAGTTTAGCTTATATTCCCTTGTATATTTTATGTAGTTGATGCTAAATTACTAGTTTTATTTTAATTTCAACTCCTTCTTAGATAAGCAATTTCTTGAAGCTCTGGAAGGGGATATTTCAAAGAATTATTATGGTTACAAAAAAGGTTAGTATTTATATATTAATGCATTTAACTTTAAAATTGTAGGAGATTTTTTGCATATGATTTATATTTTATAATTTATTTCTCTCAAATTGCACATATTGTATCATTATTTGATCATGTAAGTCTCATATAGATAATTTTAATATTTATTATATCATTCGGTTCAACCCCTGTTTGACCCCAATTCAACCTTTAAGCTTTGAACCTGTCCATTTTCCTGTTCTATGACTGGTCTGATTTTCAGAACCTTGGAATATGTTGATTTACTTGTGATGTTCAAGATTAAATCACATGTAGAAGCAATTGGTTGTATCTTTGAATAAGAGACTCTTTAAAGAATTGGACTAGCATGTTCTTCTTTGTGAAAAATGAATGGGGTATTCTTAAAAAATTAAGAAAATTGTGGGAGCTACATATCCCTCTTCATGTTGCAGAAGGAGATATCTTGAGGGCTCTTAATATTAATAATGTTGTTGAACTTTAATATGAGGTTCATTAACTTAACAAAATATGTGATAGAAGAGTCCTTATTTAAGGTTAGTCTTTTTGTTCATGCCGAAGGATCCTATGCTCAAACGTTAAAGGTGTTGGATAAAGTTAAAGAGATAAGCAACCCATCATCAGAAGTTCGATCTAAATGTATTTTACATGGTCATAAAGACGACAGTATCTTCTTCAAAGATGAAGAAGGTGAATGATGGTTTAATAGTACCAACTAATAATGATCATTATGATTCATCTTCAATAAATCCTTCAAAAAATCATATTTCTGAGGAGGTTCTAACCATTCATGTACTGAGCTTTAATGAGCTAAAGTGTTGGTAAGTTGTTATTATTATTTTATCTATTTATGACTTCCAATAATATGCACACACACACACACACACACGCACACCTTTTTTAGATTTTGTAGAAAATAGATATTGATCTTGAGTTTAGGATGGTCTTGAAGAATTGGAAAACAGAGTTTGTAAAGATTAAGTATCTTCAAGGTGAATATAAGAGAATGTATGATGCTAAAGTTAAAAAGTAATAGCTTTAGAAAATCAACTGACTAAATGCAAGACTGAGTTATTAGCCATGGCAACTTCACTCCCTCTTCAGTGCTAAAAAGGTGATCGAACTCAAGATGAATTGGTGGAATCACAAGCCAAAAAAATAATTTTATAAAGAGTTTAGAATCTCTTAAAGTGAAGATGA
Organism: Cymbidium sinense; assembly: GCA_021442155.1. Taxonomy (NCBI): domain Eukaryota; kingdom Viridiplantae; phylum Streptophyta; class Magnoliopsida; order Asparagales; family Orchidaceae; genus Cymbidium; species Cymbidium sinense. The sequence continues at coordinate 93,247,291 of CM038222.1, read as the reverse complement.
TGTTTCTTGAAACAGATAATAAGAGATTACAAGCTCAACTATAACAGACGAAGTCTAGTTTATTAATGGTTAAAGTTGGAGCTAGTGTTAAGGTTGTAGAAGATTTCACAAATTCATTAGCTTCCAAAAGCATAATTTAGGATTATGTTAAAAAAGCTCTCCATCAAATATATGATGTTGAGGTGGATGACTTAAAGCGTCAATGCCATCAAAAAATTTTCTTCTGAGGCTTTCTAATAGGGGTTAGCTTTTTTGCATCGTAAGATCAGAGCAAATATAAATGATTTATCTCCAAATAAAGTTTTTGAAGATTCCTTTTTAAATGTAGAAGATGAGGCAAAGAGTGCTTTGCTATTATGAGATGACAATGAAGAAAATATTGAAATTATATGGCTGTATTTATTTCAAATATATAATAGATGTTTCTGGATGTTTGATTCTCTTTTTCTTCCATGTATAACTTTGTTTGGAATAATATGCTTTGTGCATGTTTATAATTTGAATCACAAACTCTCTTTATGTTGTGATTTATGATATTAAGATGAGAGTGCTCATCTAAAACTTCAACTTTTAATAAAAGATATTAAAAAATTCACCAATAAGTTTTGACATATCCGAGGTTATTGTTAGCTTAAACTTTATTAACTTATGAAAGAGATTAGATTGAGTCCCCCAGGGATCAATCAATCTTATATTAAGGTAGAGTGAATGAAAAACATATTCTAGAAGAAGGTATTATGATTACAACTTTGTTTAAAAAAAAGCTAAAACATATAATATAATTATTGATAATATTTGCATAGGCTCTTTATCTTCCAAGTCCAAGGTAGCATCTTTCTATCTAAATTGTTGAATTTAAATTATTAAGGTTTAACCATTGCAATTACCACATAAGGTCCTTCTTAGTTAGGAAAGAATTCGTTACATTGAGGCTTTTTCCTGCTACTTCAAGACTTTGTAAGTCTAAATCTCTTATAGGGATTGGTCAAGGTTTAACTTTTTGTTTGAAATAATGAGTGATTCTCTATTGGTAGTCAACACTTTTAAGCAAAGCTACATCTCTTACTTTTGGAAAAGGATTGACATTATGTCATAGTTTCTCTTCATTATTATTGGCATCATAGGTTTGGACTATAAGATTTTTTATATCGATGTCAACTGAAATGATAGTTTCTATTTCAAAATATAAATTATATGGTGTTTCTTCAATTAGAGTTCTCGAAGTAGTACGATATGTCCATAGTACATTTGAAAGTTCATCTGCCCATTGCCCCTAGCTCTTTTAAGGTGTGTTTTAATCCTTTAAGAATTATTCAATTTGTAACCTTAGTTTGTCCATTTGTTTGAGGATGAGTCAGAACTGTGTGAATTAATTAGATATGTAAATATTTACAAAAAGATATGAACCTCTTTCCTTCAAGCTGAGTTTTATTATCTATGATGATTTTTATAGGAATACTGAAGAGGCAAAATAATATTTTTCTAACTAAATTATTTTACATTAATCTCAGTAATTTTCACAAGTGGCTCAGCTTTTACCCATTTTGTAAATAATCAACAGACAAAATAATAAATTTGTGTTGTCCTATAGCTATTGGGAAGAGTCCTATAATATCAATTCCCAACTTAGTGAAAGGTTAAAGGCTTTGGAGAGATGAAAGTTCTGCTGGTGGAAAATGATTAAGATTGGAGTGCATTTGATAATTATTACAATTTCTTATAAAATCTAACACATCTTTGTTGACCTCATTTTTGGATAAAGTTAGCAATTAGGTCCCTTAATCTTAGATTAAGAGTTCCCTAATTAGGCATTTAGGATATTGAACTTAGTGACTAAATAAATAAATAAATAAATAAATAAATAAATAAATAAATAAATAAATAAATAAATAAATAAATAAATAAATAAATTAATTAATTAATTCAAATTAAGTAAAATTGATTAATCAAAATCATCTCAAATGGTCAACTAAACATAATTAAACATAAATATAAGTCCTAAAATAGTTAAAGAGGCTAAGAGATCCAACTTAAGCCATTTATATCAAATGAATCAAACTAAGCTAAACCACATCAAACCTAAATAAACTTAGAATCAATTGGCCTCCAAATTATCTATTAAACAATTAACATTAATTAAAACTCAAATATAAATAAATTAGTCAATAATAATAATAAAATCAAACATACTCAAATAAATTTAAACCAAATCTAAAGCCAAGTGTTATGCATTTAATATTTTTAAGCTCAAATCCAAATCAAATGGGTGCTCAAATTCATAACCCATTTAGACTTAAGTTGGGTAGCAAATTAGCAAAAGAAATGGAGATGAGGTGGCCAAGAGAGATAAGATGTAGCCATGGGGAAGAAAGACACCAAAATAATGAATGAAGTCAACCCTTACCCCCTTCCTCCATACCCTCTCATTTCATCATTCAATTGAATTGGATTTACTCCAATCAATTGATCACCTCCACCAACTACATTCCAAAATTCCCAATCAATTATAGCAGCAATATTGGACTTTAGCAAAAAAAAAAAAAAGGAGAAAAAGAAAAAATGGCTCTTAGCCAAGAAGAAAAAGGAAGAAGAGAAAGGCTCAGGAGGAGGATCCATTCCAACACACTTCTGAAGGAGGGAGGAGCTCGATCGACCCTTTTCCAAGATCCCTCTCCACCGGCAAGCCAAAATTTGGCCTTAGCCAGTAGCTAATCTCATGACCAAATAGAAAAATAGGGGAGGAGTGATCCGTCTCCTCAACTGGCCATTTCTTTACGTTCTATGAGTGAAGATGAACCCAACCGAGCTCACACCCGACGACCACACTGTAGACGAGCTAGAGAACGACTAAGGCCGATGGAGAACGGATGAAGCTTGGTCAAATTGATGATTGGTGGAGAACAACCAATGCCTTCAATCAATCACCAATTGAGTATTGAATACAATCCAACCACCAATTGAAGCCAAGTTAGTCAAATGAAACCAATTGACCCATTTGACCAAAATTGACCTAAATGGTCAAATTGAACCAAATCTTGTTCTAATTCAAATTAATTCAATCCAACACTTACAATCACTCCCAAATGATCAATCAAACATAAATTAACCTCTCACTCAAGCCAATTTGACCAATTTGACCAAATTGGTCAACTTGATCCATTTGGCCTAAATGAACCTATATGAGTCAAATTCAAATCCACTTTAAATTGGATCAAACTAATTGCACCAATGCATTCTAAATATCCAATTAAACTTAATCCAATCGCCCTCTTGACCCATTTTGATCAATTGGTTAACCTAGCTCAAATGAACCCAAATTGACCTATATGAGTTAAGTTGACCCAAAGCCTACCAAATCAAGTTCAAACCTTGTCAAACTTGGCATGACTCATCTTTAGTTCCCCATTGACCTACCCAAGTAAACCCAACCTATGGTGAACCCAGTTTGGCTTGAATCAAGTGAACTAAGGGTCCCAAATAAGATAAAATCCCTATTTGGAAGGCCTACCCACCTCCTCTACTCATGACAACTAACTTTAGCCTCTTTGGACATAGACCTACTGATTCAACCTAACCTAAGGTTGTTGAGTGCAACCCTTGCCCAAGGGGAGGACCTCCTCCCCTTGGCCAGCCATTAGTCCACCTTAAAAGAGGTGTACACTCCATGATAGGCCACTAAACTCCCTCACCCACTAAAGCACCTCCAAATCATCAGTCCCCTACCACCTCCGGCCATATACGCCGGCTGAATAGCTACCAAAGGCTGAACTAATCCCATGCCTTGATTCACTTAGGGAGGAGGGTATACTCTTTCTCATCCACTCAAACTTTACACAGATCATCTTTAGAGCATTTCGAGTAGCCCCTAAGCATCTTTAGAGCCCCTCATCCCTCTGATCACTGGTGAGATTTAGCCCTATTCAAACATAAGAGCCCATTCTTTCCAAATTGACCAAACCTCCACTAAAGCTAAATTAGCCCACACCTTTACCTCACTCCGGTGAGTCAAATGAATCAAATTTTGATCGATTCGAGCATCAGAAGCCACTCCAAGACCAACTTTGGCTAGCTTCATGGTAGTGCTTGGTCCAAAGAGCAACTAACGAGGAGGCAGCTCATGAGCTTCTCAATAGGGCTTCACCTCTTCAAGATGAAGCCACCTCAGTTGACAAATCATTAGTTTTGAGCTCTGATGAGATAATTTCTTGCCAACCGTAGAAAACCACAGGATATTTGGTCCTTTATGAAAGAAATTGTCATCTCATGTGAATCTCATCGTAGGATCCCTTAGAATTACCCTTGATCATTTTGGAGTTGAATCCACCATCGAACGAGCTTTAACGAGCTCAAATTCAACAGCGAAAGGTGGACAGTGTCCGTCTTCCATTTCGGGGTTGTGGTGGATCATCGATCATTCGTTCTGCATGATTAGGACGGATGACCATGATTAATTGGGCTAGAATTTCTCAAAATTTTCTATTAAAATCATGAGATTAATCTTCTTCGTCCGATCTATGATCGGACAGTTGAGATGAAAACACATCCACTGCCGCTGAGTCAACAACCATGTTAGATGATTTAAATAACCAATCCCGTGGCACCACGTGGAAAACACTATCATGTGACATCGATTATGTAAATGAATTAATTAGGATTTAAAATGTATTTTAATTAACTAGAATTTCAAAAATTCATAATTATTTATAAAAAAATTAGAAAAATATAAATAACCCATTTTGGAAAGCTTAGATAGAGGAGAATCCAAGAAAAATAAAATCCCTAAATATTATCCATTTAATAGTAATTAATTAGGATTTAAAGTTTTAATTAATTTCCTTAATTAGGCCATAATCACTTGGTTAATTAACTTGAGATTTGACATGTTAAATATATGAAATTACCTCTACCTCCCATAATTGTTTTGGGTTAATTTCTTAAGTGGATTAGGAGAATCTAAATTTTATGCCCTAATTGCCTCTTGTATGTATTTAATAATTAAAATAAAAAATTATGAATTTGATTACAGAATGCTAATTAATCAATAAGATAGTAAATATGATCATAAATAATAATTATGGCCCCTCATTCTAATTATTTTTCAAAATTCTCCTTAGTGGCCATAATTAATTAATTAATTAAGTGATTAAAAATGAAATTCACAAACGTGAAATTGTCATAATTAATCAAGATACCTATTTGAATCCTCCATATATTCTTAGTTAATATAAGGATTTTTAATTAAATCATGATTCTCCATGGGTGATGAGAATTATGAAAGTAATTAGCTTAATTCTCTTAACTTAATTAATTATTAAACATGGGCCTAATTGCATTAGAATCCTTAGGATATTGTAAATTTTATTTTCCAAGCATATCATCATGATTCATGGGCTTTTACTTAATAACTAATCAAATAAGAAATTTCCTTTTGGGAGGGTAATTAAATAGATTATTAATGGGCCAAACTTAATTAATTCATAAGAGATACTTAAATTATCTTTAAATTTATTAACAAACAAACATGGAGATGGGTTGAACACTAACTCTCACATCTCCTCTTTAGGATTAAATAACTCAAAATCATAAAACTAAATCCTAAAAAACTTTGATTAAGCTTAATGTATGTGTTTTTGTCCTTAGGTTTTAATGAAGCCAAATATGCCATTTGATAATGTATAACTATTGTACTTCAATTATCATAAATTTGCATGCCATATGTTTCATACACTCATATTTTAAATTAAAAAAAGAAATGTTGCTTTCAATCGCATGATGTGGGAAGATATAAATATATGGAATGACTATTATTACTAATAAATCTCAAAATTTTTCTCTCTTTAATCAATAATCATATGTTAGTTGTTAATTAAATAATTTAAATCTAAGCTTTATTTTTGTAAATTTCAATTATAAATTGTAAAATAAAGTAAGGTTTACTTGTCTTTCATGCTTAGAAGGGTAACAACTTGTGAATTTTTATGATTTCATTTTGTATTTATATATGTGTATGCGTGTATTTGGGCTAATAAGTATATAGTCTGGAAATCCAAGGAACACGAGGCTTTAGTAGCCCTAAGGAGGTCCTAGATAACCTCTCTTCCCTGGTTAACAAAGGCACATACTTGTATGGCTTTTTATACATTTAGACATGTGTATAAATATGAAGTGAAACTCCTTTTGTTATAAAATTCATGCATGTTCATACTTCAAGTGTGTCAAAAAATATACATACACACACACACACACACACACACACACACACACACACACAAATATATATATATATATATATATATATATATATATATATATATATATATATATATATATACATACATGTATAAAACTAAAAATGGAGCAAAAATAAAATAGTGATGTATATTGATAATGAAGCTAACATAACAAAACATTACTATTTGATTATGATTTGGCTTCATTAATCTTAAGATGCATTTCATGTTTAAATAAGATTTATTAAGTCAAATCCAAACTTATGTTTAATTAAAATTCATAAAGGTTTCATTAAAAGGCTTAAAAGTCATAAAAATTCATTCTTTAGGATCAATCTAAGGTTGGGATTAAAGAGAATTAACTCTCCTTTTTCTCTTTATAATGTTAAATTACAATTAAGGAACAAAAAAAAAGTATATATTTTAAAATCTTATCTAAACTTTAAACAACCTAAAGAATAACCACCCTTAATAAGGAATTTAAATATTCAATCATTAAAAAAATCCTAACTTTAAAAGCCCAATTTAGACATATCACACTTGGTCTTAGCACACACATTAGAGTACTAAACCACTTATCTTAGCACTATATTAGGTTGATGATAATAGTAGTGTGATGTTTTATTTTGTGATGTAATATTTTAAACTGGATGTTAGGATTGTTTGTGCATAGTCTGTATGTTAGGATGATATTAGATTAATGATGTTTTATGTAGAGGATTGTGCTTAAGATACCATTGTAATAATAAAAAATATAAATGCTTCTTGCTTGCAGCTGCTGTTAAGTCTCTGAGGATAATCCATTAGGATAGGTGGGCTTGGTTACCCAAGGGCAGAGTACTAAGTCCAAATGTTTGAAATAGAACTGCTCGATTTATATGTTTGTTAAGCTGACTACTATTTTGCAGGCGTAGTTAGATTTTTATTTATGTAAAAATATAATTTTTGCATTAGGAATAGGATTAGTGCTATGGGATTTAGGATGAGCAGTGGCTAGAAAGCATAGACATGGGAGGCTCTATAAAGGTATGAATGTTCAAGTCCAAGGAGAGGATATGAAGATGAGGAATTGAAGACCCCCCATAGCTTTATTTTATTATAATTTTAATTGTAATCTAGGTTATATAAGGGTAACACTCGGCTAACCAACTATTTTTCTTTTTTGGGGTGTATGATGGTACCCGGCTGCATTGACCTCTTATTCTTTTATGAAATTGATTATTCGATTGTTATATTTACTTTGATTGTGTAATATAAATGATATGCTTTTCATAGGTTTCTTTAAGTTTAATTGTTTGATGTGTAGCTTGGATGCACTAGACTCTTTAAAAAAAATTAATCAACTCATAATCTCATCAAAAAATTTAGGATGTTAATCAAGAAAATAAAAGATTTAGCAATCCCTTAGTTGTATGGTTGTATGTTACAATATCATGCATGCATATTATTTTGTTCTTATGAGTAGTGAATCTCTATTCTTGCATGATAGGGAATAGGCTTGACTTGTGAGGGTAGTCCCTTATAGTGGAGAAGACCCCTTCTATCTGATTTAGCCCATAATCTATTTTCATCATGCATTTAGTCATAAACTCTCTCAAGCTTGAGTCCAAAATGATGAGTAAAAAATGAAATACAAATATGTAAACTTTATTGCATTAGCATAGGTCATAATTTACACACCAATCATGATCTAATCTCTTAGAGAGTGAGTTTAGGATTTTCAATTTTTTTTGTAATTAATAACAACCCACCTATCTTGTATTTACATATGACTAACACATATAATTTTAAAATTATATGAGGTGTTAGCTGGCAGTCACTCTAGGCAGTTGTAAGTCCAAAAGAGTCGAGATCAGTCTATTATCCTAGTAGAAGTGAACCAATATATCTCATTCCCCTAAGAAGAATTAAGTCGAGCTCTTAGCTTGTGCAAGAGCACTCTTGGTATAGGTTTAGAGGCTTCTTATTTCTGTATGAGTACAAGTCCTCACCTCTTAGGCATTTCCATAATCTTGTGTTGTTGGAATCTAAGTCCTAGCATTCTAATAAAACTTCAACTCAAATAAATAATTTTCTCTCTTTAAAAAATGTAAAGCCTTACTATAGAGTAGATTGAAGCTCTCATTAGGCTTCTTAATATCATGTGTGCTTCCTACTCATTCTCGTTTGGAATCTGCTAAGAACTTTATCTATTTGAGCTCTTCCCAATTACTTTCTAAAATAACCAATTCTTTGATTATCTACCTTTGAAATATTTGGAGACATTAGTTGACTACTTTAATCGAGAGTGTTCTTAAAAAATCTCCATTTCCTAGGATGTAATTAACTATGAAAGCTTACTTCCTTAGGGAACTAAAGAACCTAGCATAAAAAAAATCCTACTTTACTTATCCAAGTAAAGTAGGGAAAATATCTCTGGTATATATGCAGACCCATCTACCTTAGGAGTTCTTATTGGGTGATTGAGTCCATTATAGGATGGTGTTTTTATCTTTCAAGATAATACATTATTCCTTAGATGATGTACTCGATCATTTCAGTATGTACTCCCTAAGATCTCGTGGTGTCCCTATGACTCCAAATAAGAACACCATAAATTTTCTAGTTTCCATTGGGGAAAGTTTCTTTCTATCTTTAATAATCAAGTAATGTCTTCAAATATCGATAGTGGACTTATACTTTCATATAAGTCCTAAGGCTTCCCTTCATTCCATTGGATTCCTTGCTCATTTCATCCTTGGGTAAGTGTTGCCAACATCACCTTGGTTCTAGAACCTCTCTCTAGTAGGTTCTAGAACTCCTATTGGGTCGCCCAATAGGCGAAGCCAAAAAAAATCATACATAAATAACTCATGCAATCTCAAAGCTAACAAATCATTGAACCTATTGTTCTTTCCCAATTGACAAATTCAGGTTTATTAATCATTACAAATTCACTTGGACTCACTTCATTAGTGGACTTCAAAGTAAGAGAGAATAAGGGTTCAAACTTAAATTTAATCATTGAAGAAAGAAAAAAAATCAAGTTTGCTAACCCATTGCCACTTTTTCAAATAGAAATACAACCTCAATCCTTTTAACAACTACACCATGTCTTCTAGAAAGCTCATTTCTCTTTCACCTCGAGGTGTGGATTTGGCCATAGATCAGGCTATAGTCACTAATGCACCTATCATCAAGTTTGGCATGGGCTTCGAGCACTTCAAGATCACTTGTGATAACCCTGCCCTTAGCACTATCAGTAGAGAGGAGATGCCTAAGAAGAAGCCACTTTTATAATTTGACTTATAGTCTGATATTGAGTTTCCTTCTTTGAAGAGGAAGGCTGCAGAGGTTCCCTTGCCATGAGTCCTAGTTGTGTCAACTACTAGAGTAGTTAAGATTAACACCACCTCTTTGGCAACCCCATCCTCCAATGGATAATTAGGCATTGCATCAGAGGTGGTCCCATATACATTTGAGGTAGGTGCTAGATCTGACCATGGCCCATTGACCAAGTCTCATTGTCAAAATAAGAACTAAATGATTAATAGGTACCATGAATGCATGGTTGAGAAAGTTGAGTTAGCCTCCTATGTAGTTGAGGAGAGTTCCCCCTATGAGACCTCTCCCCACCTTAGCAGCAGTAGGTTTCACCCTCTTTTAGCTGCAGTGGGAGAAGAGGATGCCAGAAGGATAACAATATCACCCCCACTATCCTTTGAGTATGAGACATTGGATAGGAAGAGGAGGAGACCCTATGCTGGTCTGAGGTCCATGCTTAAGAGAGTAGGGAGAGTCCACATATAATCCGAGTCTTCCATGATCAATGATTTGAAATAAGTCATCCCTAGGAGCGTCAGGGATCAGATCCATAGGGAGAGGGCCAGAGAGGCCAAGGTAGCAGCCCAGGTGGGCAAGAGAGATAGAAGGTGATTCACTAAGCAGTCGATGGCCTCAGCTTTGATAGATCACCATCCTAGTCAATGGATTGATATAGTTAGTCATTTTGACATCATAGTTATCATTGGTTCTGATTAGTGAAGGAAGACCTTAGAAAATGTGCGCCCATGCCACTACCATCACACTACTCTACTAGTCGTCCACTATCACCCATCTATGTAACACCATATGAAGTCCCCACCAAATACCAGAAGTCCACATAAGGGAAGAAAACTCCACCCCTGGTGATATGATTGCAGCCCAAGGGCCACAAATCATCCTCTCACACTAATGATGTGAGGTCGAGCTCTTCTATTCGGCCTTCCACATCATCAATGGAGAAGGAGTGGAGGCCTACGAGTATTGCCATTGCCATATCAACCCAATAGGGTGAAGAGAAAGGTGATGGGGAGAAGAGGGATGAAGAGAAGGTCCCCATGCTAGTTGAGCCAATTATGGTCAGTACCTCCTTAACCCATGATATTCGACATACCCTTCCTTCAAGTGATCACATGGTAGAGGATCATGACCCATGATATGTCCCTATAGATCCCAAAAATATAAATTACCATTCTTTCGAGGAGATCTTAGTCGAACATAAGGTGGCCATCAAAGACATAGAGAGGGAGGAGAGTGATGAAGAGAAGGTTGACTTTGACATAGAGGAAGATGACCTTTTAGATGAACCGATAGAGGTGCACATGGTAGAGACTAGAATCTCTTCCCATAGAGAGCAGCATCATAGCACTGAAGCACATGGAGCTATAGTTGAGGAGGGTGATGCATCGGACTCAACTCAGTGATTATTGCACCAATGAAGTAAAAGGATGATCAGATAGATTGCATGGAGAGGAGAATGGATAAATTTATGTCAGTTGTCTTAGCACTTTGAAGTCAGATAGTAGCACCCAGTCTATCTCTGTAGATACCGACAGACCTGAGTTAGCACATATTGTAGATCAACAGAAAAATACTACTATATTAGAAGAAGATAACGACAACCTTCATAGGAAGGGTACAAATAGCGTGACTATTTAGGAGAGTGACATCAAATAGATGGTGGAATAGCAAGTGAAGGAGGCATTGGCGTAATCCCAAAAGGCCTCATCAATTCCAAAGGGTAGACCCTACCTATAGAAATTTGATGTGGTTTAACACCCCAAGGTTGGTTTTATGCCACCATCCTTCAAAGTATTTGATGGCAATAGAAACCCAGGAACCACATTGCACATTCAGACCCAATTATTGCAATGCAAGTGGTAGCGATGCTTTACTCTTCAAGTAGTTCATTAGTAGCCTTTCTAGAGTCAGTTTTGATTGGTATGCCAAATTACCCAACTGTTTAGTAAAATCTTTTGCAGAGTTAGAGTAGCTTTTCATCAAGAGATTTGTAGGAGCTTAGCAAAAGGTAACTGTAGGGGACTTTATAATAGAGGAACAAAAATCCAATAAGTCCTTTACTGATTATATTCTCAGGTGGAGAAACCCAAGTATGAAATGTGAACCACAGCTCCAAGAGCAGCTTTCCATTGAAATTCTTCTCAAGAATATTCATGGCCCAGGTGCTTTCATGCTTTAGGGATTTACAATTAAAACATTTGAAAAGCTATTCAGCAAGGTGGCTAACCTACAAGAGGAAGCTAAGTAGTTGTCCTTCTCAAACTAATAATGTAAGTCAAAGCCCTAGAAGGTATTTGAGATGAAGCCAAGATTAGTGGTAGCAGTGGATAATGGAAAGCAACCCATGAGAGCATACCTTGAGAGGTCATGAGTTTAACAGTAGCCATTTTCACCTCCTTTTCCACCTGTCCGACCACCACAACAACCTTCATAGTAGCTCTACTAGTTTCCACCACTAGGTAGCTACTTTTCACCTACTTTTGCAGACAAGTTAAACAAATTGTACTCATTCACGAGAAAGGTAGTTTGAAATTTTTCAAAAACTTTCTTAAGAAGCCTGACTTTTAGCTACATGAACCTAGAAGTGTGGTGATGAAACTTACAGTTAGGTAATGTCTCAGAGGATTATTTTACTTTTGAAGATTGGCTTGAATGTAGTTATAAGTCAGGATCCATTGTGATACCCAAAGAATACTTAGCAACCTCGAAGCTCTATCAAAGTAATCTATATAGAATCATCAGATCCTCTCAAGACTAATGAACATTGGGATATCTCCCTATCTCGTACTTCTAGAAGAATTATCTCTAAAATCAAGAAACTTTCTCTATAGGTGCTCATTTCCGCACTTCGAAGGTCGCGGTTAAAGGACAACTTCGAGGGTAGAGGCCTAACAGTAGTAGCAATAGCCACGATGCATTCGGGATAGCTCCTTAGCACAACCACCATCCGAGTTCAGTATTTCTACCTCCACCACCACAACTACCACTTCTACCAGCTCTCTAACCACCTCTAAGAGTGTTATATTAGTGGATGAGGGCCCCAAACCATTCATTCTGCTTACTATATTTGATTTCCATTTGTACCTACAAATTTAAAGAAATCAATAAAAAAAAGATTCAGCTTACATTCTGTCTCTCTTCGGCGATCTTATTGACCTCATTTTTGGATGAGAAAAAAATTACTTCCAAAACTAGTAATTATGATACCTAATCTTAGATTAGGAATATCTTAATTAGATACTTAGGACACTTCACTTAGTGATCTAATGCACCTTTCTAGGATCTAACCCAACAAAATTGGATAGACCTACACCAAACCCAAACTCAAAATAATTGGAATCTAAAATGTGTTTGAACTTAGATCAAGGTGAATAGGGTAATTAACCTAATTTCCTTATTTTGTCTTAAAATCATTTAAACTTAAATAATTTTAAACAAAATAAAAACAAATGGAATCAAATTAACACCATAAATAAATTCAAATCCAAACTAAGGTCAGAAAGTGGTAGACCTATTTAACATAGGTTAGACTTAGGTGGGTTCCACTAAGTTAAAGGTCTCATTCCAAATGGTTTAAATAATAATATATTTATGTTTAAACATGAATTTAAGAGAATATATATCCAATAAGGTCTTAATTAAGCTAAATAGGTCATTTTACCTAAATGGATCTAAGTGGACCATATGGGATTCAAATCCAAATTAAACCAGAATCAACACAAATTAATTGTCCAAAATTATTTGAAAATGATAATCAAACATAATTCAACCCATCATTACGTTCAATTTGACTTAATGAATCCAAACCTAACCAAAGTTAACCCATAAGACTAAGATGGACCAAATTGGGTTTTAAACTTTAAGGGGCTATTTGGGGTCACTTTTGTTTATTATTTTTTATTTTTATTTTGTTTTGTTTATGTTTTTCTTAAAAAACTTATTTGTTTGTACTTGTTGTTTTTAAAAATAAAAAAAATAAAATCACATAAAAATACATTAAACAAGCATATTTTTAGAAATAATATAAAATAAAAAGAAAATAAAATTGATTCCAAATAGCCCCTAAGTAAATGAAATTGATTGATCAAATGCATTCCAAAACCTTGGGTCAACATAATTGAATAGCAAATACATTGTAATTGAACCAAATAAGCCATTTGACTCAATCCAATTCAACCCAGGTTCACTTGAACTATAATGGATATAACATGTTATAAAGCAATAAATATTCATAAATTTTATGTTATCCTTTGATTAAGAACATCATAAAGAGTTGAATTGATGTAATTGAAGCTTTTATCTAATGTTAATCCATCCAATGGACTATGTTAGATTAACTTTAATAAAAAAGTTCTTAAATGGCACAATTGAATTGAAGTTCAAACCCAATCTCTTGGAATGCACTTGAACCCATCCTAAAATGAATTTAGGATGATTGACAGTCAAATTTGAATAGCATAATTAAATCCAAGTCAAGCCAAAATGATGGAATATGCCATGGCAAAGAGGGATTGCTTGGAGACAAGAAAAACTTCCACAATCCACTCATCCCGTTAGCATCTCACCTCTTCAGCATTGGACAATTGTTAAACTTCTAATGATCCTCTAGCCTCCAAGAACATCAATTAGTCATGGTTGACCAAGGAGGAGGAAAAAATCATAAGGAACTGTCGGCGTCTAATGGCAAGTCAAGCTAGAGAAGTCATAAGGTGAAATTAAGCATTCCACCACATCCCTTGAGTGAAACGAAGTCGAGCATACCCATACTCCATTTCCTTCACCTCCAGGAAGTCAGATAATGACCAAGCTCACTGGAATCCATCCGTGCATTGGTCTAGAGGTTGATCCACAAGGGGGCAACCCAATTGATTCTTCCCATAGCTTCGTCACAACATTTCAAAGCTATTAGAGTCAAACCCGTCATCGGAGATTGCTGGAATCGATTGACGCCATTAAAGCCACCCCTCAAGCTTTTGGTTTTGGTCTTTTTTGAAGTGAAGTTGATCTCATGGGAGATCAAACCATATAGATCCCTTTGTTTTAGTTCATTGATCATTTTGGAAGTGAAATCGAGCGATTTCAATGTTTGGATCGCCATAAATCACCTCGAATCAATGGACGGCTCTCGACTCTTGCCATCACCAAAAGAGGTGGAATCTCTGCCGTATGTTTCTTTTATTAAGAACATGTGGCCGAGATTTAGTCAGATCATATGATTTAATCCCTTAAGAAAATTGTTGGAGAAATCTATATCGTGGGCCCAATCCCGCATGCATTGCCGCTTTAATGTGGGATCCACGTGGAAAAATAACGCGGTGCCACATATACAGCGACGCCATGTCAGATCCACGTGGATCCGATGCATTTAAAGATGAAATTTGGCATTTTTGAAATTAAATAATTATAGAAAAATTGGAAAAACTTTAAAAAAGCTTAATAAATTAAATATTAAGCAAAAAAAATCAAATAAAAGCTCTATGAATTCATCTTAATGAAGGAGCTCATTAAAATTAAAATCCACAATTAATTTTTGGGTATTTTTGCATTAATTTGGATTTGAATGAAAAATTTCAAACCAGAATTAATCCTAAACCACTGATTAAAATAATTTAAAATTTTGGGGATTTGAAATTGGTGTAATGATACACATTAGATGAATTTTTTATAATTTATTGAATAATAAATCTAAATATAAATTTTGAATCCTAAATTTTAATTTTAATAAAATAAATTAAATTTGAACAAAATATATTAGGAAAAGTATGAAAATAATCTAAAGCATCATAACACACCCTAATGAACTTAAATAAACTATTAAAACCCACTAAAACTTAGTAAATCACAAAATATCATAATTTAGCAATTACTTGAATTAATTAATTCAAATAATTAACCTGAACTTAAATAAATCATAATAAATCAATCAAAACTCCATAAATTATGAATAAATCCTCCATAGATGCATCTTCTAAAAGGGAATCAAGGAAAAATAAAACTGTTAAATAATCTTAATTAAATTAGTCTTAATTTATATTTAATATGATAATTAAAACTTTAATTTATATCAAATTATACATTTGATTTAGGTGAAATTTTAGAGAGATCAAATTGGCAAGGAGCCTCCACCTGCCATAAAATGTTTGTACCCAATTAACCTCTAGATTGGGAATTCTTGAATTTCCAAATCTTTAAGTCAATTTAAAAGAAATAATAATAAACAAATATCACAAAAATTACAAAATCTATAACATAAACTTAAAATATCATAATTGACATGAGAACACTTAAATAAAAATGTACAAGCAATTTGAAAGTAAAGAAATTGAATTAAACATAAGTTAAGGATTAAGAATAAGTGAAAAATGTGGAATTTAATTACATTCCAAAATTAATAACCAATTAAACCATGATAAATCCATTAATAAACTAAAATACAAAGTTCACTAACATCTAAAATTTATAATCTATCAACATATAAATACATTAAGGCTATTTAGATTAAGGAATAAAATGACTACAAATGTAAATGTGAAAATATTAGGATTAATTGAACTAGAAATGTCATAAAAGTTAAATAACCTAAGGTAATTTTGATTCACATAACAAAATAATAACAACTCTTCATAAACTTCTTAGGTCATGATGAATAATGGTAATTACCTTGTGTTAAATAATAAAAAGAACTTTTTAAATACCATAATCATCATTCTCTTTAAGTTGATTGAAATGAATTGAATTATTCTATAATACATAACTTGGAATCAATCATCTTAATCCAAGTTCATTAGTAAGCATTAGAAAAACTAATGAAATAAATGAATTGAAATAAGAGAGATAAAAAATAATAAAATTTGAATAATCAATTCAAGAAGGCACAAATTATACAAATGGGTAAATTGAATAATATTAAACTTAAGATTGAATGTAAATTTACTTAAGTTAATAAACATCAACAAAATGAACAAATGAAATCAACCTGAAAAACAAACATGATAAATACATCCAAATATAATAAGTAAACTAAATCATCCCAAAAGTAAATGAACCTAAATTAAACAATTAAAATGAATATAACTTAATAAAACAAAAAGATAAAAGATAAAAGATAAAACATAAAGTTAAATTAAATAGAACATAAAGGTTTACCCTAAACTAAATATAACAACACTGATGAATAAAATGGAAAAGAATGAAATGCATTAATCTAAATATGTTTGATTGACATAATGAAAACACATTAAACAAAAAAAATACATATTAAATACGAGCATTAACAAAAGGAATGAATGATAAATAAAATAAAAAAAGAAATTAGAAGAAGAATAAAATTTCAAAAGAATTTGTGGTGTTTGTTTTCGGTTAAGTGTGTATGGGGGACACCATGTAGATCTGAGGGTGTACTTATTAAGGTTATCGGGTACAACTTCAAGGAATGGTGCACTATCTCGAAATATAAAAATCTCCACCCTACAATGGTCCTAATCACCTAATAAGGACTCCTAAGGCATTATGGGTCTTCAAATATACCAGAGATTTTCCCCTACTTTATATAGATGAATAAAGCAGGGTTTATTTAAACCGGGTTCTAAAGTTCCCTATGGGGGCAAGCCCCCATAGTTAATTACATCCTAAGGAAGGTGAATTTCTTAGGAATACTCTCGATTAAAGTAGGCAATGGTTGTCTCCAAAGATTTGAAAGATAGGACTATCAATAAATTGTCTATGTTTGGAAAAATTAATCGAGATAGATAAAAAAGAAGAGACTTATTATAGAAGCCAAAGGGAGATGAATAGGAAACTCTCATGATATTAGGAAATATAGTAAGCATTCCAATCTATCCTATGGTTGGGCTTTATATGTTTGAAATTGAGAGGATTGATTTTATTGAAGTTCGGCATTTTATTAGAAAACTAGGACTTATAATCGCATAACACAAGATTATGAGAATACCTATGAGGTGAGGATTTATGCTTGTAGCTCGAAGAAAACAACTACCTCAGATTCTAAATCTAGGGAGCTTTGACAAGAACCAAATCATGACTTAAATATAAGCGAAGATGAGTTTACCTCCACAAAAGAGGATAAACCACCTGACTGCTAGGCTTACCACCACCTGGAGTGACAGCCAGCTAACTCTTTCTATGCTTTAAAACTATGTAGACAAGTCATATGATTTTGCAAGATAGTTAGGTTGTTCTTATTTAGAAAGAGACTAAAGTCCTTAAACCCATTCCCTAAAGAGACTATAGCATGAGTGGTATGATTAATGACTTAGTCTAATACAAATCTTTTCAAATTTTATTTGATTTTAGACTCTTCATTTTAACAAAAGGTTATAGAATTTTTATATGCCTAAATGCATATTGAAATTAGATTATTGGCTAAATCAATGAGAAAGGGGTGTTTTCCACCACAAGGGATGCCCTCACAGGTCAAGCATTTTCCTATCGTGCAAGGATAAAAATCTTCTATTTTTAAGAGAGAAATAATATGATATGCATGTTATGAAGCATTCAGCCATTCAACTAAGGGATTGCTAACTCTTTTAATTATCTTGATATAATTCCTAGGCTTTATGTGAGGTTATAAGTTATTTAGAAATTTAATTATGAGTTGTAGTTGGGTAGAAAATTTATTTTTCTCTAAGAGCCTAATCGCATCCAAGCCATACAACAAACACCAATAATAAAGAAACTACAAAAAGGCATGCCATTTCTAATGCATAAGCTAAACATAACATCAAACATTTTATAGCTACCACAAAATAATAAAAGGCCAGTGTGGTCAGGTGCTACCGTACAACCTGAAAAGAAAAATGGGTAGCTGAGCTCTACCCTTATACAACTCGGATTACAAAAGAATAATTACAATTAAGGATGAATACATCTTATGGGGGTCTTCATCTTCTTTCTTTATATCTCCTCCATTTCTTCATTTTGGTTTGCTTGCTCCAAAGGTATCACAGAGGCCTCCCAAGGCAAAGCCTTCTAGCCTCCGCTCATCCTAATCCCCCAAAACACTAATCCTAATTCTTAATACATAATTACATTAAAAATAAGAAAAGTAAATCTAATTACACATGCAAAATAAGTGTTAGCTAAACACACCATATAATAAAGCAGTTATATGTATGATTTGTACTTAGCACCCAACATATGGGTAACCAAGTCCACCCGTCCTAATTTAGATTATGCTTAGGGCTTGAGCAACCTGCAAAAGAGAGCATTTATATTTATTTTAAGTACCCTTTAAGCACAATCTCATGCAGAAAATATAATTAGGCTAATAATGGCCTACCATCGAGTCTACGAAGCATACACCCTAATATCCAGCCTACAACAATACATCACAAAGCAAATATACATCAAATCATGCACCACCCTAATATAAAGCTAGAAGTGGCGACTTAATCTAATGTGTGTGTGTATTAAGGCTTGTGTGGTATGTCTTAACTAGGCTTTAGATTTAGGATTTTCTAAGTATAGAAAGGTTCAATTTAAAGGGTGGTTTCACTTTAAGTGGTTTAATTGATTTGTAAATTTTACTTAATGTTTTCTTTTATTTTGTTTGACCTACACTAAACAACTAAGTGTCATAATGAGAAGGAAAAAGAGAATCACTCTCTTTTATCCCTACCTTAAGTCACATATAAAGCCAAATATTTAATCAATTCTCTTTAGAGAATGACTTATTATATATTTTAATTAGTCCTAGGTTTAGATTCACTTTAAATAGACTTATTCAATAAGAAAGACATCTCAAGATTAATTAAATGAACTATCATCACATGACATATGTTTGTTTATTTCTTTTCATCATATATGGCATGCATATGATTAAGTTCTAAACATAGCTATACATATAATTTGTATCTTAGCACACTTAAATGATGAATGTAAGCACATATACTTAGAATTGATGTTTCATTTGGTTGAATTATTTTATCATATTAATTTAAAGCTTTACCTAAATTCTTATACAAAAGCATAAGAAAAGAACTCTAAATCATATGACTAATCAACCCAACCACTTGAACAAAATATGGATGCATCTCTTTTTAATAGAAAAAAGGGGTTTTCATTCATTAGCTAAATACACATTCAAATGTATAAAATTTTAAGCAAGTACGCCACCATTGTTCTGCACCAAGGGAGTGAGGTAGGAACCTCTTTGGGGCTACTTAAAGTCGTGCATCCCCGGAATGTCCAGACTAATATACTCACTATTCTTAAATACATATGGATGTATAAGCAACTATAAGAATAGAAAACCATGCAAAAGTAGAATTTGGTTTATTTGATTTATTTGTGTAAATGAATCAAAACTCTATCCCAATTTTAATGTCAAAATGCATAAGAATGAAATCAAATAGGTACATTACCATTATTCTGCACCAGGGGAGAGAGGTAGGAACCTCCTTGGGGATACTTAAAGCCATGCGTCCTCAGGATGTCCAGACTAATATACCCATTAACATTCAAACTTATGCAAATCAATATATGAATGTAAGAAAGAAACTTCACTTCTAACACTAAGATTATATTCATATGTACCTCCTATGTATACATAACTAAAGTCACAATATATTTCATCATTCATTAATAAGTTTTTGAAAATACATTTGCAATTTAATAATGATAATAGCTACACATATTTTCAATTAAATCAATACATGCAAATTTTACATAAAGGAAATCATTTTATTTAATTAATTTTTTAAAGAGATGAATGCATGAATCAAGTGACATACAATATTTTAACATGATTGAAAAGAAATAAAGAAACACAAGCATATAATCTCATTCAATCCAACTAATTCCTAAGAACAATCAAATTAAAAATGCTTAGTTAAAATAAACCAATGTTTTCTTAACGTCATTTTGATTTCATGTTTGATTTGATTTAAAAGATGTGAAAGAGGTTTGCTTACCATAAACTCATTCGCCATGTGTGAGTTAATTTGATTTAATAAAAAATAATTAAATTAATTTTATGGTTTAATTAGGTTAAGCTATCGTTGACCTCACTTTTAGAGTGAGTTCTTAACTTCCTCATCATAGATCTATGACTCTTATAGACACTAAGAGCTCCTTAGTTTTAAGACACTTTAGTGATTAGGTGAACACTAAACCTAAGCCTAGAGACTTAGAAGGTTTAGCCATAGGGATAGGTTATGCCTTAGTGACTTAGGAAAATTTGCCTACCCTATGACCTAAACCCAACCCATGCTTTCCTTCTCAAACCAAACCTCAAATGCAAATGTTAATTTAAACTTCAAATCATAAATCAAATTCCAAGTCAAATGATTCAATCCCATGATCAAATCTAAATGCCAAAACCCTTCCTAAGCCCTTTGATTTTGTCTTATGGACTTAGCCTTAACCAAATTCAAATCACTCCAAACTCAAGTAATTTTCTCATGAATCTTTTATATCTTCATTTATATTCCCATATATAAATGAAATATAAATTCAAATAGCCAAAACTAAATCCAAAATCAAACCAATATCCAATTTATACCTTTCAAGCCACTTCCTTGAACTTGGTCAAATCCTATCCAAATCAATTCAAAACCCTTAGATTTCTTCATGATTCAATCATTCCTTCAATCATTATTCCAAATATAAACATAAACTACAATTATCAAATCAAATCCAACCTAACCCAAATAAAACCCAAGTTAGTCCTTTTGACTTGAAATTATCATATGAACCAAAATCCATATGGCTTCAAACCATTTTCAATTGGATTTATATTTTCATGTCAAATCCTTTTATCAGTACAACTAAACTTGAATCAAGCCATGATAAAGTCAATTAACCTATTTAGGTCTACTTGACCCAAAGTGACCTAAAAGACTTTTTTGAGCCAAGTTCTAATCCAACCCAAATTGGATTGAACTCAACACATTTAAACCTCATATCATGATCAACAATCATCCTAGGTTAATCAATTATCTTGAATCGGGTCAAACCAAGTCAACCTAGCCTATTGACCGAGTCAACCTTTAGCTCTAATGAAACCTAAACTAGCCAAAACACACCATATGCCAAATTTATTGAAATCTTTGATTCAAACTAATTCATAATCAATGATTAAACATGACCAAACCCTCAATTGAGCCAAACCAAGTCCAATTGTCCATTTGACCCAGGTTGACCCAAATTGGCCTAAAAAGGCAAAATAGGTCAAATCACAACCCAACCCAAATTGATTGCAACTAATGGTTCAAGTCCATTCCAAATTGATTATTGAACTTGACCAATGCTATTATTGAGCCCAATTTGAGCCCAATTTGACCAATTGGTCAACCTAACCTACCTAGCCCAAATTGATCTAAAGGGTCAAATTAGCCAAAATCCAAATTAATTCCAAATTAAACCAAACTAAAGCCTACAATCATTTTCAATTACCTAATTGAACTTGACTCAACACCTAACCCAACCCAATTTGGTCAAATTGGTCAACGTGACCCATTTGGCCTATATGAACCCAAATGAGCTATAATCAAATCTAAAGTAAATTGAACCAAACTAATGACACCAATATACTCCAAATAGTCATGTGAACTTGACACAACCCTTGGTTTGACCAAATTGGACATAAATAGGTCAAATCAAGCCAAATCAAATCAAATAAACTCCAAACCATTTGAAATTTGGGCTAACCCACTTTTGACCCATTTCAAATCTATCCATAGCTAAATAACCACTTTGCCCTTGGGTCTAGAGCATCCCATGAGATAAGACACATGCATATTTGGCCATTTCCTCCACTTGGCCACTTGACACCCATTCATAGGTCTACCTAGGCACCAAGGACGATGGCTGACCTGACCCAAAGGTGGTTGGGTTGGCGATGACTGATGGGGAGGTGAAATCACCTCCCCATTCCCATTGGAGCATTTCAAACCACCAAGGACACCCACTACTCTCATGGCAGCCACCTCCCACCCTTCCTCCACTCATGTGAGGCCAAATAAAGCTCCCCATCTCAGCCATTGATCCACCAAGCCACAACCATCACCACCATCCATGCCAAGAAAGAAGGGGGTATACCCCCCTCATTCTCACTCAAACTCACACAATAACACTCGATTCAACCCTAGAAGCCAAGAAATGAGATCCTAGAGCCTCCCCTTACATTTCCTGAGCTCCACAAAGTTCCCATTCTCGGTTTTATGTGAAAGAGAAATAGGGGAGAAAACCAGTGATTCCCATTTCCTCATTTCACAACCAAAGTGTAATTAATTTTGTGCACACCATCCTTGGACCTAGATGAGCTGAAACAAAATGTTTCCCAAGCTTCCCGACAGCCGGAGGGTGGAGTTTGATCAAGACCGATTGCTTATGTTCCGTGGGTTGATCTTCTAAGCAAATCACACCAAATCAAAGTAGCTCAACAGGGCTTCGTTTCTACCAAATGAAGTTTCCTCAATCGCTGGAAGTGCCGGTCACAAGCTCCAGTGAGGTATGCCATTAAAACCAATCATTAGCTCAAAATAGGTTGGTCTTTCATGAAGAAAACTTATGTCTCATGTGATTTCCACTGTTAGATGTGCTTGTTTTGCTTCCTTGAAGGTGTGGGATCAATTTCAACTGCATCCAAGCTCGGGTGAGCTCTGATCGAGTGACAATCGATGGACGATATCCGTCGCTCGCCTCTCGGGAGGAGATAGATAATAGACCATCCATTTCACATGATCAGGATGAATGATCTTGATTTGATCATGTGTAGAACCTCTCTTTTCCCTTTCAGAATTGCACGTTTAATCACAGCCGTCCGATCTTAGATTGGACGGCCCAAGCAAAAAGTGCATTTCACGCCGTCTGCATCAGCCTTCGATATGAAAACTTAAATAACTAATCCCGTCGCGCCACATGGAAAGCGCATCGTGTCAGCTGCCATGTGGCGCCGACAGGATTAGGGAGGTTAATTAATCTATTTTTTAATGTTGAACTTCCAAAATTTATAACTAATTGTAAAAAAATTCAAAAATATAAATAAGGGCTTATTTTAAAGTCATTTTAAATGAAAATTCATTAAAATTATTATTAATTAATTTTGAGCAGTAATTTCCACTTAATTAAGATTTAATTAAAAATTTAATTAGCCTAATTACTTTTTGATTAATTATCTAATTAATTTTAAATTTCTCAAAGATGTTTAAGGGGATGACCTCTGCCTCCCCTATTTTTCTTGGGATTTATTGGATAATTAATTGAGAAAACTAATAGATTAAGCCTTAATTACTCTCCCCTTTTAATTAATGATAATTAACTAAGTGAATAGTAAATTAATTAATCAATTAAGCTTATTAACCTTTGTTAATGGTGATGAAGTTTAGGGAAATGGATTGGGACTCCCTCTCCCAATCTTTTCTTTAAGTCTTCTCCATTCCCTCTTAAATAATTAATTAATTAATTAATAAAATTAATAAAGAAAATCCAAATCATACCTGAACTTTAATTTAAATATTTGAAAGGATTTTGGGATTGAGACTTAGGCTCCCTTATTTACCTCTTTCCTTAAGTTTATTTCATATTATTGATTAAGGATAATTAATACTTAATTAGATGATTAATGAACTTAATTAATTTGATTGAATCTACTTCTCTAATTAACTCTTGGGTAGCTCTTTGGGTATTCAATAACCTAAAGAGAGATCTAATGAAATTATGGTTAGCTCACATGTGTGAGAAAACCATAAGAGTAGTTAAGTGAGCTCCTTAAGCTTAATTAATTAATAATTATGAGCTAATTACATTAAGCCCCTTTCATTTCATAGAAGCATTGCTATTTATTTTTCCATATGGTTTCATATTATATTAGCTCATAATTGTTTAATTAATTACCTTAAGGTGACATATGTAAGGGTTAATTAATTGATTTAATCCATGCTTAACTTAATCAATCCATGAAATCAACTTAATTGATTTTTTATTAAATCAAATTAACTCATACACATGGGAATGGGATTAGGACCAGCAAATATCTTCCACATTTCATAAATCAAATCAAACATGAAATCAAAAGTGGCTTTAACAAACTTTGGTGTATTTTAAATAAGCTTGTTTAATGTGATTATCCTAATGAATTAATTGGATTGAATGAGATTATATGCTTATGTTTTTTATTTTCTTTCCAATTATATTAAGGTGTTGTATGTCATTTGATTCATGCATTCATCTCTTTTAAAATTAATCAAATAAAAATGATTTCATTTATGTCAAATTTGCATGTGTTGACTTAATTAAAAAAATACTTGTGGCTATTATCACTACTAAATATCATACATATTTTCAAAAGCTTCTTAATAAATAAAAATATGTGTAGTGGCTTTAATTATACATATATAGGAAGTGCATGTGAATATAAACTTAGTGTATAAAGTGAAGTTTCTTATATTCATATGTTGATTTGCATAAGTAAGAATATTAGCAGATATATTAGTCTGGACACTAGGGACGCACAACTTTAAGTAGCCTTAAGGAGGTTCCTACCTCATTTCCTTGGTGAAGAATAATGTCGACGTAGTTTCTTGATTTCATTCTTATGCATTTTTGACATTAGAATCTAGATAGAGCTTTAATTCATGTACACAAATAAATTCAATTGAATTTAACTTTTGTATAGTTTTCATTTCTACTTTTATGTATATATATATATATATATATGTGTGTGTGTGTGTGTGTGTGTGTGTGATACAACTAGTGGATGAAAACCATAATTTAATCAAATCAATTCTACTTTTGCATGATTCTCATTCTTATAATTGCTTATTCTCCTAGGGACACACAAATTTAAATAACCCTAAGGAGGTTCCTACCTCACTCCCTTGGTGTAGAATAATGATGACATAGTTGCTTAAAGCTCTTATACATTTGTGTGTACATTTGGTTAATGAATGAAAATCCCATTTTATATTAAAAACAAACACGCATTCATACTTTGTTCAAGTGGTTGAATTAATTAATCATGTAACTTATAGCTCTTTACTTATTATTTTGCATATGAATTTAGATAGAGCTTTAAATTAATATGACAAAATTATTCAACCAAATGAAACATTAATTCCAAATACATTTTCTTACATTCATCATTCAAATATGTTAAAATATAAATTACATGTATAGGTATGTTTAGGACTTAATGATATGCATATTATATATGATAGAAAGAAATAAATAAACAAGTGTCATGTGATGGTAATTCACCCCAATTAATCTTAAGATGCCTTTCTTATTGAATGAGTTTATTTAAAGTGAACCTAAACCTAGGATTAATTAAATGATATAATAAGCCATTCACTAAAGAGAATTGTTTAATTAATTTGGCTTTAAAAATGACTTAAGGTAGGGATGAAAGAGAGTGATCCTCTATTTTCCTCTCCTAATAACACTTAGTTGTTTTGTGTAGGTCAAATGAAATAAATAAAAAATATTAATTAAAATCTTGCTAATTAACTAAACAACTTAAAGTGAAACCACCCTTTAAATTGAATCTTTCTACACTTAAGAAACTATAACTCTATAAAGCCTAGTTAGGACATACCACATAAGCTTTAGTACACATACATTAGATTAAGTCATCATGTCTAGCTTTATGTTAGGACGGTGCATTGTTTGATGTACGTTTGGTTTTGTGATGTATTATTTTAGACTGGATGTTAGGGTGTATATTTTGTAGACTAGATGTTAGGCCGTTATTAGTCTAATTATGTCTCTTGCAGGGATTGTGCTTAAGGAACCGCTCAAAAATAAATATACATGCTCTCTTTACAGGTTTCTTAAGCCCCTAAGCATAATCCAAGTCAGGAAAGGTGGGCTTGGTTACTCATGTGCGGGGTGCTAAACCCAAATTATAAATATAATTACCTGGGTGGAATGTATGTTTAGCTAACCTTTATTTTCCAGGTGTAGTTAGATTTATCTTTCCATTTCAATATATTTTTGCAATTAGGAATTAGGATTAGTGCTATGGGGGAATTAGGATGAGCATTAGCTAGAAAGACTATGTATTTGTGTCCATGTGATGCCTAGAAGTGAGCCAAATCAAAGAAGCAAAGAGAAAGAAAGAAGACATGAAGATTTGAAGAAAATGATGACCCCAATACCATGTATTTATTCTTAATTATAATTATTCTTTTATAATCTAGGCTGTATAAGGGTAGAGCTCGGCTATCCATTTTCTTTTTGGGTTGTACAGCGACATCCAACCACATCGGCCTTTTATTCTTTTACGCTAGCCTTATAAATGATTTGATGATTTGTTTATATTATGCACTAGAAATTGCACGCCTCTTATAGTTTCTTTTTGTATTGATGCTTTAATGTGTGGCCTAGATCCGTTTAGGCCCTTAGGGAAAAATAAACTTTTTATCCCAAGCATAACTCATAACTAAATTTTCTAAAACAATTCATAACCTTACTTAAAGCCTAGGAATTAAACCAAGATAATAAAATATTTAGCAACCCTTAGCTGAATGTTATATGCTTAACACTATTGACCTCACTTTTGGAGTGAGCTCTCAACTTCCTCATCATAGATCTAGGACTCTTATAGACACTAAGAGTTCCTTAGTCTTAAGACACTTCTAGTGATTAGGTGAACACCTAACCTAACTCTAGAGACTTAGAAGATTTAGCCATAGGAATAGGTTGTGCCTCAAGGACTTAGGAGAACTTACCTTCCCTACAACCTAAACCCAATCTTTGCTTCCTTATTTCAAACCAAACCTTAAATTCAAATCCAAATTCTAAAATCAAATCCAATTATCCAATGATAGAAATCCATCATTAAATTAAAATTCCAAATATCTTCCTAAGCCCTTTGATTTTATCTTATGGACTTAGCCTCAACCAAATTCAAATCAACCCCAATTCAATTGATTTTCTAAATTATTAAATTCAATCTCAAAATCAAATCCCATTCCAAATTCAAAAAAAAAAAAAAATCAAATCCAACTTCTAATGATTGAAACCCATGACTAAATTCAAATCTCAAAATTCCTTTCTTAAGCTTATGGACCTACCTCCATAAGCTTAACCAAATCTCAATCCAAACCAACTCAAACTTGGTTGATTTTTTTTTATAAATCAATCATTCCTTCATTTATATTCATAAATATAAATGAAATCCAGGTTCAAACCCTTCAAACCTAATCAAAATAAATCAAACCAATTAAAAAACATAAGTTAGCCTTTTTTACCTACATCCCTCAAGTTGGTCAAATTTGCTTTCAAATCACTCCAAACTCAAGTGATTTTCTCACGACCTATTTATATCTCCATTTAGATTCACAAAAATAAATAAAATATAAATCCCAATGATCAAAACCAAATCTAAATCAAATCAAATTCCTAATTTTAGCCTTTTTAGCCAAACTTTTGAACTTGGTTAAATGACACCCAAATCAAACCAAAACCTATGGATTTATTCATGATTCAATCATTCCTTCAATTATTGACCCAAATATAAACATAAATAACAATTGTAAAACCAAACCCAAGTCAAGCCGAGTCAAGCCCATGTTGACCCTTTTGACTTTAGATTGTCATGTGAGCCATAAATCCATATAGATCCAAATCACTTGCAATTGGATTTATATCTCCACCTCAAACTCATTTATCAATATAACTAAACATGAATCAAGCCTTGATCAAGCCAATTAATCCATTTAGGTCCACTTGACCCAAAGTGACCTAAAAGACCTTTTTGAGCCAAGTTCCAATTCAACTCAAATAGGATTGAACTAAGCCCATCCAAACATCATAAAATGATCAACAATCATCATAGGGTGATCAATTGCATTGAATTGGGTCAAACCAAGTCAAACCTAGCCTTTTACTAAGTCAACATTTAGCCTAAATGGAACCCAAATGAGCCAAAATCCATCATATGCCAAATTAATTGAAATCATTAACTCAGGCCCATTCATGATCAATGATTGAACCAAACCCTTACTTGAGCCAAACCAAGTCCAACTGGCAATTTGACATAAGTTGACCCAAATTTTCCCAAAAGGCTAAAATAGGTCAAATAATGATTTGATCCAAATTAATTACGACAAATGGCTCAAGTTCATCCTAAATCACTTATTGAACTTGACCAAAGCCATAATTGAGCCCAAGTTGACCAATTGGTCAACTTGATCCAACCTAGGCCAAATTGACCTGAAGGGTCAAATTGGCCAAAATTCAAATTAAATCCAAACTAAACCAAACCAAAGCCTACAATCATTTTAAATTGAGCAATTGAACTTGACTCAACACCAAACCCAACTCAATTTGGTCAAATTGGTCAACTTGACCAATTTGATCCTTTTGAACCCAAATGAGTCAAATCCAAACCTAGCCTAAACCAACCCAAATCAATTAAACCAAAACATCCCAAATCATCATTTGAGCCTAAATCAAGCCTTGGTTTGACCCAATTTGACCAATTGGTCAACCCAACTCAACCTAGCCCAAATAGACATATTTTGATCATATAAACCCAAATCACCCAAAACCACTTTGGGGAACCTTGGTGGCCGACCTAACCCAGCCCAATTGGACCCTAGGTTAGCTCCAAACCAACCCAAGTCCATGTGGGACCCAACCTAAGGGGATTAACTAATGGACACCCTCTCATTTGCATTGGAACCTTTCCTTAAGTGGCAAAGTCCACTTTATCTCTCCCATGGCAGCCATCAAATGGCCAAATGAAGCACTCCTAGAACTTCCTAGCCTAGCTTAACTCACCCTAGCATCTGCCATGGACCAAGAGAACATAGCCAAGCCATTCCCCCTCATGGCCGAACCCATTGGATGTAAGGGAGGTCAATCTCACTCAATCCCTCCATATCAAACCTGAGACCCGCCACTACCTCCCACTCTGGAAAGCCACATCGACCTCGATAACGGATGATGGCCAATCAATGAAAAATATGGGATGCATCCCGTTCATCTATCATGCGCAATTGAGAGGTATACCCCCTCAATTCGAGCAAAAAATAGGGAGGATTTACTTTATGAGACTTCTTAAGGCATTTTTGAAATCCGACAAAGCTTCCCAAGTGATCCCAAGCCACCTCGATTGGCATTTCCCATTCCCAAGCAAAGTTAAAATAGGAACACCCCCCTTTCTATCAATACTCCCTCCTCATCCTATCAAATCTCAATTTCGCTTAACCACACCATCACCATACCTACTCGAGCATAAATGAATCAATTCCCAAGGTTCTAAGCCATGGGAAGAGTGAATTCGATCAAGACCGAGCACCAAAGGAGGGGAGCTTGGTCCACAAACCATTCCACACCAAATCAAGCCCAGACTTTTTCACTAGAGCCTCGCCTCAACTAAGCGAAGCTACCTCCGATGACCCACCGCCGAACATTAGCTCCGGTGAGGTAATTTTGCAAATCGAGCCTTGTATGAAAAAAATAGGTTGGTATTTTATGAAGTAAATTTGAATTCCATGTGAATTTGACCATTCGATGTGCATCCCCCATCCTTCCAAAGGTGTGGGATCGATTTGATCCCAATCTGAGCTCGGGTGAGCTCGGATCAAATGGGGAAAGGCGGACGATGCTCATCTTTCGCCACTGATGAAGAAGGAAGATCACACGTCTGTTCCATGTGATTAGAATGAACAATTGTGATTAGATCACAGTAGATCCCTGCTATTTTCTTTTAATTCATTGAATGACCGTCCGAAATCTGACGATCCACGAGAAAGCGTTCCAATCCCGAAGTTAGTGCATGTGATGTGATAACTTAAATAGCCACTCCCGTCATGCCATGTGGAAAGCACGCCGTGTTAGCCGCCACATGGCTTGATGGGATTAAGGCTTTAATTAGGCTGTTTTAATTATTTTTTAAGGCTGAAATTTCCTAAATTCATAACTAATTATAGAAAAATCCAAAAAAAAAAAAATGCAAACTTTGGCTCATTTTAAAGGCATTCCAAAGTAGAATTTTGAAAAATATTATTAATTGATTTTGAACAGTGATTTTGGTTTAGTTAAGGTTTAATCAAAAATCTAATTAGCTTAATTATCCCATAATTAAGTTTCCAATTAATCTCAAATTTTTTTTGGATGTCTAGGGGGATGACCTCTACCTCCCCTATTTTTCTATGATTTTATTGGTTTCTTAGTTAGGAAAATCAATTAATTAAGCCTTAATCACTCTGTTAATTTTATTAGTGATAATTAGTGAATGAATAGTAATTTAATTAATTATTTAAGCCTAATTATCTTTATGGAACAGTAAGAGAATTTAGAGAGTGTAATTGGGATATTTTTCCTAATTCATTTCCTAGATTTTCTTCACTTTTTGGAATTAAATCAATTGATGATTAATGAGGTAATTAATTACTTAATTAATTAATTAATCACCAAGATAAAAAGCAGAGCCTAATTGAGTGTTTGAAATTGCTTAGGGATTAAAGATTGAGGCCTTGTCTTTGATCCCTTTCTCTAAGCTAATTTTATCATTCTAAT
This sequence comes from Cymbidium sinense, assembly GCA_021442155.1. Lineage (NCBI taxonomy): Eukaryota > Viridiplantae > Streptophyta > Magnoliopsida > Asparagales > Orchidaceae > Cymbidium > Cymbidium sinense. The sequence goes on along the minus strand of CM038222.1, from coordinate 93,216,251 downwards.
CAAAATATAATCAAAGAAATCAACCAATTAATTAATAAGCTTGATTTAATTCAATGTAAAGTCCACATCATATCTAAGTAACCTTTAATTGATCTTGGATAGCTCCTTGAGTGTTCAATAACCTAAGGTGAGAGATAATGAAATTTTGATTAGCTCACATGTGTGAGAAAATTATAAAAGTAATTAAGTGAGATCCCTTAAGCCTAACTAATTATTAATCATAAGCCAATTACATTAGGCCCCTTTCATTTCTTATGAGCATTACAAATTTACTTTTCATATGGTTGCATATCATATTGGCTTATTATTAATTAGTTGATTAACTTAAGGTGATATAGGTAAGGGTTAATTAATTCACTTAATTCACACCTTAACCTAATTAAAATATAAAATCAACCTAAATATTCTTCATTAAACCAAATAAATTCACACATGGAGAATTGGATTAGGAGTTGCAAACCACTTTCATATTTCCTAAATCAGATCAAACTCAAAGTTAAAAATATCTTTAAAGAATTTTAATTCATTTTAAATAGCCTTATTTAATGTGATTGTCCTTAGGAATTAATTGGGATGAATGAGATCATGTGCTTATATTCTTTTATTTCTTTCAAATCATGCTAAATATTGCTTGCCATGTGAAATTATGCATTAACTTCTTTTAAAACTAAATGAAATGGTTTTCGTTTATGTCAAATTGCATGTGTTGACTTAAGTTAAAATATGTGTGGCTATTATCACTATTAAATCAAAAGCTATTTTTAGAAGCCCATAAATCAATTATAATAATATAAAGTGATGTTAATTATAAATATCTATAAGTTTACATGTGATGATAACATAAGGTAAGCAATATGAAGTTCTCTTTTCTTACCTTACATGGATTCACATAAGATTTGGAAGTGTATAGTTCATTTGAAAAGAACACAATATTTGCCTAAATCTACTCCTATGCATCTAAATGTTAATACTTAGGAAGAATTTCATATCACATATGTAAATCATGTAATCAAACCCAATATGGCTTCTTGCATGACTCCTTATCCTTGTGGTTCTTTATATACATTCATATGTATCTGAGAAAAGTGGTATATTAGTCTGGACACCCCGGGGCTGTGAGGCTTTAAGTAGCCCTAGGTAGGTCTTGTACCTTATACCCCTAGTGCAGAAATCAATGGTGCCATACTGGCTTAAAACTCTTATGCATATGCATGTATGATGTTGCCAATGAATAAGAATCATGGATCAAATAAATCAAACACAACTTTTGCATGGGTTTTCCTATTCTTATAATTGCTTATACATCTACATGTATCTAAGAAATGTGGTATATTAGTCTAGACACCCCGGGGCTGCGAGGATTTAAGTAGCCCTAAGTAGGTCTTGTACCTTATGCCCCTGGTGCAGAAAATAATGGCGATGTACTCACTTAAAACTTTTATACATGTGAATGTGTATCTAACTAATGGATGAAAAATCCCTCATTTTCTATTAAAAAGGCATGCATTCATAATCTAATCAAAATGAAATATTTAAATTCCAAACATACTTCTTTGTATTCATCATTTAAGTGTGCTAAAACATACATTATTGTATAGCTATACTTAGGGTTTAATCATATGCATGATGTGCATGATGAAATGAAATGAATGAATATGTGTTATATGATAGTAATTCATTCTAATTAATCTTAAGATGTCTTTCTTATTGAATAAGGTCATTTAGGGTGAACCTAAACTCAGGGTTAATCAAAATATGTAATAAGCCTTCACTAAATGAAATTGATTAATTAATTTGCTTTAGAAGTGAGTTAAGGTAGGGATGAAATAGGGGTCTCCTCTTTTTCTTCTTTTTATAATACTTAGTTATTTTGTGTAGGTCATATGAAATAAAAGAAAATATTAAGTAAAATCTTTAAATTAATTAAATTACTAAAAGAGAAACCACCCCTTTATAAAGTAAAATCCCTCACACTTAGCAAATTATAACTCCAAAATCTAGTTAGAACATACCCCACAAGCCTTGATGCCCACACTTTAGACAAAGTCATCATTTCTAGCTTTATGTTGGGGCGGTGTATAGTTTGATGTATGCTTATTTTGTGATATATTATTTTGGACTCGATATTAGGGTATATGTGTGTAGTATGGATGTTATGCCATTATTAGCCTAATCATATCTTTTTGCAGGGGGTTGTGCTTAAAGGGTTGCTATAATAAAATAAAAATATGAATACTTTTGCTGTGCAGGTTGCTTATACTCCTAAGCATAACCCAAGTTAGGCTAGGTTGGCTTGGTTACCAATGTGTGGGGTGCTATGTCTAAATTATTCATATAACTGCTTAGGTTGTATGGTGTGTTTAGCTAATAATTTCTTTACAGGTGTAGCTAGATTTACTTTTCTTCTTTTTAATATAATTTTGTGTTAGGATTAGGATAAATGTTATGGGGGATTAGGATGAGCATTGGTTATAAGACCAAGTCTTATGTACATGTGAACCTTTTGGAGCAAGCACATCCAAATAAAGACAAAAGGAAGGAAGAAATAGAGCAAATCAAAGTAAGAAATGAAAGAAGAAAGAAGAAAAAAGAAATAATGAAGAATGAAGAATGAAGACCCCCATAAAATTCATAATTTATAATTATAATTATTCTTTCATTAATCTGGGCTGTATAAGGGTAGAGCTCGACCACCCACATTTCTTTTCGCGTTGTATGGTGGTACCTGACCGCATCGGCCTTTTATTCTTTTGCGATAGCTTTATAAATTGTTTGATATTTTGTTTAGCTTGTGCATTAGAGAAAGCATGCCTCTTCATAGTTTATTTATGATTGGCGATTGTTGTATGGCCTGGATGTGAGTAGGCTCCTTGGATAAAAATAAATTTTCTATCCTGTTAATAACTCATAACTAAACTTTTAAAATAATTCACAACCTTATGTAAAATCCTAGGAATTAAATCAAGATAATAAAATATTTAACAACCCCTTAGCTGGATGTTAAATGTTTAATATCATGCATAACCATCTTGTTTCACTCTTGTTAAGAGAGGGCTTCCATCTATGCCAGATAAATTGGGCTTAACCTTTAAGAGCCTATGATGGAAGAACACCTATTTCTCTTTTGATTTGGCCCATAATCAACTTCTCATGCATTTAGACATACAAAATCCTATAGTCAGTGTCAAAATAAAGAGTCCCAAATTAAATAAAATGTGATAAAAATTTACATTAGATTTAAGTCATTGTTCATATCCCTCATGCTCTAGTCTCTTAGGGAGTGAGTTTAAGGACTTAATTTATTTTCTAAATAAATAATAGCCTAACTATCTTGCAAAGCATATGACTTGCCTATATGGTATTAAAATGTACAAGGAGTTAGCTGGCTACCACTCCAGGCGATAATAAGTCCAGCAGTCGGGTGGTTTACTCTCTCTTATGGAGGTAAGCCATGTAACCATTTTTGCCTTAGATTTATGATGTGCTTTGGCCATCGCCAAAGCTCCCTAGATTCAGGATCTGAGGTTGTTGTTTCCTTTTGTGGGCTACAAGCATAAATTCTCACTTCTTAGTCATTTCCATAACCTTGTATTGTGGAATTATAAGTCCTAGTTTTTTACTAAAATTTCAACTCAAATAAAGAAATCTCCTCAATTTTAAATATATAAAGCCCAACCATAGGATAGATTGGAGTGCTCACTAGGTTTTCTAGTATCATGAGCACTCCCTACTCACCTTCTTTGGTTTCAATAATAACTCTCCCCTTTTGATCCATCCCACTTGATCTTCTAAAATGTAATCAATTTATTGATAGTTATATCTTTGGATTCTTTGGAGACAACAATCGCCTACTTTAATCGAGAGTATTCTTAAGGGATTCACTTTCTTTAAAATGTAATTTACTATGAAGGTTTGCTTCTATAGGGAACTTATCAAACCTAGTTTAAATAAACCCTACTTTACTTTTTCATGTAAAGTAGGGACAAAAATCTCTGGCATATTCGAAGACCCATTATGCCTCAGAAGTCCTTATTAGGTGATTAGGTTCATTATAGTGTAGTGACTTCTATCTTTCGAGATAGTATACTATTCCTTAATATCGTACTTGATCACCTCATTAAGTACATCCTCAGATCTGTGTGGTGTCCATATATACACACATAATACCAACCAAAAATAAACATCACAAATTTTTCTGGTGACTCCGCTTAGGATGGTTCCTCTCTCCATCTCTAGTAGATGATTGTTGTCTCTGAGCATTGATAGTGGACTTGCATTTTATGTGAGTCCGAGACTATCTTTATTTCCATTGGCACTTAGCTTATTTCATTCTTATGCAAAGTTAGCCGACATCCTTTAGGTTTTAGGATCTCACTCCGTGTAGGTCTTGAAACCAATGTTGGGTTCCCCAATAGGTAAAAAATAAAATTTATCAATGAAGGGAGAGATGATAAAAATCTAGACCCTCCTTACCACTAGCTTGGTGAGGTGAAGCTCATTATAAAATTTATGAAAATAAATCCTTTCACAAAATGACATTTTCCAAAAACACTCTTTTTAAAAATTGACACATTCATTCAATATACTCAAATTTGTTTAATGAAGATTCTATTTTCAAATCATAACATAAAATTAAAACCCCACTCAACATATTTCACATATGCTAGAGTTGAGGTTTCTCTCTTTTCAAAATTAAGAAATCACATACATGGCATCAAAGCATATTGTTGAAATCTATTTAACATACTTAAGGTTTGTTAAATAAATTTCCCCCTCTATTTTAGAATCTTATTTGACATGCCATGCTTGCCAAAAGAAAGAGGGCACATTAAATACATTTAATTCTCACTTAACATATCAAAGTTGTTAAGTGAGAATCTCATTTTCATGTATATTTTATTCCCACTTAACATATCAAAGTTGTTAAGTGAGAATCTCATTTTCATGTACATTTGATTCCCACTTAACTTATCAAAGTTGTTAAGTGAAAATCTCATTTCCATATACATTTGATTGCCACTTAACATATCAAAGTTATTAAGTGAGAATCTCATTTTCATATACATTTGATTCCCAATTAACATATCAAAGTTGTTAAGTGAATCTTATTTTCAAATACATTTGATTCCCAGTTAACATGCCAAGATTGTTAAGTGAGAATCTTATTCTCATGCCATATTTGATTCTCACTTAACATATCAAGGTTGTTAAGTGAGAATCTCATTTCCATGTATATTTGATTACCACTTAACATATCAAAGTTGTTAAGTGAGAATCACATTATCAAATACATTTGGTTCCCACTTAACATATGAAAGTTGTTAAGTGAGAATCGCATTTTCAAACACATTGATTCCCACTTAACATATCAAGGTTGTTAAGTGAGGATCTCATTTTCATGTACATTTAATTTTCATTTAACACATCAAAATTTTTTAGTGAGAATCTAATTTTCATGTACATTGGATTACCAGTTAACATATCAAAATTGTTAAGTGATAATCACATTTTCATGTCACATTTGACCTCCACTTAACATACCCAATTTATTATGTGGGAATCCCATTTTTTAAAAAATATACATCGATCACATTTGACTTTCACTTAATATACCAAATTTGTTAAGTGAGAGTCTCATTTTCAATATACATTTGATCCGTACTTAACATACCAAATTTGTTAAGTAAGAATCAATTTTTTAAATCAATCACACTTGGGCTTTCACTTAACATACCAAATTTGTTAAGTGGGAGTTCTAGTTTCAAAACACATATCGTATCACATTTGGACCTCCCACTTAACATATCAAATTTGTTAAGTGGGAGTTCCATTTTCAAAACATAAATCACATCACATTTGGGCTTTCACTTAACATAACAAATTTGTTAAGTTAGAGTCCCATTTTGAAAGAAAAATAAAACACATATCAATCACATTTGACTTTCATTTAACATACCAAATTTGTTAAGTTAAAGTCTCATTTTCATGCATAAATCAAACACATGTGGCTTCTTCTTAACATAATCAAATTTGTTAAGTAAGAAGCCCCCATTTTCAAATAAACACTTCATTCATCTCAAACAAAAGGTATTTCACAAAAAATTCTCAAACACACAAACACAACCTCTTCTTAGCATACTCAAATTTGCTAAGTGAAGATTCTTTCAAATCATTAATATTTTCAAACAATATACACAAAATACAAATACCTCCAAAAATATCTCCTCAAAATTTTGAACCCCACCCAACCTACCAAAATTAGTTGAGTATGGGTTCTAAAATCAAAAGAATTAAATGGAAAAAGACTCTCCTCCAAACACCAAAATCTCTCCAATGAACCCCACTTAACATATTTCGTTGAAGTGTGGGTTCAAAACTCTAAATCTATGTCACTCTCTTAAGGATGAATATTAAAGTAGAAATTTGACTCAGATTACATTTCAGCACATGCAGAGATACAACTCAAATCAATCAGTGCAGTCTTTACAGTCAGTACACATAGTTTCTCAGAAGTTTATCTTCACTTTTCCATTTGGGATGGACTTGGCCTTGGATCAGGTTAGCCTCCCTTAGACTAACTCCACCCACTTGGTTTTCTTTGTCCGAGTGTTCTAGGGAGCACGTGTTACTTGTTAGGGGGAAACCCTCACTACTGTTAGTCGGGATGAGGTGGTCGGGTAAGCCACCATTCACATTGACATGCCCTCGATTGAGTACCGTTGAAGAGAAAAGCTCGTGGTTCTCACTTGATAGTCACCGCCTCTATCAGTTCTACCCATTTCTAGCTGAGCTACTACCTCCTCGTTACTCAAGGGGAAGACTATCTTAGCTTCTGAGATAGTCTCCTCCACTTTTGAGTTAGGTACTAGTTCCCGCTCTGCCTTGTTCACTCGTACTCAACACCATAATAAAAATCACAAGATTAAGCCAGAGCACGAGTGAATAGCCAGAGAGTTTAAGTCTCTCCACTTCTGACTAGCAACAAGTCCCACCCCCTCTCGACCTGAGATGGAGAGAGGAAGACTATCAGAGGATTGCCACTTATCCCCTACCATTGGCTTACTATGAGAGACCAGATAGGGAGCACAGAAGGCCCTATATCAAACTTAAGACTGTCCTACGCCAACTTGGCAGAGCATACGGATGCTCGGAGTCTGATACCTTGTTTGATCTGTGATCACTGATCCCTAGGAGTGTTAGTGGTCGGATCTATAGGGAGAGGTCCGTGGAGGCCCAAGCATCTACTCAGGAAGGCAGGAGGGAGAGGTGGTGTCGCAAATGGTCGCCACTTTGATAGATTTTTTTGATCGACCCACCGTTAGGGCCGTTCATTCAGATAGGATTGTTCTTACAGGTGCTACCCACCACAGGCATAGATCTCCCATTGAGGAGCATTCGATGTTACCTTTACACTACTCTCCTCACCATCCACCATCACCCGTACACCTCCCAGCATCCTCCACTCTTGCCAAGATCCAGAAGCCCCCATCTGAGGAGATGCTAGCCCCTTTGGTGATATGACTACAACCATAGGGTCCCACTGCATCTACTCCATTGATTGGGGTGAGGATGAGTTCTCCTACTCGACCTCCTACTTCAGTCTTGGTGAAGAAGGAGTGGTGACCTTGCATCATGATGGTCACACCACCACCACCATCAGAGCCAATGGCATCAACAATTGTAGATGAGGAATGGCTAGTCTTACAGTTCTCATGGCAATAGATCTCCCAATGGACACCACTCCACCGATGAGCAGTCATGAGCATATCTCTTCTAGTGAGAATGAACCTCCCAGAGCTAGCACTCCAGTGGTAGGCAGTGTTAGATGCATTTCATTCAGTGACCATAGTCCCTACACTGGTTAGCCCTGAGTGTTTGTGCCAGCCCGTTTAGATTGTTCCTTAGACAAGATCATAGCCGCTTTGTTTACCAAGAAGAGGGAACTCTTAGGCAGTGATTGCATAGATTCTGAGGATAAGTGAGTAACATTTGATCTCGATGAGGATGACCTTCTTGAGGATTCATCTGAAGTCCACATGGTCGATACTAGGAGTTCCCTTTAGAGAGAACAACATAGTTACGAAGGTATTGTAGTTGAAGAGGATGATGCTATCTACTCAACTCAACACCTCCTCCATCAGCTTAGGCAGAAGGATGATCACAATGATAGAATGAGGAAGAAGATCGAAGAGTTGATGGAAACAAATGTACATGAATTCAGCCTGTGATTATAGCCTTCTCCATAGAATGATGAGTAGAGTTGACACACTTTAGATCATCTTAGATGCATTCCTGTTGAAGAAGACCATGGTAACTTGCATAGGAAGGTGGTGGATAACACCTCCATGCATGAAAAATACATTAAGCACATGGTGGAGTAGTAGGTGAGGGATGCGTTGGTGCAAGCCCGAGGTGGCTCATCTGTTCCAAAGGGTAGACCCTACCTGGAGGAATTTGATGGTGTCCAATATCCTAAGGGCTTTGTAACTCTATCCTTCAAAATTTTTGATGGTAGTGGGAACCCTAGCAACACATAGTATATTTTAGGGCTAGATGTTGCAATGCCGGTGGTAGCAATGCACTCTTATTTTGCCTCTTTGCAGAGTACATACATCACATTTGATTGCTAACTACCCAATGGTGAAGATATTTGAGTTGGAGCAGCCTCTTTATTAAGAGGTTTTGTGGAGCAAAGGGTAACTGTGAATGTAGCTCAATAATACCCCGATGAGTCCCTTGTTGATTACATTTTTAGATGGTATAATTTAAGTATGAAATGCAAACCACAGCTATTGAAACAACATGTAATTGAGATTCTACTCAAGAATATTCATGGCCCGATCACCTTCATGCTTAAAGGTTTTACCATTAAGACATTAGAGAAATTAATCAACAAGAAGGCTAGTCTATAAGGGAAGGTCAAACAGTTACCTTTCTAAGATTAGTCAACCAAGCCCAGACCGCAGAAGGAATTTGAGAAGAAGCCAGGGTTAGTCATAGTAGTTGATAAGGGGAAATAGCGTAGGTCAGCAGTGCCCTCAGTTCAACAATCTCCTATACTACCTTGACCATCATATCCCACCTCGCCACCATAGTACCATCACGCCATCATCAAGATCGCCATTCCTATCCACCACCAAGTAACTACCATTTACCTACTCTTGTTGACAAATTGAATAGACCATATTCATTCAAGAGAGAGGAAGTGAGGAAGATCTTTATGAACCTCTTAAAGAAGCCTGATTTCTAATTACAAGAGCTTAGGAGGCTGGAGGATGTGGACAAGAGTCATGATCTAAACTATTGCCCCTACCATCACATGCTAGGTCATGTCTTGGAAGATTACTTTACCTTTAAGGACTGGCTTGAGTATAGCTACAAGTCGGGTGCCATTGTCATCCATAAGGAATAACTACGAGAATAACCCTCTAGTTCTATTAGGGTAATCTTTAGGGATACATGCGATATTCTCAAGATAGAGGAAGGTTGGATATCTTCCTATCCCGAACCTCCAAGAAAATCATTTCTAAGATCAGAAAGTTACCCTTGTAGGTGCCTGAAGCAGCCCAAACCTCCAACTCTAAGAAAGGTTTGCAAGTTTCTAAAGACAACTTGAGGGAGGTAGAAGCCCAACAGTAACAGAGCCAACCTCCACTTGCCCGGGATAGCATAGTAACACAACTATTGACTAAGTCCAACACTCCTTCCACAATTGTAGCTATAGTTCCTCCAACCGGCTCTTCTTCTAGTAGCCATAATGTATCCAAATCCCTCACTCCATTTACTTTACTTGATTTCTATTTTGTACCTCTATGTAAATCTAAGAATTCAATGAAAAAGAAGACTGATTCTACTTACATTATCTATATTTTTGATGATTTTGATGACTTTATTCCTATAGAAAGCTCTCCAAGTACTAATAATTATAATAATTATAGTCTACTCCTTTCTAATTTTGAAATGGATTACCCATTGCTAAATCATCCAAGTTCATTCATTGAGATTGATTTGGAGTCATTCGACTCTGATGATCCTATAGGAGAAGCTGTAGGTGAACTTGATGAGCAGGTAGAACTTTCCATTAAACCATCTCATGGAGTCACTGAAGTCAACCTTGATAGTGGCAAAGTTATACCTCCTAGGGTAGTACCTCCGGATAAGGGTAAATAAGTCATTAGTTCTAGCGATCAAGAAGCCTCTTCACAGGATGCTCCACCTATGGATATGCTTGTGGAGGACCAACTTATAGTTGACTACAATGCCCTCACTCACCTAAGAAAGTTGCCAGCTAAACTATGCATATATGATGCCCTTGTCTTATCCAAAGAGATGAGGGAGTCATTGATCAAAGCTCTTCTTGATCCAAAAATATGCTTAGCTCAGCTTACCACTGTTGGATAGGAGGCATGTTACTCAAGAGAAGCTCGTGGAGTCACATTCACCAATGAAGACCTTCTGTTGGGGACAACTGAGCATAATCATCCCCTCTACATCATAGTAGACATGGGCATATTCAGACTCTCCAGAGTATTAGTTGATCCAGGTGTATAAGTGAACATTATGAGTCTAAAGACCCTTGCCAGCTTGAGAATTGACATCTCTGAACTCTGAGGACATCGGATGATGTCAAGAGGATTCAAGGAATAAGGTGAGAGAGCTTTAGGCGCTATAGTGTTACCACTAGAGATAGATGACTGGAAGACAGAAGTCAAGTTCTACATAATTGATTCAGATACACCTTTCAATGCTTTGCTCAGTAGGCCTTGGATACATGGAAATAACATGGTTCCATCTTTTTTTACATTAGTGTATCTAATTTTGAAGAGGTGGAATCGAGTATTGTGTCAAAGGAGACTTGAAGCCATTTTTAGTTAGGGAGGTTGAGATATATGAAGATGCATCCTACTATCTTCTTCCAAAAAAGGTTATTCTCACAAACTTAATTAAAGTTCAAAAATAAAAGAAAATGAAACAAAAGAAAAAGAAGAAAAAGAAAAAGAAAATAAAAAATAGAAAAGAAAAAGAAAATAAAAGTACAAGTGAGTGAGAATCAGACACCGAGGAAGAAGTAGAGCCAGATATTAGATTCCACTCGCAGTTCATTCCTCCATACAAACACATGGGTAGGATGACTCAACTTTTGCCAGGTAGAGGCAGAAAGTTTAGATGTAGTTCTAGAGGTGGAAGACCTCCGGGTGGCCAACTAGAGAGCTATGTTCAGCCTCACAGTACCCGCTATCCACATAGACTTAGAGTCCAGCGAGAGGATGAGTCTCATGTGGTTAGCACACCGACCAACCCCTCTGGGTCCCTTTGGAGGTGACATTCAAGCGTGACAGTGATGAAGACCGCCTCAAAGCATGAATGTATCCAAATCATCATTATGTAGAATAGTCGCTTGGAACTTAGCTCTAACCTCACTTTCTTAAGAAAGTTGAAGGTTTGGTAAGAAGGTGCCCAAGTCATCCATATAGATGTCAAGTCAAGAGGTTTTTGTGTATATATCATCCCAAGTTAAAGATTTAATACAACTACCTTTTGATTGGTATTTGCCTTGTGTTATTAACTTAGCAAAGAAGGTTTTAATCTCGCATACTTGGTCTAAACACATGTCAAATTACTTTAAAAAAGTATGGGACAACTAAAGAAGACATTCTCAATTAAGACCAGAACTATGATTCGACACATTAGGTCTAGTTGACAACAACAACCATTGCCTAGTCATCACCACTCATTTGGAGTCTGATAGGTTCTTCTCAAATCATGCTAACACTTATGAGGAGGCATGTTTAGAAATTTCAAATGACCCAAATGAGTTTGAAGTCAGAGATGCACTACCAAAATTTGAAGAAGAAATTAAATCAACCATTGATGAACTCAAAGAAATCAACTTGAGAACAAAAGAAAATCCACGCCCAATGTACATTAATTCCTTATTGAATGAAGAAGAAACCAATGACTTAGTTAGGCTATTAACTAAGTTTAAGGACTACTTCGCATGGAGTTATGAAGAAATGCCTGATTTATCTAGTAACATAGTAGTCCACAAACTAGTAATAGATCCTAATACTAACCCTATTAAGCAAGCTCCTAAACTCATGCAATTAGACAGTGAACAATAGGTCACTAATGAAATCAAGAAATTGATTGATGCTGACATTATCAGGGAAGAAAAATATCTCAAACCTGGTTAGCCAGTGTCATCCTAGTTAAGAAAAAAAATGACCAAATTTACAGATACGTTAATTTTAGGGATCTGAATAAGGCATATTCTGAGGATGAATTTCCACTTCTTATATTAGAGCTAATAGTGGACATTGCCTCATCTCATGCAATATTCTTCTTTATGGATTGGTCATTTGGCTACAACCAAATCAAGATGGCCCCTGAGGATGAAAGAAATACTACTTTTTGAACCCTGATTAGAATCTATTATTATAAGGTCATGCCTTTCGACCTTAAAAATGCTAGTGCTACATACCAGAGGGACATGACTCAGATCTTTAATGAACTCATTCATCATCAAGTTGAATGCTATGTTGATGATCTAGTAATTAAAAATAAAGAAAAGGAAGACCATCTCTTTGACTTGAGAGTAGTTTTTGAACGATTAAGATAATTTAACCTCAAAATAAATCCTTTAGAGTGTGCATTCGGAGTAGCTTTAGGAAAATTCCTTGAGTTTGTTATCTGACATCGGGGAATAGGGATCAACCCAGAGAAGATCAAGGCTATCTTAGAAATGCCACCCCCTAAAATTCTAAATCAACTCAGATCATTTCAAAGGTGCTTGGCTTATCTAAGATGCTTCATATCCAACTTATCAGGAAGATGCCAACCATTCTCAACACTTGTCAAAAAGGATGCCAAGTTTAAGTGGGATGATAAGTGTCAGCATGCTTTTGAAGACATCAAACACTACCTGATGATGCCACCAGTCCTGTAGCCCCTATCTTGGGTAAACCATTGATCCTCTACATCACTGCATTAGACAACTCTGGTGCTTTGTTGGCTCAAACTAATGACGAAGGAAAAGAAAATTCTCTATACTGCCTCAATCATCGTCTAATCCCTACTGAGGCAAACTACCCACCTATTGAGAAGCACTACCTAGCTTTAATCTTTGCATCCCAAAAGTTATGACACTACATACTTTCTCATAAGGTGAATATGATCTCCAAGATCAATCCACTGTAATATCTCATGACATGGCCAACATTATCCAAACAGTTGATGCATTGGTCCATGGTTTTATAGCAATTTGACATCACTTTCATACCCATCTATGCTATGAAAGGATATGCACTGGTAGATTTCTTAGCAGCACACCCACTTTCTGTTGATTCCCCTCTTAGAGATGACCTCCCCAATGAACAAATCATGAATTTAGGGGACACGAGGATTCTCTGTTGGGAGATGTATTTTGATGGTGCAGATTCCTCTCAAAAAAAAGAAGAACCATGATCTACTCTTCCAGAAAAGGTAGGGGTAGGAATAGTTCTCCTAACTCTGAACCACGATGTGATGAGATTCTCATATCATCTGTCCAATCCATGCACCAACAATGAAGCCGAACATGAGGCTCTGATTGCCAGTCTGGAGTTAGTCATTACACTATGAGTCTAGGGCATCGACATCTTCGAGGATTCTCAACTCATCATCAACTAAATTGCTGGGTCTTACAAAGTTCTAAAGCCTAAGCTCCACCATTACCATAAGTATACCATGGAGTTGTTGGCTCAAATCCCAGAGGTCACTATCTACAAGATTCCTCAGGGAGATAATGTTGTAGTAGATGCATTGGCCAAGCTTGCCAATGAGTTGGCATGCCCAGAAGATGAGTCCATTCTAATAAGAGTCCAAAATAGAGAAGTCTTATCCCTTATTAATGCTGAACCATCGAGAGACTCTCTCTTGAAGGGGAGGTTATCGTTGCTAAAAAGGATAAGGAGTCAGATTAGAGGCAACCATTCATAGATTACCTAAACACAAGTAAATTATCTCAAGAGAAGTCATTAGCCCACCAGGTGAAGTAGAGAGCCCTCTCTTATGCTCTCGTGGATGACACCCTATACTAATGGTCTTTCGATCATATGTGGTTACGTTATTTAGCCAAGCATGAAGCCCGTAAAGTCATGACTGAGGTACATTCAAGCTTATGTGGAGCTCATCAGTCTGATCTGAGGATGAAAGCCAAGATCAAGAGATTAGGATACTATTCACCTTTGATGATTACAGATTGCATGGATGTAGCTAAGAGGTGCCACCAATGTCAGGTGCACGGTGTGATCCTACATCAACCACCCAACATTCTACATCTTACATCCTACATTGGCCTCGTGGCCATTTGAGTGTTGGGGCACTGACATAGTGGGTCTGATCGATCATCCTTCTTCCAATGGTCACCTGTTCATTCTAGCTACCACCGACTACTTTTCCAAGTGGGCGGAGGAAATCCCACTCAGAGAGGTCATAGCTCAGCATGTGCTCCAGTTTTTAAAGAACCATATCGTATATAGGTTTGGGGTGCCTTGATGAATTATATCCGATAATGGTACTACATTCAAGAGTACTAAAATCAACAGCTTTGCCTGAAGACACAATATAGATTGGAGATATTCTACCATATACTACCCGAGGGGAAACGGTCTAGTAAAAGCCTTCAACAAAACTCTCACTTAAATATTAAAGAAGACACTCGATGACAACAAGCGACAGTGGCATGAACAGTTGGTTGAAGCCTTGTGGGCCTACCACACCACATATAGAACTCAAACTCAATCTACCCCATTCTCCTTAGTGTATGGGTCCAAAGTCATTCTACCATTAGAAGTTCAACTTCCATCACTAAGGATAGCTGTGCGTAGCAAGATTACTGCAGAGCAGAATGTCAAATTACGATTAGAAGAGCTCAAAGGTTTGGAGGAGAGATGCCTCCAGGCATGCCAGAACCTCAAGTTGTATGAAGCCAAAATGATTCAAGCTCACAAGAAGTTGGTCTATCCTAGAGGTTTTCAAGTAGGAGAGCTTGTTTTAGTTCTAAAGAGAGTAATTGTTGCCCGTCAAAAGATGGGAGGAAAGTTTGAACCCACTTGGGAAGACCCTTTTGCCATAGAGAAGGCCCACCAAGGAGGATCTTATCAACTTCTAAACTGTAAGGGAGAGCACCCTATGCTCCCAATCAATGGGATCTACCTAAAAGAATACTATCCATAAATCTTATTTGAAAATAATCAATAATAGAACTCCTTTTCATATCAAATTTCATCTCTTATGTGTTAGAAGTATCTTTCGCTTGTGAATTCACCACGGTGTGTTTAGGGTAGGTGTAAAAGAACCTAAGCTGCATCCTATCTCTTCGCAACACAAACACAAACTACATTTAATCCTATAGTGCTACTAGGTTAGGTGTAAGAGAACCCAAGTGACATCCTTTCTTGGTGGAGTCACGTTCTTACATGTTTAGGATAGGTGTAAGAGAACCCGAGCGACATCCTATTCTTTTTTTCATAACACAAACAAACACATATCTTTTCTCCCGAGCTATTTTATTATGGGAGCAAGCCCCTGTGGCACTCACCCATTAGCTGCTCTAGGTCAGGCTAATATACTACCTTGCTAGTGTGTCACCCTAGTGGTCACTTGTCTAGAGGATGGGAGTCCCACTTTCTTCCTAACTTGACCATTATAAACCAAGGAGCGCCTTGTTAGTTTGGTAGGCCTTACTGCACAGCCTGTAAGCTACCCCATGTTGACTTTATTTAAGAGGATGTAAGCCTACACACTTTCTTCTTGTACTAGCCATCATGCACTGACTAGGTTGTATATTTGAGGCTTAGGGTAAATCCCCCTGTGGCTCCATTCCTCTTGACTACTTTAAACTTTGGTTTAGTCCTTACATAGGAATCCTCTCTTAGTAGTCTCCATAGGTCAGATAGCCCTTGTCAAGGCGAAGGCAGACTATCCCGGCAATCAGTTCTGCCTTAGGAAGATGTAAGCCTACACGCTTTCTTTCTAAATTGATTATCACATATTGACAGGCACCTCAGGTTGGTTGGTTATCGCCATGTTGACGGTGACCCACCCGGTGGATACACCACTCTTGGTAGATGTGAGTTCCCATGCTTTCTCCTTGAGTTGGCCACCGAATTCCTACAGGCTTCCTTTTATAAGGTTATGGATAATGCCCCCAGGGACACCTCCCCTATGGGTCCTCTATTTGGATCACATACTTAGCGACCCCATTTAGACACTATCCTGGTTACTCTTGGATTGGACAGTCCCCCTTTTCTAGCAGCCACCCCTATGGATGGAGAATTTATTCAGTGGATGCATAGATTCTTCCTTGGTCCAATAAGTCTGAGATAGGACTAGGCTAATATGAGCTCCTTCTTAGTGTGTTCCCCACAAACCTACAGGGTCCATGCAAACATAAAACAAACAAAATATATCTTCGCTTTTGGATTAGGAATTCAAGCCCCCAGTGGCCTCTTTCCCAAGCAGACATCCTATCTTTAGGGCAGTGTCAGCAAAACTCCCTATAGGAATTGCATGATTACCTTGAGTTGAGATAAGTCCCTGGGTTGGCACTCTCTCAGTAGTTGCCCTTAGGTCAGGTTCAACTTATTGTGCCACCAATGAGTCACCTTGATGGTCTTCTTTCTTCGAAAGATATAAGTCTATTACACATTCTTTCTAGCACGATCATCACAAACTGACGGTCAACCTTAGGTCGGGTTTAATTTGTTACGCAAGAGACTGATCACCCCGGTGGTTATTTGTGTAGGAGGATGTGTGTCCTCACACTTTCTTCCCCATTGCACACCGAAAGACACCCCTGGGTTGGTTAGTTCTACCTCATGACAAGTAGACTATCCCATTGGATTTGTAAATCTAAGACAAGTCTAGGCTGATATTAGCCCCTTCTTAGTGGATCCATCTCACACCGAGGGGATCCATCAAATTAAAACAAATGAAATTAAATCAAAAGTAATTCAATCAAGTGATATTATCCTGACTACTTTTGAGTTGATATATTCCCCCAATGACATTCATTCAATAGTTTCCCTAGGTTGGGTTTGATTTGTTGTATCCAGAAGATCACCCCAACAGTTCTCCCTTGCATTTGGAGATGTAAGTCTGCTACGCTTTCTCCCTAAGCACAATCGTGGTACATCGAAAGGCAACCGATTAGGTCTGATAGTTCTACTATGTGGCTAGTGAACTACACTTTTGGATCGATAAATCTGAGATAGGTCTAGGCTGACATTAGTCCCTTCCCAGTGCAGTCCATTGCAAACATACATGGCCCATTTTGAAATCAAAACTTAAACAAACAATCAACCAACTTCTCCTCAGCGAGACATTAAGCATCCTAACCTCCCCGGTGGAGTCAATTGAATGCAACTCAAACTTGCATTCCCCAGTGAGTGCACCCTCAAGAGAAATCTCATCAAATCCTTATCCCTAGTGGATAACCTGAACCTGCTTCCATAGTAGAAGGTTCGTGCATCAATCCCTAGTGGGTTATACATGCTAATCCCTAATGGATACTCTACCCAAATCATATATTGTATCTAATCCTTATCCTAAGTGGATAATTTGAACCTGCTTCCTTAGTGGAAGGTTCATGTGGTTGATCCCTTAGTGGATCCCTTCTTCCTCCCTTAGGCCCTTGGCATGAGTGGAGTTGCATTGCACTAAGATCTTGATTCTTTCTACATCTCAAGTTTAGGAGTAGATCATTTCTATTAGTGTTTGTGATCCTTCGGGCGTTGTTGATCATCTCGGTCAACACCAATATGTGTGGTGTGACTTATCAGTCACACCACACCTATTGGGTGTCCTTCGTTGACCTCACTTTTGGAGTGAGCTCTTAACTTCATCATCATAGATCTAGGACTCTTATAGACACTAAGAGTTCCTTAGTCTTAAGATACTTCTAGTGATTAAGTAAACATTTAACCTAACCCTAGAGACTTAGAAGAGTTAGCCATAGAAATAGGTTGTGCCTTAGGGACTTAGGAGAACTTGCCTACCCTATAGCCTAAACCCAATCCTTGCTTCCTTCTTTCAAACCAAACCTTAAATTCAAATCCAAATTCCAAAATCAAATCCAACTATCCAATGATAGAAATCCATCATTAAATTTAAATTCTAAATCCCTTCCTAAGCCCTTTGATTTTATTTTATGGACTTAGCCTCAACCAAATTCAAATCAACCCTAACACAATTGATTTTCTCAATTATCAAATTCAAACTCAAAATCAAATCCAAATCCAAATTTAAAAAATAAATAAATCAAATTCAACTTCTAATGATTGAAACCCATGA
Organism: Cymbidium sinense; assembly: GCA_021442155.1. NCBI lineage: Eukaryota > Viridiplantae > Streptophyta > Magnoliopsida > Asparagales > Orchidaceae > Cymbidium > Cymbidium sinense. The sequence continues at coordinate 93,197,918 of CM038222.1, read as the reverse complement.
CTAAATCCAAATCTCAAAATTCCTTTCTTAAGCTTATGGACCTTCCTCCATAAGCTTAACCAAATCTCAATCCAAACTAACTCAAATTGGTTGATTTACTTATAAACCAATCATTTCTTCATTTATATTAACAAATATAAATGAAATCCAGGTTCAAACCCTTCAAACAAAATCAAAATAAATAAAACCAATTCATAAACCCAAGTTAGCCTTTTTGACCTACATCACTCAACTTGGTCAAATTTGCTTTCAAAGCACTCCAAACTCAGGTAATTTTCTCATGACCTATTTATATCTTCATTTATATTTACAAATATAAATGAAATATAAACCCCAATGACCAAAACCAAATCCAAATTAAATCAAATATCCAATTTTAGCCTTTTTAGCCAAACTTTTGACCTTGGCTAAATGACACACAAATCAAACCAAAACCCATGGATTTCTTCATGATTCAATCATTCCTTCAACTATTGACCCAAATATAAGCATAAATCACAATTGTCAAACCAAACCCAAATCAAGCCCATGTTGACACTTTTTGACTTGAGATTATCATGTGAACCAAAATCCATATAGATCCAAATCACTTGATTGGTTATATTCCATCAACTCATTTATCAATATAACTAAACTTGAATCAAGCCCTGATCAAGCCAATTAACCCATTTAGGTCCACTTGACCCAAAGTGACCTAAAAGACCTTTTTGAACCAAGTTCCAATTCAACTCAAATTGGATTGAACTAAGAACATCTAAACCTCACAACATGATCAAATTGGGTCAAACCAAGTGAAACCTAGCCTTCGACCAAGTCAACATTTAGCCTAAATGGATCCTAAATTAGCCAAAATCCACCATATGCCAAATTAATTGAAACCATTAGCTCAAGCCCATTCATGATCAATAATTGAACATAGCCAAACCATCACTTGAGCCAAACCAAGTCTAATTGGCCTTTTGACCTAAGTTAACCCAAATTGACCTAAAAGGCTAAAATAGGTCAAATCATTATTTGATCCAATTTGATTGCAACAAATGGCTTAAGTTTATCCCAAATCACTTATTGAACTTGACCAAAGCCATAATTGACCCCGATTTGACCAATTGGCCAACTTGACCCAACCTAGCCCAAATTGACCTGAAGGGTCGAATTGGCCAAAATTCAAATTAAATCTAAATTAAAGCAAACCAAAGCCTACAATCATTTTAAATTGACCAATTGAACCTAGCCCAAACCAACCCAAATCAATTGAACCAAAACATCCCAAATCATCATTTGAGTTTAACCTAAGCCTTGGTTTGACCCAATTTGGCCAATTGGTCAACCCAACCCAACCTAGCCCAAATAAACACATTTTTGACCATATAAATCCAATCACCTAAAACCACTTTGGGGAACCTTGGTGGCTGACCTAACCTAGCCCAATTGGACCTTAGGTCTGTTCCAAACCAACCAAAGTCCATGTGGGACCCAACCCAAGGGGATTAACCAATGGACACCCTGTCATTTGCATTGGATCCTTTCTTTAAGTGGCAAAGTCCACTTTGTCTCCCCATGGGAGCCATCAAATGGCTAAATGAAGCACTCCTAAGACTTCCTAGCCAAACCTAACTCACCCTAAAATCTACCATGGACCAAGAGAACAAAGCCAAGCCATTCCCCCTAATGGCTGAACCCATTGGATGCAAGGGAGGTAAAACCCACTTAATCCCTCCATATCAAACCTTGAGACTCCTACCACTACCTTGACCACTTATGGCGAGCCACATGGGGACAACCCCTCGACAGCGATGACCATCAATGAAAATGGATGCATCTCATCATCCATCATGAGCAATTGAGGGGTATACCCCTCAATTTGAGTGTAAATAGGAATTTATTTTGTGAGACTTCTAAGGCATTTCAAAATTCCAGAGCTTTGTGATCCCAAGCCTCCTTGATTTTCCCATTCTTCAAAAAAAGCAAAATAGGACAACATCAATACTCCTCCTCATCCAATCAAATCTCAATTCTCTTAGCCACACCATCATACCTAGTCGAGCACAAATGAATCATTCCCAAGATTCCAAGTCAGAGTGAGTGATTAAGGTTGCTCAAAGAGAGCTTGGTCCAGCATTCCCACACAAATCAAGTCCAAAATTCTCCAGGAGGGCCTCACATCAACTAGGCAAAGCTACCTCTAATGACCCATCACCAGATATTAGCTTCAGTGAGGTAATTTTGCAAACTGAGCCTTGTATGCAAAAATGGGTTGGTCTTTTATGATGCAAATTCGAATCCCATGTGATTTTGACTGTTGGATGTGCATCCCTCTCCTTCCGAAGGTGTGGGATTGATTTGATCCCAATATGAGCTTGGGTGAGCACGGATCTAATGGGGAAGAAAGGTGATCATCTTTCACCATTATGAAGAAGAATATGACCCATCCTGTTTTGCTTGATTGAATGCGAATGATTAGATCACATTTAGATCCTTTTTCTCCTTAACCGAGGATCATCAGAATGATGGCTAGCGGCGTTCGCCGCGGGTTAAGTTAGTGCGTGGATGTGACAACCTAAATAGCCACTCCATCATGCTGGAAAGCAAAAACGCATGCCACATGGCGCCACATGGAGGATTAAGGCTTTAATTAGGCATTAATTAATTTAAAACTTCATAAATTCATAACTAATTGTAGAAAAATCCAAAAAAAATGTAAACTTTGGTTCATTTTAAAGGCATTACAAATTAGAATTTAGGAAAATTATTATTAATTGATTTTGAATAGTGATTTTAGCTTAATAAGGTTTAATCAAAAATTTAATTAGCTTAATTATCCCTTAATTATTCATCCAATTAATCTCAAATTTTTTGTGGATGTCTATAGGGATGACCTCTGTCTCCCCTATTTTTCTTGGATTTTATTGGTAGATTAATTAGGAAAATCAATTGATTAAGCCTTAATCACTCTCTTAATTTAATTAGTGAGAATTAGTGAATGAATAATGGTTTAATTAATTATTTAAGCCTAATTACCTTTGTGGAACAGTGAGGGAACTTAGAGAGTATAATTGAGATATTTTTCCTAATTCATTTCCTAGATTTCCTTCACTTTTTAGAATTAAATCAATTGATGATTAATGTGGTAATTAATTGCTTAATTAATTAAGTAATGCCCAAGATAAAAATTAGAGCCTAATTGAGTGTTTGAAATGGCATTTAATTGAGGCCTCTTGATCCCTTTTCTAAGTTAATTTCATCATTCTAATCAAAATATAATCAAAGAAATCAATTAATTAATTAAGCTTAACTCAATTAAAATCCACTTCACACCTAAGCAACCTTTAATTGATCTTGGTAGCTCTTTGGGTGTTCAATAACCCAAGGTGAGAGATAATGAAATTATGGTTAGCTCACATGTGTGAGAAAATCATAAAAGTAGTTAAGTGAGATCCCTTAATTAATTAACTATTAATCATAATTGCATTAGATTTTCATTTCTTAGGAGCATTAGAAATTTACTTTTCATGTGGTTGCATATCATATTGGCTTATTATTAATTAGTTATTTAACTTAAGGTGATATAGTTTAGGGTTAATTAATTCCCTTAATTCACACCTTAACCTAATTAAAGCATAAAATCAACCTAAACATTCTTCATTAAACATATTAATTCACACATGGGAAATTAGATTAGGAGCAGCAAACCTCTTTCATATTTCCTAAATAAAATCAAACTCAAAGTTAAAAATGTCTTTAAAGAATTTTGGTTTATTTTAAATAGCCTTATTTAATGTGATTGTCCTTAGGAATTAATTGGGATGAATGAGATCATGTGCTTATATTCCTTTATTTCTTTCCAATCATGCTAAATATTGCTTGCCATGTGAAATCATGCATTCATTTCTTTTAAAACTAAATGAAATGGTTTTCTTTTATGTCAAATTGCATGTGTTGACTTAAATTAAAATAGTGTGTCTATTATCACTATTAAATCAAAAGTTATTTTCAAAAGCCCATAAATTATATAATATGAAGTGATGTTAATTACAAATATCTATAAGTTTGCATGTGATGATAATATAAGATATGTATATGAAGTTCTCTTTACCTTACATGGATTCACAGGATTTACAAATGTATAGTTTATTTGAAAGGAACACAACATTTGCCTAAATCTACTTCTATGCATCTCCATGTTAAGACTTAGGAAGAATTTCATATCACATATGTAAATCATATAATCAAACTGAATATGACTTCTTGCATGACTTCTTATCCTTGTGGTCCTTTTTATACATTCATATGTATTTGAGAAATATGGTATATTAGTCTGGACACCCCGGTGCTGTGAGGATTTAGGTAGCCCTACGTAGGTTTTGTACCTTACACCCCTGGTGCAATAAATAATGACTTCGTACTCACTTAAAACTCTTATACATATGCATGTATGATGTGGCCAATGAATATGAATTATAAATCAAATAAATCAAACACAACTTTTGCATGGGTTTTCCTATCATTATATTTTCTTATACATCTATATATATCTAAGAAAAGTGGTATATTAGTCTGGACACCCCGGGGCTGCGAGGCTTTAAGTAGCCCTAAGTAGGTCTTGTATCTTATGCCCCTGGTGCAGAAAATAGTGGCGAAGTACTCACTTAAAACTTTTATACATGTGAATGTGTATATAACTAATGGATGAAAAATCTCTCCTTTTCTATTAAAAAGGCATGCATTCATAATTTAATCAAAATGAAATATTTAATTCCAAACATACTTTTTTGCATTCATCATTTAAGTGTGCTAAAACATACATTGTTATATAGCTATACTTAGGGCTTAATCATATGCATGATGTGCATGATGAAAAGAAATGAATGAATATGTGTTATATGATATTAATTCATTCTAATTAATCTTAAGATGTCTTTCTTGTTGAGTAAGGTCATTTAGGGTGAACCTAAACTTAGGGTCAATCAAAACATGTAATAGCCATTCACTAAAGGAAATTGATTAACTAATTTGCTTTAGAATTGACTTAAGGTAGGGATGAAATATGGGTCTCCTCTCTTTCTTCTCTTTATAATACTTAGTTATTTTGTGAAGGTCATATGAAACAAAAGAAAATATTAAGTAAAATATTCAAATTAATTAAATCACCCAAAGAGAAACCACCCCTTTATAAATTAAATCCCTCACACTTAGCAAATTACAACTTTAAAGCCTAGTTAGAACATACCCAACAAGCCTTGATGAACACACTTTACACTAAGTCATCATTTCTAGCTTTATGTTAAGGCGGTGTATGATTTGATGTATGCTTATTTTATGATATATTATTTTAGACTGGATATCAGGGTGTATGTGCGTAGTCTTGATGTAAGACCATTATTAGCCTAATCATGTCTTTCCATAGGGGTTATGCTTAATGGGTTGCTGTAATAAAATAAAAATATAAATGCTTTTCTGTGTTAGTTACTTATACTCCTAAGCATAACCCAAGTCAGGACAAGGTGGGCTTGGTTATCCATGTGTGGGGTGCTAAGTCCAAATTAGTCATATAACTACTTGGGCTGTATGGTGTGTTTAGCTAACAATTTCTTTGCAGGTGTAGCTAGATTTACTTTCTTTCTTTTTAATATAATTTTGCATTAGGATTAGGATAAATGTTATGGGGGATTAGGATGAGCATTGGTTATAAGACCAAGTCTTATGTTCCATGTGATGCCTTTGGAGCAAGGACATCCAAATCAAGATGAAAGGAAGGAAGAAATGGAGCAAATTAAATGAAGAAATGAAAAAAGAAAGAAGAAAGAAGAAAGAAGAAAGAAGAAAGAATGAGGAATTAAGAATGAAGACCCCCATAACATTCATTATTTGTAATTATAATTATTCTTTCATTAATCTGGGTTGTATAAGGGTAGAGCTCGGCTACCCACATCTCTTTTTGGGTTGTACGGCGGTACCCGACCACATCGGCCTCTTATTCTTTTGCGATAGCTTTATAAAATTTTTTGATGTTTTGTTTAGTTTATGTATTAGAGAAAGCATGCCTCTTCATATTTTAATTATGATTAGCGATTGTTGTATGGCCTGGATGTGAGTAGGCTCTTAGGATAAAAATAAATTTTCTATCCCATTAACAACTTAGAACTAAACTTTTAAAATAACTCACAACCTCATGTAAAAGCCTAGGCATTAAATCAAGATAATAAATTATTTAGCAACCCCTTAGCTGGATGTTAAATGTTTAATATCAGGCATAACCATCTTATTTCACTCTTGTTAAGAGAGGGCTTCCATCTATGCTAGATAGAACGAGCTTAACCTTTAAGAGCCTATGATGGAAGAACACCTCTTTCTCTTTTGATTTGGCTCATAATCAACTTCTCATGCATTTAGGCATACAAAATCCTATAGTCATTGTCAAAATAAAAAGTCCCAAATTAAATAAAATGTGATAAAAATTTGCATTAGATTTAAGTCATTATTCATACCTCTCATGCTCTAGTCTCTTAGGGAGTGGGTTTAAGGACTTAGTTTCTTTTCTAAATAAATAATAGCCTAACTATCTTGCAAAGCATATGACTTGCCTACATGGTTTTAAAATGTATGAGGAGTTAGCTGGCTGCCACTCTAGGCGGTAATTAGTATAGTTGTCAGGTGGTTTACTCTCTCTTGTGGAGGTAAGCCATATACCCATTTTTGCCTTAGATTTAGATGGTGATTTGGCGCTCGCTAAGGCTCACAAGATTCAGGATCTGAGGTTGATATTTTCCTTTGTGGGCTACAAGCATAAATCCTTACTTCTTAGGTATTTCCACAACCTTGTATTGTGGAATTATAAGTCCTAGATTTCTAACAAAATTTTAACTCAAATAAAGAAATCTCCTCAACTTCAAATATATAAAGCCCAACCATAGGATAGATTGGAGTGCTCACTAGGTTTCCTAGTATCATGAGCACTCGCTACTCATCTCCTTTAGTTTCGCTAATAAATCTCCCCTTTCGATCCATCCCACTTAATCTTCTAAAATACAACCAATTTATTGATAGTCTTATCCTTGGATTCTTTGGAGACAATAATCGTCTACTTTAATCGAGAGTATTCTTAAGGGATTCACTTTTCTTAAGATGTAATTAACTATGGAGGCTTTCCTCCATAGGGAACTTAATGAACCTGGTTTAAATAAACCCTGCTTTACTTTTCCAGATAAAGTAGGGGAAAAATCTCTAGTATATTCGAAGACCCATCATGCCTTAGGAGTCCTTATTAGTTGATTAGGTCCTTTGTAGGGTAGTGACTTCTATCTTTCGAGATAGTACACTATTCATTAATGTCGTACCCGATCACCTCAATAAGTACATCCTCAGATTTGCGTGGTGTCCACATATACACATATAACACCAACAAAAAATAAACACCATAGATTGACTTTCACTTAACATACCACATTTGTTAAGTGAGAGTCTCATTTCAAAAAGAAAATCTTAAACATATTTTGACTTCCATTTAACATAGCACATTTGTTAAGTGAGAGTCTCTTTTCAAAGAAAAGAAGCAAATCATATCACATTTGTCTTTCACTTAACATACCACATTTGTTAAGTGAGAGTCTCATTTTCAAAATACAAATCTTAAATCCACTTGACTTCTACTTAACATACCAAATTTGTTAAGTGAGAGTCTCATTTTTAAAACACAAATCTTAAATCCACTTGACTTCTACTTAACATACCAAATTTGTTAAGTGAGAGTCTCATTTTCAAAATACAAATCACAATCATATTTGGCTCTCATTTAACATATCAAATTTATTAAGTGAGACTCTCATTTTCAAACACATATCAAACAAATTTAGCCTCTACTTAACATACCAAATTTATTAAGTAAGAAGCCTCACTTTCAAATCAAATCAACATATATCACACACATAATCAATCATCATATGCAAAGATTTTTCACAAGAATTTCTAAACAAAAAATCAAAATCTCTTCTTAGCATACCTAAATTTACTAAGTACTGATTGTTTCAAATCAAAATTCTCAAACAAGATACATAATGCAAATATCTCCAAAGGTCTCTCCAAATATTTGAACCCCGCCTAACCTACTTAAATTGGTTGAATATGGGTTCTAAATCAAAATTATATGGCAAAGACTTCCCTCCAAATATCAAAAATCTCTCCAAAATTCAAATGAACCCCACTTAGCATACCTAAATTTGTTAAGTGTGGGTTAAAATTCTAAACTAAGTATAAAAATCTATGATTGAAGACAAACATCAAGGCAAGGGTCTGACTCAATCTTGTTCCAACAAATACACCAGATAATTAGTCCGACTTCCTGTGGTCGTGATCATGGCTCGTAGTTCATCTTCTCTTTTCCTTAGGGTAGACCTTATCAGCCAATCTCACCATGACTGATTCCACCAACCTAATCTATTTTGGTCGTGGATTTGAGGGGGTCCGCATTACTTGTGAGAGGCAGTTCTCACCACCATCAATAGGGATAAGGTGGCGGGACAGACGCCACTCATTCACTTGGATATCCCATCTGACTCTGAGTTTTCTCCACTGAAGAGGAAGGCCGCAGTGGTTTCCATGCCCCCATTAAGTGATAGCTTCAGCACCTGCCCATCTAGTTGTCCCTACCATACCTCAAGCTAGTGCTACTACCTCCTCGTTGGTTACCTTGAAGGGGATGGCTATCTTTGCCTCTGAGATAGTCTCCTCCACTTTTGAGGTAGGTACTAGTTCCCGCTCTACCTTGTTCACTCGTACTCAGTGTCTCAATAAAAATCAAAAGATTAAGTGGGAGCATAAGCGAGCAGCCAGAGAGCTTGATGTTTCTTTCCATGTAGCCGAGGAGGGTTCTCTCTCTGAGGTCTCTCCACTTTTGAGTAGTGACAAGTTCCACCCCCTCTCAGCCTCAAATGAAGAGGAATATTACCAAAGGATTGTTGCTTCTCCTCCACCACCATCATATCATAAAACACTAGATAGGGAGCATAGGAGGCCCTATGTCAGACTTAGGACTATTCTACACTAGGTCGGTAGAGCATATGGATGGTTAGAGCTTGGTAACTTGTTTGATTTATGATTGTTGATCCCTAGGACTATTAAGGGTCAGATCCATAGAGAGAGAGAGAACCGTGGAGGCTTGAGTATTTGCTCAGGCAGGCAGGAGAGAGCGACATAAGTATGCCAAGCAATCGACAACCTCTGCTCTGATGGATTTTCTTGATCGTGACCCTATCAGGGCCAATCATTTAGATAAGATTGTTCTTACTGGCACAACCCACCGTAGGTAGAGATCTCATATTGAGGGGCAGTCAGTGTTTCCATCACACAGCTCTCTTCGTCGTTTACCATCACCCATACGACTCACAGTATCTACCACATTCACCAAAGTTCAGAAGCCCCCCATCCAAGGAGAGATCTTCCCCCTGGTGATCTGGCTATGGTCCAAGGATCCCTCTCTATCCATTCCATCTATTGAGGTGAGATTGAGCTCCCCTGCTCGACCCTCTACCTTAACTGTGATTAGGCAGGAGTGGAAATCTAAGAGCATTGTTGTTGCACTACCACCACCACCGCAGCATATAGATATAAAGAGGGGGAGGAGACACGGATACGGTCCCCATGATAGTTGATCCTCTCAGTGAGGAGACAATGATAGTAGGTAGTGTCCATTGCATTTAGGCAGAGGAGCATAGTCCTGTAGCTAGCAGTCAGCCAGTTTTTGTCCCAGCCTAACCAGACATAGTAGATCAGTTACTAGATGACATATTAGCCAATTACTTTGCTCAGAAGAGATAGATTTTTAGGTGTGACTACACTAATTAGGATGAGGATAGGGTCAGCTTCGATCTTGATGAGGATGCTATGTTGGATGATATAGCCGAGGTCCACATTATTGATACTCGGACATCTTTTGAAGATCAGGCCGAGAAGGTGTTGTGCTCGAGGGTGACACTTCACTCTCCAGCACCTTCTTTGCCCATTTCGAGAGGATAATCATATTGAATAGATGGGGAAGAAGACTAAAGAGTTGATGGCAATAGTTACAATACAGAGAACTTGTGATTTCTCCTATGATAGTCACCCGAGTTGGTACATACCCTAGAGTGTCTTATGTGCACTCCCGTAGAGGATGACATTGGTAGTTTGCATAGGAAGGTTACAGATGGCACCTCTATGCATGAAAAGGATATCAAGCACATGGTAGAGCAGTAGGTGAAGGAAGCGATAACGTAAGCCTGGGGGAGTTCATCAATTCCAAAGGGTAGACCATAACCAGAGGAATTTGATGCAGTTTAATACCCCAAGGGTTTTATACCACTTTCGTTCAAAATCTTTGATGGTAGTAGGAACCCGTGTTAGCATATTGCACATTTCAGAGCTAGTTGCTGCAATGCTAGTGGTAGTGACACATTATTGTTCAGACTTTTTATCAGCAGCTTAGTAGGGGTTGCATTTGATTGGTATGTCAAGTTGCCCAATAGCTCGGTAGGGACTTTTGCTGAGTTGGAGCACCTCTTCATCAAGAGGTTTGCTAGAGCTCATCAAAGAGTAACTGTAGGTGATCTTTTGTAGTGACAGAAGCTCCCAATGAGTTTCTTATTGATTATATTCTCAGGTGGCATAACCTGAGCATGAAATGCAAGCCGCAACTGTTTGAACAGTATGCCATTGAGATTCTTTTCAAGAATATTCATGGCCCGGTTGCCTTCATGCTTAAGGGCTTTACCATCCAGACATTTGAGAAACTAATTAACAAGATAACTAGCCTACAATAATAGGCCAAATAATTTCTCTTTCCTTACCAATCATCTCGACCCAAGCCACAGAAGGTGTTTAAGAAAAACCCAGGGACAGTTGTGTCAGTGGACAAAGGAAAGTAGCTAGCTAGAGTTCAATATGAGAGACCCTGAGCTCAACAGTCTCCTTTGCCACCTCATCTACCACCATCTTAGCTGTCATATCAGCCTCCTCATCCATCACAATGACCATTCCCACCATATCAATAGCCTACTCAACAGCAGTATTCTTACCCCCTACTAGGTAGTTATTACCCACCTACTCTTGTTGATAAATTGAATAAGCCATATTCATTCAAGAGGGAGGTAGGTAGGAAAAAATTTAAGAATATCTTAAAGAAACCCGACTTTCAGTTACCAGAGCCCAGGAGGCTGGAGGAAGTGGGAAAGAGTGATGATCCTAACTATTGCCCCTACCACCACATGATTAGCCATGTTTTAGAGGATTGTATTACATTTAAGGACTGTCTTGAGCGTAGCTACAAGTTAGGCGCCATAGTTATCCTTAAAGAATACTTATTAGAACAACCTTCTAGTTCTATTAGGATAATTATTGGGAAAACCTGTGATCCGCTTAAGACAAAAGAAGGTTGGGATATTGCCTTATCCCGAAGCTCTAAGAAAGTAGTTTCTAAAATTAAGAAACTCTATTCATAAGTGTCTGAGGTAGCTCAAACCTCCAACATCAAGGAAGGTTTGCAAGTGTCTAAGACAACCTGAAGAAGGTGACAACCCAGTAGCAGTAGTAGTAGTGCACCTTGCTTGCTCGGGATAGGTCAATATCACAACCATTATCCGAGTCCAGCACTTCATCAATTGCAACAACTACTTCTTCCTCCGCTAGCTCCTGTTCTACCAATAGGAGCATTGTATCAGCGAACAAGGGTATTAAATCCCTTACCCTGCTTACTATATTAGATTTCTATCAAGTACCTCTACCTAAAAAGAAGTCAATGAAGAAAGCTTTCACTTACATCTTGTCCACTTTTGATACTTTAGATTTTATTCCTCTCAAAAACTCTCTAAGTCTACAAAATAATAATGGTAGCTCAAGTCATTCTGATCCACTCTCTTCTGATTCAGAATCAGACTTTCCTTTTCTAAATCAATCGACTTCACCTTTTGAGATTGAGTTGGAGTCAGTTGACTCCGAGGATCCCATAGGAGAAGCTATAGGTATACTTGATGAGAAGGTGGAACTTTTCACAAGTTCATCATTCCAAGAAGTCACTGAATTCAATCTATGCAGTGGAAAAGTTCTACCTCCTAGGGTAGTACCTTTCGATAAGGGTAAACAAGTCATTAGTCTCAGTGAGCAGATATCCCCTCCGCAAGATACTCCACCCATGGATATGCTTGTGGAGGACTAAGTCAAAGTTGATTACAATATTGTAGCACATCTTAGAAAGTTGCTAGTTAAGTTAAGCATATACGAAGCCCCTATTTTATCCAAAGAGATGAAGGAAACTATAGTCGAGGTTCTTCTTGACCTATAGATATGCTTAGCTCAGCTGACCACTACTGAAGAGGAGGCACACAACTCAAAGGACATCTTGAGAGTTACATTTAGTGATGAAGACTTGCTTTTAGGAATGACCAAGCACAACCACCCTCTTTACATTACAGTAGATGTTGGCAGATACAAGATTTCAAGGGTTATGGTTGACTAAGGTGTATCAGTCAACATTATGTGTTTAAGAACCCTTTGCCTACTTAAGGATTGATATCTCCAAACTCTAAAAAGAAATGATAATGTTAAGAGGATTTAATGAACAAGGCGAGAGGGCCTTAGGATTTATAGTGTTGCCATTAAAGATAGATGACTGGAAGACTGAAGCCAAGTTTCATATCATAGACTCAGATACATCTTTCAATGCTTTGCTTTGGAGACAGTAGATACATGAAAACCACACAGTTTCATCCTCTATACATCAGTGCATAAAGTTCACAAGAGTTGTGTCAAAGGAGATCTCAAACCCTTCACAGTTCATGAGGTTGGGATATATGAGGATGCAACTTATTTTCTTCCCCAAAATCGACAAGTCCATTCTGGTGAATCTAATCAATATCTCCAAGAGGGACAAAAAGAAAAAAGAAAAAGAATTAAAAAAATGGAAAGAAAAAAAATAAAATAATAAAATAAAAGAGAGCGAGACGTGGACTCACGGGAAGATATAGAGCCTGACATTAGATTCCACCCACAATTCGTTACCCCATTCAAACATATGGGTAGGATGACCCAACATCCACCAGGCAGAGGTAGGGGATAGTTTAGAGGCAACCCCTGAGGTGGAAAGCCTCCTTATTGGCCACCCAATAGGAGGTATGCCCTAGCCACCAAGAGTACACCTGCTATCCACATAGTCTTAGAATCTAGTTTAGAGGATGAGTCTTATGTGGTTAGCACACCAGCCAGCTATTCTCAATGATGGATCTCTTTCGAGGTGACGTTAGAGCATGACAGTGATGAAGATCGGGCACCAAAGAAAAGCATAAATGTATCCAAGTTTGCATATGTGATGTTAGGAGTCAGTTGGGAACCTTAGCTCTAACCCCACTTTAATCTCAATAAGTTGAGGGTTTGGTAGTTAAGGAAGCCCCTAAGTCATCCACAGATAGGAAAACTCATAGGTTCATTTTGAGAGCATCATACTCAAGTCAGGAAGCTAATGTAGAACTTGAGGATGATTCATATAAAGATTTAATATAATTACCTTTTGATTGGTATTCACCTTATGTTCTTAACTTAGCAAAGAAGGGATTAATCCCACATACTTGGTCTATACACAAGTCAGACTACTTTGAAAGGCTATGGGATAACCAAAGTAGACATCCTCAGACCAGGACTAGGATTTGGTATAGTGGGTCTAGTCGATGATGACAATCATTGGTTAGTCATCACCAATTATTTGGAGTCTGATAGGTTCTTTTTAAATCATGTTAACTCATATGAGGAGCTATGTTTAGAAGCTTCAGATGACTCAAATGATCTTGAAGTCAGAGATGCATCGCTAAAGTTTGAAGAAGAGATCAGATCAACCATCGACGAGCTCAAAGAAATCAACTTAGGGACAGAAGAAAGTCCACGTCTGACATACATCAATTTCTTGTTGAATGAAGAAGAAACCAGTGACTTAGTTAGGCTATTAGCTGAGTTTAAGGATTTCTTTGCATGGAGTTATGAAGAAATGCCCAATTTATCTCCTAACATAGTAGTCTACAAACTAGTAATAGAACCTAATGCTAACCCTATCAAGAAAGCTCTTAGATGCATGCGATTAGATATTGAATAACAGGTCATTTCTGAAGTCAAGAAACTGATCGATGCTAGTTTTGTCATGGAAGAAAAATACCCTACCTGGTTGGCCAGTGTCATTCCAGTTAAGAAAATGAATGGACAAATTCACATATGAATCAATTTTTGGGATCTAAATAAAGCATGTCTTAAAGATGAATTTTTACTATTAATCTTGAAATTTATGGTGGACATTGCCTCATCTCATGCAGTCTTCTCTTTCATGGATGGGTCTTCTAGCTACAATCAAATTAAGATGGCCCCTAGGATAAGAAAAATACTATTTTTTGAACCCCAATTAGAATCTATTGTTATAGGGTCATGCTTTTCAGACTTAAAAATGCCGGTGTTACCTACCATCGAGCCATGACTTGGATCTTCAATGAACCCATTCATCATCAAGTTGAATGTTACGTCGATGATCTTGTAGGCAAGAGTAAAGAAAAAGAAGACCATCTCTTTGACTTGAAGTAGTTTTCTAATGGTTAAGACAATTTAACTTTAAAATGAATCCCCTAAAGTGTGTATTCGGAGTAGCTTCAAGAAAATTCCTTGGGTTTGTTGTTCGGCACTGTGGAATAGAAATCGACCCAGAGAAGATCAAAGCTATCTTAGAAATGCCACCCCGTAAAAGTCTAACTCAACTCAGATCATTCCAAGGGCGGTTGGCATATGTAAGATAGTTCATTTCCAACCCGTCAGGAAGATGCCAACCATTTCAGCACTTGTCAAAAAGGATGCCAAGTTTAAATGGGATGACAAGTGTCAACATGCCTTCGAAGACATCAAGCACTACCTGATGATGCCTCCAGTTCTAGCAGCCCCTATCCCAGACAAGCTATTGATACCATATACTACCGCATTAGATGACTCCTTTGGCACTTTGTTAGCCCAAACCAATGATGAAGGGAAATAAAATGCTTCTATTATCTCAGTCATCATCTAATCCCTAATAAGGAAAATTAGCCACATATTGAGGAGCACTTCCTAACTTTAATCTTTGCATCCCAAAAGCTACGGTACTACATGCTTTCTCATAAGGTGAATCTGATCTCCAGGATCAATCCACTGTAATATCTCATGACACGGCTGACGCTATCTGGATGGTTGGTCCATGATTTTGTCATAGTTTTACATCACATTTGTACCCCTCCATACAATGAAAGGAAAATCACTAGCAGATTTTTTAACAGCACACCCACTTCCTGCTGATTCTCCGCTTAATGATGACCTCCCCAATGAACAAATCATGAACTTAAGGGACACTAGCATTCCACTGAGAGATGTATTTTGATGGTGTGGCTTCCTTTCAAATGGGAGAAGAATCACGATCTACTCTCCCATAAAAAGCAAGGGTAGGAATAATTCTCCTAACTCTGAACCGCGATGTGATGAGATTCACATATCATATGTCCAATCAATACACTAACAATGAAGCTGAATATTAGGCTCTGATTGTCGATCTAGAGTTAGCCATTATACTATGCATCCAGAGTATCAACATCTTCAGGGATTCTTAATTAGTTATCAACCAAATTGCTGGGTCTTATCAGGTTCTGAAGCCCAAGCTCCAACATTACCATAAGTATATTATAAAGTTATTGGCCCAAATCCTAGAGGTTACCATCTGTAAGATTTTTCATGGAGAGAACGCAGTAGCAGATGTATTAGCCAAGCTTGCCAAAGAGTTGGCATGTTCGGAAGATGAGTTCATACTAATAAGGACCAAAATAGACAAGTCTTATTCCTTATTGATGCTGAACTCATCAGGCGATTCTCTCTTGAAGGAGAGGTTGTCGTTGCCAAAAAAGATGAGGAGATAGATTGGTGGCAACCATTCATGGATTATGATGAGGAGATAGATTGATGACAACCATTCATGGATTATCTAAATATGGGAAAACTACCTCAAGAGAAGTCATTAACACATTAGGTGAAGCAGAGAGGCCTTTCCTATGCTCTTGTGGATGGCAACTTGTACCAGTGGTCCTTTGATCATATGTGGTTACATTATCTAGACAAACATGAAGCCCGTAAGATCGTGACTGAGGTACACTCAGATTTATGTAGAGCACATCAATCTGGTCCGAAGATGAAAGCCAAGATCAAAATACTAGGATACTACTAGCCTTTAATGATCACAGATTGCATGGATGTAGCTAGGAGATGCCACCAATGTTAGGTGCACAGTGTGGTCCTACATCAACCACCCAACATTCTACATCTTACATTGGCCTCATGGCCATTCGAGTGTTCGGATACTGACATAGTTGGTGTGATTGATCCTCCTTCTTCCAAGGATCATCGATTCATTCTAGCTGCCACCGACTACTTTTCTAAGTGGGCGGATGAAATCCCGCTCAAAGAAGTCACAACTCAGCATGTGCTCCAATTTTTCAGGAACCATATCATATATAGGTTCGGAGTGGCTCGATGAATTATATCTGATAATGATATTGCATTCAAGATCACCAAAATTAACAGCTTTGCCCAGAGACACAATATAAATTGGAGATACTCTACCATCTACTACCCAAGGGAAAATGGTTTAGAAGAAGCCTTCAACAAAACTCTTATCCAAATATTAAAGAAGAAACTCAATGAAAATAAGTGACAGTGGCATGACCAGTTACTTGAAGCCTTGTGGGCTTACCACACCACATATAGAACTCCAACTCAGTCTACCTTTTTCTCCTTATTGTATGGGTCTGAAGTAGTTCTACCCTTATAAGACCAACTCACATCATTAAGGATAGCTGTGGGTAGCAAGCTTACCATGGAGCAGAATGCCAAATTGTGGTTAGAAGAGCTCGAAGGTTTGGAGGGGAGACACCTCTAGGCATGCCAGAACCTCGAGTTGTGCAAAGCCAAAATGATTCAAGCTCATAATAAGTTGGTCCATCCTAGAGCTTTTCAAGTAAGAGAGCTTATTTTAGTTCTAAGGAGACCAATTGTTGCCCGTCGAAAGATGGGATGCAAGTTTGAACCCACCTAAGAAAGCCCTTTTTCCACAGAGAAGGCCTACCACGGAGGATCTTATCAGCTTATAAATTATAAGGGAGAGCGCCCTATGCTTCCAATCAACGGGTTCTACCTAAAAAAATACTATCCATAAATCTTATTTCATATCAATCATCAATAAAATCTCTTTCATTTCAAATTCTATCTCTTCTATGTTAGGAACATCTTTGCTTATGAATCAACCATGCCTGTTTAGGATAGGTATAAGAGAACCTAAGCGGCATCCTATCCTTCATCAACACAAATACAAACTACACACGATTCTGCAGTGCTATTAGGATAGGTGTAAGAGAACCCAAGAGGCATCCTATTTTGACTAGTACAACTAAGTTAGGTGTAAGAGAACCCAAGCAGCATCCTTTGTTAGTGGAGTCATAATTGCCCTTTGTGGCACCATTTCATCCATTCTTCAATTCTATTAGGATAGGTGTAAGAGAACCCAAGAGGCATCCTATTTCTACTAGTATAACTAAGTTAGGTGTAAGAGAACCCAAGCAACATCCTTTCTTGGTGGAGTCACAATTCCCATTTGTGGCACCATTTCATCCATTCTACAATGTGTTTAGGATAGATGTAAGAGAACCCAAGTGACATCCTATTCCTTCTTCCATAACATAAATATATATCTTTTATCTCGGGCTATTTTTATGTGGGAGCAATCCCCCTGTGACACTCACTCATTTGCTGCTCTAGGTAGGGCTGGCATGCTACCTTATTAATGTGTCGCCCTAGTGATTATTTGTTAGAAAGATGTAAGTCTACTACACTTTCCTTTCTTACTTGGCTACTGCACATCGACAAGCGACTTGTTAGCATGGTAGGCCTTATTGCACGGTCGATAAGCTATCTTCATGCCAGCTTCATTTGAGAGGATGTAAGTTTGCTACGTCTTCTTCTTAAATTAGCCATTGTGAACTGACTTGGTCAAGTAAAGGACTAGGGTAAGTCCCCCAGCAGCTCCTTTCCTCCTGACTACTTCAACTTTGGGTCTTGTCCTTCTTTGTGACTCCCTACTTGGTAGTCGCCCTTAGGTCGGGTTAATCTATTGCATCATCAATGGGTCACCTAGTGGTCTATCCCTAATTTGAAAGATGTAAGTCTGCTATGCTTTCTTCTTAAGTACATCTGTTGCAAACTGATAGACACTCTACATTGATTGTTTCATACCTGCGGGCACCTTAAGTTGGTTGGTTATCTCTATGCTGACAGCAACCCACCCGGTGGATACACCACTCTTGGTAGATGTAAGACTGATATGCTTCTCCTTGAGTTGGCCACCGAATACCTACAGGCATAACTTTTTTCAGGGATCAGGATAACACCCCTAGTGTCACCTCCCCTGTGGGCCCTCTATTTGGATCACATCCTTAGCGACCCAATTTAGACACTACCCATGCTACTTTTAGATTGGACAGTCCCCCTTTCCTAATAGTTACCCATGTGGTTGGAGAATTTATCTCATAGATATGTAGATTCTCTCTTGGTCTAGTAAGTTTGAGATAGGACTAGGCTGATATAAGCTCCTTCTTAGTGTGATCTCTCACACACTAATAGGGTCCATACAAATATATAAATAAAAATTATATTTTCACTTATGGATTAGGAGAAAAACTCCCAATGGTACCTTTTCCCAAGCAGGCATCATATCTTTAGGGCAGTGTCAGCAAAACTCTCTAGAGGAATCGCCTAACTAGTTTTGAGTTAAGATAAGTCCCTGGGTTGGCACTCTCTCAGTAGTCGCTCTTAAGTCAGGTTTGACTTGATGTGCCACCAACAGGTCACCCCGACGATCATCCTTGCTTGGAAGATATAAGTCTATTACACATTCTTTCCAGCACAACTGTTGCACACCGACGAGTAGCCTTAGGTCGGGTTCAATTTGTTGTGCTATCAATCGATCACCCTAGTGATTCCTTATTTAGGAAGTTGTAAGTCTACAAGCTTTCTTCCTGACTTGAACATTGCACACCGAAAGACACTCTTTAGGTTTATTAGCTCTACCTTGCAGCCAGTAGACTATCCCTTTGTATTTATAAATCTAAGACAGGTCTAGGATGATATTAGCTCCTTCATAGTAGATCCATTGCACACCGACAGGGTCCATCCCAAATTAAATTGATTTTGACTATTCTTGAGTCGATATGAGTCCACAACAACATTCACTCAAATAGTCACTTTAGGTCGGGTTCGATTCATTGTGCTATCAACTGATCACCTTAGTGGTTCTTTATTTTGGAAGTTGTAAGTCTACAAACTTTCTTCATAACTTGACCATTGCACACTGAAAAGGACCCTTTAGGTTGGTTTGCCCTTTTGTTTACCTCACTTTAGAGTGAGTTCTTAACTTTCTCATCATAGATCTAGGACTCTTATAGACACTAAGAGCTCCTTAATCTTAAGACACTTCTAGTGATTAGGTGAACACTAAACCTAAGCCTAGAGACTTAGAATATTTAGCCATAGGAATAGGTTATGCCTTAGGGACTTAGAAAAACTTGCCAATCCTATGACTTAAACCAAACCCATGCTTTCCTTCTTAAACCAAACCTTAATTCCAAATGTTAATTCAAACATCAATCATAAAGCAAATTCCAAGTCAAATGATTCAATCCCATGATCAAATCCAAATGCCAAAACCCATTCTAAGCCCTTTGATTTTGTCTTATGGACTTAGCCTTAACTAAATTCAAATCACTCCAAACTCAAGTAATTTTCTCATGAATCTTTTATATCTTCATTTATATTCTCAAATATAATTGAAATATAAATTCAAATAGCTAAAACTAAATCCAAAATCAAACCAAAATCCAATTTATACCCTTTATGCCAATTCCTTGAACTTGGTCAAATCCTATCCAAATCAATTGAAAACCCATGAATTTCTTCATGATTCAATCATTCCTTCAATTGTTATTCCAAATATAAGCATACACTACAATTATCAAACCAAATCCAAGCTAACCCAAATCAAACCCAAGTTAGCCATTTTGACTTGAAATTGTCATATGAACCAAAATCCATATGGCTTCAAACCATTTATAGTTGGATTTATATTTCCATCTTAAATATATTTATCAATACAACTAAACTTGAATCAAGCCATGATCAAGTCAATTAACCTATTTAGGTCCACTTGACCCAAAGTGACCTAAAAGTCCTTTTTGAACCAAGTTCTAACCCAACCTAAATTGGATTGAGCTGAGCCCATCCAAATCACATATCAAGATCAACAATCATTCTAGGTTAATCAATTATCTTGAATTGGGTCAAACCAAATCAAATTAGCTCGTTGACTATGTCAACCTTTAGCCCAAATGAAACCTAAACTAGCCAAAACACACCATATGCCAAATTGACTGAAACATTTGATTCAAACTAATAAATAATTAATGATTGAACATGACCAAACCCTCAATTGAGCCAAACCAAGTCTAATTGGCCATTTAACCCAAGTTGACCCAAATTGGCCTAAAAAGCTAAAATAGGTCAAATCATAACCCAACCCAAATTGATTGCAACTAATGGTTCAAGTCCATTCTAAATTGATTATTGAACTTGACCAAATCCATTATTGAGCCCAATTTGACCAATTAGTCAACCAAACCTAACCTAGCCTAAATTGACCTAAAGTGTCAAATTAGCCAAAATCCAAATTAATTCCAAATTAAACCAAACAAAAGCCTACAATTTTTAATTATCCAATTGAACTTGACTCAACACCTAACCCAACCCAATTTGGTCAAATTGGTCAACTTGACCCATTTGACCTATATGAACCCAAATGAGCCATAATCAAATCCAAACCAAATTGAACCAAACCAATGACACCAATATACTCCAAATAGTCATGTGAACTTGACCCAACCCTTGGTTTGACCTAATTTGATCAATTAGTTAACTTGACCAAACCTAACCCAATTTGACTTAAATAGATCAAATCATGTCAAATCAAATGAAATAAACTCCAAACCACTTGAAATTTGGGTTAACCCACTTTTGACCCATTTGAAATCTACCCAAATAAAACTCATAGGCAATTGACCACTTTGCCCTTTAGTCTAAGGCATCTCATGAGATAAGACACATGGATATTTAGTCATTTCCTCCCCTTGGCCACTTGACACCCATTCATAGGTCCACCTAGGCACCCAAGACCATGATTGAGCTAACCCAAAGGTGGTTGGGTCAGCCATGACTCATGGGGAGATGAAATCACCTCTCCAATCCCATTGGAGTATTTCAAACCACAAAGAACACCTATTACTCTCATGGCAGCCACCTCCCACCCTTCCTCTACTCATGTGAGGCCAAGTGGAGTGATTCTCGGCCCAAATCAAGCTCCCCATCTCAGCCATTGATCCACCAAGTCAAAACCATCACCACCATCCAAGCCAAGGAAGGAGGGGGTATACCCCTCTCATTCTCACTCAAACTCACACACTCACACTCGATTCAACCCTAGCAGCCAAGAAAAGAGATCCTAGAGCCTCCCCTTGCATTTCTCGAGCTCCCCAAAATTCCCATTCACAGTTTTACATGAAACCAAAATAAGGGTGGAAACCAGTGATTCCCATTTCCTTATTTCATAACCAAAGTATACTTAATTTTGCACACACCATCCTTGGACCTAAACGAGCCAAAATGAATCATTTCCCAAGCTTCCTGACGGCCAGAGGGTGGAGTTGATCAAGACTGATTACTTATGTGTCGTGGGTTGATCTTCCGAGCAAACTACACCAAATCAAAGCTCGTGCCGCTCAACATGGCTTTATTTTTACCAAATGAAGCTTCCTCAATCATTGCAACTGTCGGTCACAAGCTTCGATGAGGTATGCCATTAAAACTGATCATTAGCTCAAAATAGGTTGGTCCTTTGTGAAGGAAACTTATGTCTCATGTGATTTCCACCATTATCTGTGATTTTTATGCTTCCTTGAAGGTGTGAGTTCAATTTAATCTCCATCCGAGCTTGGATCGAGTGACAATCGACTAACGGTATCCGTAGCTCATCGCTCAGGAGGAGACAGATCACAGACCGTCCATTCTGCGTGATCGGAATGAACGGTCCTTGTCTGATCATGCGTAGAATCTCTCTTTTCCCCTTTGAAATTGCACATTTAGTCATGGCCATCCGATCTAAGATTGGACGACCCACACAGAAAGTGCATTCTAACGCCACTACGTTAGCCTTTGACGTGATAACTTAGTTAACTAATCCCATCGCACCATGTGGAAAGCAGGCTGCGTCAGCCGCCACGTGGCACCAACAAGATTAGGGTGGTTAATTAGGTTAATTAATCTATTTTTTAATGTTGAAACTTCCAAAATTCATAAACAATTGTAAAAAAATAAAAAATAACAAATGATGGATCATTTTAAAGGCATTTTAAAGCAAATTTCATTAAAATTATTATTAATTAATTTTGAACAAGAATTTCTACATAATTAAGGTTTAATTAAAAATTTAATTAACCTAATTACTTTTTGATTAATTGTCCAGTTAATGTCAAAATTTTCTAGAGATGTTTAGGGGGATGACCTCTGCTTCCACTAATTTTCTTGGGATTTATTAAAAGCTTCTTGGGCTATTATCACTACTAAATCTCAAGCATATTTTCAAAAGCTTCTTAATAAATAAAAATATGTGTTGTGACTTTAGTTATACATATATAGGAAGTGCGTGTGAATATAAACTTAGTGTATGAAGTGAAGTTTCTTTCTTGTATTCATATATTGATTTGCATAAGTAAGAATGTTAGCGGGTATATTAGTCTGGACATCCCAGGGATGCACGGCTTTGAGTGGCTCTAAGGTGGCTCCTACCTCACTCCCTTAGTGTAGAATAATGGTGACGTACTTGCTTGATTTCATTCTTATGCATTTTTTACATTAAAATTTAGATAGTGCTTTAATTTATGTACACAAATAAATCAATTCAATTGAATCCAACTTTTGTATAGTTTTCATTTCTATATATATATATAAGAATAATGGGTATATTAGTCTAGACATCCCAGGGACGCACGACTTTAAGCAACCCTAAGGAGGTTCACCTCCTCCCTTCATCTGCAGTAATGGCCATCTACTTAAAATTCATATATATATATATATATATATATATATATATATATATATATATATATATATATATATATATATATATATATATATGTATATATATATATGTATATATGTAATATGTATGTATGTATGTGTGATACAACTAGTGGATGGAAACCATAATTTAATCAAATCAATTCTACTTTGGCATGATTCTCATTCTTATAGTTGCTTATACATCCATATGTATCTGAGGATAGCGAGTATATTAGTCTGGACATCCTGTGGATGCACGACTTTAAGTAATAACCTAAGTAGGTTCCTACTTCTCCTTTCTTTGTAGAATAATGTACTTGCTTAGAACTTTTATACATTTGTGTGTACATTTGGCTAATGAATGAAAATCCCATTTTCTATTAAAAAGTAACATGCATTCATACTTTGTTCAAGTGGTTGAATTAATTAATCATGTAACCTAAAGCTATTTGCTTATGCTTTTGCATATGAATTTAGATAGAGCTTTAAATTAATATGACAAAATAATTTAACTAAATGAAACATCAATTTCAAATACATCTTTTTACATTCATCATTCAAGTATTCTAAAATATAAATTGCATGTATAAGTATGTTTAGGACTTAACTATATGCATACTATATATGATGGAAAGAAATAAATAAGCATGTGTCATGTGATGGTAATTCACCCCAATTAATCTTAAGATGCTTTTCTTATTGAATGAGTTTATTTAAAGTGAACCTAAACTTAGGATTAATTAAAAGATATAATAAGCCATTCACTAAAGAGAATTTTTTAATTAATTTGGCTTTAGAAATGACTTAAGGTAGGGATGAAAGAGAGTGATCCTCTCTTTTCCTCTCTTTATAACACTTAGTTATTTTGTGTAGGTCAGATGAAACAAAAGAAAACATTACTTAAAGCTTGCAAATTAATTAAACAACTTAAAGTGAAACCACCATTTAAATTGAATCTTTCTACACTTAAGAAACTATAACTCTAAAGCCTAGTTAAGACATACCACACAAGCTTTAATACACACACATTATATTTAGTCACCACTTCCAGCTTTCTATTAGGATGGTGCATGATTTGATATATGTTTGGTTTTGTGATGTATTATTTTAGACTTGATGTTAGGGTTTTGTTGACCTCATTTTTAGAATGAGCTCTCAACCCCTCCATCTTAGACATAAGAATTCTTTTAGACTTTAAGAGTTCCTTAGTCTTAAGACACATCTAGTGATTAGGTAGACACCTAACCTAGCCCTAGAGACTTAGAAGAGTTAGCCATAGGAATAGGTCATGCTTTAGGGGTGTTAGGAAAATTTGCCTATCCTATAGCTTGAACCACATTCCTCACTTTCTTCCTTCAAGTCAAACTCCAAATCAAATCAATATCAAAGCTTAAATCAATTCCAACTTAATTGATTTCCTCCAAACTCAAATCAATTCCACATGATTGAAACCCATGATTGAAATAAATGATTAAAGCTTATGATTGAAATTCCATGTTCAAAATATTTCCTAAGTCCTTTGATTCCCTCTCAAGGGCTTAGCCCAAATCAAGTTGAAATCACTTCAAATTCTTGAAATTTTCTCATAACCCATTTATATTCTCATTTATATTCACATATATAAATGAGATATAAATTAAAATCAATCAAACTAAACTCAAGAATCAAATCCAAATTCCAAAAATATTTCCCAAGATTCAAATGTCATGCTGTGCAGTTGCTTATACCCCTAAGCATAATCCAATAGGCCAAGTGGACTTGGTTACTCACATGTGAGGTGCTAAGTCCAATATACATGCTTGGAATTTGTATGGTTTGTTTAGCTAATCTCTATTTTGCAGGTGTTAGTTAGATTTACTTTTTCTTTTCATGTAACTTTTGCAATTAGGATTTTGAAATAATTGTTATGTGAGATTAGGATGAGCATTGGTCATAAGATTTCATCTTATGTACCATGTGAAGCCTTTGGAGCATCCACATTCCAACCATCCAAAATAAGGAACCAAAGAGAAAGATGAAAGAAGAAAGAAGAAAAGAAGAAAAAAGAAAAGAAGAGATGAAGCCCCCCATAACATGAATTTTCTTGCTTAATTATAAATTAATTCATTTATAATCTAGGTTATGTAAGGGTAGAGCTCGGCTGCCCAATTTACTTTTCAGGTTTGTACGGTGGTGCCCGACCACAAATGGTCTTTTATTCTTTTGCGTTAGCTTTATAAAATGTGTGATGTTTTGTTTAGCTTATTCATTAAGATGACATCCTCTTCTTAATTTCTTCCTTGCTTAATGTATGGCTTGGATAACGATTAGGATCTTAGGGAAAATTAAATCTTCTACCAAATTAAACAACTCAAAATTAAAAATAAAGAACTCATAACCTCATTTAAAGTCTAAGTTAAAAATCAAGATAAAATAATTAGCACCCCTTTAGCTGGATGAGTATTTCTTTTATAACATCAAGCATAAAAGCATATTATTTCACTCTTGATTGGAGGGCTTCCACCTTTGCCAGAGAACTTGGCTTGACTTGTGAGAGCCATGGTGGAACACACCTCCCCCTTCTCACTGATTTTGGCCCATAATCTTATTTCTCATGCATTAGGCATATGAATCCTATTAGCCTGAGTCAAATGATTGTCCAAAAATGAAAATAAAAATGTAATTTGATTTGCATTAGATCTAGGTAATTTTTTATGCCCTTACATGATCTAGTCTCTTAGGGAGTGAGTTTAAGGACTTAGTCTCTTTCTAAAATAAAATAACAGCCTAACTATCCTACATAAAACATATGACTTGCCTTCATGAATTTAAAATTGTAGGAGCAGTTAGTTGGCGGCCACCCCAGGCAGTTGTAAGTCCAAGCAGTTGGGTGGTTTGTCCTCTCTTATAGAGGCAAACTGAATATCCATTTTTGCCTTAGATTTAGTCGTGCTTTTGGCTCTCACCAAGGCTCTTTAGATTTAGGTTCTGAGATTGCTTCTCCCCTTTGTGGGCCATAAGTATAAATCCTCACCTCCTAGGCATTTCCACAATCTTGTGTTGTGGAATCATAAGCCCTAAACTTCTATTAAAAATTCAACTCAAATAAATAAATCAATTTTAAAAATGTAAAGCCCAACCATAGGATAGTTTGAGATGCTCGCTAGGTTTCCTAGCATTGTGAGCATCTCCTACTTATCTTCTTTGGCTTTGATAATAACTCTCTCTCTTTGATCAATCCCATTTGATCTTCTAAAATAAACTAATCGATTGATAGTCCTACCTATTGAAATCTTTGGAGACAATGATCATTTACCTTAATCAAGAGTATTCTTAAGGAATTACCTTTCTTAGAATGTAATTAACTATGGGGGCTTGCCCCTGTAGGGAACTTAATGAACCAGATTTAAAATAAACCCTGCTTTACTTTTCCATATAAAGTAGGAAAAGAATCTCTGGTACATATGCAGACCCATTATCCTTAGGAGTCCTTATTGAGGTGATTAGGTCTATTGTAGGGTGGTGACTTCTATCTTTTGAGATAATACACCTCTCCTTAATGTCGTACCCAATCACTCTTAATAAGAACATCTGTAGATCTATGTGGTGTCCAAACACATAAAAAGAGTATATTTCTATCTTCATTTTATTCCACATAGATTGAAGATGGAAGAGTTACTCTTAGAAATTGAAAATGTTTCACCATAAATTTTTCTAGCGACTCTGCTAGGGAAGATTCCTCTCTCCATATTTGGTAAATGATCGTTGTCTCCAAGTATCGATAGTGGATTTGTGATTTTGTATGAATCCAAGATTATCTTTCTTTCCATTGACACTTAGCTTATTTCATCCTTAAGTTAAGTTAGCCAACATCTTTAGGTTTTAGTACCTCACCCCGTGTTGGTCTTAAAGCCCCCGTTGGATTCTCCAATGGGTAAAACTAAAAATATAATAAAATAAAATATTTAAAGATTTCCTCCTTAACATTTTGATGGTATGGAAAGGTTCATTCTAAAATGATAGAGTAAAAATAAACCCTTCATAAAAATCTTGTTTTTTCAAAAAGCACTCATTCAAAAATGCACATAATAAAATGTTTTGCACAAAAATTTTCCTAAATCACCTTTATCTAATAATCTTCATGATTGTTATATGTAGGATCATTCTCACAAAAATAAGATTCCAACAATTACATTTTCTAAAAATTACAAATGAGCTTCTTCACTCAATTCATTTTAGTGAAGACCTCATTTTCAAAAATAAAATTTCAACAATCATGTTTTCAAAAGCATGAAATTTGAAGATGGGCCTTTCCATTCAACACATCCAAATGTGTTGGATGAATGTTACATCTTCTAGTAAAATTACAACTTTGAAATTCCACTCAATACATTCCAGATGTGTTAAGTAGGAAATTTCACCTTTTCGAACAAAACCAAAAATATTTTTTTCAAAAACACATATGAAACCTCTCCATTCAATACACCCACATTTACTGAATGGATGTTTCATTTTCAAACAAAATCAAAAATAAATTTTTCAAAAGCACATGTGAAACCTCTCCATTCAATATACCAACATTTATTGAATGGAAGTTTCATTTTCAAACAAAACCAAAAATAAATTTTTCAAAAGCACATATGAAACCTCTCCATTTAATATACCCACATTTATTGAATGGAAGTTTCATTTTCAAACAAAACCAAAAATAAATTTTTCAAAAGCACATATGAAAGCTCTCCATTCAATACACCCACATTTATTGAATGGATGTTTCATTTTCAAACAAAATCAAAAATAAATTTTTCAAAAGCACATATGAAACCTCTCCATTCAATATATTCACATGTATTGAATGGATGTTTCATTTTCAAATAAAGTCAAAAATAAATTTTCCAAAAAAAGCATATATGAACATCTCCATTCAATATACCCAAATTTATTGTATGAAGATTTCATCTCCAAATAAAATAGCATTATTTTGAAATACCACTTAAACATATTCCATATATGTTTAGGTTGGAATTTCCTCTTTCAAAAAGCAATAATCACACACAAAAATACATCTTTGGAAAAATGAAACATAATTGATTTCCATCTTACATACCCAAATGTGTTAAATGAAAATATCTCTTTTCAAAAATCAATAAAAACAAAAAAATTTTAAAACACATTTGGAACTTCATTTTAGCATACCCCATTGCTAAAATGAAGTCTCCCTTTTCCAAAAACAAAACTTGAAACCCATTTTTGGAATTTTATTTAGCACACTCAAATTTGCTAAGTGAAATTTCCATTCCACAAAAATTTTCAAAACAACATTTGGAACTTCAATTTAGCATACCCCATTTGCTAGAATGAAGTCTCCCTTTTCAAAGAACAAAACTTTAAACACATTTTTGGAATTTAATTTAGCACACTCAAATTTGCTAAGCGAAATTTCAATCCACAAAAAATTTTAAAAACAACATTTGGAACTTCAATTTAGCATACCCCATTTACTAGAATTAAGTCTCCCTTTTCCAAAAACAAAACTTGAAACACATTTTTGGAATTTCATTTAGCACATCAAATTTGCTAAGTGAAATTTCCATTCCACAAAAATTTTCAAAAAATTATATTTGGAATTTCAATTTAGCATACCCCATTTGCTAGAATGAAGTCTCCCTTTTCCAAAAATAAAATTTGAAACAAAATTTTGGAATCTCATTTAACATACTCAAATTTGCTAAGTGAAATCCCCATTCCACAAAATTTTTTTCAAAACACATTTGGAACTTGATTCTAGCATATCACATTTGCTAAAGTGAAGTCTCTATTTTTTCAAAACAAAATCCAAAAACAACAGAAACACATTAGGATTTCCTTAGCATAATTAAATTTGCTAAGGATCCTACTTTTCAAAATCAAAATAAAAAATCAAAAGAAACACATTAGGATTTTCATAACATACCTAATTTTGCTAAGAATCCTATTTTCAAAAATCAAATCAAAAATCAAAAGAAACACATTAGGATTTCCTTAGCATACTTAAATTTGATAAGGATCCTACTTTTTCAAAATCAAAATCAAAAATCAAAAGAAACACATTAATATTTTCTTTGCATACTTAAATTTGCTAAGAATCCTATTTTCAAAAATCAAATCAAAAATCAAAAGAAACACATTAGGATTCTCTTAGCATACCTAAATTTGTTAAGAATCCTATTTTAAAAAAAAATTAAATCAAAAATCAAAAGAAACACATTAGGATTCTTTAGCATACTCAAATTTACTAAGAATCCTATTTTCAAAAATCAAATCAAAATCAAAAGAAACACATTAGGATTCCCTTAACATACTTAAATTTGCTAAGGATTTTCAAAAAATTTCAAAAAAAAAAGCACACTTCGATCTTCATTTTAGTTTACCCAAATTTTCTAAATGATGATTCCTTTTTTCAAAATTATAAATAATTCAAAAGACAAAGCAAACAAAGAAAAAAATAATTATTTTCAAACACCTCACTTAGCATACTCAAATTTGCTATGTGAACATATTCCAAAAATCACAAATCCAAAACAAAAGCAAATTGACCCTTTACTTTAACATACCCAAATTTGTTAAATTAAGGGTCCTCAAATCAAGGACATGATCAAAATTCAAACATGAACCTATGGAAGTATCACTTCAAAAATATTTGGACACATTTTCAACATACCCAAATTTGTTGAAAGTGGATTATATATTCAAAAATTCCTCTTTCCAATGAAAATCTCAAATCTATTCTAAATCCATTTGAGCCCGATGTAATACTTTTAAGATGTTGAGTATGGGTTCAAATTCTAAAAATTTGAAATTCAAAATCAACAGAAATATGATTCATGTTTATTTTTAACATTGCAGACTCTTGTTCAGCGACATTTTTCTGTATTCAGTCTTAGTTTTAGTTTTCAGTTGATAGAAGTGGCAGCACCCAAGTATGTCTTCACCTTTCCCCATGGTATGGACTTGGCCCTGGATTAGGCCAGCCTTCCCCATTCTAATTACTCCCACCTCATTCATTTCGGATGAGGTTTTGAGGGGGGAAGGATTACCTATGAGGGCATTCCCCTCACCACTAGTAGGACGGTGGCCGGGCATGGCGGTCATTGATTGATATGACCTCGGTTATTCCCTCACTAAAGAGGAAGGCGGTGGCAGTTCTATGATGTCGACAACCCGATGCGCTGCGTGTGCCCGTTTTTCTTGTGTTTGGAGGGCTATCTCACTTACACACCCTCAAAGGGTAAGGCTCCCCTGATCCCAGGGATTGTCTCACCAGCTTTTGAGGTTGGGTCTAGATCTTACTCTACTCATACTACCAGGACTCAGAGGAGGAACAAAAATTGCATGATAAAGCGATAGCATACACGCATCACCAGGGAGATTGAGCAGCTACACAGTCAATTGTTGAGGAGTTGCCCATTTTGACTTCCCTACTGGTTACAGTGAACCCATTTCATCCTCTCTCTGGATTTGATAGAGAGGATACCAGGAGGATCCCTACTTCACCTCCACCAGCGGTTCGATTTCTACCCCTAGTTAGTGAGGTCATATCGCCTCCGTTGGTTCTCTTGCGGTTATGGGCCTCTGGATGTTACAGTTTGGGGCTCAATTTGACTTGAGATTTGTTATCCCCTATAGCATGGGGAAGCTTCTACGACAGGAGAGGGCGAGGGAGGCCCATACTATAGTTCATATCACTAGCCGAGAGAGGTGGAGGTTTGGTCAGTAGTCAGCGACCTCTGCATTCATTAATTTTCCTGATCAGTGTGCTACCCACGTCAATCATATAGATAGTATTCTGCTTACGGGGATGACCCATCACAAAAGGAGAGCTCCTATTCTGAGAGAGTTGGTGGTGTCTCCACCACACCGCTCTAACCCCCGTCCACCGTTGCCCGTTCATGTTTCAACATCTCCAATTTTGTCGAAGGCCATGAAGGCCACATCCGAGGAGAAGAGGACCCCATTGGTGATCTGGCTATGACCAAGGGATCCCATCCCATCTACACCGCCTACTGTGACAAGGCCGAGCTCTCCCACTCGACCTTTTACCCCAATTGTGTGCTGAAGGAATGGCAACCCCGAAGCATAGTGGTCGTCCCTTCACCAACACCACCAGTACAACAGGACAAAGAGATGGTTGCCATATTTATAGAAGGAGAAGATGACAGCCCAGTTGCACCCATGATGGTAGAGCCTCCTAGGAGTGTCACCCCATATAGAGTCAGTGAAAGTTAACAATGCATTTCTTCCAGCAAGTATAGCCTTCACAAGGTTGATTCTCTAGCAGTAGGGGAGGTCCGATGCCTCACAGTACATGATAGTGTTCCCACCATCGATCAGCCAAAATCATTTTTTCTAGTCCAGATGGATCATTCTCTAGAGGACATAGTAGCACATTATCTTATGAAGAAGAAAGAAATCCTAGGATATGACTAGTCTGATGAGGAGAAGATTGGCTTTGATCCCAACGAAGATGATTTGTTGGGAGACTCAGTAGGGGTTTGCATGGTAGATACCAGAGGGTCCCTCCTTAGAGAGCAGCAAACTATGAAAGGTGCTAAAGTTGAGCAGGAAGACATAGTCAACTCAACCCAACACCTCCAAGCACAAATAAAGCAGAAGGATGAAAAGATAGATAGGATGGAGAAGAGACTCGAGGAGTTGTTAGTAGCTGTCTTAGCATTATAGAACCAAGCCCCAACAGTTCATCCTACCATAGTCGAGACTAATTAGCCAGAGTTGGTGCATGTCTTGGACCCAGCCAGGATTTTACCTCCAGTAGAGCAAGGTACACTAGCATGTATAGGAAGGTAGTGGACAATACCTCCATACAAGAAAAAGATATCAAGTCTATGGTTGAGCAACTGGTGAAAGAAGCATTGGCTTAAGCCTGAGGAGGATCATTAGTTCCAAAGGGTAGACCCTACCTAGAGGAATTTGATGAAATCCAATATCCTAAGGGTTTCATGTCACCTTCCTTCAAGAGTTTTGATGGTAGTGAAAACCTGAGGCAGCATATCATGCATTTCAGAGCTAATTGTTACAACACTGGTGGCAGTGATGCTTTACTATTCCGTCTCTTCGTTAGTAGCTTAGTGGGGATAGCTTTTGATTGGGATGCTAAACTTTCTAATAGTTCAGTAAAGACATTTGCTAAGTTGGAGCAACTCTTAATCAAGAGGTTTGATGGAGCTCAGCAAAGGGTTAGTGTGGGCGATCTTGTTGTAGCACAACAACACCCAGGTGAGTCCCTTATTGACTACATTCTCAGATGGCATAACTTGAATATGAAATATGAGCCTTAGCTATCTGAACAACATGCCATTGAGATTCTTCTAAAGAATATCCATGTCCCGGTCACCTTCATGCTTAAGGGCTTCACCATCAAAACTTTTGAGAAGTTAATCAACAAGGTGGCTAGTCTACAAGGAGAGGCCAAACATTTTCCTTTTCAAGACCGGTTGCCCAAGTCAAAGCTGCAAAAGGTATATGAGAAGAAGCCAAGAATAGTGATAAGCAATGGTCGAGATACCCACGACCTCGGTAGCATTCCCTTCCACCTCTACCACCTGTCAGTAGCCCTACCGGTACCACAGCGACCTCCACACTGCTGTCCCCTCCTCAGCCACATCATCAGTAGCAATGGTACACATACCTGCCGCCAGGTAGCTATGTCCACCTACTCTTTTAGATAAACTTAACAAGCCTTATTCATTTAAGAGGGAGGTAATCTAAAAGATCTTTAAGAATCTCTTAAAGAAGCCTTATTTTCAGCTCCCGAACCTAGGAGACTAGAGTTAGTGGGCAAAAGTCATGAACCTAACTTTTACCCCTACCACCGTATGCTAGGTCATGTTTTGGAAGATTGCTTCACATTTAAGGACCGGCTTGAACATAGCTTCAAGACTAGTGCTATAGTCATCCCGAAGGAATACCTTGTGGAACAACCATCCAGTTCCATTAGGGTAATCCTTGGGGATACTTGTGATCTTTCCAAAACCAAAAAAGGTTGGGATATCTCTTTATTCAACTTGTGATCAAGAAACTTTTCTTGCAGGTGCCTGAGTCAGTTCAAACCTCCAACATCAAGGAAGGTTTGCAAGTTGCGAAACTCGAGCGAATAACATGTGCCGAGGGGCGGTCTAGTAGCAAACCACCGGAGTCAGCCTCGGTCTTCGTAGCTACCATATGATTTCCTACTTTAGCTAGCTCTTCTTCCTCTAGTAGTAGAACTCTTGTATCGATAGATAAGGCATCAAATTCCTTACCTCTCTTACTTTACTTGAATTCTACTTTGTACCTCCTATCAAATCCAAGAAATTGAAGAATAAAGCTAGCTTGAATTACATGTGTGTCACTTCTAATGGGTTGTCTACTTCCATTCATAATGATAACTCTTCAAGTCAAAATAATTATAATAACTTTGATCTCCCTCTTTCGATTAGTTCAAATTTTCTACTCACGAATACTACTGTTCCTCTTAAGATATGGAATCATCCAATTTCCCATAGGGCTGTAGGTGAGCTAATGCAGTGTGAATTTTCCATTACCACACAAGAGATCACCAAGTCAACCTCCATAGTGGCAAGGTTCTACCTCTAGAGACCTCAAGATAGAGGGAAACAAGTCATTGGTACAAAGGATCGAGAAGCCCTCCATAGGATGTTCCACCCTTAGATATGCTTGTGGAGGATCAGCCCAAGGTGGACTATAATGTCCTTTCTCATCTAAGAAAGTTACCATCTAGGCTAAGCATATACGATGCCCTTGTCTTATCTAAAGAGATGTGGGAATCATTAATCAAGGCTCTCCTTGATCCTAAAATATGCTTAGCTTACCTGATTGCTATTGGTGAGGCACATTACACAAAATAAGCAGGGATCACTTTCAGATGAAGACCTTGGGACATGGAGCACAATCCCCTACATTACAATTGACATGGCGGTAGACTTGCCAAAGTTCTCGTTGATCTAGGTGCATTGGTGAACATTATGAGTCTAAAGACCCTTGCCTATTTGAGGATTAACATCTCCACACTTTGAGGAGATCATATGATGTTGAGAGGATTCAATGAACAAGGTGAGCGGGCTTTAGGTTCCATAGTGTTACTTTTGGAGATAGGTGACTCGAAGATTGAAATTAAGTTTTACATAATTGATATTAATACTTCCTTCACTGCTTTTCTCGATAGGCCTTAGATACATTAGAACAAGATGATTCCATCCTTCCTCCATCAATACATCAAATTTAGAAAGGATGAGATTGAATACTGTGTCAAAGGTAATGAAAAGCCATTTTCAGCTACAAAGGTTAAGATTTATGAGGATGTGACCTGCTATCTTTGTCAAAACACCCTTTCTTATGAACTTGGACAAAATTCAAACACAAAAGAGAAAGAAAATGAAGAAAAATAAAAGAAAAATGAAAATCCAGGTGAACAAGATAGGGGAATTGAAGAAGAAATAGAGCCAGATATCACATTCCACCCACATATGGACATGTGGGTAAGTTGGCTCAACCTCCACCAAGCAGAGACAGAGGCAAAAATAGAGGGTTCCAAAGGTAGAAGACACCCTGGTTGGCCATCTGCCAATAGGGGTTATGTTCCAGTTCGTAGGAGTACCCCCATTATTCACATAGACTTGGAATCTAGCTCAGAGGGCAAGTCTAATGTGATTAGCATGCCAGCCAACCCCTCTCAATGGTTTCCATTGGAGGTGACTTTCGATCCAGACAGTGATGAAGACCAGGCCTTTGAATAAAACAAAGTATTCAAATTAGGTTTATGTGAGACTATTAAGCAGCAGCTGGGAACCTTAGCTCTAACCTCACTTTCATCTCAAAAAGTTGAAGGTTTAGTAGTTAAGGAAGCCCCTAAGTCTTCAAAAGATATGAAGCTAAAGGGATTCTTTTGGGATCATCATCCTCAAGTCTTAAAGTTGATGTATAACTTGAGGAGGATTCATTTAAAGAATTAATGGAATTACCGTTTGACTTTTACTCGTCTTATGTTCATAATCTTATACAAAAAGGTTTGGTTCCTCATACATGGTCCATGCATAGGTCAGAGTATTTGGAGAAGATGTGGAATAATACAGGCAGGGAGGCACAATCAAGAGTAGGATTAGGATTAAGTATAGTGGGTCCAGTAGATGATGATGATTACTGCTTAATTGTTACCAATCATTTGGAGTCTGATAGGTTCTTTGCACACCAAACCAACTCTTATGAGGATGTGTGTTTAGAAAGCTTAGATGATCCAGATGATCTTCAAATCAAGGATGCACCTCCAGAATTTGAAGAGGAGATTCATTCAACAATTAACAAGCTTAAAGAAATCAACCTCGAGACCGAAGAAAATCCATGCGACATGAGTTTATTGTTGAATGAAGAAGAAACAATGACTTAGTTATTGTTGAGTTTAAGGACTACTTTGCATGGAGTTATGAAGAGATGCGGATTATCTCGACGTAGTAACTAGCAATAGATCCCTATAAAGCAAGCTCCTAGATGCATGCGATTAGAAATTGAACAACAGTCATTTAAAGTCAAGAAATTGGTTTCATCGGAAGAAAAACCCTACCGTTGCTTGTGTCATCTGTTAAGAAGAAGAATGGCCAAATTTGCATTTGCATCGATTTCAAGGACTTAAACAAGGCATGTCCTAAGGATGAGTTTCCTCTTCCTATACCATAATTAATGGTGGACATCGCCTCATCTCATGCAGTGTTTTCTTTCATGGATGGGTCATCTGGCTACAACCAAATCAAGATGTCTCCAAAAGATGAAAAAAACATAACTTTTCGAACCCCGATCAGAATCTTTTGTTATAAGGTCATGCCTTTCGGCCTTAAAAATGCTGGTGCTACATACTGATGGGCCATGACTCAGATCTTCAATGAACTCATCCATCATCTGGTTGAGTGCTATGTTGATGATCTAGTAGTCAAAAGCAGAGAAAAAAGAAAGATCTCTTTGACTTGAGAGTAGTTTTGAATGGTTAAGATAATATAACCTCAAAATGAATCCCACAGTGTGCATTGGGTAGCTTCGGAAATTCCTTGGGTTTGTTGTCGACATTGGGAATAGAAATAGATCTAGAAAAGATCAAAGCTATCTTAGAAATGCCACCTCCTAAGAGTTTAACTCAACTCGGATCATTCAAGGATGGTTGGCATATCTAAGATGCTTTATCTCCAACTATCGGAGATGCAAGCCATTCTTACTTATCAAAAGGATGCCAAGTTCATGTGGGATGACAAGTGCGCATGCCTTTGAAGATATCAAGCGTATTTATTTGTGAAGCGCCATTCTAGCGACCCTATCAGGCGACCCACTCATCCTACACGCATTGGACTCTCTTGGCATTTTGTTGGCCCAAGCCAAGGACGAAGGGAAGGAGAGTGATCTCTACTACCTCAGCCATCATCTGATTTCTGCTAAAATGAACTATCCACCTATTGAGAAACATTGCCTAGCTTTGATCTTTTCCTTCCAAAGGCTACGACACTATATGCTTTCTCATAAGGTGAACTTGATTTCCAGAACCAATCCATTGCAGTATCTCATGACATAGCCAATGCTATCTAGACAGTTGGCATGATAGTCCATGATTCTCTCACAGTTTGATATCACATTTGTACCCCTCCATGCGATAAAAGGACAAGCACTAGCAGATTTCTTAGCACACCACTTCTGATTCTCCACTTAGTGATGATCTCACGATGAACAAATCATGAACTTAGGGAGGTTGACAACATGGGAGATGTATTTTGATGGTGTAGCTTCTTTTCATAAAGGGAAGCACCATGATCTACTCTTCCAGAAAGGCAGGGTAGGAATAGTTCTCTAACTCACCGTGATGTGATGAGATTCTCATACTATCTTTCCAACCCACCAATGAAGGCAGTATGAGGCTTTGATTGCTCATGAGTTAGCCATCAAGTGTCAAGAGCATCAACATCTTTGGAGATTCTTAGTTGGTCATCAACAGTTGGGTCTACAAGGTTCTCAAACCCAAGCTTCATCATTACCATGAGTATACCATGAAGCTGATGGCCCAAATCCCTGAAGTCACCATCTATAAGGTTCCTTGAGTAGAGAACACAGTAGTAGATGCTTTGGATAAACTTGCCAAAGAATTGACATGTTCGGAAGATGAGTCCATCTCAATAAGGGTCCAAAATAGATAAGTCCTATCCTTTATTGATGCTGAACTCATCAAGAGACTTTCTCTTGAAGGGGAGATTGTCATTGCCAAAAAAGATGAGGAGCTGGATTGGATGCAACCATTCATATACTATTTGAACCCTAGCAAACTACCTCAAGAAAAAGTCATAAGCACATCAGGTGAAACAGAGAGCTCTCTCCTACACTCTCCTGAATGGCACCTTGTACCACCAATCCTTTGACCAAATGTGGTTACATTATTTAGAAAAACATGAAGCTCATGGCATTGTAACCAAGGTACATTCAGGTCTATGCGGAGCACATCAATCTGGTCTGAAGATGAAGACGAAGATCTAAAGACTAGGATACTACTGGCATTCGATGATTACAGACTGCATGGATGTAGCTAGGAGATGCCATCAGTGTTAGGTACATGGTATGGTCCTCCACCAATCACCCAACATTCTACACTCTACCTTGGCTTCAGGGCCATTTGAGTGTTGGGGTACCGAAATTGTGGGTCTGATCGATCTTCCTTCTTCCAAGGGTCATCGATTCATCTTAGCTTCCATCGACTACTTTTCCAAGTGGGCGGGGGCAATCCCACTCAGAGAGGTCACAGCTCAGCACGTGCTTGAGTTTTTCAGGAACCATATTATATATAGGTTTGGGGTGCCTTGATGAATTAAATTTAATAATGGTACTGCATTCAAAAGTACCAAGATTAACAACTTTACCAGAAGACATGATATAGATTGGAGATACTCCACCATCTACTATCCCAGAGCAAATGGCTTAGCAGAAGCATTCAACAAAACCCTCATCCAAATACTAAATAAGACACCTAATGACAACAAGAGGTAGTGGAATGAGTAGTTAGTTGAAGCCTTGTGGGCCTATCGCACCACATACCGAAGTCCAACTCAATCTGCTTTGTTTTCCTTAGTGTATGGGTCTGAAGTCATTCTACCTTTAGAAGTTCAACTCCCATCACTAAGGATAGGGTTGGGTAACAAGATCACTACATAGTAGAATGCCAAGTTGTGGTTAAAAGAGCTTGAAGGTTTGGAGGAGAGGCACTGGCGTGCAGAATCTCCCTATAAATAATGAACTCAAACCACAATCTTATTTGGCAGTTTGTTATACATAGGATCTTATTAGCTTATTGATTGTAAAGGGAACACGATGCTTCCAATTAATGGGCTCTATTTGAAGAAATATTACGTATAAAAATCATGTTTAAAAATAATTCTATCAATCAATAAAAATTTGATTCCATTTCATCAAAATCTTTTCTTCTTTCGAAGCGTTGTTTGCTTGTCTTGCGAATCCGCCATGACGTGTCTAGGGTAGGTGTAAGAGTCCCCCAGCGACATCATATTCCTCTTTCACAAAACAAATAAAATCTCCTGGCACTATTAGAATAGGTGTGGTAGAACTCAATAGGCATCCTATTTCGATTAGCACAACTAAGTTAGGTGTAAGAGAACTTGAGCAGCATCCTTTCTAAGTGGGAAATCCCGATTGCCATCTGTGGCACCACTTCATCAAACTCCCAGCATGTTTAGGATAGGTGTGAAAGAACTCGAGAGGTGTCCTATTCCTGTTAACACATGCATAAAAATAAACACATTTGTTTTGTCTCAGGCTACTTTGATGTGGGAGAAAGCCCCCTGTGACATTCACTCATTAGCTGCTCTAGGTCGGGTCTACATGCTACCTCACTAGTATGTCACCCCAGTGGTCATTTATTGGATGATGTGAGCCCCCATGCTTTCTTCCTAACTTGACTATTGCAAAGCAACGAGTGCTTTTTAGTATGGTAGATTTTACTGCTCAACCAGTAAACTACCTCATGTTGATTTTGTTTAAGAAGATGTGAGTCTCCAAGCTTTCTTCTTGAATTAATCGTCAAGATCTAACTAGGTCGAGTATATTTGAGGTTTAGGATAAGTCCCCCAGAGGCTCCTTTCCTCTTGACTATGTTTGTGCTGATATAATTTCCCTAATGGCATTCACTCAGTAGTCATCCTATGTCGGATGGCACCTGTCAAGCCGAAGATAGACTATCCCAATCAGTTACTATAGGAGGATGTGAGTCCCGAGCTTTCTTCCTAGGATTGTTTAAAGGATGGACACCTTAGGTTGGTTGATGTTGCTATCATGACTCACCTGGTGGATACACCACTCTTGGTATATGTGACTCCCCGCACTTTCTCCTTGAGTTGGCCACCAAATACCTATTTGATATATGATTAGCAATGTCATCTTCTCCATGGTTTTGGATTAAGTTCTTAACGACCCCTCTCTCTGTGGGCATTCTATTTGGATCACATCCTTTGAGATCCCATTTAGACACTACCCGGGTTACTTTTGTATTGGATAGTCCCCCTTTCCTAGTAGCCACCCCTCTGGTTGGAGAATTTGTTCAGCGAATGCGCAGATTCTCCCTTGGTTCAGTAAATCTGAGATAGGCCTAGGCTGATATAAGCTCTTTCTCAGTTTGATCCCTTGCAAACCAACATGGCCCATGATAAAACAAACTAAATAATAAATAAATTAATTCACTTATGGAATAGGAATTCAAGCCCCCAATGGGCCCCTTTTCCTGAGCCGACATCCTATATTTAGGGAAGTGTCAGCAGAACTCCCTATAGGATTTTCCTAACTACCTGAGTTGAGATAAATCCCTGAGTCGGTACTCACTCCGTAGTTGCCCTTAGTCGGGTTCAATCTATTTTGCCATAAGTAGGTTACTCCGGCAATCATTCTGCTTTGGAAGATGTAAGACTATGACGCATTCTTTCTAGCATGATTGTCATAAATTGACGGGCAGCCCTAGGTCGGGTTCGATTTGTTGCCCAAAGAAACCAATCACCCCAGTGGTCTTTTGTAGTGGAAGATGTGAGTTTTGAGCTTTCTACCCTTGAATTGATCATTGCAAACCGAAAGGAACTCCTTTGGTTAGATAGTTCTCTGATCGACTGGGAAGCTACTCCCCTTGGTTCAGTAAGTCTGAGTAGGTCTAGGCTGATATAAGATCCTTCTTAGTGTGATCCATTGCAAACTAATAGAATCCATCAAAATAAATTAAAAAGTGAAATTAATCTTTGACTATCTTTGAGCTGATTTAAGTCCCCTAGCGACATTCACTCAATAGTCAGCCTTAGGTCGGGTTTGATTTATTGCCCAAAGCAACTGATCACCCTAGTGGTCTTTTGTAGTGGAAGATGTGTCCCCGAGCTTTCTTCCTATGAATTGATCATTGCAAATAGAAAGACACTTCTTTGGTTGGATAGTTCTCCCATGTTGGTACTCCATTTAGTTGTAAGTCCGAGATGGGTCTAGGCTATGGCTCTTCTCATTAGATCCATCGCATAAAACGATCCATCAAAACAAATTAAAAATGAAATTAATCTTTGACTATCTTTGAGTTGATTTAAGTCCCCAGTATTCACTCAATAATAGTCAGCCCAGGTGGGTTCAATTTGTTGCCCAAACCGTCACCCCAATGTTAGTGGAAGATGTAAGTCTAGCTTTCTTCCCTAAATTGATCATTACAAACAAAGGCACCCCTTTGGTTGGATAGTCCTACTTGTGTGGTTGGTACTCCTTTGGATTAGTAAGAGGTCAGTCTGGCCACCCTCTTAGTCTGATCCATCAAAATCGATGGGATCATCATAATAAAAATAATCTATAAAGGAAATTAATCTTGACTATCTTTGAGTTGATCTAAGTCCCCCAGTGGCATTCACTCAATAGTCAACCCTATGTTGGGTTCAATCCATTTGCTATGGATGCTCTCCCTACTTTGGAGGATGTAAGTTTCTATGCTTTCTTCCTAGTACAATCTTGCATGAAGGCACTCTTTTGGTTGGCTAGTCCTTGTGTGTTTGTAGACACCCTTTGGATTGGTAAATCTAAATTAGGTCTAGGCCACCATAGCTCCACTTCATCCCCATGAGGTCCATCTCAAAATTTAAAATCTAAAAATCTAAAATAAATTCAATAAAATAAATCCAATGAAACAAAAAAATCATCAATCAATTCAAATCAAATCTTTTGCTCCTCCTCAATGAGCTACAAATCTTTCTAGTTCCTCGGCGGATCTAGAATTCTAATCCCTCAGTGGATTTCACAACCTTTCCTCCCTTATGGATGACTTGAACTTGCCTCTCCAGTGGAGAGTTCTCTTCTATCCCCGGTAGAGTCAAAACAAACATAAATAAATAAATAACAAATTGAAATAAATTCAACCCTCTTCCCCAGTGAAACTTAATTAAACAAATCAAATTTCTCTCCCTATCAAGACTCAAATCAAATCAAACTCTCATCCCCTTGTGGGTGATTTGAACCTGCTTCCCTAGTGGAAGGTTCACATACTCTTTACTTAGTGGATTCCTCCTCTCTTATGTCTTTGACATAAGTAGACTCACATTGCACTAAGCTCTAGATTCCTTCTACACCTTGGGTTAGGAGAAGATCATTTCTGTTAGTGCTTGTGATTTTTTGGTATTGTTGATCATTTCGGTCAACACCAATATGTGCGATGAACCTTGTTAGTCACATCACACCTATTGGGCGCCCTTTGTGGACCTCATTTTTAGAATGAGCTCTCAATCCCTCAATCTTAGGATTCCTCTTAGACTTTAAGAAATCTTTAGTCTTAAGACACATCTAGTGATTAGGTGGACACTCAACCTAGCCCTAGAGACTTAGAAGAGTTAGCCATAGGAATATGTCATGCCTTAGGGGTGTTAGGAAAATTTCCCTGCCCTATAGCTTGAACCACATTCCTTACTTCCCTTCTTCAAGTCAAACTCCAAATCAAATCAAAATCAAACCCTAAATCAATTCCAGCTTAATTGATTTTCTCTAAACTCAAATTAATGCCACATGATTGAAACTAATGATCGAAGCCCATGATTGAAACTCATGATTGAATCCCATGATTAAAATTCCAAGTTCAAAATTTTTCTGAAGTCCTTTGATCCCCTCTTAAGGACTTAGCCTAAATCAAATTCAAATCACTTCAAATTCATAAAATTTTATCACAAACCATTTATATTCTCATTTATATTCACATATATAAATGAAATATAAATTCAAATCAATCAAACTAAACCCAAAATCAAATCCAAGTCAAAAATATTTCCTAAATCCCTTTGATTCCCTCTTAAGGACCTAGCCCAAATCAAGTTAAAATCACTTCAAATTCCTAAAATTTTCTCATAACCCATTTGCATTCTCATTTATATTCATATATATAAATAAAATATAAATTCAAATATCCAAAACCAAATCTAAAAATCAAACTCAAATTCAATCGAAATCCAACCTAAGCCTTTCAAGTCAAATTCTTGAGCTTAGCAAAATCAATTTCAAGTCAAGCCAAACTCTTGATTTTTCTTCATGATCAATTAATCCTTCAATCATGAATCCAAATATAAATACAAACTTCAATCACTTAACCAAAACTCAATTCAAAAATCAAACCTAACTCAAACTCATGTTCACCCTTTGAACTTGAAATTGTCAAATGAATCAAAACCCATTTGACTTCAAACCACTTGCAAATGGATTTATATTTCAATCATAAATCCATATGTGAGTTCAATCACACTCAAATCAAGCTTTGACCAAGCAATTCGACCCACTTAGTCTCACTTGACCCAAAGTGACCTAAAGTACCCCTTATGAGTCAAATTTTGATCCTAACCATATTGGATTGAACTTAGCCCATCTAAGCATCTCATCATAATCTACAATCATCATGAGATGATCAATCACTCAAATTGGGTCAAATCAAGTCAAACCTAAGGGTTGACCAAGTCAACACTTAGCCAAAATGAAATCCAACATAGCCAAAATCCACCATAGGCCAAATTGATTGAAACCATTAATCTAAGTTCATTCATGATCAATGTTTGAACTTGACCAAGGCAACATTTGAGCCTAACCTAGCCCAATTGGCCACTTGACCTAAGTTGACCCAACTTGACCTAAAAGTCAAAATGTGTCAAAACTTAATCTAAGCTAAAGTGATTGAAACCAATGGGTCAAGTTCATTCCAAATCACTTGTTGAACTTAACCAAAGCCTCAATTCGCCAACTAGACCTAACCTAGCCCAATTAACCTTGAACCCAACTTGACCTAAAAGGTCAAATTGAGCCAAACTCAAACATAAACTAAATTGATTGAAAACAAAGATACCAATCCATTTCGTATGACCAACCAAACATGAACCAACCCATGACCTAACCTAAATAGGTCAAATGGGTCAAATTGGTCAACTTGACCCATTTGACATAAATGAACTCAATTAAACCAAATTCAAATATAAACCAAATTGAATCAAACTAAAGCCACCAAAATATTTCAAATGATCATATGAACTTGACCCAACCCTTGGTTTGACCCAATTTGACTAATTGGTCAACTTGACCCAAGTTGACTCATTTTGACCTAAATGGGTCAACATGAGCCAAATCATATCAAACTAACTCCAAATTCAATGAAACTTGGCCTAATCCATTTTTCAAACATATTCAAATTAAAATCAAATACCATTTTACCCTAGGTCAAGGTAAATTTTTATTACTAGAATTTGGTCAAATCCTCTCCATAACTATTTGGCACCATCTTAGTGGATCAAATGAACTCTAGGGGTGTGTGAGTCCAATGGTTTGGGTCAGCCAACCCCAGGTCAAAATGAACTTGCTTAAATATGGGCACATGGGAATGATTCCTCCACTCATTTCAAGAACATGGCACCTCACCACTCCGCTCCTTAGGCCAAACTGAATGCAAGGACACCTCTAACATCCTAACATTGCATAAGCTCAATTGGATCAAAATGACATCTCCTTGCACAACCGTCTGATCCTTCAAGGGGGAGATATACTCCCCCTAATTCAATTCGATCTATACAGTCCTTAATTCGATTGAGCAAGAGAAAGCTGGAGAAGTCATTTCCTAGCCTCCCCAAGCTCTCCTAAGTAATTCCCATTTTCAATTTTCTCAATTTTCATAGCTTAAAAATAGGGGAGCTCCACTCAAAATCAAACTTACTCCACACTTCAAATCAATCTAATTCCCTTTGCAAGCTCCATCAGAGAGCTAAATCGAACTCACCCAAGCCATTTCCCAAGTTCCTAAGGCAAGGGAGGAGTCACCTTGATCAAGACTGAGCTCAAGTCAAGGAGGAGTTGGACCATAGGAGGATCTACCCAATCTCATAGCCTCCAAACTTCAACAAAGCTTCAACTCCACTAGACGAAGCTTCTCTAAGGGAATCGAGCACCGGTGATCACCTCTAGCCAGGTATGCCATTAAACTGAGCATAATTTCAATGTGGTTTGGTCCTTTGTGAAGTAAAGTGTCACCCCATGAGATTCTAGCTATTAGATGTGATCCCCTTTCAGTGTGGGTTGAGTTTCAATCCAATCCGAGCTCAATCAAGCTCGGATCTTCTCTTAGAAGATGGACGGTATCCATTCCTCACATAGAAGAATAGGGAAGGATCATAGG
Source organism: Cymbidium sinense (assembly GCA_021442155.1). NCBI lineage: Eukaryota > Viridiplantae > Streptophyta > Magnoliopsida > Asparagales > Orchidaceae > Cymbidium > Cymbidium sinense. Next base: position 93,152,986 of record CM038222.1, on the reverse strand, counting down.
CCATCCATTCGTGTATTTTGGATGGACGATCATGATTAAGATGTGTAGGATCCCATGTTACATCCTTTAGAATTGCAGCTTTAACCTCTGCCATCCCATTCTTGATCAGGCGGGTGAGGAGAAAGCGCGTAGCGCCACCGTTGATGCGACACTATGATGTGACAACTTAAATATCGAATCCTGTCACACCACGTGGAAAGCGCATGCCACATCAGTGGTCCACGTGGTGTCGATAGGATTAAACATTTAATTAGGCTTTTAAATTATCTAATTAATTATGAAAACTTCCTAAATTCATATCTAAGCCTAGAAAATCAAAAAAATATTAAATAAATTGTATTTGATAGATAATTGAACATAGAATATTTTAAAAATGATTTCAATGGATTTTAAATAATGCTTTTCTCTAGATTTAGATTTTATTAGGAACATTATTATGCTAATTACTCTCTAATTACTTCACTGATTAATCCCAAATTTCTTGTACATAATTAGTAAGATGACTCCTGCCTCCCCTAATTTTTGTGGGATTTATTGGTGGTTTAATTAGAGGGATTGCTAGTTCATTCCTTAATCACTACCTTAATATAATTAAGCTTATTAAGGGTATAATTAGTGGTTTAACCCTCTGATTGAATCAATTAAATTTTTACTAAGTGAATATGAGGTTTAGGGAATAATTTTGGGATACTTTCCTTAAGATATTCCTTCAACCCCCCTTTTTTCCTTAATACAACCTTAATTAAGGGTTAATTCACTAATTACCCCCTTAATTAATTTCATAAAATTATTCCATAACTAAATTAATCTATCTTGGGTAGATGCTTAGGTGTTTAAGATCCTATGTACAATTAAGGAAATCAAAATCCCACTCACAAGTGTGAGAGAGGTTATGAAATTACTTAACTTAAATCCCATAGCTTAATTAATCATTAATCATGAGCCAATTGCATTAGGCCCTTTTCTTTCCTAGGTGCATTACTGATTTAAATTTCTTGTGTGGTTTTATGTCATCTCATTAGCTCATAATTATTTCATTAAGTATGCTAAGGTGGTATAAGTAAGGGGTAATTAATACACTTAATTCATACCTTAACCTAACCAAAGCATAAAATTGATCTAATCACCTAAAAACAACAAACATATGTGGGAATGGGTTAGGAATATCAAACACACTTCACATTTCTCAAATTAAATCAAACTAAAAACAAAATCGAAACAAACTCAAATTAAATTCCTTGCTTTAAGCTTTCGTATATCATAAGATTGTCTTTAGGAATTAATTAGGGTGAATGTGTTTACATGCTTTCATCACTTTAGTTCTTTCCAAACATGCTAAATGTGTATGTCATATGAATTTCATGCATTCATGCTCTTTTTAAAAATCAAATTAAAAATGAAATATTTTCTTTATGTCAAATTGCTTATTTTTGCTAAAGTATAATATGGATGGCTATTATCACTACTAAATCCAAAACTTTTTTCAAAAATTTATAAATCAAATACCTAAAACTGAAAGTGTGCTACTTGTAATTATTTTTGAGCTTGCATGTGGATATAAATATGAAGATGTGCATATTGTGGCTTTCTTTCTCTTCTATTTTAACATAGTTTTAAATAGGATTTGGCAAAGTGTATAGTTCATTTGAAAGAACACAACATTTGCCTAACCCCCTTCCTATTCATCCCTATGCTATTACTTAAGAAGGGTATCCACACTTATACATATAAATTGCATAAACAAAATAAACAAACAAATACAAACTTTTTGCATCTTCTTTTTTCCATTTATTTCTTTTGTACATGTGTTTGTATTTAAGGAAAGTGATATATTAGTCTGGACAACCCCAGGGTTGTGAGGCTTTAAGTAGCCCTAAGTAGGTCTTGTACCTTACACCCCTGGTGCTAACAAGGATGTCGTACTCACTTTTTCCTTTCATACATACATATGTGCATGTGAATAATGGATAAAGGAAACCCCTCTTTTCTACTTAATGAAAATCATGCATCATAAAGCATTTCAATTTTCTTAAGTAACTCACTTAACATTCATTATAAGTGTGCTAAGCATTTCCATTTGTATGTATAGATATGCTTAGGATTCATCCATATGCATGTTATACATGTTGGGAAAGAAATGAAGTGATGTGTGTTTTGTGATATTAATTCACTTTTCTTTATCTTAAAATGCCTTTCCTTTTGAATAGGTTTATTTAGGGAAAATCTAAACTTAGGATTAATTAAAACACATAATAAGATATTCACTAAATAAAATCAAATATGAATCCACTTTAGAAATTACTTAAGGTAGGGAAGGAAAGAGAAGTTCTCTTCTCTTTTCCCTCTCTTTAACAATTAGTAATTAATTATAGGATTCATTCAAACCTAAAGAAAGCATCAAATAAAATCAACCAAAATCAACTAAATACTTAAATGAAACCACACATCTAAGTTGAACATCTTCACACATAGAGAATCTAAACCTTAAAGCCATAACTAAGCATACCACACAAACCTTCTAAAGCACATACATTAGACTAAGTCACCACTTCTAGCTTTAGGTTAGGGCGGTGCATGGTTTGATGTTTGCTTTTGTTTTGTGATGTTTCATTTTAGTCTGGATGTTAGGGTGAATGTGCGTAGAATGAATGGTAGGATGATTTAGTCTGATCATTATTTTTTGCAGGAGATTGTGCTTAAGGGGTGCTATAATAAAAATATAACTGCTTTTGCTGTGTAGGTACTTATACCCTTAAGCATATTCCAATAGGCCAGGTAGACTTGGTTTCCCATATGTGGGGTGCTAAGTCCAATATACATGCTTTGGATTTGTATGGTTTGTTTAGCTAATCTCTATTTTGCAGGTGTTAGTTAGATTTACTTTTCCTTTTCATGTAACTTTTGCAATTAGGATTTTGGAATGATTGTTATAGGGGATTAGGATGAGCATTGATCATAAGATTTCATCTTATGCACAATGTAAAGCCTTTGGAGCATCCACATTCCAACCATCCAAAATAAGGAGCCAAAGAAGAAAGATGAAAGAAGAAAGAGGAAAAGAAGAAAGAAGAAAAGAAGAAATGAAGACCCCCATAACATGAATTTTCTTGCTTAATTATAAATTAATTCATTTGTAATCCGGGTTATATAAGGGTAGAGCTGAGCTACCCAATTTATTTTTCGGGTTTGTGAGGTGGTGTCTGATCACAAATGGCCTTTTATTCTTTTACGTTAACTTTATAAAATGTGTGATGTTTTGTTTAGCTTATGCATTAAGATGACATCCTCTTCCTAGTTTCTTCCTTACTTGATATATGGCTTGGATGATGATTAGGCTCTTAGGAAAAAAATAAATCTTCTACCAAATTAAATAATTCAAAATTAAAAATAAAGAACTCATAATCTCATTTAAAGCCTAAGTTAAAAATCAAGATAAAAGAATTATCAACCCCTTAGTTGGATGACTATTTTTTTATAACATCATGCATAAAAGTATATTATTTCGGTCTTGATTGGAGGGCTTTCTCCTTTGCCAGAGAACTTGGCTTGATTTGTGAGAGCCATTATGGAAACACACCTCCCCCTTCTTGCTGATTTTGGTCTATAATCTTATTTCTCATGCATTAGACATATTAATCCTATAAGCTTGAGTCAAACGATAGTCCAAAAATGAAAATAAAAATGTAATTTGATTTGCATTAGATCTAGGTCATTTTTCATGCCCTTACATGATCTAGTCTCTTAGGGAGTGAGTTTAAGGACTTAGTCTCTTTCTAAAATAAATAACATCTTAGCTATCTTGCATAAAGCATATGACTTGCCTACATGAATTTAAAATCGTAGGAGGAGTTAGTTGGCAGCCACCCGCAGACAGTTGTAAGTTCAAGCAGTCGAGTGGCTTGTCCTCTTTTGTGGAGGCAAACCAAATACCCATTTTTGCCTTAGATTTAGGTCATGCTTTTGGCTCTCTCCAAAGCTCCCTAGATTTAGGTTCTGTGGCTGCTTCTCCCCTTTGTGGGCCATAAGTATAAATCATCACCTCTTAGATATTTCCATAATCTTGTGTTGTGGAATCATAAGCCCTAAACTTCTAATAAAAATTCAACACAAATAAATAAATCAATTTAAAAAATGTAAAGCCCAATAATAGGATAGTTTGAGATGCTCGCTAGGTTTCCAAGCATCGTGAGCGTCTCCTACTTATCTTATTTTGGCTACGATGATAACTCTCTCTCTTTGATCAATCCTATTTGATCTTCTAATATAAACTAATCGATTGATAGTCCTGCCTATTGAAATATTTGGAGATAATGATCATTTACCTTAATCAAGAGTATTCCTAAGGAATTCCCTTTCTTAGGATGTCATTAACTATGGGGGCTTGCCCCTATAGGGAACTTAACAAACTTAATTTAAAATAAACTCTACTTCACTTTTCTATGTAAAGTAGGGGAAGAATCTCTAGTACGTATGCAAACGCATTGTCCTTAGGAGTCCTTATTGAGGTGATTAGGTCTATTGTAATGTGGTGACTTCTATCTTTCGAGATAGTACATGTCTCCTCAATGTCATGCCCGATCACCCTCAATTAGAACATCTGCAGATCTACGTGATGACCAAACACTAAAAAGAGTATATTTCTATCTTCATTTTATTCCACATAGATTGATGATGGAAGTATTACTCTTAGAAATTGAAAAATTTTCACCGCACCCATCACAGGAGGAGAGATCCTTTTTCAAGAGAGAGTCGGTGGTATCTCCACCACATCGCTCTACCCACCATTCACCGTCGCTTATCCATGTTTCAGCATCTCCAGTTTTGCCAAAGGCCATGAAGGCCATATCGGGGGAGAAGAGGACCCCGTTGGTGATCCGACTATGGCCGAGAGACCCTATCCCATCCACACCACTTATGATGGTGAAGCCGAGCACTTCTGCTTGACCTTCTGCCCTAGTCATGGTGTGGAAGGAATGGCGACCTCGAAGCATAGTGGTCATCCCTTCACCACTGCCACCACAGTAAGACGTAGAGATGTTTGCAGTAGTTATAAAGGGAGAAGGTGACAGCCCAGTTGCACCCATGATGATAGGGCCTCCTAGAAGTGTCACCCCATATAGAGTCAGTGACAGTCAGGAGCATTTCTTCCAGTGAGTATAGCCCTCACAGGGTTGATTCTCCAATAGCAGGGGAGGTCCGATGCCTCACAATACATGATAGTGTTCCCACCATCGGTCAGCCAAAGTCATTTGTTCCAGTCTAGATGGATCATTCTCTAGAGGACATAGTAGCACATTATCTTATGGAGAAGAAAGAAATCCTAGGATATGACTGGTACGATGAGGAGAAGATTAGCTTTGATCCCAATAAAGATGATTTGTTGGGAGACTCAGCAGGGGTTTGCATGGTAGATACCCGAGGGTACCTCCTTAAAGAGTAGTAGACTATGGAAGGTCTTTGGAGAGCGACAAGACACACTACTCAACACCTCTAAAAGATAAAGGATGAAAAGATAGATAGGATGGAGAAGAGGCTTGAAGATCTATTAGTAGTTGTCTTAGCATTACAGAATCAAGCCCCTGCAGTTCATCCTGCCATAGCTGAGACTAAGCAGCCAGAGTTGGTGCATGTCTTGGACCCAACCAAGACCTTACCTCTAATAGAGCAAGGTAGCACCAACATGTATAGGAAAGTAGTGGACAGTACCTCCATAAGAGCAAGGTAGCACCAACATGTATAGGAAAGTAGTGGACAGTACCTCCATACAAGAAAAAGATATCAAGTCTATGGTTTAACAACAGGTGAAGGAAGCGTGGCTCAAGCCCGAGGAGGATCATCAGTTCCAAAGGGTAGAACCTACCCAGATGAATTTATTATAATCCAATATCCTAAGAGTTTCGTGCCACCTTCCTTCAAGAGTTTTGATGGTAGTGGGAACTCGAGGCAGCACATCACGTATTTCAAAGCTAGTTATTGCAACACTAGTGGTAGGGATGCTTTATTATTCTGCCACTTTGTTAGTAGCTTAGCGGGTATAGCATTTGGAGTATCAACTTCTCAATAGTTCGGTAGATATTTCTTGAGTTGGAGTAACTCTTCATCAAGAGGTTTCTTTCGAGCAAGGGTCCTTGGGTGCTCGTTGCCGCAATAACACCAGTGAGTCCCTTATTGATCATTCTCGGATTCGTAATGAAATGAATCGAGCCACAACTGTCTGAATAGCATGCCATTGAGATTCTTATAAAGAATATCCATGGCCCGATCGCCTTCATTCTTAAGGGTTTCACCATCAAAACTTTTTAGAAGTTAATCAATAAGGTGGCTAGTTTACAAGGAAAGGCAAAACAGTTATCTTTTCAAGACCAGTTGCCTAAGTCAAAGCTGCAGAAGATATATGAGAAGAAACTAGGATCAGTGATAGTGGTAGACAAGTGGAAGAAACCAGCTAGAGATCAGTCTGAGATATCACGACCTCAACAGCCTTCACTTCCACCTCTTTTAGCACCACCAAGGAAGCCCTAAGCCACAGCGACCTCCATGGCCTCACTCCTCCTCGACCACATCATCGGTAGTACACATACCGCATGGTAGCACCTACTCTTTTGGATAAACTTAATAAACCTTATTCATTTAAGAGGGTAATCAAGAAGATCTTTAAGAACCTCTTAAAGAAACCTAATTTTTAGCTACCAGAACCTAGGAGATCGGAGGAAGTGGGAAAAAGCCATGATCCTAACTTTTGCCCCTACCATCGTATGCTTGGTCATGTTTTGGAAGATTTTTTTACCTTCAAGGACTGGCTTGAACATAGCTTCAAGATCAGTGCTATAGTCATCCCGAAGGAATACCTTGTGGAACAACCATCCAGTTTCATTAGGGTAATCCTTGGTGATATTTGTGATCCTTCCAAAATCAAAGAAGGTTGGGATATCTCCTTATCCAAAACCTCTAAAAAGATTATTCAAAAAATCAAGAAACTTTCCTTGCAAGTGCCTGAGTCAGCTCAAACCTCCAACATCAAGGAAGGTTTTCAAGTGGCTAGTGCCAACTCAAGGAAAGCGGGAGCTCAGCAGCTGCAGTAGCAACATCAGCATGTGCTAGCCCGGGATAGCCCAATAGCAAAACCACCGGTCAAATCTAACCTCCATCCGTCTACCACATCTGACTTCTCCTAGCTCTTCCACTATACCAGTAGAACTCTTGTATCGACGGATGAGGGCATCAAACCCCTCACCCCTCTTACTTTACTTGATTTCTACTTTGTACCTCCTATCAAATCCAAGAAATTAAAGAATAAAGCTAGCTTAAATTACATCTATGTTACTTCTGATGGGTTGTCTGAATCTATTCCGAATGATAACTCTTCCAAGTCAAAATAATTATAACAACTATGATCTTTCTCTTTCTGATTCAAAGTTAAATTTTCTTACTCTAAATACTATAGGTTCACCTCTTGAGATAGAATTGGAATCATCCGATTTTGAGGGTCCCATAAGAGAAGTTGTAGGTGAGCCTGACATGCAGGTAAAATCTTCCATTACCTTGCCATAAGAGATCACCAAAGCCAACCTCCATGGTGGCAAGGTTCTACCTCCTAGGGCAGCACCTCAAGATAGAGGGAAATAAGTTATTGGTGCAGAGGATCAAGAAGCCCCTCCACAGGATGCTCCACCCTTGGATATGCTTGAGGAGGATCAGGCCAAGGTGGACTATAATGTCATCTCTCATCTAAGAAAGTTACCATCTAAGCTAAGCATATACAACGCCCTCATCTTATCCAAAGAGATGAGGGAATCATTAATCAAGGCTCTCCTTAATCTTGAGATATGCTTAGCTCAACTGACTGCTATTGGTGAGGAGGCATATTACACAAAAGAAGATCAGGGGATCACTTTCACAGATGAAGACCTTCTTTTGGGGGACATGGAGCACAACCATCCCCTCTACATCACAGTTGACATGGGCAGATTCAGACTTGCCATAGTACCCATCGATCCAGGTGCATCGGTGAACATTATGAGTCTAAAGACCCTTGCCTATTTGAGGATCAACATCTGCACACTTCGAGGAGATCAGATGATGTTGAGAGGATTCAATGAACAAGGTGAGCGGGCTTTAGGTTTCATAGTGTTAGCTTTGAAGATAGGTGACTAGAAGACTGAAGCCAAGTTTAACATAATTTATTTGAGTACTTCATTCACTGCTTTGCTTGATAGGTCTTGGATACATCAAAATAAGATGATTCCATCCTCCCTCCATCAGTGGATCAAGTTCAAAAAGGATGAGATTGAGTTTCGTGTCATGAGAGATGAAAAGCCAATTTTAGTTAGAGAGGTTGAGATTTATGAGGATGCGACCTATTATCTTCCTCAAAACACCCTTTTCTCATAAACTTGGACAAAATTCAAATTCAAAAGAAAAATAAAATGAAGAAAAAGAAAAGAAAAATGAAAATACAAATGAACAAGAATGGAGAATTGAAAAAGAAATAGAACCGCATATCACATTTCACTCACAGTTCATTCCATCAAATGGACATGTGGGTAGGATGGATCAACCTCCACCAGGCAGAGGTAGAGGCAGAAACAGAGGTAGCTCCAGAGGTGGAAGACCCCTTGGTTGGCCATCACCCAACAGGGGCTATGTTCCAGTTCATAGGAGTACCCCTAATATTCACATAAACTTAGAATCTAGCTCGGAGGATGAGTCTAATGTGATTAGTATACTGGCCAACCCCTCTCAACGGGTTCCATTAGAGGTAACTTTTGATCTAGATAGTGATGAAGTCCAGGCCTCTAGACAAAGCAAAGTATTCAAATTAGGTTTATGTGAGACTATTAGGCAACAGCTGGAAACCTTAGCTCTAACCTCACTTTCACCCCAAAAAGTTGAAGGTTTAGTAGTTAAGGATGCCCCTAAGTCTTCCAGTGATATGAAGATGAAGAGATTCTTTTTGGGATCATCATCCTCAAGTCCTGAAGTTGATGTAGAACTTGAGGAGGATTCATTTAAAGAATTAATGGAATTACCATTTGACTTTTACTCTCCTTGTATTCATAATCTTATATGAAAAGGTTTGGTTTCTCATACATTGTGTAGGCATAAGTCAGAGTATTTTGAAAAGTTGTTGAACAATACAGGCAGGGAAGCATAATCAAGATCAAGACTAGAATTCAATACAGTGGGTCCAATAAATGATGACGATTACTACTTAGTTGTTACCAATCATCTGGAGTCTGATAGCTTCTTTTCATAAAACATGAACTCTTATGAGGATGTGTTTTAAAAATCTCGAATGATCCAGATAATCTCCAAATCAAAAATGCACTACCAGAATTTGAAGATGAGATTCATTCAACAATTGACAAGCTTAAAGAAATCAACCTCAGGATAGAAGAAAATCCACTCCTGACATACATGAGTTCGTTGCTAAATGAAGAAGAAACTAATAACTTAGTTAGACTATTGACTGAGTTTAAGGACTGCTTTACATGGAGTTTTGACAAGATGCCCGGATTATCTTCTAACATAATAGTCCACAAGCTAGCAATAGATCTTAGCGTTAACCCTATCAAGCAAGCTCCTAGATGCATGCGATTAGAAATCAAACAATAGGTCATTTCTAAAGTCAAGAAACTAATCGATACTAATTTCATTAGGGAAGAAAAATATCCTACCTGGTTAGCCAGTGTTGTACCAGTTAAGAAGAAGAATGGATAAATTCATATTTACATCAATTTTAGGGACTAGAATAAGGCATGTCCTAAGGATGACTTTCCTCTTCATGTACCAAAACTAATGGTGGACATCGCCTTATCTCATACAGTGTTCTCTTTCATAGATGGGTCATGTCGCTACAACCAAATCAAGATATCTCCTTAAGATGAAAGAAACACTGCTTTTTGAACCTCGATCAAAATTTTTTATTATAAGGTCATGCCTTTTGGCTTTAAAAATACTGGTGCTACAAACCAACGGGCCATGACTCGGATCTTCAATGAACTCATCTATCATCAGGTTGAGAGCTATATTAAGTATATGATAGTTAAGAGCAGAGAAAAGGAAGACCATCTCTTTGATTTGAGAGCAGTTTTTGAACGGTTAAGATAATATAACCTCAAAATGAATCCCCTGAAGTGTGCATTCAGAGTAGCTTCAAGGAAATTCCTTGGGTTTGTTGTCTGACACCGGGGAATAGAAATAGATCCTGAAAAGATCAAAGCTATCTTAGAAATGTCACCTCCTGAGACTTTAACTCAACTCAGATCTTTCCAGGATGGTTAGTGAATCTAAGACGCTTTATTTCCAACTTATCGGGGAGATGCAAGCCATTTCCAGTACTTGTCAAAAAGGATGCCAAGTTCAAGTGGGATTACAAGTGTCAGCATGCCTTTGAAGATATCAAGCAATATTTGGTGAAGCCACCAAATCTAGTAGCCCATATCTTGGGTAGGCCACTCATCCTCTACATTATTGCATTGGACAACTCTCTCAGCACTCTATTGGCCCAAGCCAATGACAAAGGGAAGAAGAGCTCTCTCTACTACCTCAACCATCGTCTGATTCCTGCTGAAGCAAACTACCCACCTATTGAGAAATATTGCATAGCTTTGATCTTTACATCCCAAAAGTTGCGTCACTCTATGCTTTCTCATAAGGTGAACTTGATTTCTAGAACCAATCCACTGCAGTATCTCATGACACGGCCAATGCTATCCAGATGTTTGACATGATGGTCCATGATTCTATCACAGTTTGATATCACATTCTTAGCAGTACATCCACTTCCTACTGATTCTCCGCTTAGTGACGATCTCCCTGATGAACAAATCATGAACTTATGAGAGGTTGACAACCTCCGATGGGAGAAATATTTTGATGGAGCAACTTCTTTTTACAAAGGGGAAGCACCACGATCTAATCTTCCAAGAAAGGTAGGGGTAGGAATAGTTCTCTTAACTCCATACTACGATGTGATGAGATTCTCATACTATCTTTCCAATCCTTGCACTAATAATGAAGCTGAGTATGAGGCCTTGATTACCAGTTTGGAGTTAGCTATCATAGTCAGTGTCAAAGGCATCAAAATCTTTGGGGATGCTCAGTTGGTCATCAATTAGATTGCCTGGTCCTACAAGGTTCTCAAACCCAAGCTTCGTCATTACCATGAGTATACCATAGAGCTGTTTGCTCAAATCCTTGAAGTAACCATCTACAAGGTTCCCCGAGTAGAGAATGCAGTAACAGATGCTTTGGCCAAACTTTTCAAAGAATTTCCATGTCCAGAAGATGTGTCCATTCTAATAAGGGTCCAACATAGGCAAGTCCTATCCCTTATTGATGCTGAACTCATTGAGAGGATTTCTCTTGATGGAGAGGTTGCCATTGCTATAAAGGATGAGGAGCTAGATTGGAGGTAACTCTTCATAGACTATTTGAACACTGGTAAACTACCTCAAGAAATGTCACAAGCCCATCAGGTGAAACAGAGCTCTCTCTACGATGCTTGGATGGCACTTATGCCTTGATCCTTTGACCAAATGTGGTTATGTTATTTAGACAAACATGAAGCATGGCATTGTAATGTCATTGCATTCGGTCTAGACATCAATCTATGAAGATGAAGATCAAGAGACTGGATGGATGTAGCCATGGAGATACCATCAGTGTTAGTACGGTGTGGTCCTACATCAACCACCTAACATTCTACACTCTACCTTAGCTTCATGGCCATTTGAGTGTTGGGGTACCAACATTGTGGGATAGATTGATCCTCCTTCTTCCAAGGGTCATCGGTTCATCTTAGCTGCCACCGATTACTTTTTCAAGTGGATGGAGGCAATCCCACTCAGATAGGTCAAGTCGACATGTGCTTTTCGAACCATATCATATATTTAGTTTTCGATGAATTAAATCTGATAATGGTATTGCATTCGAAAGCACAAATATCAATAGCTTTGCCAGAAGACCCGGTATAGATTAGAGATACTCCACCATGTACTACCCTAAAGTAAATGACTTAGTAGAAGCATTCAACAAAACTCTCATCCAGATTTTAAAGAAGACACTTGATGACAACAGGCAGCATTGGAATGAGCAGTTAGTTGAAGCTTTGTGGGTCTACTGCACCACATACTGAACTCTAACTCAATCTATCCCATTTTTCTTAGTGTATGGGTCTGAAGCCGTTCTACCTTTAGAACTTCAACTCCTATCACTAAGGATAGCATTGGGTAGCAAGATCACTATAGAACAAAATGCCAAGTTGCGGTTAGAAGAGCTCAAGGTTTGAGAGGAGGCTGCGTGTGCAGGAGTTGTAGAGGCCAAAATGATTCAAGCTCTAAGGCAGTGCCTAGGTCTTTCCAAGTAGGAGAACTTGTGTTAGTCCTAAGGAGACCAATTGCCCATCGAAGATGGGAGGCAAGTTTGAACCCACTTGAGAAGGCCCCCTATGTCATAGAAGGCGGAATCTTATCAACTTATTGATTGTAAAGGGGAACACCTGATGCTTCTAATTAATGAGCTCTATTTGAAGAAATATTATCCATAAAAATCATGTTTTGAAAATAATTCTATCAATCAACAAAATCTGATTCCATTTCATCAAAATCTTCTCTTCTTTCAAAGTATTGTTTGTTTATCTTGGAATCCGCCATAATGTGTCTAGGATAGGTGTAAGAGTCCCCGAATGACATCCTATGCCTCTTTCACAACACAAACATAATCAAACACAATCTCCTGACACTATTAGAATAGGTGTGAGAGAACCCAAGAGGCATCCTATTTCAATTAGCACAACTAAGTTAGGTGTAAGAGAACCAGAGTGGTGTCCTTTCTTAGTGGGGATTTTCAGTTTCCATTCATGGCACTATTTTATCAAACACCCCCAACGTGTTTAGGATAAGTGTGAGAGAACCCAAGAGGCATCCAATTCCTTTTAACACATGCAAAAAAATAAACATAAATCTTTTATCTCGGGCTACTTTGATGTGGGAGCAAGCACCCTGTGGCACTCACTCATTAGCCGCTCTAGGTCAAGTCTACATGCTACCTCGCTAGTATGTCACCCTAGTGGTCACTTATTTAGAAGATGTTAGTCCCCATGCATTCTCTTGACCATTACAAACTTAGTATGGTAGATTTCTTTGCCCGTTAGTACCTCATGTTGATTTTGTTTAAGAAGATGTGAGTCCCAGCTTTCTTCTTGAACTAATCATCAGATTTAGGTCGGTATATTTGAGGTTTAGGATAAGTTCCCAGGCTCCTTTCCTGACTACATTTGAGTTGATATAAGTTCTCCGGCATTCACTCGTAGTCATCCCTAGGTGGATGCAAAAGATCAGACTATCGACAATGTTCCATTATAAGAGGATGTGAGTCCCCAAGATTTCTTCCTAGGTTGATTATTGCAAAATGATAGGAACCTTAGGTTGGTTGATGTTATTATCTCCGGTGACTCACCCACTCTTGGCATATGAGTCCCATTTCTCCTTGAGTTGGCCATCGAATACCTATTTTGGTATATGACTAGCCATGTCATCTTCTCCAGTTTTTTGGATTAAGCCCTCTGTGGGCATTCTATTTGGATCACATCCTTTGCGATCCCATTTAGACACTACCCGAGTTACTCTTGGATTGAACATTCCCCCTTTCCTAGCCACCCCCGTGGTTGGAGAATTTATTCAGCGGATGCGCAGATTCTCCCTTGGTTTAGTAAATCTAAGATAGGTCTAGGATGATAGAAGCTCCTTCTTAGTTTGATCCCTCACAAAATAACAGGGTCCATGTTAAAACAAACTAAAGAATAAACAAATTATTTCACTTGTGGATTAGGAATTCAATGCCCCAAAGGGCCCCTTTTCCAAGCGGGCATCTTAATATGCGGACTCCATGATTGCGACTACACGTTGAGATAAATCCAGGTAATCCGTAGTCTCCAGGTCGGTTCAATCTATTTTACCATAGCGGGTTACCACGAGTCATTTCGAAGATGTAACATATGATTTTTTCTAACATGATGAACGCCCCTAGGTTTGATTATTTTAAAAGCGATCACCTAGTGGTCTTTTGTAGGAAGATGTGAGTCCCTTTTCTTCCCATTGATGTAAATGAAGGCACTCTTTTGGTTGGATAGTTTTTCATCGGCCGGGAAGCTACTCCCTTTGGTTCAATAAATCTGAGATAGGTCTAAGATGATATAAGCTCTTTCTCAGTGTGATCCATCACAAACCAACAAAATCTATCAAAACAAACTAAAAATAAAATTTATCTTTGACTATCTTTGAGTTGATTTAAGTCCCTTAGCAGCATTCACTCAATAGTTAGCCCTAGGTAAGGTTTGATTTGTTACCCAAAGCAATTGATCACCCCAGTGATTCCTTATTTTTATAAGATGTGAGTCCCCGCACTTTCTTCTTAAGACTTGACCATTATAAACTGAAAGGTTCCCTCGTTATTGGATAGTCCTACCTTGTGGTTGATAGACTACTCCCTTTGGGTTTAGTAAATCAGGCTAGGGTCTTCTCCTGCTTACTAAGTCAGGTCCATCACAAACCAATAGGACCCATCAAAATAAATCTAAAAAATGAAATTAATCTTGACTATCTTTGAGCTGATTTAAGTCCCCCAGCAGAATTCACTCAATAGTCAGCCCTAGGTTGGGTTCAATCTGTTGCCTTGCCAATAGATTACCCCAGTAATTGGTCCCTACTTTGGAGGATGTAAGTCTACTATGCTTTCTTCCTAGTATAGTCGCTGCACACTGAAAGACATCCCTTTGGTTGGCTAGTCCTACTATGTGTTTAGTAGACTACCTCTTTGGATTGGTAAATCTGAGTTAGGTCTAAGCCACCTTGGCTCCTACTCAGTACGGTCTATCATAAACCAATAGGGTTCATCTCAAAATCCAAGATCTAGAAATCTGAAACAAATTCAACTCTTCTGCCTCAGAGGAGTCAAACAAATTCAACAAAATAAATCAAGTGAAACAAATAAAATAAAATAATCAATCAATCTGAATCAAATCTTTTGCTTCTCCTCGGTGAGATGCAAATCTTTCTGATTCCCTAGTGGATTTAGAATTCTAATCCCTCAGTGAATTTCACAACCTTTCCTCCCTTGTGGATGACTTGAAGTTGCCTCCCTAGTGGAGAGTTCACTTTTTATCCTTGATGGAGTCAAAATAAACACAATTAAATAAATAATAAATTGAAACAAATTCAACCATCTTCCCCAGCAAAACTTAATTAAACAAATCAAAATTTTCCCAAGCGAGACTCAAATCAAATCAAACCTTTCATCCCCTTAGGGATGATTTGAACCTGTTTCCCTACTGGAAGGTTCACACACTCTATCCCTAGTGGATTCCTCCTTCTCTCTTATGTCTTTGACATAAGTAGAGTCACATTGCACTAAGCTCTGGATTCCTTCTACACCTTGGGTTAGGAGCTGATTGTCTCTGTTAGTGCTTGTGATCATTCTGTGTTGTTGATCATTTCGATCAACACCAATACGTGCGGTGTACCTTATCAGTTACACCACACATATTGGCTGGCCTTTGTTGACCTCATTTTTAGAATGAGCTCTTAATCCCTCCATCTTAGACATAGGACTTCTCTTAGACTTTAAGAGTTCTTTAGTCTTAAGACACATATAGTGAATAGATGGATAGTCAACTTAGCCGTAGAGACTTAGAAGAGTTAGCCATAGGAATAGGTCATGCCTTAGGGGTGTTAAGAAAATTTTCCTACCTTATAGCTTGAACCACATTCCTCACTTTCTTCCTTCAAGTCAAACTCCAAATCAAATCATCATCAAAGCTTAAATCAATTCCAACTTAATTGATTTCCTCCAAACTCAAATCAATTTGACATGATTGAAACCCATGATTGAAATCCATGATTGAAATAAATGATTGAAGCTTATGATTGAATTCCAAGTTCAAAATATTTCCTAAGCCCTTTGATTCCCTCTCAAGGGCTTAGCCCAAATGAAGTTCAAATCACTTAAAATTCATGAAATTTTCTCATAACCTATTTATATCCTCATTTATATTCACATCTATAAATGAGATATAAATTCAAATAAATCAAACTAAACTCAAGAATCAAATCCAAATTCCAAAAATATTTCCCAAGTCCTTTGATTCCCTCTGAAGGACTTAGCCCAAATCAAGTTCAAATCACTTCAAATTCATGAAATTTTCTCATAACTCATTTATGTTCTCATTTTATTCATAAATATAAATGAAATATAAATTCAAATATCCAAAACTAAATCCAAAAATCAAACTCAAATTCATTCAAAATTAAACCTAAGCCTTTCAAGTCAAATTTTTGAACTTAGCCAAATCAAATTCAAATCAAGCCAAACTCTTGATTTTTCTTCATGATTCAATCAATCCTTAAATCAGGAATTCAATTATAACATAAACTTCAATCACGTAATCAAAACTCAATTCAAAAATGAAACCCAACTCAAACTCATGTTCACCCTTTGAACTTGAAATTGTCAAATGAATCAAAACCCATTTGGCTTGAAATCTCTTGCAAATGGATTTATATTTTAATCATAAGTCCATATGTGAGTTCAATCAAACTCAAATCAAGCTTTGACCAAGCCATTTGACCTGCTTAAGCTCACTTGACCCAAAGTGACCTAAAGTACCCCTTATGAGCCAAATTCTAATCCTAACCAAATTGGATTGAACTAAGCCCATCTAAGCCTCTCATCATGATCAACAATCATCATGACATGATCAATCACTCAAATTGGGTCAAACCAAGTCAAACCTAAGGGTTGACCAAGTCAACACTTAGCCAAAATGAAACCCAACATAGCCAAAAACCACCATAGGCCAAACTGATTGAAACCATTGATCAAAACTCATTCATGATCAATGTTTGAACTTAACCAAGTTAACATTTGAGCCTAACTTGACTTGACCACTTGACCCAACTTGACCTAAAAAGTCAAAATGTGTCAAAACTTGATCTAAGACAAATTGATTGAAACCAATGGGTCAAGTTCATTCCAAAATGATTGTTGAACTTGACAAAGCCCCAATTGGCCAACTAGACCCAACCTAGCCCAATTGATCATGAACCCAACTTGACCTAAAAGGTCATATTGAGCTAAAATCAAATTAAACCAAAACTAATTGGAAACAAAGATACCAATCCATTTCAAATGACCAACCAAACATTAACCAACCCATGACCTAACCCAAATAGGTCAAATGGGTCAAATTGGTCAACCTGACCCATTTGACCTAAATGAAATCAAATGAACCAAATTCAAACCTAAACCAAATTGAATAAAACCAAAGCCACCAAAAAATTTTAAATGGTCATATGAACTTGACCAAACCCTTAGTTTGATCCAATTTTACCAATTGGTCAACTTGACCTAAGTTGACCTATTTTGACCTAAATGGGTCAACATGAGCCAAATCACATCAAACCAACTCCAAATTTAATGAAACTTGGCCTAACCCATTTTTCAATCATACCAAACATATTCAAATTAAAACCCAA
The DNA here is from genome assembly GCA_021442155.1 of Cymbidium sinense. Classification (NCBI taxonomy): domain Eukaryota; kingdom Viridiplantae; phylum Streptophyta; class Magnoliopsida; order Asparagales; family Orchidaceae; genus Cymbidium; species Cymbidium sinense. Next base: position 93,135,452 of record CM038222.1, on the reverse strand, counting down.
GCCAAATGACCATTTTACCCCTAGGCGTACGATAAATTTTGGCCAAATTCACATGGAACTTGGCCAAATCCTCTTCATAACCGCTTGGCATCCTCTTAGTGGACCAAGTGAACACTAGTGAGTGTGGTGCACCTAGCCCAATGGGTTTGGGTCAACCCAACCTAGCCTAAGGTCAAAATCGACCACTTGCATGAAATTGAGCACATGAGAATCATTCCTCCACTTGATTTAAGTACATGGGAGCTCCACTACTCCACTCCTTAGACCAAACTGAATGCAAGGACACCTCTAACAACCTAACAAACCCACTCAAGGAGCTCAATTGGATCAAAATGGCATCTCCTTGCTCGGTTGTCCGATTGCTCTAAGGGGAGATATACTCCCACTAATTTGACTTAAATTTCATTCTGCCCTATTCGATTGAAGCATAGGAACTTAGAGCAAGCAATTACTAGTCTTCCCAAGCTTCTAAGAGTGAGTTATAATTTCCATCTTCTCGGTTTTCCTAGACTAAAAAAAAGGGAGCTCAAGTGAAAATCCAACTTAGCCAATACTCCATACCAAGCTAATCCTCTTGCAAGCTTCATTAGAGGGTCAAATTGAACTTTCCTTGACCTTTTCCCAAGTTCCTAAGGCAAGGGAGGAGTGCTCTTGACCAAGATCGAGCTCAAGTGAAGGTGAAGATGGCCTATAGAAGGATCTACCCAATTTCAACCCCTCCAAACTTCAACAAAGCTTCATCTCTAATAGATGAAGCTTCTCCAAGGGAATCGAGCACCGGTGATAGCCTCCGATGAGGTAAGCCATTAAACAAGCTCAATCTAGCCATGGTCTGGTCCTTTGTAAAGTGAAGTTTTATCTCATGAGATTCTAGCCATTAGATGTGATCTCCTTTGCATGGTGAAGGTGTGGGTTGAATTTTTGAGATCAATCTGAGCTCAATTGAGCTCAGATCATGTCATGGAAGATGGACGGTGGCCATCTCCCGTAGGTGATCTCAGGGAAGAATCATGGGCCATCAATCCACACATTTTGGATGGATGGCCATGATTAAAACATGTAGATCTCACGGATTATCCCTTAAGAACCATAGATCTAACCTCAGCCGTTCGTTCCTTGATCAGACGGACAAGGAGAAAGCACGTAGCGCCACCGTTGATGCGACACTATGATGTGATAACTTAAATAGCAAATATCATTATGCCACACGGAAAGTGCACGCCGCATCAGCCTCCACATGGCACCGACGAGATTAACTATATAATTAGGGATTTAAATAACCTAATTAAGCTTGGAAACTTTAAAATTGCATATCTAAGTGTAGAAAATTTAGGAAAATGTGAAATAAATTGCATATGAAAGATAATTGAATGTAGAATATTATAAAATTGATTTCAATGAATTTTGAATAGTGTTATTTTTTGGATTTGGGTTTTATTAAGAATTTGATTTTGCTAATTACCTTCTAATTATCCCCACTGATTAATTCCAAACTTCTTGTGTATGATTAGTGGGATGACTTCTGCCTCCCCTAATTTTTTGGGATAATTGATGGTTTAATTAGAGGAATTTCTAGATTAATTTTTAATTACCCTCTTAATATAATTAAGTTTAATTAAGTGTGTAATTAGTGGTTTAATCCCTTGATTAAGTTAATTAAGGTTTGTTTAAGTGAACAAGAGGTTTAGGGAATAATTTTGGAATATTTTCCTTAAGCTAATCCTTAAACCTCTCTTTCATTCTTAATCCAAACTTAATTAAGGATTAATTCACTAATTATCTACCTAATTAATTTGATAAAATTTTAAAACCTTCCAAAACTTAACTAATCCATGTTGGGTAGATGCTCAGGTGTTCAATAACCTAAGTACATTAAGGAAATCAAAATCCAACTCACATGTGTGAGAGGGGTTATGAAAGTACTTAAATTAAACCCCTTTGTTTAACTAATCATTAATCATGAGCCAATTACATTAGGCCCTTTTCTTTCCTAGGTGCATTGCTGATTTAAATTCCTTTTATAATTTTATGTCATCTCATTGGCTCATAATTATTTGATTAAGTATGCTAAGGTGGTATAGGTAAGGGGTAATTAACACACTTAATTCATACCTTAACCTAAACAAAACATAAAAATTACTTAATAATCCTAAGAATAAACTAAATTAACTCACATGTGGGGGAAGTGGGTTAGGACCAGCAAACATTCTTTCACATTTTCTAAATCAAACATAAAGTAATTCAAAACAAAAATCACATTAAACAAACTTTGATTTACTTTAAATTTTCTTATTTCATAGGATTATCTTTACAAATTGATTAGGGTGAATGAATTTACATTGCTTTCATCACTTTATTTCTTTCCTAGCATTTTAAATGTGTATGTCATATGAAATTCATGTATTCATACTTTTTTAAAATCAAATTAAAAATGAAATATTTTCTTTATGTCAAATTGCATGTTTTGGATAAAGTAAAAATATGAATGGCTATTATCCCTACTAAATCCAAAACTATTTTCAAAACCTATAAATCAAACACCTAAAACTAAAAGTGTGCTACTTATACTTATTTATAAGCTTACATGTGAATCTAAATATGAAGAGGTGCATAGTGCGGCTTTCCTTCCCTTTTCTTTTAGCATAGTTTTGAATAGGATTTGGCAAAGTGTATAGTTCATTTGAAAAGAACACAACACTTGCCTAACCCCATTCCTATGCTATTACCTAAGAAGGAAATCCTCACTTGTATATATAAATTGCATAAACAAAACAAACAAACAAATACAAACTTTTTGCATCTTTCTTTTTCCATTCATTTCTTTTGTACATGTGTTTGTATTTAAGGAAAGTGGTATATTAGTCTGGACAACCCTGGGATTGCAAGGCTTTAAGTAACACTAAGTAGGTCTTGTACCTTACACCCCTGATGCTAACAATGGCACCATGCTCACTTATGCCTTTCATACATACACATGTGCATGTGAATAATAGATAAAAGAAACCCCTCTTTTCTACTTAATGAAAATCATGCATCATAAAGCAACCCAATTTTCTTAAGTAATATTTCTTAGCACCCATCATAAAGTGTGCTAAACATTTCCATTTGTATGTATAGATATGCTTAGGATCCATTCATATGCATGTTATACATGTTGGGAAAGAAATGAAGTGATGTGTGTTTTGTGATATTAATTCACTTTACTTAATCTTAAAATGCCTTTCCTTTTGAATGGGTTTGTTTAGAGTTGATATAAACTTAGGATTAATTAAAACATATAATAAAACATTCACTAAATAAAATCAAATATGAATCCACTTTAGAAATTACTTAGGATAGAGAAGGAAAGAGAAGTTCTCTTCTCTTTTCCCTCTCTTTACAACTTAGTAATTAATTGTAGGATTCACTTAAACCAAATCAAAATGCAAAATAAAATCAACCCAAATCAACTAAATAACTTAAATAAAACCACCCTCTAAATTGAACATTTTTACACTTAGAAAATCTAAGCCTTAAAGCCATAACAAAGCATACCACACAAAATTTTTAAAGCACACACATTAAGCTAAGTCACAACTTCTAGCTTTAGGTTAGGGTGGTGCATGGCTTGATGTTTGATTTTATTTTGTGATGTATTATTTCTAGTCTGGATGTTAGAGTGTATGTGCATAGAATGAATGGTAGGATGATTTAGTCTAATCATTATTTTCTACAGGGGATTGTGCTTAAGGGGCGCTATAATAAATAAAAATATAAATGCTTTTCACTGTGTAGGTGCTTATACCCCTAAGCATAATCCAATAGGCCAGGTGGACTTGGTTGCCCATGTGTGGGGTGCTAAGTCCAATATACATGCTTGGGATTTGTATGGTTTATTTAGCTAATCTCCATTTTCCAGGTGTTAGTTAGATTTACTTTTCCTTTTCATGTAATTTTGCAATTAGGATTTTGGAATGATTATTATGGGGGATTAAGATGAGCATTGGTCATAAGATCTCATCTTATGTACCATGTGAATCCTTTGAAGTATCCACATTCCAACTATCTAAAAGAAGGAACCAAAGAAGAAAGAAGAAAAGAAGAAAAAAGAAGAAAAGAAGAATGAAGAAATGAAGAATGAAGACCCCCATAACATGAATTTTCTTGCTTAATTGTAGTTAATTCATTTGTAATCTGAGTTGTATAAGGGTAGAGCTCGGCTACCCAATTTGTTTTTTTTGAGTTTGCACGGTGGAGTCTGACCATAAATGGCTTTTTATTCTTTTGCGTTAGCTTTATAAAATATTTTGATGTTTTATTTAGCTTGTGCATTAGAAATGGCATGTTTTCCTAGTTTCTTTCTTTCTTGATGTATAGCGTAGATGATGATTAGGATCTTAAGAAAAAAAAATATATCTTCTACCAAATTAAACAACTCAAAATAAAAATAAATAACTCATAACCTCATCTAAAGCCTAAGTTAAAATCAAGATAAAAGAATTAGCAACCCCTTTGCTAGATGAGTATTTCTTTTCTAACATCATGCATAAAAGCATATTATTTCACACTTGATTAGAGGGCTTCCACCTTTGCCAGAGAACTTGGCTTGACCTTTGAGAGCCATGGTGGAAACACACCTCCCCCTTCTTGTTGATTTTGGCCCATAATCATATTTCTCATGCATTAGGCATATGAATCCTAAAAGCTTGAGTCAAAAGATTGTCCAAAAATAAAAATAAAATATAATATGATTTGCATTAGATCTAGGTCATTTTTCATGCCCTAACATGATCTAGTCTCTTAGGGAGTGAGTTTAAGGACTTAGTCTCTTTCTAAACTAAATAACAGTCTATATATATTACATAAAGCATATGACTTGCCTACATGAATTTAAAATTACAGGAGGAGTTAGTTGGCGGTCACGCCTAGGCGGTTGTAAGTTTAATAGTCAGGTGGTTTATCCTCTCTTATGGAGGTAAACCAAATACCCTTCTTTGCCTTAGATTTAGGTCATGCTTTTGGCCCTCACCAAAGCTCCTTATATTTAGGTTCAATGGTTGCTACTTTCCTTTACGGGCTACAAGCACAAATCCTCATCTCTTAGGTATTTCCATGATCTTGTATCGTGAAATTGTAAGCCCTAGGATTCTAATAAAAATTCAACTCAAACTAACTAATTCAATTTCAAAAATGTAAAGCCCAACCATAGGGTAGTTTGCGATGCTTACTAGACTTCCTAGTATCTTAAGTGTCCCCTACTTGTTTTCATTTGGCTTCAATAAGAACTCCCTCCTCTTGATCGATCTCACTTGAATTTCTAAAAATAAACTAATCGATTGACAGTCCTATCCCATCAAAATCTTTGGAGACAATGATCATTTACCTTAATCGAAAGTATTTCTAAGAGATCTTATTTCTTAGGATGTAATTAACTATGGGGGCTTGCCTCCATAGGGAACTTAATGAACCCGATTTAAAATAAACCCTGCTTTACCTTTTCATTTAAAGTAGGGGAAGAATCTCTCGTACATATGCAGACCCATTATCTTTAGGAGTCCTTATTCAGGTGATTAGGTCCATTGTAGGGTAGTGACTTCTATCTTTCGAGATAGTACACTTCTCCTCAATGTCATACCCGATCACCCTAATAAGAACATTTTCGAATCTACATGGTGTCCAAATGCATAAGAGTACATTTCTATCTTCATTTTACCCACATAGATTGAAGGTGGAAGTATTACTCTTAGAAATTGAAAATATTTCACCACAGGTCTATACTTTGTAGACCGGATGTTAGGCTGTTATTAGCCTAATTATGTCTCTTGTAGGGGGTTGTGCTTAAGTGGCTGCTCAAAAATAAATATAAATGCTTTCATTATAGGTTTCTTAAGCCCTTAAGCATAATTCATGTTAGGATAGATGGGCTTGGTTACCCATGTGCGGGGTGCTAAGCCCAAATTATAAATATAATTACTTGGGTGGAATGTATGTTTAGCTAACCTTTGTTTTACAGGTGTAGTTAGATTTATCTTTCCATTTCAATGTAATTTTGCAATTAGGAATTATGATTAGTGCTATGGGAGAATTAGGATGAACATTGGCTAGAAATACTATGTCTTTTGTGCCATGTGATGCCTTGAAGTGAGCCAAATCAAAGAAGCAAAGAGGAAGAAAGAAGACATGAAGATTTGAAGAAGATGAAGACCCCCATAGCATGTATTCATTCTTAATTGTAATTATTCTTTTGTAATCTGATTTGTATAAGGGTAGAGCTCGGCTACCCATTTTCTTTTTAGGTTGTACGGCGGCACCCGATCGCATCTACTTTTTATTCTTTTGCATGCCTCTTATAGTTTCTTTCTGTATTAATGTTTTAACATGTGGTCTAGATTAGTTTTGGCTCTTTGGGAAAAATAAATTTTTTACCCCAATCATAACTCATAACTAAATGTTCTAAAATAACTCATAACCTTAGCAACCCCTTACCTGAATGTTGTATGCTTAACACTATGCATATCATTTGATTCCTCTCTTGAAAATGAAGGGTCTCCATCCATTGCACATCAGGGAATGCTTGACCTATGAGGGCACCCTTGGGGGTGGAGAACACCTTCTTCTATTTGATTTGACTCAGAATCAACTTCATCATACATTTAGGCATATAAAATTCCAAAGCCTTTGTCAAAATGAAGTGTCAAATACAAATAAAATTTGAAAAGATTTGCATTAGACTAGGTCATTACTCATACCACTTATGCTTTAGTCTCTTAGGGAGTAAGTTTAAGGACTTAGTCTCTTTCTAAATTATAACAACCTAACTATCTTACAAAACATATGAATGGACCACATGATTTTTAAAGTTTAGGAGGAGTTAGCTGGCTGCCACTCTAGGCGATTATAAGTCCAGTAGTTGGGTGGTTTACCCTCTCTTATGGAGATAAACCATATACACATCTTCGCTTAAACTTAGGTCATGATTTGTCCCTCACTAAAGCTCCCTAGGTTTAGGATCCGAGGTAGCAATTTCTTTCGGGCTACAAGCATAAATCCACACCTCTTAGACATTTCCATAATCTTATATTGTGGGATTATAAGTCCTATTCTTCTTATAAATTCCAACTCAAATACATAATTATCCTCAACTTCAAATATATAAAGCCCAACCATAGCATATATCAGAATTCTCACTAGTTTTCCTAGTATCATGAGCATTCCCTACTCATCGCCTTTGGCTTCGATAATAAGTATCTCCTTTTGATCTATCCCACTTGATTTTCCAAATATAGCCAATTTATTGATAGTCCTATCTTTGAAATCTTTGGAAATAATAATTGCCTACTTTAATCGAGAGTATTCTTAATAAACTCACCATCCTTAGGATGTAATTAACTATGGGGGGCTTGCCCCCATAGGGAACTCTAGAACCCTATTTAAATAAACCTTACTTTATTCATCCATGTAAAGTACAAGAAAAATCTCTGATACATTCGAAGACCCATCATGCCTTAAGATTCATTTTTAGGTGATTAAGATCATTGTAGGGTAATGATTTCTATCTTTCAAGATAGTACACTATTCCTTAATATCATACCCGATCATCTCAATAAGTACACCCTCAAATCTGCGTGGTGTACAATTACACACACATACACATAGATTCAAAAATAAACACTACAACTATGAATTAAATGAATTAATTAAACCTTTACCTATATCACCTTAAGTGAAATAACTAATTAATGATGAGCCAACATGATATTCAACCACATGGAAAGTAAATTAGCAATACTCCTAAGGAATGAATGGGGCCAAATGCAGTTGACTCAAATATAATAATTAATTAAGCTTAAGGGATTTGATTAATTACTTTTATAATTTTCTCACACATGTAATCCAATCATAATTTCATTAAATTCTTTTAGACTATTAAACATCTAAAGAACTACCCAAAGTTGATTAATCAAAGTTAAGAATGATATGGATTTTAAATTAATTTAATTAAGCCTTTAATTATGTTTTAATTAGGATGATGAAATAACTTAGGGAAAGAGATCAAAGAGGAGGACAAACCAAGTGACATGGAACTTTCCTTCACAAAAGGCCAATTTATTTTAAGCTTAAGGATCGATTTCAATGGCATACCTCACCGAAGCTTATGACCAATGATTCCAACGATTGAGGAAGCTTCATTTGATAGAAACAAAGCCCTATTGGGAGGCACAAGCTTTGATTTGAGGTGGATTGCTCAGAAGACCAAAGCACGGAATGGAAGTGGTTGGCTTTCGATTGAACTCCACCCTTCAGTCATTGGGAAGATTGGGGGATAATTTTTTTCTTGCTCGTTTGGCTCCAAGGATGGTGTGTGCAAAGTTAATTCACTTTGGTGGAGGTTTCAGCAAATGGAAATTAGATTGAGGCTCCCATGTTTTAGTTTTCTATAAAACTGAGAGAGGATAAGTTGGGGAGCTCAAGAAGCCTTAGAAATTGCTCTGGGATGTGTGTTCTTGGCTACTGGGGCTGAATCGAGTGTGTCTCTATTGGTTTGAGTGAGAATGAGGGGGGTATACTCCCCCATTCTTTGGATTGGACGATAAGCTTTATTTGTCCATTTTGATCAAATGGCCATCAATGGGAGCTCGATTTGGGCAGAGAATCATGTGAGAGTGTCTGCCATGGGAGTAGTGGGTGTCCTATGGTTTTTCAAGTGTTCCAATAGAAATGGAGAGGTGATTTCACCTCCCCACGATTCATGGCTGGCCTAACCAACCTTGGGTCAGGTTAACCAGTGTCTTTGTGCCTAAGTGGACCAATGGATGGGTGCCAAGTGGCCAAGGAAGAGAAATGACCATTCTCTCAAGTGATTTGCCTCATGTAATGCTCTTAGCCCAAAGGTATCTTGGTCATTTGGTAATGGCTTTGATTTGGGCAGATTTGAATTGGGTCAAAGTGGGTTAGCTTTAATTTCAAGTGATTTAGAGTTTATTTGGTTTGATTTGGCTTGATTTGACCTATTTAGGTCAAATTAGGTTAGGTTGGGTCAAGTTGACTAATTGGTCAAATTGGGTCAAACCAAGGGTTGGGTCAAGTTCACATGACCATTTGGAGTATTTTGGTTTAATTGATTTGTATTGGTTTGGCTTAGGTTTGGTTTTGGTTCATTTGGATTCAAATGGGTCAAATGGGTCAAGTTGACCAAATTTGGTTAATTTAGGTGTTGGTTCATGTTCAATTTGTTGACTGAAATTGATTGCAGTCTTTGATTTGGTTTAATTTGGGTTTAATTTAGATTTTGGCCAATTTGACCTTTTAGGTCAATTTGGGCTAGGTTGGGTCAAGTTGACCAATTGGTCAAATTGGGCTTAATCATGGCTTTAGTCAAGTTCAATAATCAATTTTGAGTGAACTTGAGCCAATGTTGCAATCAATTTGGGTTTAATCATGATTTGACCCATTTTGGCAATTTAGGCTAATTTGGGTCAACTTGGGTCAAAAGGCCAATTGGACTTGATTTGGTTTAATTGTGGGTTTGATCATGTTCAATCATTGATTATCAGTTGGTTTGAATCAATGGTTTTAATCAATTTGGTATATGATGGGTTTTAGCTTTTTTTTAGTTTTCATTTGGGCTAAGGGTTGACTTGGTCAAAGGACCAAGTTGGCTTAATTTGACCCAATTGAGATATGATTGATCATCCTAGGGTGATTGTTGATCATGTTATGAGGTTTGGATGGCATCGGTTCAATCCAATTTGGGTTGGATTAGAACTTGGTTCAAAAAGAGTTTTTTAAGTCAATTTGGGTCAAGTGGAAATGTCAAATGGCTTGATCATGGCTTGATTCAAGTTTCATTTGGTTTATGCATGGATTTAGGATGAAAATATAAATCCAATTGCAATTGGTTTGGAGTCAAATGGATTTTTGTTCATATGATAATTTCAAGTCAAAAGGGGTCAACATGGGCTTCAATTGAGTTGACTTGGGTTTGGTTTGATAATTATAGTTTGTATTTATATTTGGCAAAATGATTGAAGGAATGATTGAATCATGAAGAAATCCATGGGTTTTGAGCTGATTTGGATGTCATTTGGTAAAGTTCAAGGAAATGGCTAAAAAGACTAAAATTAGAAATTTGATTTGATTTGGGTATGGTTTTGGCTATTTGGATTTATATTTCATTTATATTTATGAATATAAATGAAGATATAAATGATTCATGAGAAAATCACTTGAGTTTGGAATGATTTGGAAGCAAATTTGATCAATCTTAAAGATGTGGGACAAAAGGGCTTAAGTAGGAAATTGATTTAGTTTGATTTGATTTGGCTCATTTGAATTTGGATTTCATTTATAGTTACAAATATAAGTGAAGGAATGATTGATTTATAAAGAAATCAACCAAGTTTGATTTGGTTTAAAAGGGAGTTTTGGCTAAGCACATGAAGGTGGTTCATATGGCTTAGGAAGAGGTTTTGGAATTTGAATTTGATCATGGGTTTTAATCATTTGATTTGGGATTGATTTATGATTTGGATTGAATTGATATTTGAGAAAATCAATTGAATAGGGGTTGATTTGAATTTGGTTAAGGCTAAGTCCATAAGATAAAATTAAAAGGCTTAGGAAGGGTTTTGGAATTTGAATTTGAATTTCATCATGAGTTTCAATCATTTGATTTGAAATTGATTTATGATTTGAATTTGAATTTGAGTTTTGGTTTGAGGAAGGAAGCATGGATTGGGTTTGAGCTATAGGATAGGCAAGTTTACCTAAGTCCCTAATGCGTGATCTATTCTCATGGCTAATCCTTCTAGGTCTTTAGGCTTAAGTTAAGTGTTCACGTAATCACTAGAAGTGTCTTAAGGGACTCTTAGTGTCTACAAGATCCTAGATCTATGATGAGGAAGCTAAGAGCTCACTCCAAAAGTGAGGTCAATAGAATTCAAATTATAAACTTAATTCAAATCCTAATATGAAGGTTCATTTTAGAGGTCTAGCTAAGCTTTTAAGTATCTTAATTAATTCCTCTTAAATTCATTCATATTAGTGTTATGTTCTAAATCATTCTTATTTTCTGATTCCTGAAAAGTTTAATTACGGGGCTGTTTGGTAGCGTGCATTTGCATTCTAAATGCACGCTTTTGAATATTTCAAGCATTTGGTTCAAGTAAACTAAAATTTAAGTGCATTTCAAATACACCAGAAAGGCCAGTTTGCGTATATTTGGAATTCGCCCAAATCAGGACGAATTCTAAATACACAGGTCAATGTAAAGTGATCTACTTCGGCCGGCCGCCGCATCACGCCGCCGTCCGTACCGCTGTCGGTAGCCTCCGCACCCGCCGCGCCGCCGATCAGCGCACCGCACCCCCATGACGTCCAAACCTTCAATTTACTTTATATTACATTTTGTCAACCAAACAAAAAAATACAAAGTCATAATTTGTAAAGCTCGCAACCAAACAACTATAAAGTAATCCTTTTACACTGAATTTTTTTTACACTATATTTATTTTTTTTACACTGAAGACTTAGCACCTTGGCACTAGACGTATAGTGCCACGACATTGTTTCACTAATGTATGAGATTTAATAATCTTTTTAAAAAATTCAAAATTTTAGTGGTATAACACCATAGCAGTGTTAGATTTCATAATGTTTTTAGTGCATTTGCACTCTTCTCCCTTACTTTGGATCCAAGATTGATGGCAGGATGGTATCATTTCACACTAGAACCAAGTTCAAATAGAAAAGGAGCATATCAAGATAAAGTATCTCGGCTCTATTTTAAATATATAAAAACTGGGTTTAGCATTGTGGCACTGAAATATAACATCGTAGTGTAGTAAAGGTAATTTCAAGATTCGAGAGGGTGGCATTATGGTGCTATATTTATGGTGACTCAGTGCCATAGAACTAAACATTCAAGATTTCATTCTTGAGAGTGCAATGCCTTGGTGCTATATCGTTGTTCTATGGCATCCAGGATGGGAATCATATTTTGAACTGAATTCTTGGGGAATTTAATCACTTTTTTTATTAAATTTTGGGGGCATAACATCTTAGCTGTTCTAGATTATTACATTTTTATGGCAAATCCACTTTTCTCCCTTATTCTAGATCCAAGATCAACTGAAGGAGGGTGTTCTTCTCACTCTATAACCAAGTTTAATAGTAGAGTTTTCTTTTTAACATTCAAGATTCTAAAAATTTTAGTCTTAGAAAGCATTCCTTTTACTCCAAATCCAAGATCGATAAAGACACACTTAATTTCTCACTAGACCCAAGATCGACGGTGAAACCCTTTTAATTTTACTTTTAAGAAATAAAATTTGCATAAAAGAATATTTTTAGAAATCTTTTAGTTGGAGTAGATGGGAGATTGCTCCTATAGTGACAAAATGTGCACCTATAAAGAGTATAAATACTTTAGAAGCAAGAATGGGGCATGAAGATTGGAGAGAGTGAGTGAAAGAAAGAGAGGAGAAAGTGGATAGGGGGGATTGACATCTGTTAAAATTATGAGCTTAATAACCCTTGCCTTCTTGAGGATTGACATCACTAAGCTTCAAGCTGAAAAGATGATGTTGAAAGGATTCAATGAACAATGTGAGAGGGCCTTAGGTTCCATCACTTTAACATTGGAGATAGACGATTAGAAGACTGAGAATAAGTTCCATATAATAGTTCAGATATATCTTTCAATGCTTTGCTAGGGAAACCTTGGATTTATGAAAATAATATGATACCATCTTCACTCCATCAATGCATTAAGTTCATAATGGATGCAATAGTGTATTATGTCAAGGGAGATTTGAAGCCGATCTCGATACATGATGTAAGGATCTACAAAGATGTGGCCTATTATCTTCCCAAGAAATAAAACATATATTCTCGCAAACTAAATCAAAATCAAAAAGAAAAAAAAAAAGAAAGACAAGAAAAAGAAAATAAAAAAGAAAAGAAAAAAAATGGAGTGAGAAGAATATTTTGGGAAGACAATAGCGCTTGAGATTTCTTTTCATCTACAATTCATTATTCCTTTTGAACAAATGGGTGAGATATCCTAACCTCCCCTAGGATGAAGAAGAGGCAAGTTCAGTGCAGGTGCCAGAAGGGGAAGACCTCCATACCTACCACCCACCATATGGTTTGTTCCAACATCAAAGAGTACACCTTTTATCTACATAGACTTAGAGTCAAGTTCAGAGGATGAGTCCTATGTAGTGAGCACATCAGCTACCTATTCACTCCAGAAGGCCCTGTTGGAGGTGACACTCAAGCTAGATAGAGATAAAGATAGGGTCCCTAAGCAAAGCATAAGTGTATATGAATCTACATTATATGAAACTATAAGACAACATGTGAGGGTTTATTTATATTTTCAAAAAAAAATTATAATTAGTTATGATTTTTTAAAATTTTGTGTAATTAAAGTAATTAATTAATACTTAATTAAATCCTAATTTGATTATTTTTATGATTTAGTGTGATCTAAAGGATCTAATTAATTTTTCAAGATTTTTTTATGTTTATTAAAATGATTTGAATTATTTGATAAATTTTCATATTTCCTATAATTTTTAATTAATTATTTATTTAAAATTAGCTAATTGACTTCAAAAATTAATAACTCTTAAATCAGAAAGCTATTTAACTTGAAAGTTTTAGATAGATAGGTAATAACATTAAATTTATTTTCTAAATTTTCAATTTAATTGATTTAATATTTTAAGAGTAATTTAAAAATATAGTTTTCACTAAAACTCAAATTACTCCTAAAATATACAATCGAATTTCAGAATTTTGAGTTCATTGGATTCCTCTTGAAAAGACAAATTCATTGAGCTCTTATTTGCATTTTTTAGTTAAGTATTTTAATTTTTAATAATTTTTTGAAAATTTGAGTCAGATCTAATGGAATAAATCAAAAAATGAGATCTAATCATGGCTACCTATTCTACCCAAGTAAGATGGACGGCTCGGAGGTTGTGATTCTCAAAGGAGGCAAAACAAAAAGGTTGGATAGATGAGATCCACCCCAAACATCAATGGATCTCATAATCTTCTAGCAATCTAAGTCAGGAATCACTTTATTTCGCAGTTGGGGAATTTAAAAAAATAAATAAATTGCAATGAGATCTAAGGAAAATCCTAAATTCATGCAAATATTTCACAAAATATAAATACATATGGTTGATCTAAAGTTTAGAAAAGTTATCTCATCGAAGCTCATTTTCAGGGGATGCTAGAAGATCTCCTCGGATCTCCTCTTTTGCCTCCATATGGAATGCTCCAGCCACCGTGCACCATCGTCTGTTGCTAAAAATTAGTAGCTCTTGGACTTAAAAAGCACAAGAGTAAGAGGTTTTCTTCTAGTTGGAAGAAGGTGTGTGTGTGTTTTTAGTATGTTAAGAAGAAAAGAAAAGAGGTACGTAGATCCATGCCCTCCCATGTGATGAAAAAATGTATATATTTTCCTCCTCGTGCTCACCTCCCTCTTTCTTTATTAAAATTGAAACTTTGATTGAATTTAGTGTATGGGAAGGTGAGTGAACTCATTTTGGGTTAATACTTGAGTTGACTAAACTTAACCCAAATTTAGTTTGGTTGAGTCAAGTGAGTCTTGTTTATCCAATTAATTTAGGATTAAATTTAAATTAATTGTTTAAAATACTTATGGTTAATTAAATTTATTTAATGTAAGCCTAAGTCAACTCAGTTTGACTTAAATAAGTCAAATTGGGCTAAATGGCCTAATTGGTCATTTTGGGTTTAATTGGGCCTAATGATCAAATAAGACCCAAATTAAGCTTAGATTAATTTTAAATGAATTGATTCAATAGTTTTAGGCTTTTAGATAAGTTTAATTTGATTTAATTTTGATAAAATTTGATTGGGATTTAGTGGAGTCCACATGAGTCAATTTAGGTCAAATGGCCTGAATGGCCAAATTAGGCCCAAATTGAGCTTAAATTGAGATTGAATTAATTTTGAATGAGATAATATAATGATTTTAAGCCTTTATGCAAGTTCATTTTGATTTGATTCATGTTAAATTTTGTATGGGTTTCATGAGTCAAATTAGGTCAAATGATCTAACGTATCATTTTGTATTTCATCCAAATTTAGTTTTATGTTCATTTATATTTATACATTAACTTTATACTTTTGGTTTGATTTAATTTAGATTTATTTTAATTTTATTTTATTTTTATGGACCAAGATGATTTTGAGCATAAATATGGTCAATTAGGTTAACCATACTAATTGACTCAAACTTGGCTTAACTTAATTTAGATTCTAATTTAAGTTTTTATTGATTTATGTTGAATTTGGATTTGATTAGACTTACATTGTCCAATTTGGTCAGGTTAGGTCATGTGGGTCCACTAGGCTAACATAGGTTTTCACCTTAATGTGTTGACTTTTTAATTTAGTTTTGATTTACTATTTTCATTTTTTCTTTAGTTTATGTTGTACACTTAGTTACTAATTATAGTATCATAAGCTAATAATTAAGAAGCTCTTAATCTAAGATTTGAAATTATAATTACTAAGATTAGGGTGACTATTAATCTCACTTGAGGTTAACAAAACCTTTGCGCCTAGATCAAATCCTAAGTCTAAGAGGAGGGTTGTCAACCTCACTAAAAGTCAGATCAACATGTGCCTTACCTCCTATGTGTTCTCCACATATTCTAAATTAACTTCCTTTAGAGCATATTCAACCTCTGAAGGTGGAAGGCACCTAAGGTATTACCTTATAAAGAATCTTTTATATAGCTCATCTTCAATAATGCTATAATTGGCAACTTATCGTCAAAGATGTATGATAGTTGTTGTGTCATCAGGTAGTGTTCCATCCCATAAAAAAGAAAGTAATGGCTCCGTCCAAGATATATCTTTTTAATTATCTAAAGGTTGTATCACCCAAGGTCCCTGCATATCTAGAAAATAAATTTCTTTTACATCTTTTCTTTAGTATAAGTTTGATGTAGTTGTAGTCGCAAATTTTGAAAGAATATTAGCTCGTGCATTTTGCACTCTTGGTATATGGATGATCTGATGTAAACTTATTTAAGATAGATGGGATTTTATCATATTAAATTATTGAACCAATTGTTGATTATAAGTATGAAAGTCTACTTCAACTTGGAAAGCTGCAAGTTGTAAATTAATATAAATCATCAAATTTTGAACTTCATAATCATTACCTAACTTTAACCCTGCCACAAGGCTTCATATTTTGCAACATTATTAGTTGTTGAAAACCTACTAAGGCAATTTGTTGGGGTGAAATAAGTAGAATTCTTACTCCATCACTAGAATTTCTAGATGCGTCATCAATAAATATTATTCAATGTGGTGAAAATGAAGGAGAAGGGGTAGGTTCAATTGAATATGGTATAGTACATTCAACAATAAAGTTTGCTAGTGCTTGCAACTAGATATCTGATTTAGTCAAAAAAAAAAAATCAAATTCTTTTAATTCTAAAACCATTTGATTAATTGACCAGAAGCTTCTAGCTTTTGAATAATATTCTTGAGTTGCAATTGAGTATAAACACCAATGGAGTAAGGTTGAAAGTATGGGTGCAACTTTCTTATTGAAAATATTAGTGTTAAGGTAGTTTTATCTGCCAAGGATAACATCCTTCAATATCAGATAAAATTTTATTGAAGTAATAAATATGGCATCTTCTCCCCCTCCCTCTCCCAAATTTTCCTTATGTACTAATACTAAACTAATTGTTGGAGAGAAATATAAAGATATAAAAAGAGCATTTCTCTTGGAACTAGCTTTCATAATAGTGGTAGAGATGCTATATAAGCTTTTAATTGTTCAAAAGCAACTTGAAATTCATCAGTCCATTGAAAACTAGTATTATGAGCTCCTTATAATATTTTAAAGAATGTAAAGTATTTTTCACTACAATGAACCAAAAAATGATATAAAGTTACTATATGACCATTTAGGCATCGTACTTTTTTTTATTTCTTAGAGAAGTCATATTTTATATGGCTTCAATCTTTTTTATATTTTCATCAATTCCTTCATGAATCATTCTTTTTTTGATGTGAATCCAAGAGCACATTTAGTTGGATTTAGATGCATATTGTATTTTTGAGGAAGCTGAAAACATTGTTATAAGTTTGTAAGATGTGATCTTTAAAAACTTTTTACTAAATATCATTAACACATACTTCCATGGAGCGCCCAATAGAATTTTTGAAAACTTTTTTTATAAGTCTCCAATACGTAACTTTAGTATTCTTCAATCCAAACGGCATGACTCGATAATAATGTAATTCTTTACCTGTTTGAAAAGAAGTAGCTTCTTCATCAGTAATATTTATCTTTATTTGATTATAACAATAATATGCATTCATAAAACTAAGCATTTGATATCTAAATGTAGTGTCCATCAATTGATCTATACGAGGAAGGGCAAGCATTCTTTAAACAATCTTTATTTAGATTATCATAATCTACACACATCCATAATGCTCCACTAGCTTTTTAAATCATGATTACATTTGCTAATCATTTGGGGTAATGTACTTCTCGAATGAATCCAACATCCAAGAGTTTATTAACTTTTTTCTTAATAGCATGGAGACAGTTAAGTGGAAAAGTTCATTTATTTTGAATTACAAGTTTAAATTTTGGGCCTACATTGAGGAGTGTGAAATTATCTTAGGATTAATCCCAAGCATATCCGATGAACTTCAAGCAAACAAATCTTGATCAAGATGTAAAAAAATTATATATTCTAACCTTTCCCCTTTAGAAGGCAAAGATCCAAGTTGAATTATTTATGAAGGACGTTCTTTAGATAGTGGAGTGTTGACTACTTCTTCAGTAGGAAAATCCTTTTGAACCAAATCTTCATCTCAAAAGTCAAAGCTTTCTATACTAAAAGTCACTAATGATTATGGATGGGCTTGTTTAAGATACCAAGTTTGTTCTACTTGTTGATTTCCATTGAACTTCACCCCACAGGAGTTGACAATTTTATTTTTAAATGTGACATAGATGTTGTGGCTCTAAAAACTAATTATATGGGTCTACTAAAAATAGCATCATATGCCCACTTAGATTTGATAAATATAAACTAAATTAAATAAGTTGTATGTCGAAGAACTTCTCCCAAAGTTATTGGTAGGATAATAGTTCCTTTAACTTTGATTGGTCGATTGTTAAATCCATATAACGGTTTAGTAGTTGGATGGAGCTTTTCTATAATGAGACTCAAACTTTAAAATGTTAAATAGAATAAAATATCAATCAAACCTCCATAATCAGCTAGGATGCTTTTAGCATTACAATATGGATCACCAAGCCTAGCATTAATGATTAGGGGATCCATATGTGGAGTTTGAATCTCTTCCAAGTCTGAATTATCAAATGTAATTGAATGGTCAATACAATATTTTTTTAAAGTTAGTTCTTCAAGAATATAAGTACCTCTTGCAATAATTTTAATCTCTCTTGCTATTTTTTTTATATGTTATTGTATTGATTATTGTTGATTTGGCCTTACAGTGGGGTTATAATTTGGTTGGGTGCAATAATTATGAATAAATTAGCATATATATCATCATTAGATCAATCTTTCAATTTCTTCTTTTAGCTGTCGACAAGCTTCAGTTATAAGTTCATGACTTTGATGGAAGTGACAATATTGTTCTTGATTTCTAGTATTTGGCTTAAGTGGATTAGGTCACTTAATCTCTTCTTCATTTTGAATGGCCATCAAAATATTAGCAAAAGATGTATTCAATGATGTGTATTCTTTTAACTGTCGATATTCTTGTTTTTATCGATGCAGATGAGGAGGAAAATCTTGATTTTTTTTTGTTGCACCTGCTTTCTTCATTGGGAGGTTTGTATGTTATCTACTTAAATATTTAAATTGCTTTTGATGAGTGTTATAAGATTCATCTATAGTTATTTTTTCTTCCACTCTTTGCATAAGATTTACATAAGAACAAATGATTTCTCACATTATTGAACAACATAATTGTCTTGGGTGAAGCCCTCCATAAAAAAATGTGCCATTATAGTTCTAGATCAACTCCTAGCATCTATCATGCCTCAGATGAAAATCCCTGAAAATCTTTTTTAAGTGTTTCTGCTTTATTTTATTGAATTCTAGATAGGTGAGTTGAATCTTTAATAATTCTTCTATTAGCATTAAATGATTCAACAAATAACTTGGCATAAAGTTATGAATAGTCCCTTATGAAAGAAAATCATACATGTTCATGCTTTACCCTTAGGTGTAATAGAGAAGACCTAACAAAGGAGTGCATTAGAAGCTTTTTGTATAAGAATAATAGTTCTATAGTGATCAGCATGTTCATATGGATTAGTAGAATCATCATAAGAATTAATTGTGGGTAGTTTAAATCTCACTCTAATGGGATGTTGTAAGATTGCATCAATCAGAGTTGAATAGTCTTGAAGGTTGAGTCGGTGAGTGGGTTGATTTTTTTTTCTAAAAGAAATTTCTCTTAGACAAGGTGTCATAACAAATCTCATATAATATTACTTGTGTCAACGCTTTTAAAATAGTTAGGATATTGTTAGTTGGTCTAATAACACGAGAAGAATGACTTGATTTATATGTATCTATAAGTTCTAGATTAAATAGAGGAACTTCATCATGGTGATGAGAGTCTTTTACATGGGTACCCTTGTGGTGTTTATTTTTGATTTGAGTATATAGGGGGCACCATGTAGATCTCAGGGTGTACTTATTGAGGTGATCGGGTATAACATAAAGGAATAGTTCACTATCTCGAAAGATAGAAGTCACCACCCTAAGATGGACCTATTCACTTAATAAGGACTCCTAAGGCATAATGGGTCTTTGACTGTACCAGATATTTTTTCCTACTTTACATGGATGAATAAAGCAGGGTTTATTTAAACTGGGTTTTAAGGTTCCCTATGGGGGCAAGCCCCCATAGTTAATTACATCCTAAGGAAGGTGAGTTCCTTCAGAATACTCTTGATTAAAGTAGGTAATTATTGTCTCCAAAGATTTCAAAGATAGGACTATAAATAAATTGGTTATATTTAAAAATCAAGTGGGATGGATCAAAAGGAGAGAGACTTATTATCGAAGTCAAAGGAGATAAGTAGGGAATTCTCAGATACTAGGAAACCTAGTGAGCATTCCAACTTATTCTATGGTTGGGCTTTATATGTTTGAAATTTAAGAGAATTATGTATTTGAGTTAATTTTTATTAAAAAAACTAGGACTTATAATTCCACAATACAAGATTGTGAAAAAGCCTAAGAGGTGAGGATTTATGCTTGTAGCCTAAGGAGAAACAGCGACCTCAGATCCTAAATCTAGGGAACTTTAGTGAGGGCCAAAGCATGTCCTAAATATAAGGCAAAAATGAGTATATTATTTACCTCCACAAGAGACCTGATTCTGGACTTATAATCATGAGTGGCGTGACTAACTTCTCGCATTTTAATCCATGTGGACAAGTCATATGCTTTGCAAGATGGTTAGGATGTTATCATTTAGATAGAAACTAAAGTCCTTAAACCCACTCCCAAAGAGACTAGAGCATGAGTGGTATGAATAATGACTTAGTCTAATGCAAATTTTATCAATTTTTATCTAATTTTGGACTCTTTATTTTGACAAAGGATACAGGATTTTTATATATCTAAATGCATGATAAAATGAGGTTATTGGCTATATCAGAGAGAAAGAGATGTTTTCCACAATAGAGGAGACCCTCAAAGGTCAAGTCTTCCCCTATCGTGCAAGGATGGAAACCCTCTCTTAGCAAAGGTGAAACAAGATGACATGCATGATATTAAACATACAACATCTAGCCAAGGGGTTACTAAATCTTTTAATTATCTTGATTTAATACCTAGGCTTTAAATGAGGTTATGAGTTGTTTAGAAAATTAGTTATGAGTTGTAGTTGGGGTAGAAAGATTAATTTTTTCCTAAGAGCTTAATCGGATTCAGGCCACACATTAAATCACCATATATGAAAAAACTAGAAAAACACATGCCATCTCTATTACATAATTGTAAATAAAGCATCAAATAATTTATAAACCCAACGTAAAAGAATAATAGGACTGTGTGGTCATGTACCACCATACAACTGGAAAAAAGAAATGGATAACTGAGCTCTACCCTTATACAACTCGGTATATGAAAATATAATTACAATTACAAATGAATAAATATTATGGGTGTCTTATTATCTTCTTTCTTCATGTCTCCTTCATTCCTCCTTTGGATTTACTTGCTTTGAAGGGATCACAGGACCTCCCAAGACAAAACCTTCTAGCCACCGCTCATCTTAATCCCCCTGTAACACTAATCCTGTTTCCTATTGCAAGATTACATCAAAAATAAGAAAAGTAAATCTAACTACACTTGCAAGACAAGTGTTAGCTAAACACACCATACAACCCAAGTAGTTATATATAATTTAAACTTAGCACCCTACACATGTTTAATCAAGTCCACCTGTCCTAATTTAGATTATTCTTACGAGTTAAGCAACCTGCAAAAGAGAGCATTTATATTTATTTTAAGCAACCCTTAAGCATAATCTCCTGTAGAGGACATAATTAAGCTAATCACGGCATCCAGTCTACGAAGCATACACCCTAACATCCAATCTATAACAATACATCACAAAATAAACATACATCAAACCATGCACCACCCTAACATAAAGCTAGAAATGGTGACTTAATCTAATATGTGTATATTAAGGCTTGTGTGGTATATTCTAACTACGCTTTAGAGTTGTCATTCTCTAAGTATGAAGGGATTTAATTTGAAGGGTGGTTTCACTTTAAGTGAATTAATTAGTTCGTAAATTTTATTTAGTGTTTTTCTTTTATTTCACTTGATTTACACTTAACAACTAAGTATTATAAAGAGAAGAAAAGAGAGGGTTGCTCTCTCTTATCCCTACCTTAAGCCACATCTAAAACCAATTAATTAAATGAATTCTCTTTAATGAATGGCTTATTACATATTTTGATTAGTCTTAGATTTAGGTTCACTTTAAATGATCGCATTTAATAAGAAAGGCATCTTAAGACTAATTGGAATTAATTACTATCACATAACATATGTTTGTTCATTTATTTCCATCATATATAGCATGCATATGATTAAGTCCTAAATATAACTATACATGCAATTTATTTTTGGCACACTTAGATGCATAAATGAGTTTTATAGAAAAAAGGAGATTCTCATTCATTAGCTAAATACACATTCAAATGTATGAAAGTTCTAAGCAAGTACGTCATCATTGTTCTGCATGAGGGGAGTGAGGTAGGAACGCCCTTGGGGTTACTTAAAGCCATGCATCCCCAGAATGTCCAGACTAATATACACACTATTCTTAAATACATATGGACGTATAAACAACTATAAGAATGTAAATCATGCAAAAATTATATTTGATTTATTTGATTTATTTGTGTGCATGAATTAGCTTTATCTAAATTCTAGTGTCAAAATGCATAAGAATGAAATCAAACAGGCATGTCGCCATTATTTTGCACCAGGAGAGTGAGGTAGGAACCTCCTTGGAGCTATTTAAAGTCGTGCGTCCCCGGAATGTCCAGACTAATATACCCATTAACATTCATACTAATTCAAATCAACATATGAATGAAAGAAAGAAACTTCACTTTAGACACTAAGCTTATATTCACATGCACCTCGTATGTATGTATAACTAATGTCACAACATGTATTATTATTCATTAATAAACTTTTAAAAATACATTTAAGATTTAATAGTGATAATAGCCACACATATTTTCAATTAAGCCAACACATGCAAATTGACATAAAGAAAATCATTTTCATTTAATTAATTTGATAGAAATGAATGCATGAATACAAGTGGAATTCAACATTTTAATATTATTGGAAAGAAATAAAGAAACACAAGCATGTAATTTCATTCAATCCAACTAATTCCTAAGGATAATCACATTAAATAAGCTTATTAAAATAAACTAAAGTTTCTTAAAGTCATTTTTGATTTCATGTTTGATTTAACTTAAGGGATGTGAAAGAGGTTTGCTAATCCTAATCCCATTCCCCATATATGTGAATTAATTTGGTTTAATGAGAAGCAATTAGGTGGTTTTTATGAATTGATTAAGTTAAGCATGGATTAAATCAATTATTTAACCATTACCTATATTACCTTAAGGTAATTAATTAAACAATTATGAGCTAATATGATGTGCAAATAAATTGAAAAGTAAATAGTAGTGCTCAAATGAAATGAAGGGGGCCTAATGCAATTAGCTCATAATTATTAATTAAGTAAGCTTAAGGAACTCACTTAATTACTTTTATGGTTTTCTCACACATATGAGTTAACCATAATTTCATTTTCTCTCTCTTTGGGTTATTGAACATTCAAAGAGCTACCCAATAGTTAAATAAGGAAAACAAGTTTAATCAAATTAATTAAGTTCATTAATTATCTAATTAAATCATAATTATCCTTAATCAATAATATGAAATGGACTTAGGAAAAGAGACAAAGAAGGAAGCCTAAGTCTCAATCCCTAAATATTTTCAATTAGTTAATTAGAGTTCAAACATGATTTGGGTTTTGATTGATTTAATTATTTAATTAATTAATGAGTTTTAATTAATTAATTTTTAAAGAGGGAATGAAGAAGGCTTAAGGAAAAGATTGGAAGAGGGGTCCTAGTCCATTTCCCTAAGTTTCTCCACTATTAATAGAGGCTAATGAACTTAATTAATGGATCAATTTATTATTTATTTGACTAATTATTATTAATTAAGCTAAGAGAATAATTAAGCTTAACTAATTAATTACCAGAATTAATCTGCTAATAAATTCCATGAAAAATAGGGGAGGTAGAGGTCATCCCCCTAAACATCTCTAAAAAGTTTGAAATTAATCAAATGATTAATTAAGGAGTAATTAGATTAATTAAATTGTTAATAAATCTTAATTAAGCATAAATTATTATTCAAAATTAATTAATAATAATTTAACTACATTCTCCTCTAAAATATCTTCAAAATGAGCCCTCATTTGTATTTTATTTTTATTTTTCTATAATTAGTTATAAATTTTAGAAGTTTCAGCCTTAAAAGTTAATTAAGCAACCCTAATTAAGCCCTAATCACTCACACGGTGCGATCAGCGGCTTCGCTTTTCATGTGGTGCGATTGGATAGGTTATTTAAGTTGTCACATCGCGCGACTAAGTCAGCCGATGACGGACGTGTTTTCTCATGGACCATCCGATCTAAGATCAGATGACCATGATTAAATCATGTGGTTAATAAGAAAATAGAGAGGATCTAAGCATGATTAGATCAGGATCGTCTGTTCCGATCACGTGGAATAGACGGCCCGAATCTATCTCCTCCCGAGCAGTGAGAGATGGATGTCGTCCATCTTTCTCCATTCAATCTGAGCTCACCAAAGCTTTGATGGAGATCAAATCAATCCCACACCTTCGAGGAGGCAAAATAAAGAAATCCAACGGTGGAAATCTCATGACATGAAAGTTTGCTTCGAAAAAGGCCAACCCATTTTCATACAAGGATCAATTTTAATGGCATACCTCACTAGAGCTTGTGACTAGCGGTTCTAATAATTGAGAAAGCTTTGTTTGGTAGAAACGATGCCTTGTTGACCTGCATGAGCTTTGATTTGAGGTGGATTGATCTAGAGATCAAGGTCCTCTCTTTGAGTGTCCGGTCTTGATCGAACTCTTTCTTAAAGTGGATTTGAAGCTCAAGAAATGGCTTCAATGGCTTCGACGACACACGAGGATCGTGTGTGCAAGTTTAATTGAAGTTTGGTTGAGAGATGGATGAGTTTGAATCAAAGGAGGGATGCCCTATTTTGGTTGCGCACGAGAATGGAGAATTTTGACAAAAGGAAACTCGAGAAGGCTTGGGGAGGCTCTCTGGGATTTTGAAAACACTTTGGAAGCTTAATGAATTTGAATTGTGACAATCCCTATGAGAATTAAGGGAGTATACCCCTCAATTGAGCTTAATGGATGGACGAGATCCTTCCCTGATTTTTGGTCGATTCACCACCGTTGGCCTGTTGGAGGGGTCTCAATTGACTCCACGTGGCATGATTGGAGTGGAGGAAACTATGGCAAGAGGTCCAAGGCAAGATATGGGCATGTGGTGGCTGATTTTCTCTTCCCTTTGTCTATGGGGTTCGGCTTTAAGTGAAGAGGAAGAGTTGAGTTTTCTTTGGTCCATGGCTGATCCTAGGCTTGCTTAAGTTGGGCTAGGAAGGCTAGACACACCCCATTTGCCACTTGGATGCCTACCCAAGTGATGGGAGAGTAGACTTTACCAAATGGGGGAAAGAATCCTATGTAAGGAAGTTTGTCCAATGGCTAATCCCCTTGGGTGGGGTCCACTTTACTTTTAGGCAGATTTTGGGCTGACTTAGGGTCAATTTGGGTTGGGTTTGATCAACCACAAAGGTTCAATGGGTTGGTTTTGTGTGCTTTAGCTTCATATGGTCAAATGGGTTCATATGGGTTCATGTTGGGTTGGGTTGACCAATTGGTCAAATTGGGTCAAACCAAGGCTTGGGTTAGGTTCAAATGATGATTTGGAGAGTTTTAGTTTAAGTGGTTTCAATCAATTTGGCTTAGGTTTGATTTTGGCTCATTTGAATTCAAATAGGTCAAATGGGCTAAGTTGACCAATTTTACCAATTTTACCAAATTTGGTTGAGCTAGGTGTTGGTTCATGTTCAATCGATTAATTAAAAATAATTGTAGGCTTTGGTTTGATTTGATTTGGGTTTAATTTGGATTTTGGTTATTTTGACCCTTCAGACCAATTTGGGCTAAGTTGGGTCAAGTTGATCGATTAGTCAAATTGGGCTCAGTTATGGCTTTGTTCAAGTTCAATAAGTGATTTGGAATGAACTTGAGTCATTGGTTGCAATCAATTTGAGTTAAATCATGATTTAACCCATTTTAGCTTTTTAGGCCAATTTGGGTCAACTTAGGTCAAATGGTCAATTAGGCTTGGTTTGGCTCAATTAATGGTTTGATCATGTTCAATCATTGATTATGAATTGGTTTCAATCAATGGTTTCAATCAATTTGGTATATGGTGGGTTTTGGCTAGTTTAGCTTTCATTTGGGCTAAAGGTTGACTTGGTCAAAGGACCAAGTTGACTTAGTTTGGCCCAATCTAAGGCAGTTGATCACCCTAGGATGATTTTTTATCATGATATGAGGTTTGGATAGGCTTAGTTCAATCCAATTTGGGTTGAATTAGAACTTGGCTCAAAAATGATCTTTTAGGTCACTTTGGGTCAAGTGGACCTACTTGGATCAATTGGTTCGGTTTTGGCTTGATTCAAGTTTAGTTGAACTTATATATGAGCCTAGGATTGAAATATAAATCAAAGTATGATCAATTTGGAGTCTAAGGGATTTTGGCTCATTTAAAGTTTTCAATTCAAAAAGGCTAACTTAGGTTTGACTTGGGTTGACTTGAGTTTGATTTGATAATTATAGTTTATGTTTATATTTGGATGAGTGATTGAAGGAAAGATTGATCCATGAAGAAATCCATGAGTTTTGAATTGATTTGGGTATCATTTGGCCGAGTTCAAGGAAATGGCTTAAAAGGCTAAAATTGGAAATTTGATTTGATTTGGGTTTGATTTTTGCTATTTGGATTTATATTTCATTTATATATGCGAATATAAATGAAGATATAGATGATTCATGAGAAAATCACTTGAGTTTGGAGTGATTTGGAAGCAAGTTTGACAAAGCTTAAGAATGTAGGTCAAAAGAGATTAAGTAGGGAATTGATGTAGTTTTAGTTATTTTTAGTCATTGGAGGATGGGTTTCATTTATATTTGTGAATATAAATGAAGGAATAATTGATTTATAAAGAAATCAATCAATTATGGGTTGATTTGGATTAAGATTTGATTAAGCCTATGGAGGTAGGTCCAAAGGGCTTAAGGAGGGATTTGGTTGGATTTAGATTTAGTTTGATTTGGTTTTGGCTATTTGAGTTTGAATTTCATTTATATTTGTGAATATAAATGAAGGGATAATTGATTTATAAAGAAATCAATCAAGTTTGGGATAATTTGATTTGAGATTTGATTAAGCTTATGAGAGTGAGTCATAAGGCTTAAGAGGGAAATTTGGAATTTTGGAATTGATTTGAGATTGATTTGCTTGGTTTGGAATTGGGATTTGGATTTGGCAAATAATTGGAGGGTTGAATTGATCTCTTGAGAAAATCAATTGAATCGGGATTTATTTGAATTTGGTTAAGGCTAAGTTCATATGATGAAATCAAAGGGCTTATGAAGGGTTTTGAATTTAATCATGAGGTTGATTATAAGTCTTGAAATTTTGGTTTAGTATGAATTTGAGGTTTAGTTTGAGAAGGAAAGCATGGATTGGGTTTAGGCTATAGGGTGGGCACCCTAAGTCCCTAAGGCATAACCTATTCCTATGATTAACCCTTCTAAGTCTCTAGGTTTAGATTAAGTGTTCACCTAATCACTAGAAGCGTCTTAAGACTAAGGAGCTCTTAATGTTTACAACAGTCCTAGATCTATGATGAGGGAGTTGAGAACTCACTCCAAAAGTGAGGCCAATAACCCTCAATTAGATTAACTCTGTAATGTTGTTGGAGTTGCTATGATGATACTCTTTGGTGGATAACCTCTTCGAATAGCTGAAGAATTTGAGTTTGTTGTTCTTCTATCCTAGTTTTTTAATTTTTAATAAATATGTCTTGGGGACCTCCTTTTGGTAGATTATAACGTTCATGATTCTTAGAGTGATTTTGAGTTTAGTTGGTGTTTAAATGAGAGAAACTACTACTGATATTACTTATGGCAGCCATTTGGTTAATAATGAGATAAATTCTTATAGACAGTGACAAACTATTGCATGCCAAAAAATTTTCAGTGACAGAGAAAAAATTGGTCTTAGCTCTTAGAAATATCCAACGCACACATAGATAGAGATAACAAAATTTTTATGTGAAAAACTCTATAAGGAAAAAAATTATGAGGCATTGCTCAGCAAAAATAGTCCACTATTAGATTTGAGTTATAATGTTGCACCCTTCTCCTTAATTGGAGATCGTGGGATTAATAATAGCTTGGAGAAATTAGACTATTACAATCTTTGGTAGTGGTCGGTGTTGGATGTTGGAGATTGTTTGCTTCAAGATTTCTTCAAAACTTCAAATTTAGCTCTAAACTAATTTTTATCCTCTTCCAAGGCAAGAATGAAGAATTATTTATATAGTTTTAGGAGTATTTTGGTAACTATAGCAAAAATCCCTAAACACTCCATTGGATGGCCTATATTGATTCCATTGATCAAGAATAATTTCTTGAGGATTTAAATCTCTTATTGATTTCAGATTTGAAAGATCTTTGACTTATTAAATTTCTCTTGTCGAATCACTCGATTTAACTATAAGCATAAAAGATTTGGTGATCATTTGATCATTCAGTTAATGTCTCGAAGTCTTCAACTATACTTTTGAAGCTTGATCTGAGCTCATTTGGATTTGGATTGACTCATTCTTAATATTAGTTGACTTATTTTATTGAAACATTTAATTTAACTATAAATTTATTAAAAGTAGAGTTAATATTCACATTCCTTTGAGATTCATACTTGATTTGAGCAATTTGAGTGTGATGTATCATTACTTTTTTAATCACACTTGAGTTTTTATATGGAAATTAATATAACAAAAGAGAAGCATGATTTAAAAGAAAATTATGGCTCATTTCTTGTCTGGCAACTTTATGCTCGCAGGCTTTGATCCCATGCTTGTGCTTGGCAGCAAAATTTTATTTTATTTTTATCTCCCTCAGTCCACATGTAACCCTCACCATTGGAGCTACAACACTTTCCTTTCTCTATGCGTCGTCGAGCTGCCTATCTAACTATCTCGACACCTTAAGCCATCACCTTACACCTCTTTCACATAGTTAATGGGGGCACGAGTGCCCCCTTTTGTAGCTCTACCAATGGACAATAGTATTCTTCGATTGCGATCTATGATGGATGTCAGAGGTTATTTGTTTCAAGCTTTTTTCACAACTTCAAGTTTTTGTATAAACATGCTAGATTGGGAAATCATTCGACATTTTCATTAATATTTTGAAGTTTCTAATTATATTTTTAAGATTTGAATTGAGCTCATCTAGATTCAGATTGAACCACTCTTGATGATGATTAGTGTGGCATTCAATTTGATTATACATTTATTATAATCGAAGTTTAGATGACCTCAAGTTTAATCTTGGAATATTATAAATATATATTGTCTCGAGCTTGCTTTTCAATTTTCCAAATTTTTGTCTGATATATCATTTGTTCCACTATTTTTGAACGTTAAACTTATACCGTTTAATAATGTATTTTATCTATATAAATAAAATTTTGAAATATTTATATAGTTATTCATTTATTTATCTTTATTATATACATAATGCCATTATTATTATATTATTTATATATATAAACTTTTTAGTGTTATTGTTGTTTTGCTTCCAAAAGCATCAATATTTTCCTTTTTCCGGAGCATTATTCCCAAGGGGTATGTGAGCGGCTCTACACCTTAGGCTCCATTTGGCTAAGCTTTTTGGATTCCTGAAAAACTAGTTTAAAAGTCCCCTGTTTATTTTGCTTTTGAAAAGAGCTAAACGGTTTTCAAATGAGATGAGCTAAAACTCGCTTCAAAAGCACACTATTAAACGGTATCAAAATTGAAAATTTGTGCCTCACACTAAAAAGCTCTCCAGTTTACTAACTTTTTTTTAAAAGAGATGTGTTTTGGGGAGGCAAGCATCCCACCTTTTTTAAATAATAATAATAATAATAATAATAATATTATTATTATTATTATTATTATTATTATTATTATTATTATTATTATTATTATTATTATTATTATTATTATATAATTATAAAATTTATGAAGTGCTCAAATCTTTTCATTTATATTATCTATTTATTAAAAGATTCATTAAATTCTTTAAAAAAATTTAAAAATTCTATAAAAAAATAAAAAAAATTGTAATTTTTTACTAACTTCTCTAGCCCGCTCCAACTATAAATATCCCTCAAGGGGTAGAAAACATTCATTTCCCTCTTCTCAATCTTCTCTTTATAAGTTCAAAATAAAAAAAAATTTAGTGAGATTTTTCACTATCTTATGAAAACATTATATAATTTTCCTTTCGTTGACTCTAGTACTTCACTAAAGAGGAACAATATTGTCCTTGATAAGGCAATGCATTTCTCATTTTTAGGCTTTAGTGTTTCTGTCATAATCCAAATTGATATAACCCTTAAATTGAGGCAAATCACATCGTGTCGGATATGTAATAGATACAACCCAAGATCTATTTCAAAGAAATTATATTCTTCTTCTTTTCATTTCATTTAATATCACAATAAAATAATAAAATCATTAAAAGTCTTTAATTCGTTCATTCATATCTACTAAAAGATCATATACAATAATCTTGATACACATCAATATTCACCAAAACAATAACACCATGATTGAAAACAATTACTACATTCTAGTAAAAGATATACCGATAAATAAAAACCTTCAATCTCTCTCCCTAATCAACATATTTCTTACTCTTTTCCTTTCCTAAAATTTATATATATGGTATTACAATGAATTAACAGGTCTATTATAATTTATATCAAGTCCAACATGTTAAAATAATTCTATTGTAAAAGCATATGTCAAAAATTACAATATATAATTCATGTTTAATATTACATTTGAATCACTAAAAAATATTGAAATAAATAATATTTTTAAATACATCATATCATCTTCTCCATCAAGCCCTTATACCTCCCAAATTATATATCATAATTTATATATAAATCAATCATATATTTGAATTATGTAATTAAAGTATAATTCACATTAATTATTATTATTTATTATTTAATAATTAATTATCTCAAATTTGGTCAAGAGAGAGTTTGATTGATGGTTTATGGACCATTTGATCAAACAAAATGTCTTCTTAGAGAAATTACCGGTCCTCTTTTTACTTTGTAATTTAAGATGATTACATGAAGAACATTTGGGTGAAGGAAGAAATCCTAGTTTCACAAATTCAAAAGAACATGATCAATGTGATTTATTTATTAAGTGAAGTTTTGTGAAAGTCACTTTGTTCAAGATTTTGGGTTTATGAGTTCATACAATTATGTTGTTTGTATGATCAAGTAAGAAAAAAAAAATTTTAACGAATACAATCAAAATTTCTTATAAGTGGTATCAGAGCCTGGTTTGTGAACATCTGATTTTCCACTAAATAAAAAATTCGTTTCACATTTTGAAGTTAAATTTCATATGTTACATAATTATGTGTGGATTTTGGCTGATGTCTTTATGTACGATTATGTCATTTCACTGTGAATTTATTGTTTAGTCAAACTTCTCATTTGTTAATTGATTTTCTTTATTTTATTAAATTCAATTACTGTTTCTTATTCAAATGATGCATTGTTTAATTATCTAGGAAGTTAAAGTACATTAAGGGTTTTATTATTCCTTGTGGATATTACAGCATATTGTTAAATTAATATTTTGATAATACAATATATAAATGTTATTATACAATTAATATTATTTATTGATTTATTCACTAAATGCTTAATGAGATTTTTTTTTTTAAATAACAACATAAAGTAACGGCCATTAAGTTGATGTGATGATTTCATTTTTGATTAATGATTTATAAATATATATGACAAAAGATTTGTTAGAGTAAACAAATGCATTAAAAAATGTATGCAAGCATAAAATCGTTACATAATGCATTTATATAAACTAAGTGACATCTCTAATATATTTAATATATAAGCATGATAATGTTTGTATATATTTTTAAATTTTTAGAAAAACTTATATTATTGAATTTTTCTTAAGAAATTAATGATTTGAAAATTACATGTATATATTAAGAGAACAACCATTAAATTTGGATTTGTTCATGCATGAAATTATATACATATTAGTGATTTTCTTTATGTATTTCATTCAAGTAAAATAAT
The DNA here is from genome assembly GCA_021442155.1 of Cymbidium sinense. NCBI lineage: Eukaryota > Viridiplantae > Streptophyta > Magnoliopsida > Asparagales > Orchidaceae > Cymbidium > Cymbidium sinense. The sequence continues at coordinate 93,103,315 of CM038222.1, read as the reverse complement.
TATTATTGTTTTATTTAATTTGATATTTACATCAAGCATAATCTGTTAATCACCAGAGTGATCAAATTAGAAAGTTTTTGTAAATATCAAATTAAATTTATTTAATTACTCATGAGCATGTGATGCTAATAATGAAATGACTTAATGAACTTTATAAATTTATTATGAGTAATTAAAGTTTAATGATTATAAATTATTTAAGAGTCGCCCAAAGGTTGATTAGTTGATTTATAATTATGAACATAATTGTGGTTAATTAATATACTTGACTAGATATGTTTAGCATATCCAAAGATAGCAAACATATTTAATTAAAGTATGTATAATTACCAATTATGTAAAATTGATATTGAGCATCAATTATGTTTATTATTGTGTATTGTAGTATCACCCAAAGGAGAACTTCAATATGCATTTTTTGTGATTATATGAATATTATCTAAATCTATTTTTATGTGTTTGCATTTATAACTCAAACATTAATATGTGAGCATTTAATATTTTGCAACATCTACTTCTGTTACTCTTCATTTGCAAGCTTCGTCTATTATAAAGTTCAATGGGGTTAATTTTAATGAATAGAGTGAACAAATTCAGTTTCATTTAAGTGTGTTAGATCTTGATTTAGCACTCCTTAATGATAAACCCGTTGTTATTATTGCTACTAGCAGCAATGAACAAAATTCTTTTTATAATACTTGGGGAAGATCAAATAGACTTAGCTTAATATTTATGTGAATGACTATAGCAGAAATCATTAAGCCAACAATTCTCAAAACTGATAATGCAAAGGAATTTATGAAGTATGTGAAAGATTTATCTTAATCTGAGTCTGCTAATAAGTCACGTGCTGGGACATTAATGAGTATGTTGATAACCATGAAGTTTGATGGTTCATGTACCATGCATGAGCACATCATTGAAATGACAAATACTGCAGCAAGATTAAACATCATGGGAATGAATGTGAGTGAAAATTTTCTTGTGCAATTTATTGTTAATTCCTTGCATCTTAATTATAGTCCATTCCAAATAAACTATAATACTATTAAAGATAAATGGAATGTGGCTAAATTACAAAGTATGCTTATTCAAGAGAAAACAAGGTTTAAGAAATAAGGAATTCATTTAATAATCTCATGGGACAACAATTAAAAGAAAACTAATTAAGAGGAATGCTAAGGAATAAGGACAGAAGGACTTGAATAATGTCATCATCAAATCCAAAAGAATACATGATATGATAGACGTCATTTTATCACAAGCATGGACACTATCGAAAGATTGCACATAAAGCTTGGTTTGAAAGAAAAAGCCAAGTGCTTTTGTTGTTTCAATAAAATTTGAAGTTCTTTATAATACTTGGTGGATTGATTGTGGTTGTACCACATGTTTTAAATGTGATGCGGGATTCCTTTGATTAAACCATAAAGCCAAATGAAAAGTTTGTCTTCATGGGTAATCGAGTCAAAGCTCCAGTTGAAGCCATTAGAACGTATTGCTTAATTTTAGATACTGGACATCATTTAGATCTTTTTCAAACTCTTTATGTTCCATCTATTTCTAGAAATTTAGTTCCATTGTCTAAATTTGATACAGTTGGATATTATTTTAAGGTTTGAAATGGATGTTTCAGTTTATTTAAGCATAATCATTTTATTGGCTCTGTTATTGTTTGTGATGGTTTATATAAATTAAAGCTTGATAATTTATTTGCTGAAACTTTATTGACCTTGCATCATAATATTGGAATGAAACGTGGTTTGGTTGATGAAAGATCAGCTTATTTGTGGCATAAATGTTTGGGTCATATATCTAAAGAAAGAATACAAAGATAAGTAAATAATGAAATTCTTCCTGATTTAGATTTTATTGATATTGGTATATGTGTGGATTGTATTAAATGTAAATCTACAAAATACACAATTAAGATAGCGGACACAAGAAGCACACAACTTTTAGAGATTATACACACTAATGTTTGTGGACCTTTTGATGTTCCAACTTTTGGTAGAAAAAAATATTTTATCACCTTTATTGATGATTTTTCACGTTATGGCAATGTCTATTTATTGCATGAAAAATCTCAGTCAATAAATGCCTTGGAGACATTTATTAATGAGGTTGAGAGACAATTAGATAGAAAAGTGAAAATTATAAGATCTGATAGAGGTGGTGAATATTATGGAAGGCATGATGAATCTGGATAATGTCCTGGTCCATTTACTAAATTTCTAGAAAAGTATCGCATTTGTGCTCAATATACAATGTCAGGAACACTACAATAAAATGGTGTTGCAGAAAGACATAATCGTACTTTAATGGATATGGTTAGGAGCATGCTAAGTTATTCTACTTTACCATTATCATTGTGGATGTATGCTTTAAAAACTACTATATATTTATTAAACAGGGTTCCTAGTAAGGCAGTTTCAAAAACTCCTTTTGAACTGTGGACAAGAAGGAATCCTAGTTTAAAACACCTTCATGTTTGGGGTTGCCCAGTAGATTTAAGAATTTATAATCCACATGAAAAGAAATTGGATTCAAGAACAATCAGTGGACATTTCATTGGTTATCTAAAAAAGTCTAAATGGTATAGATTTTATTGTCCTAATCATAGTATAAAAATTATTGAAACTGGAAATGCTAAGTTCATTGAAAATGGTGATATTAGTGGAGTACAGAATTATGAAATGTGAAAATTGAAAAAAGCTAAACTAAAAATTCCTTTATCAATTACTTCGTCTAAAATTGTTGTTCCTACAATTATTGATTAATTTAACAATTTACAAGAATAATAAATGAATGACTATACACCACATAATGAAGTTATACCAATGAACCTATAATTGATGAACCACAAGAAATAGCATTAAGACATTCTCAAAGAGAAAAAAAATCTGCTATTTCAGATGATTATTTAGTTTATTTACAAGAGTTAAAATTTGACTTAGGAATTGTTAATGATCCAGTTTTATTTTTACAACCTATTGAAAGTATTAATTCTGAAAAGTGGTTAGATGCTATGAAAGAAGAGTTAAAATCAATGGATCACAATAATGTATAGGAACTCGTTGAATTGCTTGAAGGTTCTAAAAGAGTTGGATGTAAATGGGTGGCTCATTATGATGATATTGACTATAAGGAGACTTTTTCTCCTGTTTCCAAAAAGGACTCATTGAGAATTATTATGACATTAGTGGCTCATTATGATTTGGAGCTACATTAGATGGATGTGAAAACTGTCTTTCTAAATAGAAATTTAGAGGAAGAAGTTTATATGAATCAACCTGAAGGTTTTTCAATTAAAATAAAATAACATATGGTGTGTAAACTTAAGAAATAAATATATGGACTTAAACAAGCTTCTTGACAATGGTATCTTAAGTTCAATGATACTATTACTACCTTTGGATTTAAAGAAAATATTATTGATCGATGTATATATCTAAAGGTCAGTGGGAGTAAATTTATATATTGATAATATCTTACTTGCAACTAATGATCTTGGATTATTATATGAGATCAAGAATTTCTCTCAAAAAATTTTGAAATGAAAGATATGGGTGAGGCATCCTATGTGATAGGAATTGAAATATTCCGTAATAGATCACAAAGATTGTTAGGATTATCTCAAAAAGCATATATCAATAAAGTTTTAGAGATTTCAAATGGAAAAGTGTTCTACAAGTATTGTTTCAATTCAAAAAGAGTAAAAATTTAGTCTTATGCAATGCCCAAAGAATGAATTGGAACGTAAGAAAATGTAACAAATTCCTTATGCATCTATTGTTGGAAGTCTGATGTATGCTCAGACTTGTATGAGACCAGATATCAATTTTGCTGTGGGAATGTTGGGTAGATATCAAAGTAATCCAGGAATTAATCATTGGAATGTTGTGAATAAAGTTTTGCGATATTTGCAAGGAACGAAAGAACATATGCTCACTTATAAGAGATCTGATCATCTTGAGGTAATTGGATATTCAGATTCAGATTTTGCTGGATTTGTGGATACTAGAAAATTCACATTTGCCTATTTGTTCCTACTAGCTGGAGGAGCTATCTTATGGAAAAGTGGAAAGCAGTTCGTCATTGCTGCATCTACTATGGAAGCTGAGTTTGTGGCATGTTTTGAAGCCACAATTTATGGGTTATGGTTGCAGAATTTCAATTCAGGACTTGGAGTTGTCGACAGTATTGCCAAGCTATTGAAAATTTATTGTAATAATGTTGCAGCAAGCTTCTTTTCTAAGAACAAGTATTCAAATGGTGCTAAACATATATAATTAAAATACTTTGCTGTTAAAAGAGAAGTTCAAAAATAGAGAGTGTCATTTGAGCATATTAGCACTAATCTTATGATTGTTGATCTTTTAACTAAATGATCACAGCCTAAACTATTTAATGAATATGTTGAAAAGTTGGGCATTATTGAAAAAGCATTATTGAATTTATTATGCTCTTTATGTATTTGACTCTCTAAGCTCTTTATTGAACTGTTTCTAACATATTATCGCATCTTATTTCATTATGTTTGAATGTATATACATGAAAGAATTATGTATATGTTAATAATATTTGTCTTTTATAAAGACATTAATGTTGGACCATTATGATTATCTCTCATTATAGATCCTATTAAGTATATAACTAATATTGTGATACATGGAATGAAATATGTCACACAAATGATGTATAATTGCCATGATCCCTATTAATTTTTTACTTAATAATAAATTATGATTTGACCAAATTAAGAAAAATATTTGACATGTATTGCGCATTATGTTTATATATATAATTATTAAATATTTAAATTGAATAATATTATATGAGCCAAGTGGGAGAATGTAAGAATTATGTAATTAATTCTCAAGTGTGGCCCACATTAATTATTATTCAATTTATTATTTAATAATTAATTATGTACTTAAATCTCATTGGTCAAGAGAGAGTTTGATCGATTGTTTATGGATGCGTTTGATCAAACAAAGTGTCTCTTCATAGAGAAACTATCGGTCCTCTTTTTACCCTTTAATGTGTAAGTGTCTCTCCATTAAGATGATTACATGAAGAATATTTGGGTGAAGGAAGAGAAACCCTAGTTTTACAAATTCAAAAGAACTCATGACAAATCAAGGTATGCGATATATTTATTAAGTGAAGTTTTGTGCTAGTCACTTTGTTCAAGTTTTTGGGTTTATGAGTTCATACAATTATGTTGTTTGTATGATCAAGTATGAAAAAGAAACTTTAACGAATACAATCAAAATTTCTTACAATATTTACTCATATGTTTGTGAAGCATCAATACCAATAAATTGATATTTTGATAAATAGAAGAAATTCAAGGCAATATATACAAAATTTTTTAGTATAAAATGACAATAAAATTTATAAGATTTAGACGTATACTAAATTCAACGTGCATAATCACAAAACATAGCTACAAATAAAATTTATAATACTAATAAGATAGTTTCGTTAAACAACAATAAATCTTATAATTTTTTAGAAGTTTGCCAAAATATCCAAAATATCACAAAATCTAAAATACCTAGTGAAATATAAAATAATTATATCAATATGTGTAAAATAACTAAAGTAATAACTTACTAAAAGTTAGATGGTGAAAACCTCCGAGATACGGAGATATTTTGATTTATACAAAGTTTGTACAAATAAAATATCAAAACTTTTATAAAAAATTAAAATTTTTGGAAATTTAAGTAGCGTAACGATAGCCTATCTTGGATCGTCAATTTTTCCAACTAGCTCAACAACAACAACAAGCCTTAATCCCACTAGGTGGGGTCGGCTACATGAATCCTTTGTCTCCATTGTGTTATATTATGTGTCAAATTCTCATTTAATTCAAGTATACTAAGATCATTTTTGATACATCTTAACCAAGTCTTTTTAGGTCTACCTCTACCTTTCTTAACATAAGGCAAATCTAATGCATCTACTCTCCTAATCGGTCATCTGAGACGCTTTATGTGGCCAAACCATCTAAGGACTCCCTAATCTTATCTACCACTGAGCTACTCCAACTTTTCCCAAACATACTCATTTTGCATTCTATCTCTAAAGGTAAAGCCACTCATCCACCAACTTAGTCTTATGTTTCTCTTTTTATCAAACATTCGCACCATAAGTCATTGGTGTCTTACCACCATCTTATAAAATTTTCCTTAAGTTTAAGTGGAACTTTTCTATCACATAATATGCCAGATGCATTCCTCCACTTCAACCATCCAACTTGAATTCTACTAATAACATCTCCATCTATTTCACCATCATTTTGAACAATAGAGCCTAAATATCTGAATCGCTCACTCTTAGTAATGACTTGATCACCTAAAGTCACAACACTACTATTAAAACTTCTACAACTAAAATTACACTCCATATATTCAGTTTTAGATATACTTAAACGAAACCTTTAGACTCTAAAGTTGACCTCCATAATTCAAGTTTCTAGACTCCTCTCCTTATCGAAGAAGAATGTCATCAAAAAAGCATACACCAAGGTACATCTTCTTGTAAATGCCTCGTAAGAACATCCATAACTAAAGTAAAAAAGATAAGGGCTTAATGTTGATCCTTGTTGTAATCCAACTAAAATAGGAAAATATTTTGTCAATCCTCCTTGTGTTTGGACAGTGCTCTAGTATACATATCCTTAATGACTTGAATATAACCAATATTAACTTTTATGTTCTAGAACTCCAAAGAACATCTCTTGAGACTTTATCATAAGCTTTCTCTAAATCAATAAATATCATATGTAGATCCTTCTTAATTTCTCTATGCTTCTCCATCAAACCTCTTAATAAATGTATAGCATCCATAGTAGATCTACCTGGCATGAAACAAAACATTGTGAGAAACTGTATCACATCGTAACCTATGCTCAATTACTCTCTCCCATAATTTTAATGTATGGCACATTAACTTAATTCCTATAATTTGCACACTCTTGTGCATCACCTTTATTCTTAAATATAGGAACCAACAAACTCTTTCTCCACTCATCTGGCATCTTTTTAGTCTTTAAAATAACATTAAAAGATTTGTAAGCCAAGAAATTCCTTGATCTCCTAAACATTTCCACTTCTATTGGAATATTATCTGGTCCTACTACTTTTCCACATTTCATTTTCTTTAAAGCTTCACTAACTTCGATTTACTAATTGATGATAAAATGAAATTCTCTATTTTTGTTTAGGGCATTAAGGTTGCTAAAATCAATCATACTTTTAGATCCTTCATTGAAAAGTTTATTAAAATACCTCATCCACCTATTTTCAATATCTTTTTCTAAGAAAAGCACTTTATTATTTTCATCCTTAATACCCCTCACTTGAACTATGTCTTTACTTCTCCTATCTCTTTGGTCTAACTTATACATACATCTTTCACCTTCTTTGGTATCTAATATATTGTATAAATCACTAAAAGCTAAATTTTTTGCATCATAGATTGCTATCTTAGAATCTCTATAGGCCATTTTATATCTTTCCCAATTCTCCGAGTTTTTACATCTAAACCAAGTTTTATAACAATGCTTCTTATTTCTTATCTTTTCTTGCACACTCTGACTCCACCACCAACTATTCTTATTAAAAGAAGGTTTTCCTTTTGATTCGCCAAGCATATCTTTAGCAACTTGCTTAATTTCACTTGATATTTTTTCCCACATAACGTTAGCTTCCTTATGAACATCCCAAACTCTAATTTCTTGTAGCTTGTTCTTAAAAATATTTTTATTTGTGTTCATTAAGTGTCCCCATCTAATCCTAGGATAATAATTTAGTTTATTTTTTCTCTTACAACCTTTCATCTTAAAATCTAAAACTAATAGTCGATGTTGGGTACTTAAAATTTCACTTGGAATGACCTTACAATCTTTACAATCTAAACGATCTATTTTTCTTATCAGAAAATAATCAATCAGTGTTTTACTAGATCCATTTTTATAAGTAATAATATGTTCATCTCTTTTCTTAAATAAAGTATTAGTAACTACAAAATCATAAGCTAAGGCAAAATCTAATATAGTCCTACCTTCTTCATTAGTCACTCCAAATCCATAACCACCATGAATACTTTTAAAATCTTCTACCACTCTACCAACATGTCCATTTAAATCTCCCCACTAATATTTCTTTTCTTCAAGAGGTATTTTTGTATTAATCCTCTAATTCATTCCAAAATTTTTCTTTTGAGCTTACCTCCAAACCTACTTGAGGAGCATAGACACTTATAACATTAATAATCTTAGTATCAACAATAATCTTTAAAGCTATAATTCTATCTCCACATCTGTTAATACTTATAACATTATCCTTCAAACTTTTATCTATAATCACACATACACCATTTCTAGTTTGACTTTTACCTGAATACCAAAGTTTAAAACCTAAACTATCAATCTCCTTGGCCTTCTCACAAACCCATTTAGTTTCTTGAACACATAAAATATTTATCTTTCTATGAACTATAATATCTATTAATTCCATTAATTTACCTGTAAGAGTACCTATATTCTAAGATCCTAACCTAATTATAGTTTCATGGACTAACTTCTTTGCCCGCATCCGTCCATAATGTGGGAACCCTTGCTTATTTAACACTGCACCCGGGCGCCGATGCAGCGGCTCTAGCACATTTTTCACTGTATTCAAGCCATTAATTTACCCTTCCATTAATTTTTCCAACTAGCTCGATAGACGAAATCGGCCCTAGGATACCCTAACCCAACTTTCTCTCTCTCTCCCTCTCCTTTTCTCTTCTTTGCTCTCTCTAAGCTTAATGGCCAAAGAAGAAAAAAAAAAGGACCGGAAATCAGGAAATGGGATTAGATATTTATGCAAAATTTAATAATTTCTTTTTTTATAAATATATGAAAAAGATATAATGATCATTATTTGAATTAGTTTAAATTTTATTATTACCCTTAATATGAACTCATTTTTTAAATTCCATCATTCTAAAAATTATTTAAAATATTCTGTAAATAGTAAAGCATGTTTAAAATACTCTGGTACAAATGATTTGTAAAATAAATGCTAGATGACCCTAGAAAACCTATGTGTATCAATACATGTAAATTCTTTGAAAGTCCAAATTAAATAAATAACTTCATGCTTTCATATATACAATGCCTAGAAAAATTAAAGATAATATTTGTACAATAGAGTGTCAAATGTCTTATAATGTAGTAAAGATTGTTTGAAAATTAGACTTAAAATAAAATTTGGGGACTACATTTGAATATCATAGGTTATAATCATTCTAATATTTCAAGAAAATTGTATCACATTTTCTTATAAAATATTTGTATATGATTATTCGAAGCTTAAGATCATTTGGATAAATATCTTGAGTGATATTTTAAAGCATCTTATTAATTTGGCATGCATGTAGAAAAGTAAACTCTGAGCAAATTAGCAACTTTGGCTATTATAGTAATTTTATTATAGTTCCTCCATAAAGAACATTGACTTGCATTGAATTGGTTGGACATTATTCATCAATGATTCTCATTCCTATGAGATCCCCCGTGTAAAAAAGTCTCGACCAATTATCATATGAGATGATAGTAGATGGATATTTGATAAAGCATCTAGGTTCATGATCATGATTTGATGTCTATAATAATTGGCGTTGCATTAATAATTTTTTGAAAGAAATTTCATTTTTCAAATGACGTGGTGTTCATGGCTCCTAGAAAATTTGATAGAGCTCATTCTCTTCCACTTGGGCATCTTATTTTTTATGAGATGATTTTACACTTGTAAAATTTGTTTGTTGAAACTTTTGTGTTGTGTTATGACAATTGTTATGCGATTAATTATTTTCTATAGAGAGTAAAGTCTGACGCTAACAATAAAGCTTTTACAATAATATGTAAATTCACATGTGGTGTTCAAGGCCGCATCACATGTGAAATTAGTCTAATAGATTCTTTTTAGAGAAAACTAAGTGTGATCTTCTTTTAAAAAAATGGGAGAAATTAAAGGAGCTATTATCCCCTACATGTTGCGGAATATGTGTTGAGGGCTCTCAATATTAATAGTGTTGAGGAATTTCAATATGACGTTAATTATCATAACATATATGTGAATGAAGAGTCTTATTTAAGGTTGACCTTTATGTACATGTTAGAAGATTATATTATCAAATACTAAAGAAGTTTGATAGGGCTAAGGAAATATCCAACCTAACATCAAAAGTTTAATCTAAAAAATTTTATAAGATCATAAGGAGGATGGAGTATCTTCTTCAAAAATGAAGAAATGAATGATGCTTTGATAATACCATATAATAATATAGATCTAAATGGCCCATCTTTCATAAATTCATCAAAAATTTATATTTCCAAGGAAGTGTTAAACCATTCATGTACTGGGCTTTAGCGAGCTAATGCATTAGTAAGTTGTTTTTATTGTTATTTATTAATGACTTCTAATAATATTTAATATATATGCTTATTTCAGATTTTGTAAAAAAATGGATATTAATCTTAAGTTGAGTATTGCCTTAAAGGATTGGAATGCAAAGTTTGCAAAGTTTAATCTTAAGTTGAGTATTGCCTTAAAGGATATAAATGTAAGCAAATGCATGATGCTAAAGTTAAAGAAGTGATAGCATTAGAAAATCAATCGATGGAATGTAAGGTTGACACTTTCTTTAAGTTGATCAAACTCGAGATGAGTTAATAGAAGCATGAGCTAAAATTTATCATTTTACGAAGATTTTAAAAACTCTTAAAGAAAAAATGATAGGTCTCGAAGTAGATAGCAAAAAAATTACGGGCTTTACTATCAAAGAAGGAGATAACTTCATCAGAGGTTGATGTTTGAGCTAGTTTCAAGATTGTAGAAGATTTCAAAAATTCATTGGCTTTTAAAAGCATAATTTAAGACTATGTTTAAAAGGTTCAAATATATATATATATATATATATATATATATATATATATATATATATATATATATATAATATTGAGATTAAGGACTTAGAGCATTAAATGTCGAGGAATGCTATATTTGAGGCTTTCTTAAAGAACCCGCCCGGTTCATCTTAGGATAGGAGCATATATATATATGATTATCTCTAAGTCAAGTTTCTAAATATTCTTCTCTAGATATAGAAGATGATACGAGGAGTGCTTGCCTTTGGGTGATGATAATGATGAAAACAATGAAATTATAAGACTGTATTTTCTTCATAAATGTAGCCAACACTTTAAAATGTTTGATTCTTTATTTCTTTCATGTTTAAATTTATTTGGAAAATTAAATATTGCTTTGTGTATGTCTATATTTTCAATCGCAATCATTCTTTATGTTATGACTTGTGTTATGAAGTTGATAGTGCGTACTCAAATTTTTACTCATAAAAGAAATATTAAAAATTTTATTAAGAATTTTTAATCTATCCAAGATTATTAATTAGTGCTTTCTTAACCTATGTGGAAGAGGTCAGATCGAGTACTTTTGGGATCATTTACACTTAGATTGAGACAAGTGAATGAAAAGTGTATCATAATAGAAAGCATTATGATTTCAACTTTACTTCAAGAAGAAAAGTTAAAATATAAAATATAACTACTTATAATTTTTGAGTAGATTTTTCATGTTCCAAACTCGGGGTAGTAGCTGTCCATCTAGATCTTTCAATTTAATGTTCCAAACTTTATCACCTAGAGAGGGGAGAGTTTATTAGATTGAAATTCCTTTCGTGCCACTTCAAGACTGTGCAAGACTAAATCTCCCATAAAGATTAGTTAGGTTTCACCTTTCAATTGAAATAACAAATAATTCTTTGATGATAGGAAGCATTCTTAAGCAATGCTACATCATGTGTTTCTAGAAGAATATCAAGATTGTATCATAGCTTTCCTTCATTATTAATAACATCATAGGTTTGGACTCTTGACTTAATGTATTAATGCCAAAAAATGTTAAACTTTGTACCAAAACATAAATTATAGAGTTTATTTTGTTAGAGTTATTGACATAATGTGATAAGCTAAAAGTACATTTGAATGTTCATCAACCCATTAAACTTTCAATTGAAATAACATATAATTCTTTGATGATAGGAAGCATTCTTAAGCAATGCTACATCATGTGTTTCTAGAAGAATATCAAGATTGTATCATAGCTTTCCTTCATTATTAATAACATCATAGGTTTGGACTCTTGACTTAATGTATTAATGCCAAAAAAATGTTAAACTTTGTACCAAAACATAAATTATAGAGAGTTTATTTTGTTAGAGTTATTGACATAATGTGATAAGCTAAAAGTACATTTGAATGTTCATCAACCCATTAAACGAAGCTCTATCAAGATGTGTCTTAAATATTTTGAGAATAGTTCAATTTATAACCTCAGTTTGTCCATTTTTTGAGGATGTGCCATTGTGGTGTGAACTAATTAGAGGTAGAAATCTTTACAAAAAGATATGAACTTTTGTCTATAAATTGAGTCCCATTATCCATGATAATTTTTTTTGGAAGGCTTTTTAGCATTATCTCAATAATTTCTGCAAGTGATTTCGCTTCCACTTTGATAAATAATCAAGTGATTTGGCTTCTTCTCAATTCCACTAATCCAACTCACTTTGATGATTTTTTTAATGCATATATTTTTGGTATAAGATAAAGATTTCAATCCTTAGCTAAGCATATATATGCTTGTATTAAAGATTAAGCAAGTACATGTCAATGTTAAACAAGAGAAGTGAGGTAATCTAAGACCTCCTTGGGGCTACTTAAAGCCTCGTATTTCTGGAATGTCCAAACTATATACTTTCTAACTTCAATACACATAAACATAAGAATGAAAATCATGCAAAAGATTGTATATGAGCAAATTATTTACTCATTTAAAGTAAAGTTCTATCCAAATTCTAGCACATGTACACATATGAGTGAAATTAAGTAAGTACGTGATATTATTAAACCAGGGAAGTGAGATAAACTAATACCTCCTTGGGGCTACTTAAAGCCTTGAATTCCTAAGATGGCTAAACTATATACTTACTAACATTCAAACACATTTAAACATATACATGAATCATAAAAATAGAACAATCCTTTAACATGTTTAAACTATAAGTGAATGTAAATCACATATAATATTCATAGCCAACGTCACTCTAAATTTTCATCATTAGCATATAATTTTGAAATTAATTTGAGATTTATTAGTGATAATAGTCACATCATATAGTAAGATTAATTCAACACATGTAATTTAGATATAATTATATTCTTTTTTTATATTCCTTTTGAAAAGACATGAATGTATGAAACAAATGACATAAAAATTTATAATGAATGAAAAGGAATAATTAAACATTGTCACATGATACATTCAATCACATTAATTCGTAAGGACAATCAAGTTAAATAAAACACTTAAGATTAACCAAAGTTTTTATGGAATCTTGATTTTGACGTTTAAGTTATTAAAACCTTAAGATGAGAAAGACATTTGATGTTTTACCCCATCCCATGTTGGTTACGTAATACATTTAAAAAAATGATTAAATAAATGTTATGGATTGATTAAGTTCAAGTCATTAAGCAACCAATTTAATTACCCTTTCCTAAGCTTCTTTAATTTAATTAACTACTTAATCATGAGCCTCCAATGATATGCTTATGAAAAATTAAAATTTGTAATACTCCAAAAAGGACCTAATGCAATTAAGCTCATGCTTAAGAGTTAATTAGATTCAAGAAGAATCTAAATTAATTAGTGAACTTCAAACCCTAATTAAGCATTATTCATTAACCAAATATTAGAGATTTTATTTTTATTTAATTATCCTCTGTTTAACCTTTCCAAAATGAGTTTATTTTATATAGCAATACGTAACTGAACGAAGTACAGAATTTCTAAAGTTTTGTCCATTTAATCCTTTTTTAACACTTAATTAACTCCCTAAATCATCGACGCCGCACAGAAGCTGATGCGGCAGTGCTTTTCACATGGTGCCATGGGATAGGTTATTTAAAACGTCCAACGCAGCAACTGACTCAGCGATAACGGAGGTAGTTTTGTCCCCGCCATCCGATCTTGGATGGAACGTTCGGGATTAATTCCCTAATTTTGAAGGGAATAAATCAAAAAATCTAGTGGATTAAATCACGATCGTCCATTATAATCATGCGGAATAGACGGCCAATGACCCATCGTCCCCTCAGCACTAGAAGACGGACACCATTTGCCTTCCACCGCTCAATTAGAGCTCATTGGAGCCCATAAGATGGCGAGATAAACTCCAAAATATGCGGGAGGAGATCTAAGAAGATCCTACAGTGGAAATTGCGTAAAATCATAATTTATTTCACCAAAGACCAACACCTAATGGGAAAATCTATGGTTGTCAAATTTTTTTCCTCGTCTGAGCTAAAGACAATCCGTCGACTAAGGTAGCTTCGTCTTTAAGAGATGAAGCCCTGTTGAGAAGATCTCGACCTGCCTCCCCGCCGATTCCTCTATGGACCAAGCGCCGCCGTAAAGCTCTCCAAAGTTGATCTTGGAGTGCCTTCTAGTGATCAAATAGATCGGGGATCAATTTGTTTCAACTCGCTGGAATGAGGAGAAGGTGTGGGAAGAGTTAATTTGGGTTTTGGAGTTTTGGTGAGGTTGGATGAACGGGGCTCTCTGTTTCGATCGGTGGTTGGTATCGCCGGTGATGGAGTGCACCAGGGATTTGGGGGAGGGTTTGGGATTGCTCGGAATGCTCTGAGAATGATCTCTATGAAGTTTGAATAGATGGGGAGAAGTATACTCTCCTCCCCAAGTGAACCAAGAGCTAAGATTGGCTCAGCCTTTGGCAACCGTTCGACTAGGGTAGGTGGCCAAAGGTGGTAAAGGACTGTTAAGGTGGAGATGCTTGAGAGGCTAAGGTAGTGGCATGGGCTGGCATGGGGTGTACCTCCACCTCCAAGTGAACCAATGGCATGCCATGGGTGAGTTCACCCTCTCATGGCTAAAGGTTAAACCCAACAGCCTTGGGTTAGGTTGGGTCAGTGGTCCTAGTGTCCAAGAATGGCCAAAGGTGGTTGTCAAGGCTTGGAGATTGGGAGAACCCATCCAAATGGGGATTTTGTCTCATTTGGGTGGGTTAGTCCAATGAGTTTGACCCAAACCAGATTCACCATGGGTTGGGTCCACTTGGGCTGGCCCATAGTGACTCAAGGATGAGTCATGCCAAGTTTGGTTGGGTTTGGACTTAGTCAGGTTGGGTTTGGCTCAAATGGGGTTCAATTGGGCTAGATTGACCAATTTGTCAAATTGGGTCAAACCAAGGGTTTGGATATGTTCAATTGATCATTTGAAATGTATTAGTTCAATTGATTTGATTTAATTTGAAGTGGATTTGATTTTGGCTCATATGAGATCATTTAGGCCAAATGGGCTAAGTTGACCAATTTGGTCAAATTGGCCCAATTGGATTGGATGGAGGGTTGGTTTAGGTTCAATTGGTCATTTGAAAATGATAGCAGGTGTTGATTTGAATCAATTTAGATTTGAAAATTATTTGGTTCAATTGGACCCTTTAGGTCAATTTGGGCTAAAGGGGTCAATTGAGTTAGGTTGATCAAATTGGGTTCAATTGAACCCAATTTGATCAATTTAGATTTGGAAAGGATTTGGTTCAATTGGACCCTTTAGGTCAATTTGGGCTAAAGGGGTCAATTGAGTTAGGTTGATCAAATTGGGTTCAATTGAAGGTTGGATCATGTTCAATAATCAATTTATGATTGATTAGAGGCATTGGTTTCAATCAATTGGAGCTTAAATGAGATTTGGGTCAACTTGGGTTAATTGGTCCAATTGATTTGGTATGATTCAATTGATTACAATTGGGCTATCCAAGATGATCAACAATCATTATGGAAAGGATTGGATGGGTTGATTCAATCCAATTTTGGTTGGATTGAAGTTTTAGTCAATTTAATTATTTAGGTCACTTTGGATCAATTGGGTTGATTGTGTTGGATTAGTGGAATTGGGTGTTGAGAAGAGTTCAATGATGGATTTATGGTTGATTGGTGGCCTTGATTGCAATTGATTTAGATTTGATTGGATTTTGGCTCATTTGGAATTTTTGGGTCAAATGGGCTAACTTAGGTTGATTGGATTCATTTGATTTGATTGGTTTGATTGTAAGTATTGGAGGAGTTTGAAATGATCTATTGAATGGTTGGAGTGCTTTTGTGAAAATTAAATTGAATTTAGTTTGCTTAGACGAGCTTTAGGTTTGATCATAGGACCATGGTGGAATGAACTTTGGTTAGGGCCTAAGTCAATTTGGCTTGGAGCTTGGATAGAAAATAAAATCCAATTGAAGTTGGTTGTGTTGGCCTGATATTGGTTTTAGATGAGGGGACAAGCATGGGTATTGGTTTAGGCTATAGGATAGATAAAACTTATTTGTCCTAGGGTATAACCTAAGCTTAGGGTGTGCCTCTTAAGTCTCTAAGCTTGGGTTTAGTGTTCCCTTAGTCACTAGAAGTGTCCTATGACTAGGAAAATCCTAGTGCTTAGAGGGTTCCTAAGTCTAAGATGAGGAAGGTGAATCCTCACTCCAAAAGTGAGGTTAACAGTACATACTTTGACCTAAGCAGAAGTTTAAAAAATTATATTTAGATGCAACATAGAGGCCGCTTTAAAAATTGATTGTAGTGTTCTCCCAAAAATAGCATTATAGGCTGACTCAGATTTAGCAACCATAAATTGAATTAAATGTGTTATCTATCAAGAAAATTTGATTAGAGTTTTTAGGAGGTGATAGTTCTTTAACTTTGATGGGTTGATTATGAAAATCCATATAATGGCCCATTAATTAGTTGAAAACTTTTCTCTATTGAGATCTAAACTTAAAAATGTTGAAAAGCATAAGACATCAACAAAACTCTAATTAGCTAATAGAATTCATTTAACATTGTAACATGGATCACCAATCCCAACATTAATGACCATTGAATCCATATATAGAGTTTTAATACCATTCAAATTAGAAGAATAAAATGTGATCAAATGATCATTATGAGATTTTTTTCAAAATTCGTTCTTCAAGAGTAGGAAGTAAGACCTGGGATAATAATAGTGGTCCTCCTGTAATAGTTTAAATTTGTCCTATCACTTGCTTGTGTTCTTATTATTGTATGAATTTCCATTAATATGACCTTATAGTTGGATTATTACTAGTTTGAGTAGGTAAATTATGAATAAATCAATATAGATCCTTGTTGGATTAGTCTTTAAATTTCTTCTTGTAATTATTTACATGCTTTAGTAATATGTCCCTGACTTGACGATAGTGTTCTTGGTTCATAGTATTTAATTTAAGTGGATTATGCCATCTAATCATCTCTTTATTTTGATTGGCCATCAAGATGTTTGCACATGAAGTATTCAATGATGTGTATTCTTTCTACTACCTTTTGCCATGGCAAACAATATCAAGATTTTTTTTATTGCTTCTATTTTTTTTGTTGAAATATTTGCATTTTTTTGCTTGATGGAGGTTTTTCCAAATTTCTTTTGATGAGCAATATTAACTTTATATATAGTTATTTGTGCCTTTACTCTTCATATGAAATCTGCATAGGAGCAAATAGTTTCTTGCATTAATGAATAATATAAAGATCTTGGGCAAAGATCTCCAAGAAAAACACGTTATAATAATTATGGATATACTCTTGCTAGTTGTAGTACCTCAGATGAAATTTTATGAAAATATCCCTTAAAAGATTCTTTTTTTTTATTTTGTTGAATACTAGATAGATGAGAGAAATCTTTGATAAATCTTTAATTAATAATAAAATATTAAATAAATAATTCAGCTAGATGGGCAAAGTTATGAATAGTCTTCTCTAAAAGAGAATAACATCAAGTTGGTGCTTGAACCTTAAGTCTAATAGAGAAAACATGGCAAAGAAGCACATTAGAAGCTTATTGAATAGGCATAATGCTTTTATAGTGATCAACATATTTATAATGATTAGTAGGACCATCATAAAAATCAATTATAGATAATCTAAATTCCACAAGAATGGGATGTTATAAGATTGCATTAATGAGAGATGAATGTTCTTGAAAGCTTTGCCAAAAATCGTGATGATTTCTTTCTTTTAAAGGAAATTCCTATTAGATGAGGCATCATAAAATATCTAGTATGATATTATGATGTGTCAAACCTTCAAGAGTGATCAAGGGATTATTAGCTAGTCTAATAACATGGGAAGAATGACTAGTGTTAGTTGTGTGTACAAGTCATGGATTAGGTAGAGGGACATCATCATAATGATGAAGGGTTCTACGTAGGTATCCTTAACTAAATTAACTTTATTTTGATGCTAATTCTATGGCAAGAGTTATTGTGATGGTATTCATAGGTTCCTAATCTCTTCTAATAGTCAGAGAATTTTAATTTATTGTTTCTCCATCCTTCATATTTAATTTTCTATTCATGGGTCTCAATTACGTACTCTTGCTTGATTATAACACCTATGATTTCCAGAGCAATTTTGGGTATGGTGGGTGTTAGAACAGAACTATTAATGTTTGTATTACTTCTAACATCCATTAAGCTTGACATAGTGATAGTTTTCCACAGATGATATTAATCTATTGCATGCTGAAAAATTCTTAATTGTAGAGAAAAATTAGGTCGTACCTCAATAGAAATATCTAGGTAAACATATATAGAGACAACAAAATATTTTACGTGAAAAAATCTATTAAGAAAAAAACCAATGGGCTTGCCCAACCAAAGTAGTCAATTTGATTTTGAAAAATTTTAATAAATATATTGCCTCGTGATTTATATTTGTTTTATTAGATTTTTTAATGTAAAATCAATATATAAAATTGTTTTGATTTGAGTCAAATTTGATTCTAATATTTATTTGAAATTTGTTCAAAATGAGGTTCAAGCCATGGTTTGAATCTTTATTCAAATATAGCTTCTTGTTTTAAACATAGATTTAACTATTATTTAAATTTAATTCAAATAAAAGTTCAAACTTCTATGCAAATCTTTCATTATTCTCCTCTCTTTCATAAATGTCAGTCCTGTCCATACCTTCCCCAATGATTTCAAGCAAACTCCTCTTCTCCTCCACACATACTAGTCTTATTGATGCCTTCACCAACAAGCATGTCATGAAGTACTTTTTACCTTCTCATGCATTGATTTAGATGATGCCTTTGCCAATGAGCTTCATCGTGAGTTTCTTCACATTAGATGGTGCAAGCAATGTCTTCCCCTTAGTGAGTTTTTCTAAGACATTTTTTCTTCTTCACATGCTACAAACCCATCAATAGCTTCACCAAATAGCTCCATCATTATCCCTATTTTGCTCACCCTTTGGTGTTCTCATTGAGAACTCTCCTCACCTTCACTAGTCCCTAACACAAATATGCCAAATGCCATTTCTTATGCATTGCTTGTTTAATCTAAGTTTTAAATAGTTTGAATCAATATCAAATAACTTAGGTCCAAGAATATAAAATATTATCTCTCATTACAAGTAATTTCATCAAAAAGAAAGGTTCAATCATATTTAAAAAAAAGTATGAGAATATTTGGAGAAATACATGCATATGAGCAAGATCATTTTTTTAGTTTTTTTAAAGGAAAGTACTGATTTTTTATATTTATAAAAAGGATAAATAATTAAAATCTTATTCTATGATTTGTTAAAACTTTCTCTTAGAATTGCTCAAGAATTCCATACAATATTATTAGAATTGTGCATAGAATCTTGATATAATATTGTGATCCAAATATGAATGTAGCTCAAAATTTAAAAATTACTTGAAAATCAAATAAATTTTTCTCACAATTTGAGCTCAAATTAAATTCAATGACTTGACTAATGAGTTTAGGCCGGCTTGAATCAAATTTGGTCTTGGCAAGTTTAAATCAAATATAGCTAGCTCAATATTAGGTCAACTGTTTATGTTAAATGATTGAGGATCAAATTAAAACTCATGTCATTCTTATAAATAAAACTTAATAAGTCATGTCTTTCTCAAATAAAGACTTGATCAAACTTACAATCAAAGATAACATGGCTCTAGATTAAATTGAATTAATTAAAAGTGATATATAATTTGAATTTAATAATCTTACTTACTTCAGTATTTTACAACAAGCCCTAATAATAATGTTAGTTCCTAAATGCTGATATATTCTATAAAATTCATTAATTAAGCATGAATTTTAACACAATATTTAAAGCACATAGCTATTCATTCTAAATGCTTTGAGATTCATTTATAAGATCATTTAAACTTTTTATAAATTACTCATCAAGATAGTTTGATTCGTAGACATGAACTAATAATAATGATGTTTGGATCCTAACACAAATGATCATGAATCCTTTGGATCCAAACTTAAATGGACATAAATTAAGGATTTGGGAACAAAATTGGAAACTACTCGAGGCTATTTGAGGTTTAAACTTCGTTCAAATTGTGTATGCTTGTAATTAAAATGAGTACATCAAAGAATTTCAAACCATTTAATGAAGTGGTATGATTCCTCATAAAAGTGAATAAATTTTCTTTTATAGAAATCTACAATTGGACAAACTTTTTATCCATTAGAGGAGAGCTTTTTCGTGGAGTAATTTATCGACTTAAGAAATTCTAGAGCATTATTTACGTTCACTCAACTCTGCTAAACACTATCCATCAATTATTATCGAAGATTGTCATTGCTTCTTCTCAACATAAAGAAAGCTCATAGTGAAAACTCAAGGACTCACTTTCCTAAGCACTACATAATTTAGATAGATAAGGTTGTCATGATTGGCTTAGGTCAATATCTTTATGTTAAATCAAAGATCCAAATATATGTAATTTGCATTCCAATATGCAAATGAAATGTCAGATTAATAATGTAACTATTTTGATAATTATGTACTAACCTATCAACTATTAATTATCACACCTTTTTAACACTTTATTTAGTGGCAACACCTCATTGTCTTTTACCCAATCATCAAATTAGAACCCCATCCCATAAAGATAATACCAATGTAAAGTATCATTCACTTTTGCTATAAATAATACACCCCACGATGAACCTTTCAACTTATTCTATGCACTTGTAAGTATTCAATTTAGTTGCTTTAAGATATCAAGTAGCCATTATGAAATAATGATACTATTCATTTATTTTGTGTGTTAATTAAAAATCATAATATTTGAAAATTTTAAAGGCCTTTAACTTGTTAAAAAATATTATTAAATAATAAATGTATTTTTTTTCCTAGCAAGGGTACAAAAAATTCTTTAATCTTTTTTTATTCTAAGTAAATATCAAATTTTAAGTTTTAAATATATAAATACATAAAAAATTTATGTTGTATGTATACAAATTTTCAAAAAATATAATATACTTTAAAAATTATGTATCATCATAAAAATAATTTGAAATTTATAATGGGCACATTAAATTTTAATCCATTTATAAAAAATCAAGATGCTTCAATTTTTTATTTAAATAAATTCTTAAAAAATCTTTAAATAAATATTTATAATTTAATTACATAAAATGATTATTTTTTTAATAAAATGTTAAATTTTATTTGAGTTAAGTAAAAATAAATAAAAATTTTAATATATAAACTATTATATTAATAAAATTTGAAATTTATTTTTAATTCAAATTTTGAATTTGATATAACACATGCATATGATAACTAACAAGAATCTACTCAATTTATAAAATACTCAAAATAACTTTTAGATATTTTGAATATTTTAAAATAAATATTACTATGAAATACATTTTATTTCAAATCAAAATATAAAAAATATATATGTAGAAAATAAAAAATAAAAAGATCCAAACGGCACTTTAACTTTTCCAAAATAATCATTTTTTTTAGTAAAATATGCTTAGTCAACTATTACTTTGCACATAAGCATTTGTACATAAGCTTGTAATCGGTTTGATAATTTTGTTTCGTACAAAACTAAGCTAAAGAAATCATATCAAATAAATTAATTTTTTAATCAAATTGTGATTTTTCTCTTAAAATTAAGGAATTTGTTGACATTTAGGATCTCTTTAGGACAGCTTCGTATGAAAAAAAAATAGTAGTTGTGATGCTGTGATGGGCATATAATTTTTTGTTTTATAAAAGTCAAACACAACTTTCATCGCCACCATTAGCCAAAAAAAGGAAACACAACTTTTTTATCGCAGATTCCTCAAACTGCAGTCAGAATGAAGTGCCCCAAACGACACTATAATACGGTGCAGACTGCACCGCATCGCACGGCCGCCCCGAACGGAGATTTAGTCTTGCATTATAAACCACTACTTGAATAAATATATTACAATCCATGAGATGAAATTATAAAGATAATTTAATTTAATCTTTTGTCCGATTATTTGGATCTTAACAGCATAAAAAAGAAGTTTAATAGGCCAAAAATCAGATGACTTTTCACTTCAAATAACATAAAAATAATCTGACTTATACAACTAATTTATTGACAAGAATATGAACAATTAGACATATGTTTAATCATTCAGCATTCACTAAATTACAATATATATATATATATATATATATATATATATATATATATATAGATCCAATGGCCGGCCAAAGGAGAGAGAATTTTTTAAGTCTAACAAGTCTAAGATTTTTTTAAAGGACAAAGCTTACTTTTATACTAATTGTTGGGAAAATTTTCAGAAAGGGTGGTTGGGACAAAAGAGTGAGCCTCATTAGTATTTTTTTTTTTTTTTAATCTTTTAAAAGCCAATATATTAAAATTTTTATTTATTATTATGATAATAAAATCATGTGAAATATTAAATAATGTAGCATAATAATAATATGCTATTATCGAATTAAATTTAGTGAATCATAGAATGATTGATCTCTCTTTGGTTGTGCATTGATATCACCTTTATATACATGCATGCATATATGTATATATCCATTGCTAACCATATAATGAAAGAGAGATAAGCCAAATCATAAAGAGAAACATTATAGAAAGACACTAATTTAAAGAAAAGTTGATATTTAGGTGTACATTTACCAACCAACCAAAAGAGTATACCTAAACCTCAATTCAAAGTAATGAGTCAAATAATCCAAGATAAGAAAAAAAAAATGCCCACTAGAAGTAAAGAACAAAAGAAATAAAATCAACAATTATTACTTTGCTAAGACAACTTCAAAACAAGTACAAATTAGGGATTCAAACGCAAATATCTAATATTTGAACATTTAAGTGACAAATCAAGCAAGTCATATTTAAAAATAATAATAATAACACTCGCATTCATGATAAAAAATTACCAAGGAATATAAAAATACGAAATTGAGAGGCAAAAAATCCTTTAATTGAATATAAATAACAATTAAATGAAAATTATAGTCACAGGTGTCAATCGTAGAACAAAGTCTAAGAATATTTTAGATTTTTAAGCTCTCCTAAACTTAAGTCTAAATCCTCTCTATATATTGATTATTGATTCTATTACTTATAAGTTATTTATTTAGCATTTACGTATCTTAATAATATCAAAATTGAGTGATTTTATAGCTATTTAATTCTTCTCATCGAGATACTTGATTTGATTATAAGTATTTAAAATTTAGAGATTATTTTGCTCTTTAATTAATATCCTAAAATTTTCAATCACACTTTAAGTGTTTGATTCAGGCATTTTTGGGCCTGAATTTGATCACATTTTGTGCATTAAGTTGTCCTATCAGGACATTTACTTTAACTATAAGTTCGCTAAATTTGAAATTTTGGATGATCTTAAATTTAATTTTAGAAGCCTCCAACTCAAAGATTATGCCAAAATCAATACTTCATGAGAAAGATTTGGGGTGACTTGTCAATCTTGGATTAGACTCAGATTTATCTAAAAATATTCATCATTTACAAGATAAGTGCATCTAAGTAGACTCCACAACCCAGCACATGATGGCCAATGAATAATGAGAAGCGAAATCCACAATCAACAATTTTTTAGATCAAATTGATACATCCTCTAAAATTAATCGATCAAGACGCGAATCTCAAGAGTAAATGCTTCAATCTAATCACCGACCAGAAACTTACATAAAATGACCGCCTCGACGAGACATAAGCAACATCAAGCATAGTCCGATCCGAGCTCAATCGACTCGAACAAACTATCGAAAAATAGATCGATCCGCCAAATGGTCACCAAAATCGACATATTTATAGTCGATCGCGGCTCGTCAAGACGAATCCAACGAATCCAAGATCACCCAATTCTGACATCATTAAGGCACCCAGATCATCAAAATACACCGTCTGATCGAGGGGATCGCACTGGGCCGTCCGATGGGAGTGGTTGGAGTTTTCCACGTATTTACAAGGCCTGCCACTCCCGAAAATCTATAAATAGAGCTTCATTCTCACCTTAGAGAGGACCGAAATCTGATTTGAAGACCAGAGAGCTCTGAGAACCACCACTGGACTAGATCTATCATCACCTGCACCAGATGTGAAGAATGAGGGTCTTCAGAAATGGGGAAAGGCGAGAGATTTACCCATTCCCTGAGTTGGTGATGAAGATATCTCATGACCGAAATTCGAATATTGAAGATCTTCGATTTGAGATTCGATATATCAGATTTGTGCGGAGGAATCTTTGTTGGCGGGCTTTTATTCATCTGAAGTCTTATGCGCTGCGTTGAGAAAGCCCAAGAGAAAGCCCAACAAAGAGGTTTCCAGCCGATCTCCCAAGCGTCCTCGCTTCTTCCAGTGAAGGACCTCCAATAGAGAAGAGGAAAAGGAAGTGGTGATGGTGATATCCGAGCAAAAAAGAGGGCCGAGTAGTCATCCCCAAAGGATCTTCATTCAGACGTGTTGAATCATTCTGCGTCGAAGATGCCAAGAGAAGCGGTAACAAATCCTTCGTTCATCATCTTTTATTTCCCATTTCCGTGCTTAACGTAATTTTTCTTATTTGAAGAAGCAAGAACTTGACTTCAAAATGAACATTGTGAATGACCGAATTGAAGTGAAGGTCAAGTTTCTCCATGGTGAATATAAGAAGCGGTATGTGGAGAAAGTAAAAGAGATATCCGTGTTGGAGAATCAACTTGATGAGTGCAGGACCGAAGTTGGCTACCGACTTCTCTTTTCGCCGAAGTTGAAGGACTCGTGATGAATTGGAGGCTAAAGAGGTTGGTTGTGCAAAAGGATCTCAAGATCTTTCCGAGAAGGTTTTGTCTTAGAGGCAAAGAACCGAGAGTTACGGGAGAAAGAGAGCCTTATCTGTGGGAGCGGATCACAGCCGTGGAGGACTTCAAGAACCCGACCTTCAAGTATCATGCGGATCATGTTGGGAGGCCGAGACCACGTTTATGATGTAGAGGTGAAGGCTTTGGAGCGGCAGTGTTAATGAAGGCTTCAGAGGTTTCTTGAAGGGGACACGCTTATGATCGCAAGCTAGGAGTCGGTGTTGAGGTCCTTTCTCCTAGCCTAGCTTCCCACCCTTCTAAATGCGATGACTCGATCTTCATCATCTACGATGAGACCATTAAGACTGTAGTTGTAGTTCCTTTATGTTGCAAAATGCTGTTGTATACTATTTCGGTTGATTGTACTTGTATTTTATGAGAAATATTAACAATCCAAAAAATTATTTGTGAATATTTCGAGTTATGTGTCAAAGTGTACTATGATAAAGATTCATAGAAGAGATCATCGAATCCCTTTAGGATAATTGATCTATTCTAAGATCATTACCGGCTACTTGATGACAAACTTGCGGAATATATTTATAGAGGTTCTCTAACCTCTCGATCTATCCTAGGTTGTGTATGGGCGTTACTCGATGATGTTAACGTTATGGAGAAAGAGAAGTGTAGAGGATTGCCAACTTATCCAAGGTTGTTTATCGAGCGTTACCGATGTTAACCTCAGAGAAGATCGATCAATTCCCCGGGATCGATCTTACCGAATGAGATACAATAATAGTTGATCTCATGAGTCGGTGTTTTAAAATGCAAGCATAAGCAAGAAAAGTCACAATGAGTATGAGAACAACATAAATCCAAACACCTTGATGCCAAGGTTGGACAATAAGTACGCACAAAGAGTATCGATAAATGTTTAATTCGATAACTCGGCCGGCCAGCTCATGCGACGCTACAGTGCGTTGCCGGTTGCTACGCGTACGTATCGCGTGCGCTGCCAGCGCTGCACGCGTACACGCTGTATAGCGTCCGCGCGACGCCCACCTGATGCCTATTCGCTACAATCAAATCGGATGAACAAAGCAGATGAGGAAGCAACATCCTTCCAAGCGGACTATACCGCTATCGTCATGCCATTCGACTAAAAAATCGGAGCAACATATCAACGCTTTATGAATAAGATCTTCAAGGATCTTATAGGGCACAATATGGAGGTGTATGTTGATGATATGCAAGTAAAGAGCTTGGAAATATCACAAAGATATTTCGACCGGCTTTGACATTCGACACTACAAGATGCGGCTCAACCCAAGCAAGTGCATTTTGAGTTTCTCGGAAAATTCCTAGGCTTCATGGTCACTTAGCGCGGGATAGAGGCCAACCCCGAGAAGATAAAAGCACTCAAGGACATGTCACCTCCAAGAACGATCAAGGAAGTCCAACGTTTGACTGGAAGGATTGCTTATAAATATTTTCCGCATTCACTAGAATAAAAAAGTTGATACATTACTGGTAGTACTTCTGGAGGTTTGTAGCATTCCAGGTACGTGGGAGAGTCTTCCCCATACTATCCTTAAGCTTGAACGTGCCAGGCTTGATTTTAGACACCACCACATGCCTTCCCAAACGGTGAGAGTTTGTTCTCATTGTGGGCCTTTTCTCGCCGAGACGAGGGACAAGGTCCCCAACAGATATCGTTTTACCCTGGTTGAAACCTCGAGCAATCCTTTCGATAGGAAGTCATTGAGTGCGACATGTCGGGTCTCTGCAGAGATCCAGATGGAATCGCTTATCGCCGTCTGGCATCAAAGTTATGGGTTCTAGGGCTCGAGACCATGTCGACGGAATAATTCGCCAAACACGATTGTTATGCTTTCTCGAGGGTCCTTGATGTAAGCCCAAAGAACATTAGATAGTTCTTCCATTGCCCCTGGTTCGATCTTTAGTCCTTTTAGTATAGCCCCTATTGGTGACTTCGCCCCCATTTGCCTGTGGATGGGATATGTGGATTAACCGGATATGCCTCCGCGAAAGATGTGAATGTCTTTCCGTGAACCCCATTATCGGTGATGATTTTTTTTGGAATAAACGATAAATAATATTTTTCCGGACAAATTGCTTGGCATTTGTGATTTTAGCCAGCAGTTTCCACCCACTGAAGTAATCAACGGCCAAGATTATGAATTGCCCGGGCAATGGGAAAGGGTCCCATTATATCGATCCCCCATTGAGCAAAGGGCCACGGGCTCTGGATTGTGGTGAGTTCTACAGATGGTGTATGAGTGAGATTGGAATGTAACTGACACTTGTTACACTTCTTTACAAACTCCAATGCGTCCTTCTTCATTGTAGGCCAGTAAAAACCTTGCCTCATGATTTTGAGGGCGAGGGCTTTTCCTCCCAAATGTTCACCACAAATTCCTGAATGAACCTCTCGCATTGCATAGTTAGCCTCCGAAGGTGGTAGACACTTTAAGTAGGGCCCTAAGAAGGACCGCCAGGTAGAGTTCGCCACCGATTATGGTGAAGTTCGCTTTCACGTCGAGACGACTGACGCATGCTGGCAAGGCCCCGCTTTGAAGAAAGGACATGATCGGGTCAATCCATGAAGATTCTTTTGGGTCCTAGATTGTATCACCCAGGCCTTGAATCTGGGAAAGTGGATGTCCTCTATGTATTTTCTCTTGAAAAGATCTCCGCCGTTGTTGTGGCTAACTTGGAGAGGGCACCGCCGCGTGTTCCTTAGAATATGAGTTATCGATGGGTCTCGACGCAAGAAGTGACTTTGCCAAAAGACTGCATCAGCAAGCGGATGACTGCATCGAAGTCTCCTTCAACCCGTGAGGCCACAAGTCGTGAGTCCGTGTAGATGGTTTCCGGACCTCAGTCAATGGCGAGTCTTAGTCCTATACGAGGGCCTCGTGCCAAGAACATTATTGGTGGCGGAACTTTAAGCCCGTACTCTAAAGTTATTTTACTTGGGAGATAAGCAAAATTCCTCGCCCACCGGAAGTACTAAGCTCCATCAACATATAATGTCCATTGAATTATCATGGAGTGATGAATGATCTCGTGGTGATGGGATGGTACATTCTAACAAGTCACGAGCACTTGTGACTTTATATCAGGACGTGGAAGAAAATGAATGTCAAACTCTCCAAGCTTGACCACTTCATCAACCTTCCGGATACATCGCTTTTGCGAATAGTTCTTAATGGAAGATGAGTGTAGACGTTGATGGTAAACGAAAGAATTTTCGCGTAATGCACTAGGCCAACGCCGCCTTATCCGCTAGTGGATAGCGCCCGGTTTGAAAGGATTTTCGATATAGTAAATGGGTCGTTGTAAATGAATTCTCCTCGCGACGACGGAGACTTACGCTGAGAAGAAACAAAGAAGATAGATGTACAACTTCTCTCCTTGGATAGGCTTTGATAATAGAGGGAAGCTAAATAGACTGCTCAAAAGCAACCGACATTCATCCATTCAATCGAATCCATTTCCTGCACCCTTAAGATTTTGAAGAATGGTAGATATTTGTCTCTGGCCAAGAACCGTGATAAAGTCGCAATCCTTCCAGTCAAACGTTGGACTTCCTTGATCGTTCTTGGAGGTGACATGTTCTTGAGTGCTTTTATCTTCTCGGGGTTGGCCTCTATCCCGCACTGAGTGACCATGAAGCCTAGGAATTTCACAAAAAAGAATCTGCTTGCCCAACTCTTGGGAGGATCCTTCATCCGGAGGTCAAGTAGCCGACTCCTGCAGGTGATACGACCATGTGCATCGCAAGTAAACTTGCACATCCGTGAGGTAATTAGTCGCGTCCACGAAAAAACTATAAGTCCCATCACGATTGTCATTGCCTGCAAAAATGCAAACCTGATGTCGACAAAATGGCGATCATCTTGGACGAGGAAACCGCAATCCCGCCCCAAACTCATCTAAGTGGTGAAATACCGGGCGAGATTGGGCTCTATTCCTCTGGACACTTAAGAACCAAATCATGGAAAATAATATTTTTCCCACGATCAATGTGTCTCCGTGATCGACGACTCCCAGAATCTCCGCCCTCCCATTTTAGAAGGTTCCCTGCCGCTCCTTACAAGGGTCTGACGTGTCTCTTTCAAAAGATTCTCACCCATCTACAAACAGGCAACCTGCATCAAGATGAAAATTATCCCAAGGAGAATGCCCAAGCTCCCACCAGGGGGAGGGCTATGCACTCTGGCTCGGGAGTAGAGGTGGATCCCAAGGAGAGTGCCCAAACTCCCACTAGGGGGAGGGCTATGCACTCTGGCTCGGGAGTAGAGGTGGATCCAAAAAGAGTGCCCAAACTCCCACCGGGGAGGCTATGCACTCTAAGAGGAGAAGAAGAGATGAGAAAGTGTGTACATTTCCCTCTAGGGGTTTTATAGACCCCATAGGGGTAAAAGGTAAAAGCCCCCAAAAACCCGTCAAACCCGCCAAAGTCAGAAGAACTCTCCTTCAGGAAGGCTGCTCATGCGGCATGGCCAAGGCTATGCACATACAGACGGCCCACTGTCTGCTGCCCGCCTCTCCCCGGACCGACCATTATCCTCCTCACAGCTTTGACGTATTGGGCAACCGCCTCATGAGCAAGCGCAATCACAGCGGACTGTGACGTATCATTGAACCGCCGACGTGGCATTGCTGAACCGCTCATGGCCGGTTTTTTGACCCGTCTGATTCCTAGCTCGACCCATTGGCGCTCCAGCTTTACCGCATGACCTATCGAATTCCTCGCGCCGAACCCGCCGGCCCACGAAGGCCGCCTCTGTGGCAGACAGCCAGTGGCCGGCGCAGACGCCGCTGGCGCCATGCCGCCACAATAACCTCGCTCGCACGGATCGATCCAGAACTCAACATATCGCACTCGACATACTATCGCATTTGCCTTATCGCTTCCATGGTCATAATCTTGTGCTCTGAAGATCTAAGTATTTTGGAGAGATAATATCATCCAAAAATAGTAAGAACGATACATCCTCGAAAATTAATGATCAAGCGAATCTCAAGGCATTTTAAATGCCGATCTAATCACCGATTTCGAAACTCAAATGACCGTCTCGATGACGAACATAGAATATCAAGCATAGTCGATCCGAAGCTCGAATCGACTCGAACAAACTATCGAGCATGAAAATGGATCCGATCCGCCAAATGGTCACCAAATCGACATATTTATATCGGCGGCTCGTCAAGACAAATCCAATCCAAGATCACCCAATTACATCATTAAGGCACCCATCATCAAAATACACCGTCGATCGAGGGATCGCCGTCCGATGGGAGTGGTTGGAGTTTTCCGCAAGGCTCTTACTCACCCAAAATCTATAAATAGAGCTTCATTCTCACCTTAGAGAGGGAAATCGATTTGAAGACTGAGAGCTCGAGAACCACCGGGCCGACTCGACGCGCATCTATCCACCGTGCCCACCAAGAGTACCGAGGATGGGAGTCGCCTTGGGAGATCGCCTGGGACTAGAAAAGACCCGTTGCCACCTGGAGTTGACCGATATTGTATCTACACTCGGAATATTGTTTCACCTTTCTACGAAGGACCCAGATCTTTGAACACATAGTGAAAGTTCTACTGCAAGGCCTCGTGATTTTTCCTTAACGGTTTTCCACGATAACCCTGTTCATATCCCTTTGTGTGTTGGATAATTTTTGGGCTACGACGAAGATCTCGCATCTACCGGAATAAAATTCTCTAGCACGCAACACAAATACATGAGACTATCTACATTGGATCAATCCTTCATATTTATTGGTCATTGTTATGAGAGGTTGGCTTTTATTGTTTCTAAATATAAGAAGGCATGTCACAATCTTCAAATATAAAAGCTCATCAATTTCATTAATATTATAATAATTGTTTTTGCTACAAAATAGATATAATCAGAGGAAGTTTTGTACTAATTATAAACTAAACCTCTCAGTGAAGTACAAACCATCATAAGGCATCCTAATCTAATTAATTAAAACATTTATGTTTGTGGTGGCAATTTAGTCACCAATCTCCCTAAAGTAAATGATGCCCTCATCAACAACTACTTCAAATTAAATAAGTTATTCCCTCTCTTTAATCATTTTTTATTTCATATTTTCTGAAAATTATTAGAACTCATTAAAAATCCATTTTATAATTATTCCAGTTGATCAACCAAGCCAAAAATTGACACTATTTTTTGACATTATCATTAAGAGAAAAAAATGAGAAAATTAAAAATTGATAATCATAATGAGACAATAAAATTCTCAGTCTATCTGAAAGAGAATCCTAATTTGATGCTTGAAGATGGAGTATCAATGAGAGCTTTGATGGTAAGTAGAGCGATTGCAATCATATTTTAGAAAAAAAATTAATATAATTAGAATCACGCTTTTATCACACTTAAAGTCAATGACACTCTAATTAGCCAAATTAATCAAGACCTCAATAAAATTCACTTGAGATTAAATTTGATATTAATTTGACAACATAACAATCTTAATTTGAGATAAATTATTTTAGCATTAAAAGCTATATCTATAATCCACTATCTTTAATAAAAAAAATATATTAATATGAATATAAATTTCAATAAAAAATGAGTAAAGATATTTTGAATATAATTTTTTATAAGAAATTTCTTATATATAAGAGTAAATTTGAGCTTTAATTATGACTAATGCAAATTTCACTCTCTTATCTAATGGCAGGCTTGAACTCAAGCTGGAGCTCTAATCAAACTTATTGATATGACAGTATAAATTCTACTAGTCGAAGCATGAATCTTGATGTCAAAAGCAATCTGATCCTAAGTCGAAACTAATTCAAATCAAGCACTTAAAATATCATTAGATACTTTGGGATATTAGTTAAATCCCTAAATATGGAGTGTTTATGATCAAATTGAGCGCCTTGACGAGCCAGATCTAACAAGCCTAAGATTTTTTGATTCTGACTTCATTTGAGCATTCAAATACTTAAAATACATGAGATGATTAAATGAATCATTTTGACCTGTCCCATGGAGTGGTTTGAATTTTGCATGTATTTACAGAAATATCATCCATCTAATCTATAAATAACCCCTCATTCTTCACATAAGAGGAGACCAAGCTAAAGAGAAAAGAGAGCTCTAAGGCTCAAAGAACCTCCAAGCATAATCGTATCATGCCCGTCAACCACATTATCATCGTTTGCCGCCATCATGGCCATCCATCGCCAGCGGCTTGCCACCACCACCACTTTTACCGCCACGACCACCGTGTCGACCACCGCAGCCACCGCTTGCCATATATTATCACCACCGACCGTCGTCACCGCCCACCACCGCCTACAACCACCTTAATCGTCGATCATCACCATCATTACCCGTTATCACTAACCATCATACAAATTCCATCGTGATACAATGATCTAATTCTAAGATTTCCATTGTCAGACTTTATCACATACAACTGTGTAATCCCATTATCGGAAAAACTTAAACTTTGTATTTTAAAATAGATATATAGTGAAACATTTTTACTGGGCTAGATCCCAGATTTTTCCCCTATTTCTGGAATTTTTTTACCCAAAAATTATGGAATTTCTTATTTACTTTTCAACTATCTGCATGCGGATCGGATTTTCTAATGAAGCAAAGACGTAAAGTTTTATTTTATTGTAATTGATTTTCTAGCACGTAATACTTATATTTTTAACACAGAAACATAAAAAATATATTTTTAAATAAGTAATATTAATAATATTTTGAAGTGTTTTAATAATTAGAATACTAAATAAATAAATAAGTGTTGATATGTAGAAAGATGAGGCATGTAAATCCCATATTTAATCAAAATGTAGTCATCAAATATTCACCTATATAGACTTTGTCATCAAGTATGTAACCTAAGTTGCTGGCCGTACGAGGACTGGTTCGACATTCTCGCGGTAAAGACGGCCACAAGGCTAAAGAATCTTTCAACTAGCATTGGCTCATCCACCATTAGAGGCCAACGTCAAACCCTTGGTCTCGCGATTTCCGCCAGTGAGTCGATAACGGCCGTCACCTAACGGAATAGTTTCGGCAAGATGCCGTTATGAGCCGTCACGAGGTAGCTTCCAAAGGCGTGAGACTAGAGAGCCCCGGCCGGAAAGCGAGAGGCTCCATGGCCTTCTATTTCCGTGGACGAAAGCCCCTCAGAACCCTTCTTCAGTTTCTGCTACGTGTGAAATTTGGCAGAATCTTTGGTAAATACTTCATCTTTTCCGTTTTTATCTTGAAAAGTTTGATTTTTTTTATTGTTCCAAGGTTTATACCCATTAGGTGTTATTGTATTCCTTTTGGAAGTCAAATATCCGTGGAGTTCGTTCTTTTGATTGTGGGAAGTTTTGAATTGGGGATTCTGCTGTTTTCTGATCTTTGCATTTCTCATTATCTATTCCTATTTATTGTTTGATTCGAATTTTGTGTGTTTCTTGTGTTATTGGGGAGATTTACGTTAGGAATTGATTGAGTTGGGGGTTGACTCTTTGGGGTTTTGGAATCTATTACTTTTATGGGAAGTGAGCATTGAGAACCCAATAGGCGATAAGTACTTGTCCCATCACTACAATTTTCTGGGGGATTTATTACGTGATTTCTCTACGTGATGTTGTTTGTTGTATTAGCCTTTGGGAAACCTGCTCCTTCTGTGGATTTCTTTTTTTCTCTTATTGGTTTCGATTTTCTTCGTTTTTAATAACTTGGGGGTTTTTACATTGTTTGAGTCAGTAGTTCATCGAAAGAACTGGAAAGCCTGTTCGGTTGTGCTTGAATTGTTGCCTCTGTTACTTTCCATGACTTGCTGTTGACCGGATGATTCTGTAGTACTGTCATAAATCACTTAATGTTCTTTATGTTCTTCATCATGATTGATCCGCAATTGAAAGAAAATGAGTGTGATAGCCTTTCCCTCCAATTCTACATGTAAAAGGGATACATGATGTTCAAAATACTCAAATCTATGATTGGCTTAATTTTTGGAACATCAAAATAATATAGACTTGTTGGACTATAGAGATGCACTTGAAAATAGAAGATTGCCATTCACAAGCAAGACTAGAATTGATGAAGCTTTACCCTGATAGGATGATGATTTTCTCTTGAAGATAGTTTATTGCTCCCTGTTCACTGCATAGTTTATGCTTGAATCTCCTTCTTTGTGATGCTTCCTTGTTTCTTGGTGAACTCTCCTTCTTGATCACTGTATAGGATATACTTTCTTTTTAATCTTTTGAATGGTACTAAGACCTTCCTCTCTTCCTCTTAATTTTTGTTGAGGTAGATTGGAGAGGGAGAGATGCTATTTAGAGAGGGGTGGAGATGTGATAGGCTTAGCGTTTTGGAGAGCTCAAGGTTGGCCAAAATTTGCAAGGTTGTATGCTTGTTTGATTAACGAGAGTGAGAGGAGAGAGGGAGAGGGACCTAATTTTATGATTTATACCATTGAATGAATTCTTGAATGAATGAAAAATTATTTTAAAGTACGCCCTATTTGTAGCCATAGGAATCAATATAAATAATCTAGCAGAAATAATGCAATTTAAAATGGTAGCATATCAAATAAGTGATTTTACTTAACTTATAACCACTCCTACTAACCAAACCATAGCAAATCTTTAAAATTTTTTTAGTATATTTTGACTTATCAAAGATCCTCTCTTTGATCTTACTTGGTTGGTCATATAGTTTGGATACGTTGGAGCAATTTTTTGAAAAGAATTTAGTCTTCTTTGATTCATGCAACCATCCTTCTCAGTCTAAGCTAGTTGGAGGTAGTTTTGACTTATTCAAACTTGATTTTCTTCATACTTTGTTCAACCCCTCCTTGTATGATTTGATTCTACATGTTGCAATTTAACACTCCAACTTTATTTTTATTTCCTTCCATGATATCTCCATATGCCCCTTTGTATTCCATTGGACTGTCTACAACTTTGTCCTGAATTTATTTTGAACTTTTGGTCTACATTTTCAATTGAAGTGGCTAGCCCTAAGACCATCATAATATAGATACACCCTATGGTCTACCAATTTGGTTTGAGTGAATGATCATTGAGGCATTAAATCCCTTGGAAGAGCCACCTATATCAAGGTTAGGTTTGATTGAATATTTTCATGAGTCTAAATGCTTTAATAAGTACCACTTTCTCAACTTTCTTTCTACACACCAAACATTGGAAAGATGGTAGTAAAAAATGCTTCTCCTTTGCTAGGGCTGTCTTCCTTTCTTACCATTATTACTGTGTTTTAGGTCTTGGTGCTGATGATTTTTCAGTTTTTTGTACAATACACTTTTTAGCATGAGTATAATCAAAGCTTAAGTCAATGTTTATGGCTATATATTTAGCTTCATTCATTATTTCATGATAATAAAATTTTATTTTCTTCTCAATATTATTCTTAGGACCATTAAAGAATCTTTATTCATTAATCCATAATATTTTCAACTAAAAATCATTTTTCAAGTAATTCTCCAAATCTCTGAAAGTATTCTATTGCCCGTCAAGCTTTTTTCAAGGTTTAGAAGTTGTTCACTTGATTGCTTGTAATGTTGCAGTGGTAAATGTTTTGTTTAACTTTAAATTTTATCTCAATTTATGCAATAATAGGATTACCATCATTCTGGACCTTTTTTCAAAATATTTGAGCAGAGCCTACAAATTTAGTATAGACAAATCTAAAATATCATTCAATAGCTTTTTTGGTAGTACGGTATTATTTAAATAGAGTAATTGGTCTAATAAAGCGTTGTAATTTTATCAGCCATTAAATTTAAATACTTATATCAATATAAACATTCTCAAAAAAATAGATTAATTGGTCTATTAGATCTTATATTTTGCAATTGACAGCATATTTTGGATAGATGTAAACTTTTGAACATTTGTCTTGAAGATCTATGAGATTAAGAGCTAACGTTTCCAAACATTATCAAGCAAGTGATCCAACATTATACTAATAGAAGGATCAGCATTACTGGTCTTGATATTGAGCAACATTATTCACTCCTATTTTAAAGTCTTGTAAGCTGAACAAATGCAAATCCAAATATAATCATGCATAGTAGCTTGAGAGTTGTTTCGTAATCTTATATTTTCAATGGAATGAGTTGGCTCTTGTAGGATATGATATGGATTTGATTGATGAGTTGTAAGCTTATTAGTTGTGTAAATGTTGTATGCTAAGTTTTAATGTACTAAGTCAATTTAGAAAAGGAAAAAATGATGGAAATGATCCCTAGGATTTTTGGGTGTGTCTATTTTAGTATAAGACTTGCAAGGTGTTCAGGTTAGTCTCTCATTCATCAAATTTAAACCAATTTGGCTCTACTGTTAACTTTGTCATTTCTTTGGACTGAAATTGGTGCAGCGAAGCTTTCTATTGGGAGATTAGACTTTTGTTATTAATCCATTTGTTCAAGCTAATATTATGTAGTGAGATTGGCCCTAAAAAGTCTATATTACTCTAATGGAAAGCTTCCTTCTGCTAATTTTTGTCCAAAAAACTGATGAAATTGATGGTAAGATCATATTGATTCAAATTTGATGAGTTCAAAAATTAAATTGAACATTTATATTAGTCTGAGACTAAATTAGAAAAACCTAAAATGTCTCAAGATCATTTTAATTATTTACTCATTTAAAAGATGTTAGCTGATTCCGGAGCTTGTAGGCCACTGGTAATGGAATTCATCGAGCAATTCTAGTACCTGTTGTGGTTAACAGTTTTGGCACATCAAAACTGTGTTATTGTATGCAGTAAAAGTTTCTTTTTGAACCCTTGTTATTTGAGAGTTTTCCCCAAACTTTTTCATTGCTGCAGTGTCCCTTAAAATGTCACTTAAACACCATTATATTTAACAGCCAAATTTTGTTTATAGTCTCATTCTTTCTAGTTCCTGCAAAAAGAAAAAAAGGAAAAAAGAAGAAGAAGAATCAGCTCCATATGGCATCCGTTCCTTCTCTTATTCAACATGAAAATGTTCATTTTCATTTATTTTTGCTGATATTGAAATAACTGAGAGATGCTACTTTCTTTGGCTGAGTGTAGTGTTAGGACGTTAATGGTTGAGATGTAAAGACAATGTAGCTTTATGCTTTCTACGTCAATGTTATACAATTTTTCTCTTTCAATTATACCTCATAGTTTTTTTTTTATCATTTGATGTCCATACCATTGACTTTTTTTATACTTGTTCTAACTATTAATACTTACTGATTTTACATAGGATGACAAATGTATCAACCTTCCCTTTCTAATATAAGCCTAGCAAGCTGCACTTCACGGGCGCATGATCAGCGTATAGAAATGAATAGCAGTGCTATGTCTCCACATGCTGGAGGAAATAACCCCAATAACCCTGGTTCAGCCTCGAGGCAGAGATTGCGCTGGACAAATGAACTTCACGAACGATTTGTGGATGCTGTTGCTCAACTTGGAGGACCAGATAGTTAGTGCTCCTTATTTCAAACTCATTATACAGTCTCCTGTTAATTTTGTCTTTTATGCTATATTTTGTTTTAAGAATTTTTGACTTAGCCTTGCTTCGATTCCATCCTTCATCATGCCTAACTTCCTAGACTCTGAAATAAAATTTCTTATTTAACTCATGGCGAAATTGTTGTTTGGATACCATAAACTAGATGGTATATCCACAGTTAGATATTCTATGTTCTATCTTCTACTTTTTGGAGGCATTGTTTTTTACTGTTGTAGTTGTAGTGTTGAATATATATGAATATACAACACATGTATACTATTTTGGATTTATTTCTACAATGGGCTAAATCCCAAAATGATCCCTCGACTATTTTGTAAGTGGTCCATTTAATCCTAGAGTATCAAATTGCTTGAATTTGGTTCCTACAATAACAACAACAACAACAAAAAGCCTTTATCTCACTACGTGAGGTCTGCCACTTGAATCTTTTTTCTCCAATGTATTCTATTAAGGGCGCGTTTGGGACGCAGCTTTCTGGCAGCTTTTCAAAGCAGCCAGAAAGCAATCACAATTGCATTTGACTACTAGCTTTTTAGATGTTTTTCAAAAAGTTTTGTGCTGAAAAGCTATTTTTGAGAATCAAAGTTGTTAGAATATTGTGGTTATCAGAAAGCTGTTGTTTCTGTTAGAGTGTGGTGGCTATCAGAAAGCTGTTATTTGAATTTTTCAAAAAATAAAATATTTGTAACACCCACAATAGTTTTTTAAAATATTATTTTTTCCATAGCAGCTTTACAACGAGTTTTTAAAGAAGCTACAATTACCCCAAATAGACCCTTAGTCTCATGTTCTCAGTTAATCCTAGTAAATTAAAATCATTTTTTATACTTCTCAACCAAATCTTTTTTAGGTCAACCTCTACCTTTCTTAACATCGGTCGAATCTAATATATCTACTCTCTTAACTGGGTCATCAGACGGCGGGCATTTTATGTGACCAAAGCATCTTAGGTGACTCTCTCTAAATCTTATCTGCCATTAGACCAATTTAGTCCTTTGAGGATTAAACTGGGATCAATTTTGTATAGTTGAGAGACTAAATTATGGTCAATATTGTATCACTATTTCTATATGAGGGGTCATTTTAGATCAATTTATCATGGCCAAGAATTAAATTGGAGCAATTTGATATTTTGGGACTAAATTGGCCACTTGCAAATTGTCAAAGAACCATTATGGGATTTATTTTTGCAACTAAATTTAGGATGTAGCATATGCTAACAATGTCTTTTCATTGTGCAGGAGCCACTCCTAAAGGTGTCCTTAGGGTTATGGGTGTGCAAGGTTTGACCATATACCACGTGAAAAGCCACTTGCAGGTATGTAGAGGAAATAATGATTTTTACATGTATGCCTTGTTTTTACTATGCTTTTGGTCTCTCTTAGTTGTGGCTAACACCATTTTAATGGACCTTTGCAGAAGTACCGGCTTGCGAAGTATCTTCCAGACTCATCAGCTGAAGGTAGAGCCATACATTTTTATTTGCATAGATTTGTCTGTAGGGCATTTACATAGATAGCACTCAATTCTTATAAATTTATATATCTAACACTTAAACTTTCTTATTTACCTAAATAGCACTAAAATCCTCATTATTACATCAAAACAAGCCCCATCATTATTTTTTAAAATTGAAATGCACCTTTTTGTGTATAGGAAGAGTGTTATTTTTGTAAATATCAAATTTCAAGTGTTAGATATATAAATGCATGAGATTTATGTGCTATGTATGTAAATTTTCCTTGTTTATATTAGGAAGATTAACTATATTCAGTTTCATCTTGAAAGTCTTTGTATGATGGAAGCCATTCCATCCTAAATATTTTTCTGTTTGTTTAGGTGCAAAAGTTGAGAAGAAGGAATCCGATGATGCTCTTTCAAACCTTGAAAATTCCACGTGAGTACTGATTCTCCTTTATTTTTATTCTGACCCTTAGAAGCGCCATGCCTTTTTGTTGCAATTGGTTATTAACTACTTGTATGGCCTACCAAAGCAATGTGAATCATAAGCCAAGGGTGAAGTTTTTAATTTAAAAGTTCGTATCTGTAGTAGCACTTTTGACAGCCTATCAAAACTTTTAACTGGCTTTAAATCCACATAACACCAATTCTTTGCAGTTTTGGTTTTAAGCTATATTTAATTTCAAGTTGCCACATTATCTGGAGCGTGAAGCAAAGGGAGAGTGATGTTGGGGCTCATATACTAATGGTCAACTCTAATTTCAACCTAAAAGCTTTAAGCTCATGAGATAAGGTCAACCACTTAGTATTCTATACTAACATATTTTTCTACCATTTAAATGTAAGAATAAACTCAGTACTCTCACATGCATGGTCAAATTTATTCTTAACTCAAAAGCTTGAACTTACATTATTGCATATGTAAATACATAAGAATTGTGTGACATGTATGTAAATCCCCCTTAACGTGTACATAGAAGCGTACATCTTGATGTGATATTTTTTATAAATTTTAAATTGGTTTCTTTCTCACTTTTTGTATAAATAAATTAATTTTAAAATATAATCTAATTGTGTAATTGAGGTGCATCTCTTTCTTTTTGTCATCAGTGGGATGCAAATAACTGAAGCACTTAAGTTGCAGATGGAGGTGCAAAAGCGGTTACATGAACAATTAGAGGTAAGGCTATCTTCACTCATTTTTTATGTTTTATCTTGTGATCAAACATTTTCCATCATTTTCGAGCCTACTTTCAAATATTTACACCTGAACAAAACAATGCTGATGCATCATGCTACAAACAATTTGTCCCATTTTGCGTTATGTGTATGTTTCATTCAGTTATTGAAGTATGCCTTTAACGGCACAATTCGCCATTCAAAACTAGAAATTATTAGATACAGAGTACTGCATAGTTGTACTTGTTGAAAGTGGGAATACAAATTTATGTATTCACCATGTATTCTAAGAAGATGGAGTACAAAGTTGTATACTTGCTGTGTGTTCCAATTTTTGGGCACAACAATGGATTTAGGACACACTGAGTTTACAGCTATGTACTTCAGCGTCTGCTTATAGAGCTACATCCATATTTCGCATCTAATAATCTTCTGTAGCTTTGTGGGGTCAACTGTAGTTACTGAACAAAACACATGGATCATACTTCAAATTGTTCCTTTTGGGAAGTATAGTTTTTAATCCACTACAATTCGAATTGGTAAACTAAGATAAGAATGAGTAACTGGCTCATTTAATTTGCATTATTGATCAGAGTAGGCCATGGAGAATATGTTAATTTGAATTTTTATAAAGTGTCTGATTGGCTTAACCGTTGGAGTTTTTCCTGGTTACAAAGCAAGTTCTTGCCCAATACCCTAGGAATAACAGCTTTTTTAGCTTTATCACAATTTACTTCTTCCATTTTTCATGACAAGCTCAGCATCTATCAGCATCATATTTAAATTTGTGCATTGGCCTGCATGAAACCATGAATTTACACTGTTTTTGCTGATTATCTGTCATTTATTTTTAAAGCTACTTATGAATTAGCTGAGGTTAATTACTACTTGTTTTTTTAACATGATATTTCCATTTAAATTGATGTTATCATCAAATTTTACTTGAAAAGCTAGAAGTAGGCATGGAAAATCAAGCAATCAGATCCTTTACTATGGTGCTATCTGTTGGCATGTTTTTTCTTGTAGACTTGGCACTAAAATTTATGCTGTTGCTATGTTTTAGTTCCAGTTCTAACTCTCGTTATCCACAATCTTTTTTTTTTCTTTTTTTTTTGCTCCTTTTTGGCAATTGCATCCTTATGAGGAAGATCATGTATGATAGCAATTAGCAAATTCCATTTTTTTTACTGTATCTCATACGGTGCTTGCACTAGTGCATGCCCAGCTCCAATCAATGATGAATCTAACATTGGGTTGATCTTCAAAACTTAACCTTGTATTGTTGAGAGTTATTTCCCACAATTCAAATTTGCAACCTCTAGATCAAAATGGAGACAACCTAATCATTCTGGTGACATTTAAGATGTAATCTTTAAGTATTTTTGGAAGCTTCTTTTGCCTTGACTTGCTATCATCAAGATTATTTCATGTTTCTTGTAATTTGTTGGACTCGGTGGCATATGTTGACTCACTAAATAATGCATTTTGTTGATTTTTTCCGTACGTTTTTAATGGCAACCTATCCACATCAACTCACAGGTTCAAAGGCAGCTGCAGCTTAGGATAGAAGCACAAGGGAAGTATCTGAAGAAGATCATCGAAGAACAACAGCGACTTAGTGGTGGATTAACGCCGACCTCAACCAATCAAAGCCTAGAAGATAAGAGTGATCCCTCAACACCTATTCCAGTCTCCAAGTCTTCTTTCCAAGAGAAATCCAGTGGCAGTCTCTTCAAGAGCTTTTCTTTCGACTCTCATCATGGGCCGCTCACGCCGGAGACAGGCTCGCCGTCTGCAAGCCCGAAGCACGAGCGATCGGTTAAGAGGCAGGGAGACAATGATAGTCCCAAGCAGGAGCTGATGCTCGGCCATCATATTCTTGAGAGCTCGAGCTCCTTGTTTCTGGGAAGTGGACTTTAAGAGCCCACCGAGTCTCTTCCATTAGTGAAAATAAGCTCTGCAACTGAGCTGCAGGAGCTTTGTATGATCAACTTATTAGGCACTAGCTAGCCGTTTGTTCTTCATTGAATTGTAGGTGTTTCAAGGTCATATGATAATGTTCTACCCCTAGCATTTGTAACTCTATTTACTGAAGAGGCATTTATTCCTCCTCAGATGTATTATTTTTTAACAGTGTTTCTCAACAATATAAAAAGCTACACACTTTTTGAAGAGAGGCCATCCCCATGCGCTCACATTCATCATGCTAAAATAATTTGTTTATTTGTGGATTTGAATACAAATTTGAATGCTGTTTACAAACTAAACTGTAGCTATGAATTTTGAAGTAGATGAAACTACACCTGCAACAGCATGAGAGCCGTTGAATTCATGGAAGCATTTCTGCATTTTCTATTCTGGATCAGAACTCTATTTATGTGCGCCCCCGATATTGAATGTCTAACTATCAATCTGATGTTTGGCTTTCGGTGCAACTGAAATGGCTTCTGCCATTGAAGAATATGCATTCTTAATGTCCCTGAAACATGTCCAATAATGTTTTGAGGATTTCATATTTAACTTTGATTGCCCTAATTGTTTCATTATAAAAGAGGCATCGTTATCATGCTGTTTAATGGTAGAGAGAGAGAAAAAAAATGTCCACATGCATGTGTGCATTATGCATGTAGAATAAGGTGCATATTATAACATGCGTATACACATGCGCATTATGTTTGCCCTTATGCATATATGTCCACATGCTTGTCCAGCATTCCATCCATCATTGCAGCTACTATTTTTTCCTCTATTAACTCCTCTTCTGCCAGTAGGAGCATTGTATCAGTGAATAAGGGCATTATATCTCTTACCTTGCTTATTTTATTAGATTTTTATCATGTACCTCAATCTAAGAAGAAATCAATAAAGAAAGTTTTCACTTACATCTTGTTCACTTCTGTTACTCTAGATTTTATTCCTCTCGAAAACTCTCAAAGTCTATAAAATAATAATTATAATTCTAGTTCCGATCATTCCTCTTCTGATTTAAAAATTGATTTTTCATTCCTGAATCATTCAAATTTGCCCATATTTTTGATATTATTAGAGGTGTGAGAAGTGCATGGGAAGGTGTATACATTTAATACACATTTATGTGTTGAATTCTTGGTGCATATATCATGTGTATATGTGGTGTGTACATGATTTTATGCATCAAGGATTTGTGTACTTGTATATTGATGTGCATACTAAATATATATATATATATATATATATATATATATATATACCTACTACATATTTATACCCACCTAATACTAATCTAAATTTTATTCACATTATAATTTTTACCAAGTAATTTCTTCTATGGAGATGATTATACCATAGTTTTGTCAATCTATCCCTTGTAAAATGATAGGCAAAGGAACTTACTATGTCAAAGAGCATGAATGAAAAAAATAGAGAGATTATCAACTTTTCTCTTTTTATGATGACCATTAAAGGATAATTTTGTGGTTTCATTAAATACCATCAATGAGATTTAAGGAAGTTTCAACAAACCAAGTGCATGGCATTACACTTATTAAGAGTGCAAAGCCTTGTAGGTTATATCTACTTGGTAAAATATTGAAAAGAAATAACACTAAAGGTCAAACTCATTGATTGAAATTGTGGTAAATATTTATAAGCTTGATTTTGATTTATATTTTAATTGCAAGACATGAAAAATTTTGATTTTGATCTATACACACACCATTTCTTTTTTTTTTTATAAAATATATTAAGTATTAAAAAAAAAAATTTTAGAGTACATCTAATTGAATTTTAAGGAAAATATATTTTCATATGACTCATATACTGGAAATCGAAAAAATATGGTTGAAATATTGTTTGAATAAAATTTAAATATGATTCAAACAAGGTTTAAAAAATAATTTGTACATTTTTCAAACATTATTTGAAGTTATAGCCTATTTTTCATTATTTTTTTAGAATTAACTCATTTAAGGTATTTTACTGTGTATCAAATAAAAATTTTAATCATATCCATAGAAAGACATTGTACTTCTTGTCACATATAAAAAATTTAAGGCAAATAATATCATTGTTAATGCTTTAAGATCCATTTCAAATAGTTCTTCAAACCTCCTAAATAATAATTCTCAAGAGTTCATAATGTGTTATTAAGGATGGTTGATGATGATGAGAATGACAGATACTTTATTGTATTTAAAATTAAAGGCAATGACAATATTTAACAAGGCTAAATTTATATTGATCACTAGGATAAGATTTAGAGAATGCCCACTTAAGAAGAATTTAATGAGTTGAACTAAATGAGTAGCTTTCAAATGCTTATTTGGATCGAGACAAAAATTTTTTAAATGTAGAACTCGAGAGAACATTTTTATAGTGT
Organism: Cymbidium sinense; assembly: GCA_021442155.1. Classification (NCBI taxonomy): domain Eukaryota; kingdom Viridiplantae; phylum Streptophyta; class Magnoliopsida; order Asparagales; family Orchidaceae; genus Cymbidium; species Cymbidium sinense. The sequence goes on along the minus strand of CM038222.1, from coordinate 93,058,502 downwards.
ATTGAGATGAATGATGAAATCTTGAATTAATTTGTTTATATATGTTGTCCTCCTCAACTATTATAAATATATCATTATTTGTATTGTGATACTTAGATTGATTAAAGATGATAAAGTATTTTTTATTCTTATGATGTAAGATGTCATGGGAGATTATAAGAGATAAAGAAGAATATGATACAAATATATATATATATATATATATATATATATATATATATATACCATTCTATTGTTGTTCTTATGAAGCCAACCAAGAGGTGGGGAGAAAGCATGCTTAGTTTCTTGGAGAAACACTAAGAATGTTGAGCTAGAAGAATAATAAGGTGCTTAAGGACAATGATTTATCATCAGTGCTAATGCATAAAGATATAAGTGTGAATCATTATTTTAAATTAAGTAAAATATTTTATTTATACAACATATCATTATTTTAATAAATTAACTCCTCACTTATTCCTTACAATCAACTATTTTGTCTGCACCAATACACAATGTGATGAAGAAGACTTCTATAAGTTTCTTATATGTACTACTCATTATGTCCCAACTAGAGTAATGAAGAAGAGAGTGAGCATCCCTATTTTGAGGGGAAAAAAATGAAAATATAACAGAAACATAATCAATTACTAATCAATCTATGTCCTCCTATGAAAGGTTGAAGCAACCTTTTGCCATCATACATAGTTGAAAGGCACTGAACTAGTGTTAGAAAATAATCAAGTAAAATTAATGGCAAAATTAAATGCTCTAATCAAATTTTGAAACTTTTATATATGAGGAGCAAAAGAAGAAGCTAGGAAAAGGATAAATACTTAATATTGATTCAATGATTCACTCAATTGAGATTGGGGATGAGATGTTGAAAGAGAAGAAGATGAAGCGGAAGTTAAAGAAGATAGGAGATCATTCTCTTATTATTGTATATACAAATAAAAAGATCAATGACACTAAATGTTAATTCATCTCTTGCTATTATATATAGAAGTAACAAAGCTAATATATTAAAAGAAGAGAAAGAAAATAGAGAAAAAAATATTTGATTGTGAATTTTATAAATTTATCTAAAAAAAGGCATAAACCATTGAAATCATGTACCATTGACCCCCTCTATTTAATTGATGAGAAGCAATTATCATCCTTTAATTCTTAGATATTAGAATTGGAAACTCTAAAAATAAAGAGATGGAAGTAAGCAATGAAAGAACATCTTTATTCATGTAGTCAAATACTTTCATAATTTAAATCAATAGTAAAGTGAGAATTTTTTTATTTTACTAATGATATGATTTTATGAATAGTCAATTACATTAATTTTATTATTAGTTTTTACTTATTAGCACATTGATTTTTTTAGGTTTCTTAATAAGAGAACAAATATGGTGCTATCATTGCGGTGAATGAATCATTTGATTAATAATGCATATCAGTAATCTCTATGTACAATAAGCTAAAGAAGGACTTCTTCAAGTAGCCCAAAAAAATTTATTATTTATACCATTGGAGAGGATGAAAACTTCTTGAGATCATGATATAGTGTATAACTTATGTATTTTCTAATGGACTAAAGTAAAATATATTGAATTCATTGCCTATGAAAGACATTACCTTGTATCTCTAACCTCTCTTGCACCTTAACACAAACCTTGCAAGCAAAAATGAGTTCATTCTACAAGTACATCCTAGGTTGTTTTGAGATTTCAAAATTATTTTATAATAAGTAAAAATTGTGGTCCTCAATATCTCCCTTGAAGTGAAGGTATGCCACCATGAATGAGGTTCCCATATATACAACAAGATAAGTCATTTTATAATTTAATAAAACTTTAAATTTTGTAAGTGATTTTCACACATGTAATTAGATAAGAACTTTATATCTTATTTATAATGACAATCATAGTGTATGTAATATAATAGATAATATATTTGATTGTAAAAAATATTTTTTTTGAATCAATATCAGATCATATACAATTCCATAGGATTATTTATATATAAAATTTTCACATTATAATATAAATTAATAGGATCATTTAAATAGACTAGCATTCTACTGTTGCAAACATTAATGATTTGTGTTATGATTGCTTATGTACATTTTTATTTTGTTAATCAAATTTATATCTTTTTACATTACTTCCTCAAGTTAATATATTATATTATAGATGTTGAACTATAACTCTTGAATTACACTCTTTTATATTATGAATGTTGTGTTATATCTTCTGAATTATACTCTATTATATAATGATTGTTGTATTATACATCTTGAATTGCACTTCCTTTATCCACCTTATAATCTACTATGTTATAATTATTATGATTGTGCTCTCTTTATTGTATCAATCTTACAGTGTATTGTATTAAAATTGTTGAAACATATTATGTTGTATTTGTAATAAGTAAACTTTATTTAAATTATGACCAAACCTAGTTCGAGTTAGGTTCCAACTTTTATTTAGTCTCTATTTAATCTATGTTTGAACATAATTCTAACATTAATTAAAACTTGCTCAAATATGCTTCCATTCAAACATAAACAAAACCTTGCTCATATTAGCTTTATTTTTTTTTCAAACTTTAATTCAACCTATTTCTTTTGAGATACTTCAAATAAGTAATAAGTTTCTCTTGAATGCCCTCTCTAGTCTTATCAATAAGAAGAATATCATCAGCAAAAAGAATACACCAAGGTACATCCTCCTATAAATGTTTAGTACAAACATTCATAATTGAAGCAAAAATATATGGGCTTTAAGCCAATCCTTAATAGAAGCTAACTAAAATAGAAAAATATTTGGTCAAACCTCCTTGTGTTTGAATAGAAATCATAGCTTTAGTATACTTATCCTAGATGACTTGAATATAAGACAGATCAATTCCCTTCTTTTCTAAAACTTTATCATATGCTTTCTCTAGATCAACAAATATCATATTTAGATCCTCCTTACTCTCTCTATGTTTTTCCATTAAATCTCATAATAAATGTAAAGCATCCATAATAGACCTACTCAGTATGAAATCAAATTGATTTTGAAAAATTTTTATATCACATCATAACTTATGCTCAATTACTCTCTCCCATAATTTTAATGTATGATATATTAACTTTATTCCTCTATAACTTGCACACTCTTGTGCATCGCATTTATTATTTTAAGTCGAAACCAATAAACTCTTCTTCACTCATTTGACATCTTTTTAGTTTTAAAATACTATTAAAAAAGATTAATAAGCCAATAAATCATTTGATCACCTAAGCATTTTTACACATCCATTGAAATATCATTAAATCCTATTACTTTTTCATACTTCATTTTCTTTAAAGCCCCACCTTCAATTTTACTAATTAGACGATAAAAATAAAAATACATATTTCCATTTAAAATACTAAGGCCACTAAAGTCAATCGTATTCTCATGACCTTCATTAAAAAAACTTATCAAAAAAATTATGCACTTAAAATAATTTCAATCAAAATTAAAATTATGATCACAAATCAAATTGATATTTATGGTGTTTATTTTCGGATTTGCATTAGTGTGTTGTGTATGTGTGAGGGGACACCACACAGATCTAAGGATGTACTTATTGAGATGATCGGGTACTACATTAAGGAATAGTATACTATCTCAAGAGATAGAAGTCACTAATATATAATAGACCTAATCACCTAATAAGGACTCCTAAGGCATGATAGGTCTTCGTATATACTAGAGATTTTTCCCCTACTTTACATGAAAAAGTAAAGCATGGTTTATTTAAACCAGGTTCGTTAAGTTCCCTATGAAAGCAAGCCTCCATAGTTAATTACATCTTAAGGGAAGTGAATCCCTTAAGAATACTCTCAATTAAAGTAAGTGATTATTGTTTCCAAAGAATTCAAAGATAGGATTATCAAAGGATTAGTTGTATTTTAAAAATCAAGTGAGATAGATCAAAAGGGGAGAGTTATTATCAAACCCAAAGGAGATGAGCAAGGAGTGCACATAATATTAGGAGACCTAGTGAGCACTCCAATCTATCCTATGATTGGGCTTTATGTATTTGCAATTGAGGAGATTTATTTGTTTGAGTTGAAATTTTTTTTAGAAATTTAGGACTTATAATTCCATAATAAAAGATTATGAAAATTCCTAAGATGTGAGGATTTATGCTTGTAGCTTGTAAAGGGAAATAACAATCTCATATTCTAAATCTATGGAGCTTTGGCAAGGGCCAAAACATGACCTAAATCTAAGGCGAAAGTGGGTATATGGTTTACCTCTACAAGAGAGAGTAAATCACCCGTCAGCTGGACTTATTACCATATGAAATGATAGCCAGCTAACTCCTCCTACTCTTTAAATCAATATAGGTAAGTCATATGCTTTGCAAGATGGTTAGGCTGTTATTTATTTAGAAGAAAAACTAAGTCCTTAAACCTACTCCTTAAGAGACTAGAGCATGAGGGGGCATGAATAATGACTTAATCTAATGCAAATTTTTATCACATTTTATTTAATTTGGGACTCTTTATTTTAACACAGGCTATGAGGTTTTCTATGCCTAAATATATGAGAAATTGATTATGGATCAAATCAAGAGAAAAAGAGGTGTTCTTCCATCATAGGCTCTTAAAGGTTAAGCCTATTTTTATCTAACAAAAATGGGAGACCTCTCTTAGCAAGAGTGAAACAAGATGGTTATGCATGATGTTCAACATAGAATCATCCAGCTAAGGGTTTGCTAAATATTTTATTATCTTGATTTAATGCCTAGCCTTTTTTTTAATGTGAGGTTATGAATTATTTTAAAATTTTAGATATGAGTTGTTAGTGGGGTAGAAAATTTATTTTTCATCCTAAGAGCCTAATCACATCCAGGCCACTCAACAATCACCCATCATAAAGAAATTATGAAAAGACATGCTATTTGTAATGCACAAGCTAAATAGAACATCAAACAATTCTATAAATCTATCACAAAAGAATAAAAGGCTGATGCGGCTGAATACCGCCATACAACCAGAAAAGAAATGTGGGTAGCCGAGCTCTACTCTTATACATCCTGGTATAATGAAAGAATAATTACAATTATAAAATGATAAGAGTTATGGGGGGTTTTCATTCTTCATCCTCCATTCTTCACTCTTCATCTTTCATTTATTCATTTTGATTTACTCCATTTCTTTCTTCCTCTTAGTTTGATTGGGATGTTGTTTGTCCAACAACATCACATGGTGTATAAGATTTGGTCTTATAACTAATATTCATCATAATCTCTCATAATAATTATCCTAATCCAAATATAAAATTACATTAAAAGAGATGGAAAGTAAATCTAGTTATACTTGTAATGCAAGTGTTAGCTAAACACATCATACAATTCAAGCAGTTATATAAATAATTTGGACTTAGCACCCCACACATGGGTAACCAAGCTCACCTGTCATAACTTGAGCTATGCTTAGGGGCTAAGCAACCTGCACAACAAAAAAATATTTATATTTTTATTACAACAGCCCATTAAGCACGACCCCCTACATAAAACATGATTAGGCTAATATCGACCTAACATCTAGACTATGCACATACACCTTAACATCCAATCTAAAATAATACATCATAAAACCAGCATTCATCGAATCATGCACCATCCTAACATAAAGCTAGAAATGGTGACATAATCTAATGTGTATGTATTAAGGCTTGTGTGGTATGTACTAACTAGGCTTTAGAGTTATGATTTGCTAAGTGTGGGGGATTTAATTTGTAAAGGGTTGATTTCTATTTAAGTGGTTTAATTAATTTGAAGATTTTACTTAGTATTTTCTTTTGTTTCATATAGCCTACACTTAGCAACTAAGTGTTATAAAGAGAAGAAAGAGAGGGAATCTCTCTTTTATCCTTGTCTTAAGTCATTTCTAAGGTAAGTTAATTAGCTTAGTTTTTTTAATGAATGACTTATTATGTGTTTTAATTAATCCTAAGTTTAGGTTCACTCTAAATAATCCTATTCAATAAGAAAGGCATCTTAAGATTAATTAGAATGGATTACTATCACATAACACACATTCATTTATTTCTTTTCATCATGTATATCATGCATATGATAATCCTAAGCATACATATACATGCAATGTAAATCTTAGCATACTTTGATGATGAATGCGAAGAAGTATATTTGGAATTTAAATATTTCATTTTTTTTATTGAATTATGAATGCATGCCTTATTACATAGAAAAGAGGAATTTTTCATCCATTAGCTAGATAGACATTCACATGTATAAAAATCTTAAGTGAGTACATCACCATTATTTTCTACGCCAGGGGCGTAAAATACAAGACCTACTTAGGGCTACTTAAAGCCTCATAGCCCCAAGATGTCCAAACTAACATACCACTTTTCTTAGATACATGTAGATATATAAACAACTATAAGGATAGGAAAATCCATGCAAAAGTTATGTTTGATTTATTTGATTTATGATTCTTATTCATTGGCCACATCATACATACATATGTATAAGAGTTTTAAGTGAGTAAGATGCCATTATTTTCTATACTAGGAGCGTAAGGTACAAGACCTACTTTGGGCTACTAAAAGCCTCGCAGCCCTAGAATGTCCAGACTAATATACCACTTTTCTCAAATACATATGAATGTACAAAAAAGAACCACATGGATAAGGAATCATGCAAGAAATTATGTTTAATTTTGTTGTATGATTTACATATGTGATATGAAATTATTTTTAAGTCTTAACATAGAGATGCATAGGAATAAATTTAGGCAAATATTATGTTCTTTTTAAATGAACTATACACTTACAAATCATATATGAATCCATGTTAAGATAAGGAAAGAGAACTTCATATTGCATATCTTATATTATCATCACATGCAAGCTCATAAATACTTGTAATTAACATCACTTCATTTATAATAATTGATTTATAGGCCTTTAAAAATAGTTTTTTTTATTTAATAGAAATAATAGCCACATATTTAATTTAAGTCAACACATGCAATTTGACATAAAAGAAAACATTTCATTTATTTTCAAAAGAAATGAATGCATGATTTCATATGGTAAGCAATATTTAGCATGATTAGAAAGAAATAAAGGAATGCAAACACATGATTTCATTCATTCTAATTAATACCTAAGGAAAATCACATTAAAGAAGGCTATTTAAAATGAACCAAGATTCTTTAAAGATATTTTTAACTTTGAGTTCGATTTGATTTAGAAAATATGAAAGAGGTTTGCTAATCCTGACCCAATTCCCCATGTGTGAATTAATTTGGTTTAATGAAGAATATTTAAGTTGATTTTATGTTTTAATTAGGTTAAGGTATGAATTAAATGACTTAAATAAATTAATTAACCCTTACCTATATCACCTTAAGTTAATTAACTAATTAATAATAAGCTAATATGATATGCAACCATATGAAAAGTAAATTTATAATGCTCCTAAGAAATGAAAGGGGCCTAATACAATTGGCTTATGATTAATAGTTAATTAAAGTTAAGGGATCTCACTTAATTACTTTTATGATTTTCTCACACATGTGAGCCAACCATAATTTCATTATATCTCACATTGGGTTATTGAATACCCAAGGAGCTACCCAAGATCAATTAAGGGTTGCTTAGATGTGGATGAATTGATTTTTAATTTTAATTTCATTAAGCCTTTAATTAATTGATGAAACATTTGAATGATGAAACCAACTTAGGGGAAAGGATCAAGGGCAAGGCCCCAACCCTAATCCCTAAATCATTTTTAACATTCAATTAGATTTTGATTTCCTTATCTTGAAGATTAATCACTTAATTAATCAAATAATCATTCCATTAATCTATTAATTAATTTGATTTTTAAAGGTAAGGAAAACTTAGGAAATGAACTAGAAAAAATATCCCCAATCACATCCCCTAAGTTATCTTACTGTTCAAGAGAGATAATTATGTTTGAATGATTAATCAAGTTACTGTTCATTTATTAATTATGATTAACTAAATTAAGAAAGTGATTAGGGCTTAATCAAGTGATTTCTCTAATTAAGCAATCAATAAATTTCAGAAAAATAAGGGAGGCAGGGGTCATCCCCCTAAACATCCACAAAAAATTGAGATTAATTGAGTGTTAATTAAGGTGTAATTAAGCTAATTATATTTTTAATAAAATATTAATTAAGCCAAAATCACTGTTCAAAATTAATTAATAATAATTTTTATAGATTCTACTTTGAAATATCTTCAAAATGAGCCTATGATTGTATTTTTTTTGAAATTTTCTACAATTAGTTATAATTTTAGGAAGTTTCAGGATTAAAACCCAATTAATTAGCCATAATTAAAGCCTTAATCCCATCATGCCACATGGCGGCTGACACGATGCGCGTTCCATGTGGTGCAATGGGATTGGCTATTTAAGTAGTCACATCCACACGTTGACTCAGCCGACGATGAACACACTTTCTCTGTGGACTGTTTGATTTGAAATCGGATGGCTGTGATTTGATATGCAGTTTAAGAAAGGAATCAAGGGCTCTACTACGGGATTTGATCAGACTCGTTCATCCCAATCACGCGGGATGGACGGCTCATGATCTATCATGTTCGTGAGCGATGAAAGATAGATGTCATTCATCTTCTCTCATTTGATTTGAGCTTACCTGAGCTTAGATTATCTCCAAATTCTTCCCACACCTTCAGGTAAAGGAGGCGCACACATCCAATAGTAAAAAAATTCATGAATTTCAAATTTCCTTCACAAAAGACCAACCCACTTTTCCATACAAGGCTCAATTTTTGAAATTACCTCATTGGAGCTAATGTCCGGTAGTGTAACGTTGGAGGTAGCTTTCTCTAGTTGAGGTGAGGCCCTATTGAAGAGCTTTGAGCTTGATTTGGGCTAGAACGCTCGGTTGACCAATCCATGCATGCAAGGGGCTTAGCTCTGATCGAATTCACTTCTCCCGTAGCTTGGAAGCTTAGGAATTGGTTCGGTTGGCTTCGATAGAGTATGGTGATGGGGTGGCTAAGAGAAATTTGGGTTTAATTGCAAAATGAAGGAGTATGGATCGAGATTGCCCTCCCCTATTTCGGCTTCGCACGAGAATGGAAAATCCAAATTTTGGAGCGCTCGGGGAGGCTTGGTATCACTCTGTGGGATTTTAGAAATGGCTTAGAAAGGCTCACGATGCAATTATGTATGATTTTTTGCTCAAATTGAGGGGTTATACTCCTCAATTGCCCATCATGGACGGACAATAGCATGTGTATGATTTGCACTGGCTCATCGTCGTTCGGCTGCCGAACTTGTCTCCATCAAGTTAGGGTGGCACGCTAGGGATGGGAGGAGTGATGGGAGGCCATGGATCCATTGTGCAAGGGTGCAAGAGTTTGGATCCAATGGATGCTCGGTTTGGGTTGGAGGTGAGTCAACTCACCTCCCAAAGGTCCTTGGCCGACCTAGGGTTTGTTAGGTGGGCTAGGTGGGGTCAGGATAAAGTTCCAAGGAGTGCTAAGGGGCCATCATGGGGATGAGAGAGTTTACTTTAGCTTGGATCCATTAGTTTTAAAGTTTAAATCCTATGGTTTGAAGGCTAATCCACTTGGTGAGACCCACTTGGATTTTGTGGAGGTCTTAGGCTGACCTAGGGTGAGTTTAAGTTGAGTTAGGTCAACCCACAAGATCTCATAAGTTGGATTTGAGTGGTTTTGCTTGGATTGGTCAAATGGGTTCCATTTGGGCTGGGTTGGGTTGGGTTGACCAATTGGTCAAAGTGTGTCAAACCAAGGCTTGGGTTAGGTTCATATGATGATTTGGGATATTTTGGTTCAATTAATTTGGATTGGTTTGGTCTAGGTTTAGATTTGACTCATTTGGATTCAAAAGGGTCAAGTTGACAAATTTGACCAATTTGACCAAATTATGTTGGGTTAGGTATTGAGTCATGTTCAATTGTTTGATTGAAAATGATTGTAGGCTTTGGTTTAGTTTAATTTAGAATTAATTTGAATTTTGATCAATTTGACCTTTTACATCAATTTGGGTTAGATTGGGTCAAGCTGGCCAATTGGTCAACTTAAGCTCAATCATGGCTTTGGTCAAGTTCAATAAGTGATTTGGGATGAACTTGAGCTATTGGTTGCAATTAATTTAGGTTAAATCATGATTTGACCCATTTTTTATTTTTAGGCCAATTTGGGTCAACTTAGGTCAAGTAGTCAATTAGGCTTGGTTTGGCTCAATTGATGATTTGATCATGTTCAATCATTGATTATGAATGGGTTTGAGTCAATGGTTCCAATTAATTTGGCATATGATGGATTTTGGCTAGTTTGGGTTTCATTTGGGCTAAGTGTTAACTTGGTCAAATGCTATGTTTGACTTGGTTTGACCCAATTCAATGAAATTGATCACCCCATGATGATTATTGATCATGATTGAGATTTAGATGGGCTTAGTTCAATCCAATCTGGGTAGGATTAGAACTTGGCTCAAAAATGTCCTTTAGGTCACTTTAGGTCAAGTGAGCCTAAATAGGCCAATTGGCTTGATCAAGATTTGATTCAAGTTTAGTTAAACTCATATATGAGCCTAGTATTAAAATATAAATCCAATTGCAATTGGTTTGGAGCCAAGTGGCTTTTGGTTTATATGATAATTTCAAGCAAAAGGGGTTAACTTGGGCTTGATTTGGGTTGACTTGGATTTGGCTTGATAATGGTCGTTTATGTTTATATTTGGATCAATGATTGAATCATGAAGAAATCCATGAGTTTTGAGTTGATTTAGATGTCATTTAGCCAAGTTCAAAAAGTTTGGCTAAAAGGGATAAAATTAAGAATTTGATTTGATTTGAGTTTGGTTTCGGTCATTTAAATTTATATTTCATTTATATTTGTGTATATAAATGAAGATGTAAATGGGTTATGATAAAATCACTTGAGTTTTGAGTGATTCGGAAGCAAATTTGATTAAGCTTAGAGATGTAAGTTTAAAGATGCTAACTTGAATTTTAAATTAGTTTGATTTATTTTTTATCATTGAAGGTGAGTTTCATTTATATTTATGAATATAAATGAAGGAATGATTGATCTATAAAGGAATCAATCATGTTTGGATTGATTTGGATTAAGATTTGATTAGGTTTATGGAGGTGGGTCCATATGGCTTAAGAAGGGTCTTGATTTGGTTTGATTTATTTTGATTTGATTTGAATAGTTTGAATTTATATTTCATTTGTATTTGTGAATATAAATAAAGGAATGATTGATTTATAAGGAAATCAATCAAGCTTGAGTTGGTTTGAAGGAGTTTTGGCTAAGAAGATGAAGGTGGTTCATATGGCTTAGAAAAAGATTTTGGAATTTGGACTTAATCATGGGATTCAATTATTTGGAGTTTAGAATTAATTTATGATTTAGAATTTGATTTGAGATCAAATTTGATAATTGAGGAAATCAATTGGATTGGGGTGATTTGGATTTAGTTAAGGCTAAGTCCATAAGATAAAATCAAAGGGCTTAGGAAGGGATTCAGAGTTTGAATTTGGTGATGGATTTCAATCATCAGATAGTTAGATTTGATTTTGGGGTTTTGAATTTGGATTTAAGGTTTGGGTTTGAAAGAGGCAAGCAAGGATTGGGTTTGGGCTATAATGTAGGCAAGTCTTCTTGGATCCCTTAGGCATAACCTATTCTTATGGCTAACTCTTCTAACTCTCTAGGGTTAGGTTAAGTGTTCACCTAATCACTAGAAGTGTCTTAAGACTAAGGAACTCTTAGTGTCTATGAGAGTCCAGGATCTATGATGAGGAAGTTGAAATCTCACTCCAAAAGTGAGGTCAACAAAGGGAGCCCAATAGGTGTGGAGTGACTAACAAGGCACACCGCATGTATTAGTGTTGACCGAGATGATCAACAACGTCCGAAGGATCGTAAACACTAACATAAACGATCTACTCCTAAATTCGAGGTGTAGAAGGAATCAAGATCTTAGAACAATGCAACTCAACTCATGCCAAGGGCATAAGGGAAGAAGAAGGGATCCACCAAGGGATCAAGCATATGAATCTTCCAATAGGGAAGCAGGTTCAAGCTATCCACTAGGGATAAGAGATTTGGATTTGGATGCATAATATGATTTGGGTAGAGTATCCGCTGGTGATTTGGATGTATAACCCACCGGGGATAGATGCATGAACCTTTCACTAGAGAAGCAGGTTCAGGTTATCTAATAGGGATAAAGAGGGTTTGAATTTCTATTGAGGGTGCACTCGCTAGGGAATGTAAGTTTAAATTTGGTTTAATTGACTCCACTTGGGAGGTCGGGATGATTGATGTCTTGCTGGGGAGAAGTTGCCTGATTATTTATTTAAGTTTTAGATTTTGAGATCGACCTTGTCAGTTTTTGATGGACTACATATAAAAGGGGCTATGTCGGCCTATGCCCATCTCAGATTTACCAATCCAAAGGGGTGGTACACCAGCCACATGGTAGACCTATCCGACCTAAGGGGTTTTCTTTCGGTGTACAATGGCTGTGCTAGGGAGAAAGCGTAGCAGACTTACATCTCCAAAAGCAAGGGACAACTGCTAGGGTGATATGTTGGACGTAACAAATCAAACCCGACCTAGGGTGACTACTGAACAAATGCCTCTAGGGGACTTATGTCAACTCAAAAATAGTTAAGATGATGTCATTTGATTGAATCATATTTGTTTTAATTTTAGTTATTTCAATTTGATGGATCACGTTAGTGTGCAATGGATCCACTAAGAAGGGGCTAATATCAGCCTAGACTTATCTTAGATTTACAAATCTAAAGGGATAGTATGCTGGCCTTGAGGTAGAACTAACCAACCCAGGGGGTGCCTTTCAGTGTGCAATGGTCAAGTAAGGAAGAAAGAGCGGGGACTCACATCCTCCTACATAAGGAACCACTAGAGTGATCGGTCGCTTGCGCAACAAATCAAACCCGACCGCTGCCCGTCGGTTTAAGACGATCGTGCTTTGGAAAGAATGTGTAATAGACTTTTATCTTTCAAAGTAAAGATGACCATCGGGGCAACTCGTTGGTGGCACAACAAGTTGAACCTGACCTCAGGGTGACTATTGAGAGTGCCGATCAGGGGACTTATCTCAACTCAAACTAGTTAGACAATTTTTATAGGGAGTTTTGCTGACACTGTCCTAAAGATAGGATGCCTGCTTGGGAAAGGGGTCATTGGGGGATTGAATTCCTAATCCACAAGCAAATATATGTTTTATTTATTTTATGTTTTGTGTGGACCCTGTTGTTTTGTGAGGGACCACATTGAGAAGGAGCTTATATCAGCCTAGTCCTATCTCAGACTTACTGGACTAAGGGAGAATGTGCGCATCCGCTAAACAAATTCTCCAATCACAGGGATGGCTATTATGAAAGGGGAACTGTCCAATCCAAGCGTAATCAAGGTAATGTCTAAATGGGTCGCTTAGGATGTGATCCAAATAGAGTGCCCACAAGGGAGGTGTCATTATGAGCGTTATCCAAAATCTTGTAAAAGAAATCCTATAGGTATTCGGTGGCCAACTCAAGGAGAAAGCGCAGTGACTCACATCTGCCAAGAGTGGTGTATCCACCGGGTGGGTCACTGTAAGCATGACGATAACCAACCAACCTAAGGTTCCTAGGGCCGACAATTAATCTAGAAAGAAGGTGTAGCTTACATCTCCCAAAGCAAACTGATCAGGATAGTCTCTTCGACAGGCTATCCGACCTAGGAGACTACTAAGTGGGAGTCAGTGTAAGGACTAAACCCAAGCTTGAAGTAGTCGGAAGAGAAAGGAGCCTTGGGGACTTACCCTAAGCCTCAAATATACTTGACCTAGTTAGTGCATGATGGCTAGTTCAAGAAGAAAGAATGTAGGCTTACATCCTCTTAAATGAAGTCAACATGGGATAGCTTACTGACTGCGCGGTAAGACCTACCAAACTAACAAGGTGCCTATTGGTTTGTAGTAGTCAAGTCAAGAAGAAAGTGCTGGGACTCACATCCATTAGACAAGTGACCATTGGGGTGACACACTAGCAAGGTAGTATATCAGCCCGACCTAGAGCAACTAATGAGTGAGTGCCATGGGGTGCTTGCTCCTATATCAAAATAGCTCGAGACAAAAGATATGTGTTTATTTGTGATGTGGAAGAAGGAATAGGATACCGCTTGGGTTCTCTTACACCTATCCTAATAGTACTGGAGGACCAAATGTAGTTTGTATTTGTGTTTTGGAGAGATAATACTTTGCTTGGGTTCTCTTACACCTACCCTAAAATATCGTGGCAGATTCGCAAGCAAAATAAATTTCTAACACATAAGAGATGGAATTTCATATGAAAAGAAGTTTTATTGATGATTATTTTCAAACAAGATTTATGGATAGTATTTTTTTAAGTAGAGCCCATTGATTGAAAGCATAGGGTGCTCTCCCTTACAATTTATAAGTTGATAAATCCTCTTTAGTAGGCCTTCTCTATGGTAGAAGGGCCTTCCCAAGTAGGTTCAAACTTATCTCCCATCTTTTGATGGGTAACAATTGGTCTCTTTAGAATTAAAACAAGCTCTTCTACTTGAAAATCTTTAGGATGGACTAACTTGTTGTGAGCTTGAATCATTTTAGCTTTGTACAACTCGAGGTTCTGACATGCCCAGAGGCATCTCTCCTCTAAACCTTTGAGCTTTTCTAACCGCAACTTGACGTTCTGCTCTATAGTAATCTTGCTACCCATATCTATCCTTAGTGATGGGAGTTAGACTTCTAATGGTAGAATGACTTTGAACCCATACACTAAAGAGAATGAGGTAGATTGAGTTGGAGTTCTGTATGTGATACGGTAGGCCCACAAGGCTTCAACTAGCTACTCATGTCACTATCTCTTGTTCTCGTTGAGTGTCTTCTTCAATATTTAGATAAGAGTTTTGTTGAATGGTTCTGATAAACCGTTTGCCCTCAGGTAGTAAATGGTAGAATATCTCCAATCTATACTATGTTTCATGGCAAAGCTGTTGATTTTGATGCTCTTGAATGCAGTACCATTATCGAATATAATTCATCGAGACACTCCAAACCTATATACGATATGATTCCTAAAAAACTAGAGCACATGCTGAGCTGTGACCTCTCTAAGTGAGATTTCCTCCGCCCACTTAGAAAAGTAGTCGGTAGCAGCTAGAATGAATTGGCGACCCTTGAAAGAAGGAGGATCAATCGGACGGACCCACATGTCAGTGCCCCAACACTCAAATGGCCATGAGGGCAGTGTAGGATGCAAAATGTTGGGTGCTTGATGAAGGACCACACCATGCACCTAACATTGGTGGCATCTCCTAGCTACATCCATGTAGTTTGTATTCATCGAAAACCAGTAGTATCCAAGTCTTTTGATCTTGGCTTTCATCTTCAGACCAAACTGGTGAGCTCCACATAAACCTGAATGTACCTCAATCATAATCCTACGAGCATCATGTTTGGCTAAACAACGTAACAACATGTGATCGAAGGATCGCTGGTATAGGGTGTCATCCACAAGAGCATAGGAGAGAGCTCTCTATTTCATTTGATTGGCTAATGACTTCTCTTGAGGTAGTTTTCCTGTGTTTAAGTAATCCATGAATCGTTGCCTCCAATATGACTCATCAACCTTTTTGGTAATGGAAATCTCTCCTTTAAGAGAGAGTCTCTCGATGAGTTCAACGTCAATAAGGGATAAGACTTATCTATTTTAGACCCTTATTAGAATGGACTTATCTTCAGCATGCCAACTCGAGCAAGCCAATGCATTTACTACAGTATTATCTCCTCGAGGAATCTTATAGATAGTCACCTCTGGGATCTGAGCCTACAACTCCACAGTATACTTATGGTAATGATGGAGTTTAGGCTTTAGAACTTTGTAGGACCCAGCAATTTAGTTGATGACGAGCTGAGAATCCCCAAAAATGTTGATGCTCTAGATGCAAAATTTAATGGCTAACTCCAGAACGACAATCAGAGCCTCATATTCGGCTTCATTATTGGTGCATGGATTGGACAGATGATATGAGACTCTCATCACATTGCGGTCTGGAGATAGGAGGACTATTCCTACGCCTGCCTTCCCAAGAATTATAGATCGTGGTTCTTCTTCTTTTTGAGAGGAAGTCGCACCATTAAAATACATCTCCCAATGGCGAATGCTACTGTCCCCTGAGTTCTTGATTTGTTCATCGAGGAGGTCATCACTAAGCAGAGAATCAGCAGGAAGTGGGTGTGCTGCTATGAAATCCATTAGCGCCTATCCTTTCACAATATGGTGGGGTACTAATGTGATGTTGAACTATGATAAAATCATGGACCAATGCGCCAACCGTCCATATAACATTGGTCGTGTCATGAAATATTGCAATGGATTTATTTTAGAGATCAGATTCTCCTTATGAGAAAGCAGGTAATACCGTAGCTTTTGGGATGCAAAGATTAAAGCGGCGTAGGTGGGTAGTTTGCTTACAATGACTAAGATAGAGAACATTTTTTTCCCTTCAGTTAGACCTAGTGGGATTAAGGCATTGTTGTTGTTGTTATTATTTTGAGCAAACAAAGTGCCAAGGGAGTTATCTAATGCAATAGTGTAAAGGATTAATGGCTTGCCCGGGATAGGGGATACTAGAACTGGCAGAATTATTAGGTAGAACTTGATGTCTTCAAAAGCATGTTAGCACTTGTCATCCCACTTGAACTTGGCATCCTTTTTGACAAGTGTTGAGAATGGCTGGCATCTTACTGATATGTTAGATATGAAGCATCTTAGATACACCAACCGCCCTTGAAATGATTCAAATTGAGTTAGACTTTTAGGGGTCACATTTCTAAGATAGCCTTGATCTTCTCTAGGTCGATCTCTATTCCTTAGTGTCAGACAACAAACTCAAGGAATTTTCCTAAAGCTGCTCTGAATGCACACTTCAGGGGATTCATTTTGAGGTTAAATTATCTTAACTGTTTGAAAACTACTGTCAAGTCGAAGAGATGATCTTTCTTTTCTTTGTTTTTGATTACTAGATCATCAACATAGCATTCAACTTGATGATGAATGAGTTCATTGAAAATCTGAGTCATGGCTCGTTGGTATGTAACACTGGCATTTTTAAGGTCAAAAGGCATAACCTTATAACAATAGATTCCGATCGGAATTCAAAAGTAGTATTTCTTTCATCCTCGGGAATCATCTTGATTTGGTTGTAGCAAGATGACCCATCCATAAAGAAGAATATTGCATGAGATGAGGCAATGTCCACCATCAATTCTGGTATAGGAAGTGAAAATTCATCCTTAGAACATGCCTTGTTCAGATTCCTAAAATTGACGCATATGATACGAATTTGGCCATTCTTTTTCTTAACTGGGATGACATTGGCTAATCAAGTGGGATATTTTTCTTCCCTGATAAATCCAACATCGATCAGTTTCTTGATTTCATAAGTGACATGTTATTCAATGTCTAATCACATGCGTTTAGGAGCTTGCTTGATAGGGTTAGCATTAGTTCTATCTAGCTGGACGCTATATCGAGAGATAAACCGGCATTTCTTTATAACTTCATGCGAAGCAATCCTTGATCTCAACTAATAACCTAACTAAGTCATTGGTTTCTTCTTCATTCAACAAAGAACTAATGTACGTCAGGCATGGATCTTCTTCTATTCCCAAGTTGATATTGAGTTTGTCAATGATTGATCTAATTTATTCTTCAAACTCTGGTGGTGCATCTCTGACTTCAGGCTCATTTGGGTTATCTAAAGTTTCTAAACATGCCTCCTCATAAGAGTTAACATGATTTGAGAAGAACCTATCAGATCCTAAATGAGTGGTAATGGCTTGGTAGTGGTTGTCATCATCGACTAAACCCACTATGTCAAATCCTAGTTCTAGTCTTGATTGAGAATATCTTCTTTGGTTGTCCCATAGTTTTTCTAAGTTAATAACACAAGGCGAAATACCAATCAAATGGTAGTTGTATTAAATCTTTATATAAATCATCCTCAAGTTCTACATTGGCTTCCTAACTTGAGGATGATGCTCCTAACAAAAACCACTTCGGCCTGACATCTGCGGATGACTTGGGGCCTCCTTAAATACCAAACCTTCAACTTTCTAGGAAGAAAGTGAGGTCAAAGCTAAAGTTCCCAACTGCTGCCTGACTGTTTTACATAATGATGATTTAGATACATTCATGCTTTGCTTGGAGGCCTAGTCTTAACCATTGTTTGGCTCAAACGTCACCTCCAAAGGGACCCATTGAGAGGGGTTGGTCGGCGTGCTAACCATATGAGACTCATCCTCTGAACTGGACTCTAAGTCTATGTGGATAGAGGTTTCTGCGGAATAGCTACCTGGCCACCGAATGATATCTTCCACCTCTAAAACTACCTCTGGATTTGCCTCTTTCTCTACTTGGTGGAGGTCGAGTCATTCTACCCACGTGTTCATATGGAGAGACAAAATGTGGCTAACATCTGGCTCTACCTCTTCGTCGGTGTCTGATTCTCGCTCACTTATAATTTCTTCTTCTTTTCCTTTTTTCTTTTCTTTTTCTTTTTCAGTTTCTTTTTCTTTTTCTTTTGTTTCTTTTTCTTTTGATTTTGAACTTTCACCAAGTTCATGAGAATATACTTTTTGATTTGGAGGAAGATAGTAGGTTGCATCTTCATAAATCTTGACCTCCATTACTAAAAATGACTTCAAGTCTCCTTTGCCATAATACTCAATTCCTCCTCTTACGAATTTGATGCATTGATGCAAAGAGGATGGAATCATGTTATTTCCATGTATCCAAGGCCTATTGAGCAAAGCAATGAAAGATGTATCTGAATTAATTATGTAGAACTTGGCTTCTGTCTTCCAGTCATCTATCTCTAATGGCAACACTATGGAGCCTAAAGCCCTCTCGCCTTGCTCATTGAATCCCTCAACATCATCCATCTCCTCGAGTTTGAGATGTTGATCCTCGCGGAGTCTTAGACTCATAATATTTACTGATGTACCTAGATCAACCAACACTTTAGAGAGTCTAAATCTGCCCATATCCAGTATGATGTAGAGGGGAGGTTGTGCTCCGTTGTCCCCAAAAGAAGGTCTTCATCGATGAATGTAACTCCATGGGCTTCTCTTGAATAATATGTCTCCTCCTCAATTGTGGTAAGCTGAGATAAGAATATTTTTGGATCAAGAAGGGCTTTGATCAATGACTCCCTCATCTCTTTGGATAAGACAAGGGCATCATATATGCTTAGTTTAGGTGGTAACTTTCTTAGGTGAGCAAGGACTTGTAGTCAACTTTAGGTTGGTCCTCCACAAGCATATCCATAGGTGGAGCATCCTATGGAGGGGCTTTTTGATTGCTAGAACTGATGACTTATTTACCCTTATCCTGAGGTGCTACCCTAGGAGGTAAAACTTTGCCACTACGAAGGTTAACTTCAGTGACTTCATGAGATGGTTTAATGGAAAGTTCTACCTACTTATCAAGTTCACCTACAACTTCTCCTATAGGATCATCAGAGTCAGATGACTCCAAATCAATCTCAATGGGTGAACCCGGGTGATTTAGAAATGGATAATCCATTTCAAAATCAGAAAGGAGTGGATTAGAATTGTTATAATTATTAGTACTTGGAGAGCTTTTTATGATAATGAAAGCATCAAGATCATGAAAAGTATAGAGAATGTAAGCTAAATCAGTCTTCTTATTCATTGATTTCTTAGATTTGGATGAAGGAACAAAGTAGAAATCAAGTAAAGTGTTTAGGATTTGGCACCGATACAATACCACTTCTAGAAGAAGAGCCAGCTGAAGGAACTATAACTGTAACTATGGTAGGAGTGTTGGACTTAGTTGGTGGCTATGCTAATGTGTTATACCGGGCAAGTGGAAGCTGTCACTACTGCTACTTGGCTTCTACCTCCCTCAAGTTGTCCTTAGCAACTTGCAAACCTTCCTTAGAGTTGGAGGTTTGAGCTACTTCAGGCACCTGCAAGGATAACTTTCTAATCATAAAAATAATTTTATTGGAGGTTCAGGATAGAGAGATATCCCAATCTTCCTCTATCTTGAGAAGATTGTGTGTATCCCTAAAGATTATCCTAACAGAATTGGAGGGTTTTTCTAGTAGGTATTCCTTAGGGATGACAATGTCACCCGACTTATAGCTATGCTCAAGCTAGTCCTTAAAGGTAAAGCAATCTTCTAAAACATGTCTTAGCATGTGATGGTAAGGGCAAAAGTTTGGATCATGACTCTTGCCCACATCCTCCGGCCTCTTAGGCTCTGGTAACTGAAAATCAGACTTCTTTAAGAGGTTCTTAAAGATCTTCCTGACTACCTCCCTCTTGAATGAATAGGATTTATTAAATTTTTTAGCAAGAGTAGATAAGTGATAGTTACCTAGTGGTGAATAGAAATACTACCGTTGATGCTGTGGATGGGGGTACTACTGAGCAGGCGGCGGTGGAGGCCACTATGGAAACTGAGGTGGTCGATATGATGGGCGAGGCTGTGGCAAAGGAGGTGGTAGAGGAGGCTGGTTAGCTCGAGGTTTGTTTGATTGAACCTTGGATGAATACTTCCCCTTATCAACTATTGTGACTCCCCTTGGCTTTTCTCAAATTCCTTCTATCTGGCTCACCGATCTTAAAAGGTAATGCTTGACCTCCCTTAGACTACCTTGTTGATTAATTTCAAATGTCTTAATGGTAAAACCCTTTAAGCATGAATGACGGCCATGAATATTCTTGAGTAGAATTTCAATGGCATGTTGTTTAGATAGTTGTGGTTCACATTTCATATTTAAATTGTGCCATCTAAGAATGTAATAAATAAGGGAGACCAGGGTGTTGTTGAGCTACAACGAGATCGCATACAGTTACCCTTTGCTGAGCTCCAGCAAATCTCTTAATAAAGAGCTACTCTAACTTAGCAAATGTCTTCACTAAACCATTGGATAGTTCAACATACCAATCAAATGCGATGTCTATCAAGCTACTGACAAAGAGCCGGAATAAGAGTGCATCATTATCACCGACATTACAACATCCAACAAATATGCTATGTGTCACGTGCTACCCATTAAAATTTTGAAGGACAGAGGCACAAAGCCCTTGGGGTATTGGACATCATCAAATTCCTTTGAGTAGGGTCCACCCTTTGAAACAGATGAGCCTCCTCAGGCTTGCATCAACATATCCCTCACCTATTGCTCCACCATGTGTTTGATATCTTTTTCATGCACAAAGGTGCTATCCACCACCTTCATATGAAAGTTAACAATGTCTCCCTATAGGAATGCATTAGGATGATCTAAAGTATATGACAACTCTGCTCTATCGGCTACTATTGGAGAAAGCTGTGAAACCAGAGCTAAATTTTGCAATGCTGACACCACTGTCATTAACTCTTCGATCTTCTTCCCCATTTGGTCAATATGATTATCCCTCTATCTAAGCTATTGGAAAAGGTGTTATGTTGAATGGATGACATCATCTTCTTCAATTACAATACCTTCATGACTATCCTGGTCTTTATGGAGGAACCCCCTAGTATCGACCATGTGAACTTCGACCGAATCCTCAAGAAGGTCATCCTCATATGGATCAAAGCTGACCTTTCCCTCCTCACATTCTGACCGATCACTCCCTAGAAGTTCTCTCTTCTCTGCAAAGTATTATGCTAAATATCATCTAACAAGCAGTCTAACCATGCATACAAAATACGCGCATCGCCAGAGGGGTTATCACTAACAGATGCACCTAACACCGCCTGTCACCGGAGTCACTCTAGGAGGGTCATGCTCACTAGAAGAGATATGCTCATGGGTGGAGTGGTTTTCTTGAGGAGATCCACTGCCATGGGAACTACAAAACTGTTCCCTTCCCCTTCAATAACTGTTGCTATCACTGGCTCTAATGGTGGTGGAGGTGGTGGTGCGACCATGATGCTACGGGGTCACCACTCCTCTTCACCAAGATTGAAGTAGGAGGTCGAGTAAGGGAACTCATCCTCACCTAAGTCGGTGGAATAGATGAAGTGGGATCCTTTGGCAGTGATCACCAAGGGGCTTTCTCAGATATTATCTTCTGTACCTTTGAGGAACGAATGGCTGACAACCGGTGACGATGAGGAGTGATGTGGTGGAGACAACATCTCCACCTCACCGTGGCTTTCCCCACGACCGTGGTACCCATCAACACTATGATATCGATCCATCGCCCTAGGCTCGATGATGGGAAATCAACTGAGTGGAGACCACCGATTGCCTACAAACCTCCACCCCTTCTCCCCAGATGCTACTACCCTAACACTCTATCACTATAAATATGCCTGATAACACTCTTGGGGATGATTGACCTAAAGTCAAATAATACGCCAAACTCTAAACGTCTATGTGTCCTACCTACCCGGCGTAATACTATCCGTAGACCGGCATTGGACTTCTTCCTGTCCCTAGCTGAAACCTCATGGAATGTAGGAGGTGGAAGCAATGCAACTATCCTCTTATAGTCTTCCTCTTTGTCTGATGTCGAGATGGGGTGGAACTAGTTGCTAAAAGAGAAATCACAGGGAGAACCCTCCTCTATATGGAGAAGTGTATCTCTTGCAGACGCATTGGTGCCGCTGATCTTGCGCTCTATGCACCGTGTGGCACTATGTAAGGTGAGTAAGATGGTGAGCTGATCCTACCTCAAGGTGGGGAGACTATCTTTGAAGTCAGGATAGCCTTCCCCTTAGAGGGGACCAATGAGGAGGTGCTAGCACCGAAACAGAAAAAAACTAATTGAGTGGAATAGACGGGAACCAATTGCCTTCCTCTTGGGAAGGATACAATGTAAGGAAGGGATGACCGATTTTTTCCCATCCACCTCATTCTGACTAATAGTGGTGAGGGTAACCCCCTCACAAGTAACTCGTGCTCCCTTGAATCCTCGGCCAAAGAACACTAGATAGGTGGAGTCAATCTTAGGGTGGCTGACCCAATCCAAGGTCAAATACATCCCACATGGAAAGGTGAAAATAAACTTCTGAAAAGCCATGTTTACTGACTATAAAGACCGCATTGACTGAGCTATATGTTTGCATATGTTGAAATGTAACTTATATCATATTGATGTCATGATATTTGATCTAAGAAACTAACATAAGCTTGGAGTTTTGAACCCATACTCAATAATTCAAACATGTTAAGTGGGGTTCATTGGAGAGATTTGAATGTTTGGAGGGGAATCGTTTGCCATTTGATTTTTTATTTTAGAACCCATACTCATCCAATTTAGGTAGGTTGGTTGGGGTTCAAAAATTTGAGGAGAGATTTCTTTTCAAGAGATTGTTTCCATTTTATTTTTCTTATTTGAAAATATGTATTGTTTGAAGGAACCTCCACTTAGCAAATTTGGGTATGCTGGGAAGAGGATGTGATTGTGTGTTTAAAATATTTTTTTCTTGTGAAGATTTGATTGTGTGATATTTTGATTTGAAAGATGGGGCTTCTTACTTAATAAATTTAGTATGTTTAAGTAGAGGCCACATGTGTTTGATTTGTGCTTGAAGATGAGACTTTCACTTAACAAACTTGGTATGTTAAGTGAAAGTTAAATGTGATTGTGAGATATAATTGCTTTTCTTTGAAGATGGGAGTTCCACTTAACAAATTTCATATGTTAAGTGAAAGTCTCAAATGTGTTTGAGATATGTTCATTTTTCTTTGAAAATGAGAATCTCACTTAACAAATTTGGTATGATAAGTGACAGCTCAAGTGTGGTTGATATGAAAAATTAGATCCTTACTTAACAAATTGGGTATGTTAAGTAAGGATCAAAATGTGTGTTGAAAAGAGACCCTCACTTAACAAATTTGGTATGTTAAGTGAAAGCCTGTGGAGTTTAAGAAAAATTTCTATATATGGTCGCCTTCTAATCTGTAAGTTGGAAGAGGCAAGAATATATAAATTTATCTTTTAGGATGCCACACAGATCCATAGATGTGCTTATTCAGGTGATCGGGTACGTCATCAAGGAATAATGTACTATCTCGGGAGATAGAAGTCACTACCCTTTAATGGACCTAATTACCTCAATAAAGACTCCTAAGGACAATGGGTCTACATATGTACCAGAAATTTTTCCCATACTTTATATGAAAAGTAAAGGTGATTTATTTTAAATAGTTCATTGTTCCTAGGCAAGCCCCCATTGTTAATTACATCTTAAAGGAGAGATCCCTTAGGAATACCCTTGATTAAAGTAAATGATCGTTGTCTTTAAAGATTATAATAGGAAAGGACTATTAATTGATTAGTTCATTTTTGAAGATCAAATGGGATTGATCAAAGAGAGGGAGTTATTATCGAAGCCAAAAGAAAATAAGTAAGAGATGCCCACAATGCTAGAAAATCTAACGAGCATCTCAAACTATCCTATGGTTGGGCTTTCCATTTTAAAAAAATTAATAAATTTTCATTATAAATTTAGGACTTATGATTCCATAACATGAGATTAAGGAAATATCTAAGAGGTGAGGATTTAAGCTTATGGCCCGTAAAGGGGAGAAGCAACCTCAGAACCTAAATCTAGGGAGCTTTGGTGAAGGCCAAAAGCACAACCTAAATCTAAGGTGAAAATGGGTATTTATTTTGTCTCCATAAGAGAGGATAAACCATACCGCTTGGACTTACAACTGGTGCCAACTAACTCCTCCTATGATTTTAAATACATGTAGGCCAGTCATATATTTATGCAAGATAGCTAGGCTGTTATTTATCTAGAAAGAGACTAAGTCCTTAAACTCACTCCTTAAAGAGACTAGATCATGTAAAGGCATGCTTCAAATGACCTAAATCTAATGCAATTTAAATTTCATTTTTTTACTTTCATTTTTGGATAATTATTTTGACTCAGGCTAATAGGATTCATATGCCTGATGCATGAGAAATAAAGTTAATGACCAAAATCAGCAAGAAGGGAGGAGGTGTGTTTCCATCATGGATCTTAAAGGTCAAGCCAAGTTTCTCTAGCAAAGGTGCAAGCCCTCCAATCAAGAGTGAAATAAGATGCATTTGTGCACGATATTATAAAAGAAATACTCATCCAGCAAAGGTATTGCTAATTCTTTTATCTTGATTTCAAATCTAAGCTTTAGGTGAGGTTATAAATTCCTTATTTTTAGTTTTGAGTTGTTAGGTTTGGTAAAAGATTTATTTTTTTAAGAGCCTAATCCACATCAAGTCCATACAAAAAGCAAGGAAGAAACTAGGAAAAAGATGCTACTTAATGCAAAAGCTAAATAATTCATCAATTAATTTATAAAACTAATCGTAAAAAGAATAAGAGGCGTTGTAATGTAAGACAAACTAAAACAAATTGGGTAGCCGAGCTCTACCCTTATACAACCTATATTACAAATGAATTAAATATAATTAAGCAAGGAATTCATTGTTATGGGAGTCTTTAAGCTTCATTTCTTCATTCTTCTTTTCTTCTTTCTTCTTCTTTTCTTCTTTCTTCTATGGCTCTTTCTTTTGGATAGTTGAAAGGTAGATGTTCCAAGGTTTCACATGGT
Organism: Cymbidium sinense; assembly: GCA_021442155.1. NCBI lineage: Eukaryota > Viridiplantae > Streptophyta > Magnoliopsida > Asparagales > Orchidaceae > Cymbidium > Cymbidium sinense. The sequence continues at coordinate 93,032,871 of CM038222.1, read as the reverse complement.
GCATAAGATAATATCTTATGACCAATGCTCATCCTAATCCCCATAACAATTATTCTAAAATCCTAATTGCAAAATTACATGAAAAGAAAAAGAATGAAAATCTAACTAACACCTGCAAAATAGAGATTAGCTAAAATAAACCACATAAATCCCAAGCGTGTATATTGTACTTAACACCCCACACATGGATGACTAAGTCCACCTGGCCTATTGGATTATGCTTAGGCGATATAAGCACCTGCAAGCAAAAGCATTTTTATATTTTTTTTTATGATAGCGCCTCTTAAGTACAATCCCCTAAAGAAGATAATAGTGAATAAGATTTCCCTATCATTCATTCTATGCACATACATCCTAACATCCAGTATAAAATATATATCACAAAATAAAAATAAACATCAAACTATGCACCACCCTAACATAAAGCTTGAAGTGGTGACATAGGCCAGTGTGTGTGCTTTGGAAGTTTGTGTGATATGCTTAGCTATGAATTTAAGTTAGAATTTTCTAAGTGTGAACCATGTTCAACTTAGAGGAGGGTTTCATTTAAGTGATTTAGTCGATTTGGGTTGATTTTATTTCATGTTTTGATTAGGTTCAAGTGAATCCTACAATTAATTACTAAGTTATGAAGAGAGAGAAATATAAGAAAACTTCTCTTTCCTTCCATAACCTAAGTAATTTCTAAAGTAGATTCAAGCTTAGTTTCATTTAGTGAATGTTTTGATTAAGTATCTTAACTAATCCTAAATTTAGATGAACTTTAAACAAACCCATTCAAAAAGAAAGATATTTTAAGATTAAGTAAAATGAACTAAATTCACAAAATATACATCACTTCATTTCGTTCCCAACATGTATAACATGCATATGAATGAGTCCTAAGCATATCTATACACACAAATGATAATGTTTAACACACTTTATGATGCATGCTAGGTAATTCATTTAAGGAAATTTGGAAGTTTATGATGAATGATTTTCATTAAGTAGAAAAGGGATTTCTTATCCAATTTTTACATGCACACATGAAAGTAAGAAAGGCATAAGTGAGTCATATTAACATGTAAGGTACAAGACCCACTTAGGGCTACTTAAACCCTCGCAACCTCGGGGTTGTCCAAACTAATATACCCCTTTCCTTAAAATACAAACATGTGTACAAAATAAATGAAATGGAAAAAAGAAAGAATGCAAAATTTGTATTAGTTTATTCATTTTGTTTATGCAATTTATAGGTGCAAGCAGAGGTACCCTTCTTAAGTGATAGTATAAGAATGATTAGGATATAGAATTAGGCAAGTGTTAGGTTCTTTTCAAATGAACCATACATCTTACCAAATCCTATTCAAAACTACACTATAAGAGAAAGGAAGGAAGACCTACACTAAACATATCTTTATGTCTTACTCACATGCAAGCTTATAATTAAAGCATAAGTAGCACACTTTCAATTTTGATAACTAAATCATATATTTTTTGAAAATAATTTGAATTTAGTAGTGATAATAGCTACTCATATTTCTACTTTAGCCAACACATGCAAATTTGACATAAAGTAAACATTTTTATTTTAAATTTAAATTTTAAAATGCATGAATGCATGAAACCACATGACACACATATTTAGCATGTTGGGGAAGAATTAAAGTAATGAAATCATGTAAATATATTCATTCTAATTAAATCCTAAAGACAATCTTATGAAATAAGAAAGCTTAAAATAAATCAAAGTTTATTCAATGTGATTTTTGTTTGATTTAGAATTTGATTTAATTTTGAAAATGTGAGTTGAGTTTGCTGTTTCTAACCCATTCCCACATGTGTTTGACATTTTTGTTTAATTTTTAGATGATTAGATTCATTTTAGGTTTTGAAAGGTTAAGGTATGAATTAAGCAAATTAATTACATACCACCTTAGCATAGTTAACCAAATAATTATGAGCCAATGAGATGACATAAAACCTCACAACAAATTTAAACTTGCAATGCACCTAGGAAGAAAATGACCTAATGCAATTTGGCTCATGATTAATGGTTAATTAAGCTAAGGGGTTTAACTTAAGTAATTTCAAAACACCCCTCACACATATGAATTGGGTTTTGATATTCTTAATTAAACTTAGGCTCTTGAACACCTAAGCATCAACCCAAAATAGATTAATTATGTTATAGAGAGTTTTAGAAATTTTAAGAAATTAATTAAGGGTAATTGAATTAATAAGAGAGAATAAGGAAAGAAAAGGGGTTTAGGGAATAGCTTGAAATACCCTTATTCCCTAAGTCTCCTATTCACTAGATCTAACCTTAATCAACCTTAATAATGGATTAAAACACTAATCCCACATTAATTATCCTTAATTATATTAAGGGAGTAGTTAGGAAATGCATTTGTAATTCCCCCAATTAAGCCTTCAATAAATCCTAAGAAACTTAGGGGAGGTAGAAGTCATCCCCCAAAACATACCCAAGAGATTTGGGATTAATCAAAGGATTGATTAAGGGATAATTAGCAAAATAAGATTTTCATTAAAACATAAAATCAGAGAAACATATAATTCAAAATCCCTTAAAGTTAATTTTAGAATATTCTAAATAGAATTATCTTTCCATTGATGTTTTCCTCATATTTTTTTGATTTTTATTGAAGGAGATATGAATTTTTAAAGCTTAGGGGATTAATTAAAAATTAAAATCCCTAATCACTCATTACGCGTAAGACTTTACACGCATCGCGAGCCATCAACTTAAGCCCATCAAGGTGGCATGGCGGCGGATGATTTGATCCGCCGTCGATCAAGGATAACGAGGATCATCGTTTTAAAAGGATAAATCAATTTAAACGTATGATTAATCTACCGCTCATCAAAACATGGATGGTGCCATGATTCTCCGCCTTCCCGAGAATCAATGGGGACCGTCCATGATCTAAGGGAAGATCTGAGCTCGATTGGCTCAGATCGGAATAAAACTTTACCCACGCCATCTTAAGCTAATGACAAGCTTATCCAACGGTGGATTTCTCATGCCATGACAATTTCTTTCACAAAGGACCAACAACTCCTATGCCTAGTGGTAGAAAAATTTCATTCCTCACCGGAGGTAATCACTGGGGCTCGAGCTCAATGAGGTAGCTTCGTTTAGTGGAGACGAAATCCTGTTGAAAGTTTCAAGCCTTAGGGTAGAGTAGATCTCTCTATGAACCAACACCTCTTCTCCTTGCTTGGGAATTTTGATCCACCAACCTCTCCTTACTTTGGGAACTTGAAGAGAGCTTGAGTGCATCACTTTGATCCCAGAGGGAGTGTGCAAAGGCAATTGAAGTGAATTTGAGTATGGAAGAAGTTGGGAATTCAGATGAGCTCCCCTATTTTCTAAGGAAGAAAACCAAGAAAGGCAAGAATCAAATCCTTCTTAGAAAGCTTGAGAATGCTCTCTGATGGCTCCTAACACCCTCTAGGGCTCAATCGATAATGAGGGTGTTGAATTCAAATGGAATTAGAAGGAGTATATCTCCCCCTATGGTAATCGAATGGTCGAAGCATGTGTTACCGTTTTGATCCAATTAACCATATGGAAAGGGTTGTTTGATCTGTTTGGAGTTGGCACATGGTTTGAGCTCAGTGGATTGCAACCTCCCATGTGCTTCAAATCAAGTGGAGGGAGGTTTTGAATTGGCCAATTTGAGCTATGGTGGGTTTTGACCTTGGGTCCATTTGTGACCCAACTCATTGTAATACTTCCATTGGGTCCACTTGACCTATTAGAAGGTATCAAGTTGATATGAAGAGGGCTTGACCAAATTCCCATGGATTTGACAAAACATTGTTCTATGGCCTAGAGTAGAATGGTCATTTTGCTTTTTGAATTGAGATATGTTGGTATATGAGAAATGGGTTTGGCCAAGTTTCATGATTTGGAGTTCATTTGATATCATTTGGCTCATGTTGACCCATTTAGGTCAAAATGGGTCAACTTTCAAGTTGACAATAAATTGGGTCAAACCAAGGGTTGGTCAAGTTCATATGACCATTTGAAATGTTTTGGTGGCTTTGGTTTGATTCAATTTGGGTTAGGTTTGAATTTGGCTCATATGACTTCATTTAGGTTAAATCAAGTTGACCAATTTGACCCATTTGACCTATTTGGGCTAGGTCATGGGTAGGTTTAGGTTTGGTTAGTCATATGAAATGGATTAGTATCTTTGTTTCCAATCAATTTTGGTTAAGTTTGAATTTGGCTCAACATGACCCATTTAAGTCAAGTTGGGTTCAAGGTCAATTGGGCTAGGTTAGGTCTAGTTGGCCAATTGAGCTTTATTCAAGTTCAACAAGTGATTTGGAATGAACTTGACCCATTTGTTTCAATCAATTTTACTTAGATCAAGCTTTGAGACATTTTGACCTTTTAGGTCAAGTTGGGTCAAGTTGGGTCAAGTGGCCAATTGGGCTAGGTTAGGCTCAAATGTTAGCTTGGTCAAGTTCAAACATAGTTCATGAATGAACTTAGATCAATGGTTTCAATCAATTTGGCCTATGGTGGATTTTGGCTATGTTAGGTTTTATTTTGGCTAAGTGTTAACTTGATCAACCCTTAGGTTTGACTTGGTTTGACCCAATTTGATTGATTGATCATCCCATGATGATTTCTGATCATGAGAGGCATAGTGAGTTTGATTCAATCCAATTTGATTAGGATTAGAATTTGGCTCATAAGGGTACTTTGGGTCAAGTGAGCCTAAGTGGATCAAATGGCTTGGTCAAAGCTTGATTTGAGTTTGATTGAACTTGTATATGGACTTATGATTGAAATATAAATCCATTTGCAAGTGGTTTGAAGCCAAATGGGTTTGGGTTCATTTAACAATTTCATATTCAAAGTAAGAATATGAAATGATTTGGGGTTTGATTTTTGAATTGGATTTTGATTTAGTTATTGAAGTTTGTATTTATATATGGATTCATGATTGTAGGGTTGATTGAATCATGAAGGAAAATCAAGAGTTTGGCTTGATTTGAAGTTGATTTGGCTAAGTTCAAGATTTTGACTTGAAAGGCTTAGATTGGAATTTGAGTAGATTTGAGTTTGATTTTTAGAATTGGCTTTGATTGTTTGAATTTATATTTCATTTATATATGTGAATATAAATGAGAATATAAATGAGTTATGAGAAAATTTCATGAATTTGGAATGATTTGATCATGATTTAGACTAAGTCCATTAAAAGGGAAATTTAAAGGACTTAAGAAATTTTTAGAGTTTAAAGCTTGAATTTTTGAATTTGGTTTGATTGATTTATATTTATATTTCATTTATATATGTGAATATAAATGAGAATATAAATGAGTTATGAGAAAATTTCATGAATTTGGAATGATTTGATCATGATTTAGGCTAAGTCCATTAAAAGAGAATTTAAAGGACTTAGAAAAATTTTATGAATTGATTTTGTATTTTGAATTTGATTTGATTGATTTGTATTTATATTTCATTTATATATATGAATATAAATGAGAATATAAATGGGTCATGAGAAAATTTCATGAATTTGGAATGATTTGATCATGATTTAGGCTAAGTCTAATAAAGAAAATTTAAAGGACTTAGAAAATTTTTGGAGTTTTGGATTTAAATTTTTGATTTAGTTTGATTGATTTATATTTATATTTCATATATATAAGTGAATATAAATGAGAATATAAATGAGTTATGAGAAAATTTCATGAATTTGATTTGGTTTTGATCGTGATTTAGGCTAAGTCCTTTAAAAGGGAATTTAAAGGACTTAGAATAATTTGAACTTGGGAATTTCATTCATGGATTTCAATCAAGGATTTCAATCAAGGATTTCAATCAATGGTTTCAATTATGAATTTCAATCACATGGAGTTGATTGGAGTTTGGAGAAAATCAAATAAGATTGATTTGGAGTTTGACTTGAAGAAAGGAAGGTGAGGAATGGTTCAAGCTAAGGGTAGGTAAATTTTCCTTTTAAAGCCCTATTCCTTTGGCTAACTCTTCTAAATGTAGGTTAGGTTGTGTCCATCTAATCACTAGATGTGTCTTAAGACTAAGGAACTCTTAAAGTCTAAGAGAAGTCCTATGTCTAAGATGGAGAGGTTAAGAGCTCATTCTAAAAATTAGGTCAACAAAGCCTAAATGTGTTTGATATGTATTTGAAATGGGACTCCCACTTAACAATTTGGTTGTTAAGTGGAAATCAAAGTATGATATGACTTGAAATAGGATTTCTAATTAACAAATTTGATATGTTAAGTGGGAACTTAATATGGAATGATTATGTGATTCTTACTTAACAAATTTGATGTGTTAAGTAGAACCAAATATATGCCTTGAAAGTGAGACCCTTACTTAGAAAATTGGATATGCTAAGTGAAAGTCTAAATGTATATTTTTTTGAAAATGAGACCCTCACTTAACAAATTGAATATGTTAAGTGGAAGGCAAATTTTATGTTTTGGAAATGAGACCCTCCACTTAACAAATTGAAATTGTTAAGTGAAAGTCAAATTTATAATTTGAAATGAGACCTAAACAAACAAAAAGTGTGTCAAATTCTTGTTCTTGAGATGAGACCCTACTTTAACAAATTCAATATGTTAAGTGAAGGTCAAAAGGTCAAATTTATATTTTTGAAAATGAGACCCTAACTTAACAAATTGAATATAATAAGTGAAGGTCAAACTTATGTTTTTGAAAATGAGACACCCCACTTAACAGATTGAAATTGTTAAGTGAAGGTCAAATTCATGTTTTGAAAATGAGACCCCCACTTAAAAAATTTAAATTGTTAAGTGAAAGTCAAATTTATAATTTTGAAAATGAGACCCCCACTTAACAAATTGAAATTGTTAAGTGAAAGTCAAATTTATGTTTGATTTTAAAAGAGATTCTCATTTAACAAGTTTGGATATGTTAAGTGGGAATCAAATATGGTATGATTTGCTCTTGAAAAGAGGGAAGCTTCAATTTCAACATATGTGAAATATGTTGAGTGGAGCTTCAATTTCATTTTATGATTTGAAAGTAGAATCTTCAATCAACAAATTTGAGTATGTAAAATGAAGATGGCTATTTTCGAAAAAAAAAGTGCTTTTGGAAAGTGTCATTTTGTGAAAGAAATTATTTTCTTTAAATTTTACGATGAACCTTACCTCACCAAGCTAGTGGTGAAGAGGTTATAAATTTTTATTATGTCTCCCTTCATTGATAAATTCTATTCTTTACCTATTGGGGAGCTTAATAGGGGTTTTCAAGACCTATACGGAGTAAGGTCCTAAAACCTAAAGGATGTTGGCTAACTTTGCTTAAGAATGAAATAAGCTAAGTGCCAACAGAAGGAAAGATAGTCTCAGACTCACATAAAATGCAAGTCCACTATCAATGCTTGGAGATAACAATCGTCTATTAGAGATGGAGAGAGGAACAATCCCCAGCAGAGTCGTCAAAAAAAATTCATGGTGTTTATTTTTGGATTTCCATTTGTGTGTTGTGTGTTGTGTGTGTGTGTGAGGGGACACCAGGAAGATCTGAGGATGTACTTATTGAGGTGATCGGGTACTACATTAAGAAATAATATACTATCTTAAGAGATAGAAGTCACTACCATATAATAGACCTAATCACCTAATAAAGACCCCTAAGGCATGATAAGTCTTCAAATATACTAGAGATTTTTTCCCTACTTTACATGAAAAAATAAAGTAGGGTTTATTTAAATCGGGTTCATTAAGTTACCTATAGAGGCAAGCCTCCATAGTTAATTATATCTTAAAGAAAGTGAATCCCTTAAGAATACTCTTGATTAAAGTAGGTGATTGTTGTCTCCAAAGAATTCAAAGATAGGACTATCAAAGGATTGGTTGTATTTTAGAAAATCAAGTGGGATAGATCAAAAGGGAAGAGTTATAATCAAAACTAAAGGAGATGAGTAGGGAGTACTCATGATACTAGGAAACCTAGTGAGCACTCCTATATATTTTATGGTTAGGCTTTATGTATTTGAAATTGAGGAGATTTATTTATTTGAGTTGAAATTGTATTTAGAAATCTAAGACTTATAATTCTATAATGCAAGATTGTGATAATACCTTAGAGGTGAGGATTTATGCTTGTAGCCCGCTAAGGGAAACAACAACCTCAGATCCTAAATCTAGAGAGCTTTAACGAGGGCCAAAATATGACCTAAATCTAAGGCGAAAGTGGGAATATGGTTTACCTCTATAAGAGAGTAAATCACCCAATTATTGTACTTATTACCATATGGAGTTGCAGCCAACTAACTCCTCATACGCTTTAAATCCATGTAGGCAAGTCATATACTTTGCAAGATGGTTAGGATGTTATTTATTTAGAAGAGAAACTAAGTTTTTAAACCCACTCTTTAAGAGATTAGAGCATGAGGGGTATGGATAATGACTTAATTTAATGTACATTTTTATCACATTTTATTTAATTTGGGACTCTTTATTTTGACACAGGCTATGGGATTTTGTATGCCTAAATACATGAGAAATTGATTATGGGCCAAATCAAGAGGAAAAGAGGTGTTCTTCCATCATAGGCTCTTAAAGGTTAAGCTTATTTTTATCTGGCAAAGATGGAAGCCCTCTCTTAGCAAGAGTGAAACAAGATGGTTATGCATGATGTTCAACATGCAATCATCCAGTTAATGGGTTGTTAAATATTTTATTATCTTGATTTAATGCCTAGACTTTTTTTATGTGAGGTTATGAATTATTTTAAAATTTTAGTTGAGTTATTAGTGGGGTAGAAAATTTATTTTTCATCCTAAGAGCCTAATCGCATCCAGGCCATACAACAATCATCTAGCATAAAGAAACTATGAAAATACATGTTATTTCTAATGCACAAGCTAAATAGAACATTAAACAATTCTATAAAGCTATCACAAAAAAATAAAAGGTTGATGCGATTGGGTACCGCCGTACAACCCGAAAAGAAATGTGGGTAGTTGAGCTCTACCCTTATACATCCCAGTATAATGAAAGAATAATTACAATTATAAAATGATAAGTGTTATGGGGTCTTCATTCTCCATCCTCCATTCTTCACTCTTCATCTTTCATTTCTTCATTTTTATTTGCACCATTTCTTTCTTTCTCTTAGTTTGATTGGGATGTTGTTTGCTCCAAAGGCATCACATGGTGTATAAGACTTGGTCTTATAATCAATTTTCATCCTAATATCCCATAACACTTATCCTAATCATAATGCAAAATTACATTAAAAGAGAAGAAAAGTAAATCTAGCTACACCTACGAAGCAAGTGTCTGCTAAACACACCATACAACCCAAGCAGTAATATAAATAATTTGGACTTAGCACTCCACACATGGGTAACCAAGCCCACCTATCCTAACTTGGGCTATGCTTAGGGGATAAGCAACCTACACATCAAAAAACATTTATATTTTTATTACAATGACTCCTTAAGCACGCCCCCAACATAAAATATGATTAGACTAATATCAGCCTAACAATCAATCTAAAATAATATATCACAAAACCAGCATTCATCAAACCATGCACCGTCCTAACATAAAGTTAGAAATAGTGGCTTAATCTAATGTGTATGTGTTAAGGCTTGTGTGGTATGTCCTAACTGGGCTTTAGAGTTATGATTTACTAAGTGTGGGGGATTTAATTTATAAAGGGTTAATTTCTCTTTAAGTGGTTTAATTGATTTGAAGATTTTACATAGTATTTTTCTTTGTTTCATATAGCCTACACTTAGCAACTAAGTGTTATAAAGAGGAGAAAGAGAGGGAATCTCTCTTTTATTCCTACCTTAAGTCATTTCTAAAGTAAGTTAATTAGCTTAGTTTTCTTTAATGAAAGGCTTATTATATGTTTTAATTAACCTTAAGTTTAGGTTCACTCTAAATAATCCTATTCAATAAAAAAAGCATCTTAAGATTAATTAGAATGGATTACTATCACATAACACACATTCATTCATTTCTTTCCATCATATATCATGCATATGAATAATCCTAAGCATACCTATACATGCAATGTAAATCTTAGCATACTTTGATGATGAATGCAAAGAAGTGTATTTGAAATTTAAATATTTCATTTTTTTTTATTGAATTATGAATGCATGACTTATTACATGGAAAAGAGGAATTTTTTGTTCAATAGCTAGATACACATTCACATGTATAAAAGTCTTAAGTGAGTACATCACCATTATTTTCTACACCAGGGGCCTAAGGTACAAGACCTACTTAGGGCTACTTAAAGCCTCACAGCCCCGGGATGTCCAGACTAATATACAACTTTTCTTAGATACATGTAGATATATAAACAACTATACGGATATGAAAACCCATGCAAAAGTTATGCTTGATTTATTTTATTTATGATTCTTATTCATTGGCCACATCATACATACATATGTATAAGAGTTTTAAATGAGTAATTAATTATTATTTTCTACACTGTGGGGTATAACAAACTTGGGCTACTTAAAGTCTCGACCCTGGGATGTCCAGATTAATATACCACTTTTCTCAAATATATATGAATGTACAAAAAAGAACCACATGGATAAGAAATCATGCAAGAAATTATGTTTGATTTGGTTGTATGATTTACTTATGTGATATGAAATTCTTCCTAAGTCTTAACATAGAGATGCATAGGAATAGATTTAGGCAAATATTGTGTTCTTTTCAAATGAACTATACACTTGCAAATCCTATGTGAATCCATGTTAAGATAAGGAAAGAGAACTTCATATTGCATATCTTATATTATCATCACATGAAAGATTATAGATACTTGTAATTAACATCACTTCATTTATAATAATTGATTTATAGGCTTTTCAAAATATTTTTTTTATTTAATAGTGATAATAGCCACACATATTTAATTTAAGTCAACACATGCAATTTGACATAAAAAAATATTTTATTTAATTAAATTTCAAAAGAAATGAATAAATGATTTCATATGGCAAGCTATATTTAGCATGATTGGAAAGAAATAAAAGAATGTAAACACATGATTTCATTCATTTTAATTAATTCCTAAGGACAATCACATTAAAGAAAGCTATTTAAAATGAACCAAGATTCTTTATAGATATTTTTAACTTTGAGTTTGATTTAATTTAGAAAATATGAAAGTAGTTTGCTAATCCTAACCCAATTCCCCATGTGTGAATTAATTTGGTTTAATGAAGAATATTTAAGTTGATTTTATGTTTTAATTAGGTTAAGGTATGAATTAAATGAAGTAATTAACCGTTACCTATATCACCTTAAGTTAATGAACTAATTAACAATAAGCTAATATGATATGCAATCATATGAAAAGTAAATTTGCAATGCTTATAAGAAATGAAAAGGGCCTAATGCAATTAGCTTATGATTAATAGTTAATTAAGCTTAAGGGATATCACTTAATTACTTTTATGATTTTTAAATAGATGTGAGCCAACCATAATTTCATTATCTCTCACCTTGGGTTATTGAATACCCAAGGAGCTACCCAAGATCAGTTAAGGGTTGCTTAGGTGTGGATGAATTGATTTTTAATTTTAATTTCATTAAGCCTTTAATTAATTAATTAAACCCTTTGGTTATGTTTTAATTTGAATGATGAAACCAACTTAAGGGAAAGGATCAAGGCTAAGGCCCCAATCCTAATCCCTAAATAATTTTTAACATTCAATTAGATTCTAATTTCCTTATCTTGAAGATTAATCACTTAATTAATCAATTAATTAATTTGATTTTTAAAGGTAAGAAAAACTTAGGAAATGAATTAGGAAAAGTATCCCTAATCACATCCCCTAAGTTATCTTATTGTTCAAGAGAGATAATTATATTTAAATGATTAATCAAGTTACTGTTCATTCAACAAACAAAAAAAGACTCCTCTGGCGACTTTGCATTCCCCTCGTGGATTGGCCGTTCGGTATTTGGCCACTTCTCTGGCGCCTGAGGTGCGTTCGCTCCTCCCAGATGTGACGCCCTTGATTAGAGCAATGGCGAGGCCTTCGTGAATCCCCGTCGCCTCTCGACGCGTACATCGACTTTGGCCTCGACTCTGTGTTTTCCGGATTGATTGCACTGAATGTAACTTGTTAAATCATTCAAAGATGCTTTATCTGGTAAGATCCCTAGCTCGAATTCTTCAGTTAATCTCATTTTGACTTCTTATCATGGATTGCCGGCTGTAATGTGTTCTGATCAGGATGTTGAGAAACTTGCTAAGCCCTTCGAGTTCGCTTTGGTGGGTAAATTCTCCTTAGATGCCCAACTCTTGATAACATTCGACTTTCTTTCATAGTTTAAAATTAGTTCTTTCTCTATCTGTGATCGATCCTCGCCACATTCTTATTCAACTTTCTAATGATGATTATGGGTTTTCGCCAGTTCTTATTTTGTGCATAATTGTCAAATGCTATTGAAATGGTCGCCCCTATTTGATGTCAAAGAAGAATCTCCCATTGTCCCCCTTTGGCTTGCTTTTCCTAACATGCGAATACATTATGTCACTCATCAAGTTTTATTTGCTGTTGGCGGCCTTTTTGGTAGACCTCTCCAAATAGACCAAGCAACGGCCAATAGATCTAGGCCATCTATTGCTCGTATCCTCGTTGAGATAGACATCACAAAGAAATATCCCAAAGAGGTTTGGATTGGCTCTGAAAATTTGGATATAGTCAAAAGTCAATTCAAAATTTTCCTATTTTTTGCACTCACCAAGATTCACGACACGACCACTCATGCTTTGTGCTTCATCCTAATCTCAAGAAAACTTTACCAGAATATGACTACCATTAATGGAACTTAAAATCAATACTCTAGCATGCCTAAAAAGATACTCAAAAGAACCTCTCCACCTACACCTCCTACCGATCTATCTAGTGGAAAACACCGATCTTGGTACTAAACAATGAGGGGTGATGTTACCAATGGCAATTTACCTAACTTCACCGCTAAGGTTTCTAACGATAGCCCTTTGCTTCATTTAAATCCTCTGAAAATCAATGGTTCTCATATTGGACACCCAATTAAACAATTTGAATGGGAATCATATAATACCAAATCAATAATGACCCTATGGTTTGAACATATTGAGAAAGATATTTGTATTACGGATGGTGCCACAACTTCCACATCTATTTCCCAGTGATATCAATTGATCCCAATTTCACATACTCTACATACGGAAGAAGGTGAAATCCTCTTTAAATCATTGATAGATTCTTCTACCAACCCATAAATCAATCTCTTCGATGGAGATAATTTGGACTGAGAGACCCTTTCAAATTGTTAAAACAAAAACCCTTCAAAGCAAAATTTTCTAATAATAATCTCTAGAATCACTTCTTCCACCCCACACAAGTAATGTGCCATCATTTCTCTCTCTCTTCCTCTCTTTTTTTTTACTTTTCCCTTTTGGTTGTCCCCTTATGATTAATTTTCTTATTTGGAATATCCGGGTTGTGGGTCTCTTCCGTCCGCAATCGTTAGAGTCTTTATCGTTCATAATATCAAGTTACTTGTTCTTATTAAACCTTTCATTAATTCTTCTAAGATTGCTTTTGTCGCTAGATCCCTTGGTTTCCATAATTTCTTCTTCAATCTTAATAATAAAATTTGGTGCTTTTGGCACAACTCCATCACCATCATTGATGATCTTGACCAATTGGTTAATGTCAAAATCTCCTTAGGTGACTTATCGCTTTTGGCTCTTTTATCTATGCCTCTGTAATAGAGTGGTAGGAACATCCTTTGGAATCACTTACGCACCTTCGCCTCCTGCTAACCTTCCCTGGTTGTTGGAGGTGATTTCAATACTATCATAGTTAGAAAGAAGGGGAGGATGTTCTCTAACCTTCATTCCATGGAGGACTTCTCAAATATGACCCTTGATTGCAATCTATCGATTCATTGGTTTCACGGGTCTAACTTCATGTGGCACAACTCGAGGCTTTGGCGATCTTGATAGGGCCCTCTTCAATTCTCTTTGGATCAATCAATCTTTCTACCACTTGTTGAGCATTTGAGCGTAACTTTGTCTCACCATGCTCCTCTCTTGATTTCCTTCAATAATCCCCAAACCCGCCTACCTCCTTTGATTTCAAAACATGTGGACCCAACATAGTGACTTCACCAATGTTGCTATTACTAATTGGATGGCCCCTGTTTTCCCGGATAATTTTGTTAAAGATATGACTCGTCTATGGCTTAAGCTCAAAAGACTTAAACAAAATATTAATTGGTGGAACAAACATATTTTTAAAAATCTTTTCACAAATCTTAAAGCTATGGAACAAGAGGTTTGTTCTCTTGAAGATGTCTCAACCGATCCTAGTAAACTCAAGGAGTTGAACATTGCCAAGAATAACTTGCTTTAATTATCAAAACATGGAAGAAACCTATTGCCAAAAAAGCAAGCAAACATATTGTTGAAGGTGACGAAATACCGTTATTTTCATGCCATTTGTAATAAACGGAAAGCCTTAAACTTGATTAAGAAAATTAAGAACTCTAATGGTGAATGGATAAATAATAATGATATTAAGGATTCTCATCATTCATCATTTTCAAACTTTATTAAATTCTAAGCCATTTGATACTTTATCAAACACCCATCTTATTCCTTCTATGATTAACAGTGAGGATAATCATTTACTCACTATGTGTCCTTCTGAAGAGGAGATTAGTAATACTCTTAAGAACATGAACACTTGACTGGGTCGGCCTTGATGGCTATCGACTTCTTTCAAAGATTGTTGGCCATTTATTAAAACCATTTAGCTATTATTGATTTCTTTGATGGCAATCCCATTCCCAAATACTTTTCAAGCACTTCTATTGTCCTTATTCCCAAAACTAACAATCCTGAATCTTGGGGCGATTTTAGACCGATTAGTCTTTGCACCTTTTTTCAAAAACTCATTGCTAAATTAATCAATAATAGGCTTAGCCCTTTGCTTCCTAAAATCATCTCCCCTAATCAAACTAGTTTTGTTAAACACAGAACAATATCGGATAATATTCTTCTCGCTCAAGAAATGGTTCATGACATTGATATCAATTCTAGAGGAGGCAACATCTTATTCAAACTGGACATCGCTAAAGCCTTTGATAATCTCTCATGGGATTTTCTCTTTCAAATCGAATTTGTTTGGTTTTTCGATAGTTTTATCCGATTATAAAGATGTATCAATAATGTCCGGTTTTGGTTATCATGAATGGTGAGTCCATAGGTTTCTTTCCTTCTAGCCATGGTTTGAGGCAAGGTGACCTATCACCTTCTCTTTTATCATCGCTATTGAATACACGTCAAGGAGCAGAATGATCTTTTTTGCTAATAAGCCTAATATGTCTTTTAAAACTCATGGTGATTTCCCTATTTCTCATCTTAGCTTTGATTTCATTATCTTCACGGTTCTATTCAACATGTTAAAACCATCAGAACCTCTAAATGATTTTGGTAAAGTTAGTGGTCTTTTTCTTAATGAAGGAAAATCTTGTTTTATTCCTTCAACTAAGATTCCTCCTAATAGACTTAACCAAATATCTTACTAATTTTAAGCAAAATCAACTCCCTCTTAATTACCTTGGAGCTCGCTTTTCAAAGGCCAAAAGATCACACCTTTTGATGATCTAATTCAAAAAATTTCTAACAAAATTTTGGTTTGAGAATTTCATTTACTCTCTTTCGGTGGTAGGCTTACCTTGATCAAGAGCACTCTAAATTCCATGCCCATATACCTTCTTCAAACCATTGTGCTTACCAACCTACCATAAAGCAGTGGCTCTTAAACAAATTCTTGGGAACCAATACATCCTCTAAAAGAATGCACTTGTCATCGGTCTAATAATTGTGGTACTCTTGAAGGGAGGTGCAGGATGTAAATCCATCAAAGAAGTTATCCATGCCTTTTCCTACAAACTTTGGTGGAACTTTAGGGGCAAAAATAGTCTTTGGGCGAATTTCATGACTTCTAAATATTGCCAGGGTAAACATCCTCTCATTTGTCCTTTAAATGATTCTCACTGTGTGGAGAAGACTTTGTTCTCAAATGGGATCAGAATCCTTAATTTTTGGGGCATAAACTCAGCAATTCTTTTTTTTTGGCAAGACAACTGAGTGGTTGAGGGCTCCATTGATGACTTACTCTACACTCACTCCACCTATTATTAATTCATTTCGGCAAAACTAAAAGTGGAACAGTAAGATTCTTGATTCTATTCCTTCCACTTTCTTAAGTATGATTACTAATATTCCTATCACTCCTAACAATCATGATCGATTATCTTTAAGCTATCTCATAATGGGGATTTCAACCTTAAAATGTGTGGCTTCACACTAAAGACACTCGGATTCTTCTATTGTGTTATCCAAAATTTGGAATAACAATATCCCCTTCTTACTCATTCTAACGTATCCTAAAAACTATATTCTGTTGACTCTTTTGTTGTGGGGTAAAGGGTTTTATTTACCCTCTAAATGTCAATGTTGTTCCCATATTGAGAATGTTAACCATGTTTTTGTTAATGGGGCTATTGCCTCCAAATTTTGGATTTGGTACGATCTATTTAACACTTGTCAATTTTAATTGTTTTTACTTTATATCAACTTTTGAAGTTTACTTTGACAATGCAATTAAAGGTCATATTAAAATCATAATCTCCATTACTCTTATTTGGTTCATATGGATGGACCGAAATGAAGCTAAACATCATGGGACTCGAATGAATCACATGAGAATTATTGCAAGAACTAAAAATAAAATTTGTGACTTGTTTAAAGCCAATTTAATTCATCACAAACATTTTAAAGGTCAGAAATGTAGCCAATAAATTGGGCCTCAACCTTCCGGATCGACCTTACTCGACATGATAGAATGGTTTTGGAAAAACCTCTTGATCATATTATTAAAATTAATCATGGCTCTATTTCCCATAATGGCTCACGGTTGTGGAGGCATTTTTAGGGATTCTAAGGGTATAGTCCTATGTGCATTTGCTTATCCCCTCAATTCCAGCACTGTCCCTTATACTGAGCTTATGACAGTCCACAAAGCTCTTGAAATTTGTCTACAAAACGGATGGCTCAACATTTGGATAGAAGTGGACGCTCTTCTACTGATTGACCTTTTGACCTCTACCAATATGAGCAACGCTTGTTTATACTACCTCCTCAAGCAAACTAGGGCTCTTCTCTCTCAAGAATTTTACCATCACTCATGTTTGGCATGAAGGTAACGCTCTTGATTACCTTGCAAATGGGAGAGATTAGGTGTATCACCTTCTTTGATCAACTTTCATTACCCAAATACTTTGCGTGGTGCAGTTAACTTGGACAATTCGGGCTTCCTACCTCAGTCTAATTCTCCTTTTTAGCCTTTTTTTTCTTTTTTTTGGTTTTGTTTCCTTGTGTTCTTTATGGATACTCCTCAGATATCATTCTTTGTCTTATGCTCTTTGCCATGAATTGCTGCCTTTATCCCTTCTCCTTTAGTTGGAAGATTTCTATTTTGGATTTACAATATTATGAGGCGATGTTGAATTTATGCACATCAATCTCTTGAATTGGAACCCAGTTGCCTTGTTATATTGTTTGTATAAGCAATCCCACTTGGGACTTTAATTTCATTGATACTATTATTTCTAAAGAGTAACCATTCTTTGGAGGAAGTTATGTTTTGATGGGCTTAGATCTTAGTATTAACTTCTTTATCCAATTCTTTCTCTCGACAATATGACTTTGAGCATTGTACTACCTATGTTGCATCTAGCAGCGGATTATTGTGCATTATCTTTGGTTGCTTTTATTTTGATGATTATAATATTTCTTTGGTGATGCTTACACTCCTTGGGACTCTTTCCTCCTTAAAGGCCTAATTCATAAAGGTTTCAACACTTATCTTTGAAAGGATTTTGGTTGGTTGGGCTTCATGACCTTGTATAGGCGTCCTTGCTTATATAATGCCTAATCTCGATGCTTTCCGGTGTAAGTCTCTTTTAATGGTTATTTTGGTTTGAAATCCTTGTACTAGAATGGATTGGGTTTAATTACTTTTTGGGTTTTGGAGGTTTCTTTGCCAAGGTTGTTTGTTGATTTGTTTGTTGATTTGGTTTTAATCCCTTTGGGTTGGCATGATTTTTTTCTGCTCCTCCGATTTTCCTCTGCTATTTTTGTCATCTTTGCTCTTGTCTTAGCAAGTTCGGTTTTGGATCTTTATTATCTTAAAACTCCCCTTGGTAATGATGTCTTTACTTGGAATCATCTTATTATTTTATATCCTAGTGGCTTAAATTGCGCATTAGTTGCTCATGGGAGTGACTTTTTCGATTGCGGTTATTTTGGGTGGATTCTACTCACTTTAGGGTGGTTGAATCATATTCTGATCATTGTTTATACTATAATCTGCATCTATTGGGTTTTGTCTTTGTTACCTTCTTGGATTGGAATGTCATTTCTATTTGAGAGACTATAGTCTTATTTTATTCTTTAAGACTTTGGAGGTTTGTGGACTTGGTTTATCGATTAATTGTCTCAGACTCTCTTAACCTTATAGTATCCCTATTAGTCTTCTAGTATTATTATGTTATCAATCACTCTACTTGATCTTAACCTATGGTTTGTATACTCTCAGCGATTGTTATTATGGTAAGCACTGGGTATTTCTCCAAGGATTATGGGCTGAATTGGGATATTGTTCTTAATATATGTTCATTATGTGGTTGCTTTTTTGATTTTCATCGATTTGTCTGTTGGTGGGCGACATTATCCTTTGTCTCCTACACGTACCATGTCCTATAATTTCTACTATAATTTGGTGGCAACTTAGGTGGGACTTTGATCTACCTTTGGTTTCTTAATCGAATGCATGAGGTTGCTTTCTTTGGATTGGCTCCAGTAGATGCTTCACTTCATTTGTTCTATTATTTTGCTGACTGGGTTATCCCATGTCTACACTAATATGTCATTGCAGGAAAGGAATTGTGTTAGTTTTTGTAATACTTGTTTCTTGTTTGGTCTTGCTTTCCATTTTGGTGGGTTTGGAGTTACTCAAGGGATTATCATTGTACATCTAGGTTGTGAGTGTCAACGGTAAAATGTTCATATTGCTACTTTTGGAATCTTGATTTCCTTACAACAAAACTTCTTTGTTTTTCTTTTGATTTTATTTGCTAACACAGGATGTTGTTTCAATTGCTTCTTTATGCTCCCATCCTATCTTTGGCATGCAAGTCATTGGTTATCATTGCAAGTTATTGGTCTACCTAATATGCTGTTGTTTCCCTCACCTTTTTTCTATCAAACGTGTATTTATTATTGATTATACTAGATGAATTGAATTGCAAATAGGGTTTTTCTTTGTTTTGGTTGTCTCTTATCTTGGAGATTCTTGCCTTGTTTTATCTTGACAACTCAATTGGCTTCATCCTTGTTGGGCGTAGATTTTCGGTCTTATGCTCAAAGCTTTTTTGATTCTTGTCGATGATGATGGTTTTGGTGACTTTTATTCGAGTTCTTTGCCTTGGATAACTGTTTTATGCCTTATTTATTTGGCTACTTATTATTTCCATGTCTACTCGATTGAGGAGTTTTATGGCCAATTCAGTCTCTTCCTTGGATGCTACTCTGCTTGTTTAAATGTTGAGACCCATCCCAATCAATTTGTTGATTCTTTGTATGGCGGGTTCAAATGTTTCATTAGCTGCTTGGCATATCTAGACTTATCTCCATCAAGTTAGGTGGAATGTCGGATGAGAGGAGTGATGGGAGGCTACCATGGATCCATTGTGCAAGGATGTAAGGGTTTGGATCCAATGGGTGCTCGATTTGGGTTGGAGGTGAGTCAACTCACCTCCTAATGGTTTGGCCGACCTAGGGTGGGTTAGGTGGGGTCAGGAGAAAGTTCCATGGAGTGCTAAGGGGCTACCATAAGGTTGGGAGAGTTGACTTTGGCTTGGATCCATTGGTTTTAAAGTTTAAATCCTACGGTTTGATGGCTAATCCCCTTAGTGGGGCCCACTTGGCTTTTGGTGAGGTCTTAGGTTGACCTAGGGTGAGTTTAAGCTGAGTTAGGCCAGCCCACAAGATCTCATAAGTTGGATTTGAGTGATTTTGCTTGGATTGGTCAAATGGGTTCCATTTGGGCTAGGTGTTGGGTTGACCAATCGGTCAAATTGGGTTAAATTAAGGCTTGAGTTAGGTTCATACAATGATTTGGGATGTTTTTGTTCAATTAGTTTGGATTGGTTTGATCTAAGTTTGGATTTGACTCATTTGGATTCAAAAGGGTCAAATTTGTCAAGTTGACTAATTTGACCAATTTGACCAAATTAGGTTGGGTTAAGTATTGAGTCAAGTTCAAGTGGTCGATTGAAAATAATTGTAAGCTTTGGTTTGGTTTAATTTGGAATTAATTTGAATTTTGATCAATTTGACCTTTTAGGTCAATTTGGGCTAGGTTGGGTTAAGTTGACCAATTAGTCAACTTGGGCTCAATCATGGCTTTGGTCAAGTTCAATAAGTGATTTGGGATGAACTTGAGCATTGGTTACAATCAGTTTGGGTTAAATCATGATTTGACCCATTTTGGCTTTTTAGGCCAATTTGGGTCAAGTGGCCAATTAGGCTTGGTTTGGCTCAATTGATGGTTTGGTCTTGTTCAATCATTGATTATGAATCAGTTTGAGTCAATGGTTTCAACTAATTTGGCATATGGTGGATTTTGGCTAATTTGGGTTTCATTTAGGTTAAGTGTTGACTTGGTCAAAGGCTAGGTTTGACTTGGTTTGACCCAATTCATTGCAATTGATCACCCCATGATGATTGTTGATCATGATTGAGATTTAGATAGGCTTAGTTCAAGGTTTGATTCAAGTTTAGTCGAACTCACATATGAGCCTAGTATTGAAATATAAATCTAATTGCAATTGATTTGGAGCCAAGTGAGTTTTGGTTCATACGATAATTTCAAGCCAAAGGGGTTAACTTGGACTTGATTTGGGTTGACTTGGATTTGGCTTGATAATGGTGGTTTATGTTTATATTTGAATCAATGATTGAAGGAATGATTGAATCATGAAGAAATCCATGAGTTTTGAGTTAATTTAGATGTCATTTAGCCAAGTTTAAAAGTTTAGCTAAAAGGGATAAAATTAGAAATTTGATTTGATTTGAGTTTGATTTTGGTCATTTGAATTTATATTTCATTTATATTTGTGAATATAAGTGAAGATATAAATGGGTTATGAGAAAATCACTTGAGTTTAGAGTGATTCAGAAGCAAATTTGATTAAACTTAGGGATGTAGGTTTAAAGAGGCTAACTTGGATTTGAATTGGTTTGATTTATTTTTTGTCATTGGAGTATGGGTTTCATTTATATTTATGAATATAAATGAAGGAATGTTTGATTTATAAAAGAATCAATCATGTTTGGGTTAATTTGGATCAAGATTTGATTAGGTTTATGGAGGTGGGTTCATATGGCTTAAGAATGGTATTGATTTGGTTTGATTTATTTTGATTTGATTTGAATGATTTGAATTTGAATTTTATTTATATTTATGAATATAAACGAATGAATGATTGATTTATAAAGAAATTAACCAAGCTTGAGTTAGTTTGAAAGAATTTTGGCTAAGCATATGAAGGCGGCTCATATGGCTTAGGAAAAGATTTTGGAATTTGGACTTAATCATGAGTTTCAATCATTTGGAGTTTGGAATTGATTTATGATTTGAAATTTGATTTGAGATCGAATTTGATAATTGAGGAAATCAATTGGATTGAGGGTGATTTGGATTTAGTTAAGGCTAAGTCCATAAGATAAAATAAAAAGGCTTAGGAAGGGATTCAGAGTTTAAATTTGATGATGAATTTCAATCATTGGATAGTTAGATCCGATTTTGGGGTTCGGAGTTGAAAGAAGGAAGCAAGGATTATGTTTAGGCTATAAGATAGACAAATCTTCCTGAATCCCTAAGGCATAACTTATTCATAAATCTCTAAAATTAGATTAAGTGTTTACCTAATCACTAAAAATATCTTAAAACTAAAAAAACTCTTAATGTCTATGAGAGTTCTAGATCTATAATGAAAAAAATTCACTCCAAAAATGAGATCAATAATATTAAATTAACCCACAAAATGGCTCATAAATATAAACCTCATATGACATACAAATAGGTCAAAAACCACCCCTCCATTAATATCCTAAAATATAAGTTTTCTAAGCCAAAAATTAAGCCTTATACCTCAATCGAAATAAGTTCTAAAAAATTTTAATCTATTTAAAAATAAATATAATATATAAATAATAAAATAACACATATTACAGTTATCTTAAAATAAATTAAACTTCTTCTAAAAATCCATCATAATCAAAGTTCAAAATTTTCCGCTTTGCACGACATCCACTCATAGAAGCGTTAAAAACGTTCATTTGCATGTTTATTTATTTATTTTCAAAATTATGTTTAGGCAGCACATACTTCACAATTTCCCTTCCGTTCCTATAGCTGAATAAACATTAAGAGCATTTACATACATCACATATAATTCTTATATATTTATATATCTAACATCTAAATATTAATATTTACATAAATAATACTCAAATTTTTAATATTATATTAAAAATAACATCATAATTATTATTTTTAAGTGAAAAACACCTTTTCATGAATAAAAAAATATTATATTTATAAATAGAAAATCTCAAATATTAGTTATATAAATGCATAAAAAATTGGCTGCAAATTTTTCTAAAAAAAAATTGCTGAATTACCCAAAATTTATGAAACTTGAAGCAGAAACCATCAAAGGATTTTACTACAGAATGATAACCACTTAACAAAAGAAAGCAATTCGAATATTTCTTAAACTTTCTATTCTTTTCGGATGGAAGGTATAACAGAGAAATGAATTCAACCATAGATAGTTTTATAATTCATTGAATGGATTTCCTGACTGCTTATTGAAGAGATTGTGCCCACTTACAGGCTTTTTCTGCTTCAAGGAAAGGGCAAATTTTGTAAATTAGAGAGGATAATATGGATATTACAGTCATTCATTCATTCATTCATCCTCTTCTTCAGTGCCTCCAATCCCTAGCCACCTGGTGAAAGCAAAAAGGAACTCTTTGAAGGTGACCATTCCATTCTTATCCCAATCCATCTCCTCTGCAGTAAGGGAACCAAAGGAAGAAATCGTGTCAAGAACATAAATCTTCATATAGAAGGATGAATAAGAAACAAATAAAGGAAATAATATAATTATAATTATGTGGATATCAAATCATTTTTCTCTACTATAATCATTTTCTAAAAAATATTTTTAAGTAACAATAAATCATATGGAAGGTTTCATAGTCTTTTCAAAGCTTCTAGAAACTTCTTAAGTAACAATAAATCATACATTTCAAAAACATATGAAACCCTGGCTCCTAGATCAATTATGCAAAATATTTTTAAACTTCTAATCAGATTTTCTTAACCTTATGAACATAGTTTGGAGAGGGATATATTTTGAATAATTATTTTTAAGTCAGCAAATTATTGTGTTCCAACAAAGTCCGACCACTTTTAACCTCTAGGAAAAGCAAATGCTAGATTTTGCACAAACTAAGGGCATATATTTGAGATAAATTTTGTTGAGTAATTTTTTTTTTTTTTTTACATTATTGTTACAAATAGATCTGTTTAGTGCAATAGGTTTAGTTGGGATTAATTTTGTTTTGTATTTATACTTTTTTAATTTTGAAAATAAATCCAGTTATTTTTAAAAATACTCAAAATAACTTTTAGATATTTGAGTGTTTTTAAAAATAATTATCATCATCAAGTATGTTATGTTTCAAATCAAAATATAAACAAAATAAAATAAAAATAAAAAATAAAAGTGATCCCAGATGGCCCCTAAATACCAAAAATCTACATAAGCTAAAAGACACTAACCGAATCTCCTCATAGCTATCCGTCCAGATGATCTTCCACCAGAGGTTGACTCATTTATGACTTCAACAATCTCAGGCTTGCTAACATGTCCATCCTTGTTCTTGTCCAAAAATACAAAGGCATCAACCAAAGTCTGAAAGGTGGACTCCAGTTCTGGCAACCCTAAACGTGATTTCTAGCAACAAAGTTATTGGAAATCAAGAATTGAACCATAAAGAAATTATGCAAGTGGGGAAGAAAATTTCAGCTATGAGCCACAACAATAACAAGCCTTTATCCAACTTACATGGAGTTGGCTACATGAATTCTTTTCTCGATTGTGCCCTATTAAATATCATATTCTCATTTAATTTTAATAAAATAAGATCATTTTTTATAGTTCCTAATCGAGAGATATTTATAAAGATATTGCATGCCTATATAAGATTGTAAAACAACCGGCAACTATCATGGAAGCCTTAATTACATGAAAGTACATAAAAAGATAAAAACCAAACAATAAATCATACAACAAGTTCAATTTTCTAAGGTATAAAATCTGAAACTTTCCTAACTTCTATGGTAATCCATAGAAAATAATGGCGCATGAGTCAAGTTAGATGGTTCTAAGTAAAAATGCCCTTTGGAAATACTCAGCACTAAACAACTAGCACAAATAAGGCAAAGTATAAGAATATGTTGCTAGCAAAATGCTTT
Source organism: Cymbidium sinense (assembly GCA_021442155.1). NCBI lineage: Eukaryota > Viridiplantae > Streptophyta > Magnoliopsida > Asparagales > Orchidaceae > Cymbidium > Cymbidium sinense. The sequence continues at coordinate 93,008,176 of CM038222.1, read as the reverse complement.
TGTAATTAAGCTAAACGCTAGCTAAGCCATACAAAAATTGCCAATTATAAGCCTAAACCAGTAAATCAGTCCTTTTTTTTCCCAACAAGCATGAAAGATTTCTCTGAAACTTAAGACAGAACAAACAGTAAAGTACATTGGAAAATATACACAAGGATACTGCTTGTGTATCTGTAGGCTCCTTTAGTAAATAGACAAGGCAGAGGAAGACAATGAACTCGTTGAACTTAATTGCCATATTTTCATCAATGTCACATGCTTTGAAGATGTCACTGATCTCCTCTTCGGTAAAATCAACTTGAAGTTTGTGAAAACAACGTTTAAGTTCTTCGGGATCAATTGTACCATTAGAATCTTCATCTGAAAATGAAATGAGCCTTTATTAAACAAATAACCATCCCTGGCACCAGTCATGAGAAAAACACAAGATGTACGATCTTATGGGATATAAATATTGGCGCATAACTTTCTAGAAAAACGGTAATTATATGTGGCAAGCAGCAGATTTTTGACAAGTAAAAAGCACCAAAAAAATGATAGCTCCATGGTCTCACCGTGTCTCACTAATGTCTTAAATAAGGCTTTCAACTTCAGCCAAATTTAGTAAGTTTAGGTTCCAACCCATATGATTTTGGTCAGTTTCAATCAATTCGGAATTTTGTGAACAGCCTAGTCGTTTCAGTAAGAAGCCAAGAAATATAAAAAACAGACAAAACAATCATAACTGCCGAAGCTCGAGCTCAACTGATTACTGCAACAGCCCGTATTGCTAGTTTTTTGCGCTAGTCAAAAAAGTATTCCTCATTACATCCAATGAAATAATTCTTAATTTCAAACAAAATTAGCTACCAAGACCTGAATTTTGCAACACTGAAAGAAATCACACTTCATTTGAGCTATTCAACGCAACCCACCCCTGCTAGATTCCTTTAAAAAATAAATGTAAGAAGAAAAATCATGATTAAAAAATCAAATCTTTGAAGATTTCCTAATCAACAGCAGGCATATCTAACACAGGCGTAGCCTTTAATTAGTGTACTAGTAATGAATAGGTCTTATCCTTTCCCAAAACCATTATAAGTCTTAAAGAATAATAAATTCAACCATCATAGGTCTCATCTGCTTGGAAATCATATATTTATAATTAGGGGGATTTACATACATACCACTGAAAACATTGATATATTCCTATTTAACACCTAAAAGTTTAATATTACATGTATACCACTCAAAAGTCTTTAATAGCTCAAATTTATCACTCTCCTGCAACGTCTTCAACCCATTAACGGAGCAAAGATAAAAATCTCTCGCTAAACAGAGGTAGCTTTGAAGTACAGGAATGGCGAGGTGCGCTCCTATGTCCATGTCATTATAAGCGATCAAACTCTGCCAGCTACGCTGCCATGTGCAACTTGCCACCAGCATATGTTACATTTTGTTAGTCAAATCAAGGTCATTCTCCTCTCCATTTCAAAGCCCTTGGCTTGCGTAACCACAGCCTTCCATTTCAAACCCGTTGTGCTTCATTTGTTAGATCCTTCCCTTATTCCAAATATTTCCTATATTTTTATGTTAATGAACAGTTCGTAGATGCTTGCTGGGTTAGATAAGGTGGGAAGTGAAGAGAATTTGAGCAGCCGAAATTTTTGTTGGTCAAATCTTCCACATGCACTAATCTCTGGAAAAACTGAGTGGAATTTTTTGGATTTTAAAACCCTAGCTTAGAATATTTGGTTCTGAAAATTTACATTTATTCGTGTTCTTTTCATCGAATATTTGACAATTTTTTTCATCGTTAATTTTCAACATCGTTATGGCTTTAATCAATACTATTCAAAAAATTTTCATTTGAAAGAACATTTTTTTACTTCTGCTGATGCTTCAAGTGACAATCTCTTATTTTAATAAACTAAAATTGTAACTTGGAAGCAAAAATCATTTGCTGCTATCTGACAACACTTCCGAATCTTGAGCAGATGAGTTGCAAACCGTGGCGAGAAAAATGTTCACAATATCAGTGGAGTAGCTGGTTGCTGCCGGACGGTTAACGACGTTGTAGGAGAGTGTGATAAATTTGAGGTATTAAAGATTTTTGAGTGGTATACATGGAATATTAAACTTTTATGTATTAAATAAGAATATATCAATGTTTTGAGTGGTATGTACATAAATCCCCCTTATAATTATTTGCCAATTGTATTTATTTGATCATCAAATTGTGTTTCAACAAGTAAGCAATGCATTTCTATAAATTGAATTAACAATTAGCTCCTTAACTAGTACTGGTGTAATGCACATGAAAAAGATGCTCTCTTTAAGTTCCAACTAATTTTGTGATTTTTATTCATTATCATTAACAGAATTCGATGGTGAGTAGAAAATTTTCAATATTGAGAATAAATTATTTATATAAACATAAAAAGATAACTAATTAGAGGGTAAACTACATGTGGATCCTTGATGTTGAAGGATAGTTTCACATTTTTAAAAAACCTTTATTTAGGTCTGTTGCTCTTTTAAAGCACAAGTTGGTCTGAGTTAAATTATCAAAATCTCCATGAAGGTTAATTCCCATTAACAAAGTTAACTTTTATTAAATTCAGCTATGTGCATAACTTCTATTTGGCTTGCGAACTCTCAATTGTTTTAACAAAATGCATGAATTTTAAAGTAATAAATAACAAATACTGTCATATAAATCCATTTCAACCTCATAATTACACAGCATCCCCATATCTACTCAAAAAAGTAAAGCAAAAAGATCAGATTATGCACTTCCATGACAAAATTAGTTGAAGAAAATATATTTGGGCTGTTGGACCAATCATGTTACGCATTAGAACTTTTCTTCAAGAAAGAGGCAAGTAGAGAGGCTAGCATTCAATTTGGAATGAAGCACCAAAAGGAATTTAGAAATGCACAGCATCAAAATAGACTGAAATTATAATGACCTGATTTAAATCTGATAAGACTTTCATATTTATCTTTTATTTACTGATTGTTTGTAAATTTGTAGAGTTGATTCTAAGCATGATTTTTTTGAAAACTGGTTTTCATGGTTTTAACAATGTGTTAAAATCAACCTTACTGAATTCAATTAAATTTTATGAATGTATTTCATATCCATTTTATGAATTATCTTCATGACAATGTAAAGTATTTTGTACTCTATTTTAAGTGTATTTTTACTTATTTTTATGAATATCATAGATATTAAAAAAAATATTTTTATTATATTTTTTTCCTTAAGAAATTAACACATTTTTGTAAAAATAAGTTTTTCCAAATCATATTGTATTCCTTTTACAAACTATTTCATCAGCATATTATAGACATGATGTAATATTTATTGGTCACTTTTTTTATAATTTTTAAAGTTTTGGATTTTAAGATAAAAAAATTATAGAAAATTTATATTTAAACTACAACAATTCTTAAATTTACTTGCATACCCTTATTTAAATTTTTATATTATATACTTAATCAAGTTCTAGAATCTTAATTCCAAGCATTTTCATCTCCCAATGCATGAGCTTCTAGTAAGAGAAAATAAGAGGAAGAGAGAGGATAGAGAAATTAAATGAAGAGTTGGAGGACTCAGCTAGTAAACTGTCCAACAAAAGATAGACTACCATTTACCTTACATCAATTTTCAATTTTTCTTACTCCTACGAGAATTTTGATATTTTATTTAGTTAGATTTTATCCAAACTCAAATCTACAAAGATTTTGAAAGTTTTGATGCATAATTTTTTATATGTTGCGAATTAATTATTCTAATCATATTGACACATTTATATTAACTTTTCATTAAGTATTTTATATTGTATAACATTTTATGTATTTTAAAGATCATATTGACCCCAATAAAGTGTTATAAAACAAAAAAAATTTAAAATGATGTTATGGATACCGCATATAAATAATTTTGTGATTTATAATTGTCAAATTGTATACACCAATTTACTCCATAAATCCTACTTTTTTTTTGTACATGTTAACTTTTATAAATTATATAAAATATTAGATAAAATAAGTATACATTGAAACAACTGATATTTCTATACTTATGTGTGTGTGTGTGTGTGTGTGTGTGTGTGTATATATATATATATATAAAGAAGAAAAAAGAGAAGTATAAGTTTTGGTTGGATATATTATATGCATTCAAAGTAAAGTTATAAAAACCTGTGCACCAATATGATTAGTCATCTGTATATATAATACACTAGAACAAATATAAATAACTAGATATATAAGTTGAAATGAAAATATATATGGCAAAGAGAAAATATAAATAGGTAGAGATATAAGTGATGGTATAAGAGGCAAATGAAAATACAAATAAGTGGAAGTATAAATAAAAGGGAAAGTATAAAGGGATAAGAAAAACTATAAAATTTTCTAAATAAAATGTGAATAATTAAATCCTATTATGTGATTTTATTTATAATATCATGTTTGAAGAAATACTTATAATATTGCTTATAACACAAATCTAATATTAACACTAGTTTTTATACTAACATTATACTTGACAAGCATGACAATTAACATCTTTAGCAAAGAGGAAATATAAATAGGTAGAGATATAAGTGACGGTATAAGAGGCAAATGAAAATACAAATAAGTGGAAGTATAAATAAAAGGGAAAGTATAAAGGGATAAGAAAAACTATAAAATTTTCTAAATAAAATGTGAATAATTAAATCCTATTATGTGATTTTATTTATAATATCATGTTTGAAGAAATACTTATAATATTGCTTATAACACAAATCTATTATTAACACTAGTTTTTATACTAACATTATACTTGACAAAGCATGACAATTAACATCTTTAGGTATAAAGTTTGTTTGTTTACTTGAAACATACTTTACTGTTGATATGATGTTATACTTACACTCACACACATGGACACACACACGAGCGCGCGCGCGCGCACACACACACATATATATATATATATATGTGTGTGTGTGTGTGTGAATTAAACAGTGTAGGTATGATTGCTTTACCTACATGTATTATTTTAGGAAAGTGTAAGGATTAAATTGGGTAGTGGTTGTTGGTTCTTGTTAAGACCCTAGTCTTAGGTATGTCTATTATTATAAATATTTTCTTTTCACAATCAAGATGATGCATGTATTTTATTAGGAAAACTTTTAATATGATTATTGTATACATCCCCTTTGTTACATAGTTTAATGATATAAAAGAAAAGATGTTGATGCTTTCATTTATTGTATATTTGATGATTAGAAAAGGTTTTGTGCTTGCCAGCCTTAAAAAAAATGTTTTTTTTCCCAAAAAGATCTTGGGAAATCAATCAACTCTTATGGCTTGAACATGAAACTTTCTTTGGTATAGTGGTTTGCATCAGGTCAAATCAACACAGAAATGTGCTTACAAGCTCACAAGAAATATTGACACAAAACTAAGTGATTTCAACCTCTTAAATTCAGTATCAATTATCTTATGAAATCATAATTAAATGGTTCACTAAGAACTGCTAATCAATAATTTGGGAAGAGTTCTCGAGTTCAACATAAGACCCTATCTAATAAACAATCTAAAAATATACAGGAATAAGCAAGCTTAAAAAGATTACAAAATTATATTTCTAAAATATTTGGTGTAGTTCTCCATTAACAAAACTGTCATCAATAATAATCCCAAAAAGAAGGCCAGACCATTTTTTTTAATTGAGTTCAAAATCAACATCAAGCAGAATAGAGTAGGATGAATTTTGACAATGCTGCAATCGGATAAATAAGAGCTTATTTGTTGACAAATCACTAATAGTATGACAACAAAGATAAAACTTACCAAATTCCTCAAAAATAGTCTTGCATTTTCTGAAGCTTTCGTCAATTTTGGGAAACTTTAAGATGATAGTATTAAACGATTTCATGGTACTTCCTTGTGCAGCTCTTTGACGCATAACCTCAACCATCTTTGCATCAAGTTTTGATTCTGAAGAATAATTTTTTGAAGACTCTTTCTTTCCCAGAGAACCTCCCATCTCAACAAACAATAAAAAATGGCATGCAAGATGTAAGTTTCTACTGTGACCTAGAGAATAGAAAAATAAAAAATATAATTAGTAATAAAAAGAGAAAAGTTGCAGGACGGAAGAGAATCATCAACACAAAATATAAAAAACAAATACATGATTGAATTTAAAAAGTAAATGTTAGCGGTGGAGGTCATAATGTTGTTCATCATTGTTGTCACCATACTAGCAAAAAATTAGTTAAGCCATGATATTCCTATATATAGCAAATGTGGGTGTCCATTTAGACTAATTGATTTATGTCTCCTCCATTCTTATGATTTTCATCAAAAATCTATGGTGCCGGGAAATCACTATCTCTTGAATTAGTTTATGTGCTTCGTATATGTTTTCACCATGATAGAAATGTTAATCATTATGTGATTTCCTTTCAGCATATTAATCATGAAGTGCTTAGGTGATAGAAATATAAATGTAAACTCACTTAAGGCACAAAAAGCGATGAGTACTATGAGTTTATCATTATATTTTGTTTTTCTTTAGTTTAATTTATAACAAAACATGTTTATTATGATGGCACGATAAGAATGTGATGTAGAATTTAAGTAAATTGACGGATTTAATCTATCATTGCAAGCTTATTCAATTCAGCTCTCTTTAGTTCCCTTAGTTCAACAAATATTCCAAGGCCTACCATAAAACATGTTCTATGTTGCAATTCACTCTTCCTTTCTCTGAAAAACATCGCTACAATATAGCTATTACCGACTCTTAATGTTCTCTGTCTGGTAGTTTCACATGCTCATTTCTCCTTCGAAAGTGTTGGCACAGGCCCTTTGCCTTGCTGTCAAAAGCCTTCTTTATGTGTTTTGTTGCCTTTCGAAAAATTGGACATGTTGGCCCCAAATAATTTATAAGTTTGTGTTTAAGAAACTGACAATTTGGCAATATTGCGGAGCACAATCTGATTGTATCTAAATTGAAGCTTTATAGTTTTAGTTTAGATGCTGGATGATTATAAAAATTTACTATCAAGTATATTTTTTATTATAAATAGGAACCTTAAGTCATCTAAAACAATATTGAACATTGAGTATTGCAATAAGAAGTATAATTTTCATCAATTCTTTTAAGTGTGTTTGTTGGATGTGTATCCAATGTGTGTTTGATAGGTGTTGACAACTACTTCCTGGGGCGAGACTCATTTTATCAAGGACTAGGATTTCTATGCTTTTGTTTTATTTTGATTAATTGTTAGTTTTGGGAGTGGATTATCATTTTGCAAGTTGGACACTCATGTCATATTCCATTTTTATAGTGTGACACTTAGTCATTAGTAAAATTTTAAGTTCACTCACTGTTTTATATGAAATTTCATATTTTTGTGACTATTAAATTATTACTTAGAATGAAATAAGTATGTTTGATATTTTAATATTAGAAATGACTATTTTTTTCGCTAAACATAAGACTTAGTGACCTGCAACTTGTGATTTTTCTATGTTTATATTGTGCATCTCATTCTAGACTGCATTAATAACCTAAACTCTTAGTCTAACTACATCATAGGTCACTTTTTATATATAGAGGTGTCATTAAGTTGTATGAAATATAATGAATACTTGAAGAATGAAACCTTGGCTCATGCAGGTATCTCTCCTCTCCCACTCGCCTAATCCTACCTCTCCCCTCACATTCACCTCTTTCCCTCTCTCCATCTCTATCTGAACTCTATAATTCTTACACTCCTTAGAAGAGACAAGTGCACTTCTAGCATGATTAAGGACGTCTCTTTTTATGAAGAGCTACATAGGCTGCTCAGAAGATGGTTGGTACTCTAATCCCTCTCTAATTGGTTACCGTGACTTCAACTAATATTGGTTTTTAGGTTGGGTGATGCTTCATTGTTTTCCTTTGAGAGTATTAAAAAGCTGTGAGACAGCCGGCTCTTCTTTTGTTTAGGTTTTTCATTCCTTTCCTCCTTTCATGCATTCATCATCTGCAAAACACCACATTTCTTGCTTTCTCCTTCCAAATTCTAAAGCTGCACTTTGTCAATTAGTTAACAACTGGATTAGGATGATCATTGGGTTAATCATACGTGGCCATATTGCATAGTATCTACTTTGAATTGTGGTTTTGGTTTTTCCCAACTGTTCCCTGCATTTTGTACTTCTTGTCTGTTGTTTTGACACTGTTCTGATCTTTCTTCCCGCTGCTTCCTCCTGCCGTTCCTTGAATTCCTTTAATTCCTGTTGTTTCTTACAACATTGGCTTCAACTCAAAAACATCCCACAAACCAGGAGCCATCCAGCTTCCCATCTCCATTTGAATTCACCTTTGAACACATAAACACCTCAGCCTTTCCTCAAATATATCCATATATTTAGCCATCCAAGTATCAACTCAATCCTATCTTTAAATCTAGACAAATTATGAGAGTCCAAAGAGAAAAATAAACTTGCTGCCAATTAAAACTTTTGGACTACGCCTTCCCTCAGCCTAACATGAATATTCAACACATCAGCTCTGTGTGCTCTGAACTGTTTCTGTTTCTGCTCCTGCACCCTAGACAGATTTCCACCTTATAGTTTTTGCACTAAATCTGAAATTTAGAGCTGCAGAAATCAGAATTTTTGCTGCAGAAATATACAATGATACAATTCCTCATCCAGAAAACCACAGTTACTATCTTTGTGACTGTTCTTTAATGCTGTTCATAAAAGCTTTGTTGTTGCTGAAGACATTGCCCTCTTCAATTTTCTTTCAGCCCTCCTACATCATTTGCAAGGTGTCAATGAGCTGCAAGTGATAATTCTGAGGTATGTCTAGGGTATTAATGCATGACAAATTATAACTGCTGGTATTTCTTCTAATGGATAATTGCCATATGTCCATTTTAATTTTAGATGTGTTTTAAAAATGTTTTGTACTTAAATATGTAATAAGAACACATAATATATTCTCTTTTAGTTCTAAATATTTTTCACATTTATTGAAGATCTTTTCTATACAAAGAATGTATCAGGACTTCATAAAGAAGTTAAATGATTGCAAAACAATTGAAATAAAACAAGATGCCTGTCTCCTTAAGGTGTCGGCCTTTCTTAGCATAGTCATGGGGATGATTTACCTCGTCCACTCATTGCCTCTCCTGATCACTAGGATGACCAATATTTCTCCACTGATGTCCTTCACCTTTCAAGTATCAATGTTCTCTCAAGTTCTCCAATTAAGGTTCCGACCAACAAGAAGAAATGAGAATATCATGATGTTTCACCTCAACGTCGCATCATTTGGTAATAGAACAAATGATGGTGATTTAGGAGTAAGCAATCGATCTTTTCTTTTATCTAGATTCTTCTAATGCTTCCATCATTTGATATCTTTGTTTTCTCATGATTGAGTTTTTTACATTGGCAATTTTAGGAACCATCACTTTATATTAGCCGAGTTTACCTATCCCCATCACCAAAATTTGTGGCTATATGGCCATACCCCCATTAAAATCCTAAAACTATTTCCAATCCCTCTTTTAAGTCCCCACCAAAAAACAGTCCAAACCAAGCCCTTCATAAGCTTAACCAAACCTACAAATAACAACCTCCCTAATTTCAACAAAGCCCTAATCAATATGACAACCCATTAGGCCATAATTTTCTCATTTCTCATCATAATCCAACGAATTTTGATTTTGTAGTTCTATCATTCAATCTTTTGCTTCTTCCAACCTAATGCAACTATTTTATTATGTACTTTCATCTCGAACATAATTTCTCCATATAATACTTAATTTCTCTTTCTTTAATATCTTCTCAATGCACATAGGAAAGCTCTCTAAAGACTCAGTAGCATCGCCACTATACTCAGTCAACAATATATTGCATAATTTCTCTTGTTTGCCATAAAAATGGACATAGGTCTCCAAAATAAAACATCATAAATCACTATCTCACATGTTTATGATCTATTTTATTTCTTTGTATCCTTGTCAAATAATATGTGACCTCCAAATTAGCTCCGTATATTTAATTAAGCAAACACGATAAAATCGACGGATAATGAATATGATATCATGCAAATCGAGTTCAAAGTAGTTTAATCACGATCAAAATCATTTGAAACATTGCTTGATCACAAAATAGACTCCATTGATGCACCCAAAATGTTAAAATCATCAAACGAAGAAGTCGTCTATAGTTTCGATGAAAGGATGATAAATAATGAATGTGGTGTCATATAATTCAAGTCTAAACCACCTTAATCACCGTTAAAACCACCTAAATAGTGCTCGATAAAAAAAATGGATTATGTTGATGGCTTGGAGTCTTGAAATTTATCAAATAGTATATCACATAATCAATTCAACCAAATATGATGGTGTCGATGATAACCCAAAAAATGGGCCAACTGCAATCATTGTTGAAGTTGTCCAAACAAAATCTATTCATCAATCGGACTACTCCAACGCGTTTGATGCATCGAAAATATTTAAGGAAGAGATCGATATTGCATGGGTCATTGCACAAATGTGAAATATAAAATTACCCAAGCAGACGAGATGATGACACAATTTGAAAGGCCTGATAACAAATCTTGTGAAAGAATTATTATATATATTGTTTAAAAAAATTAATTAAGAAAATTAATTTAATTAAATCAAATCAATATTAACTTAAATTAAATTACGTATGCATTTTTAATATGATTAAATATGATTAGATATATTAAACAAATTATTTTCACTATTTGATTAAATTAAATTGAATATAAATAAATTAAAATTAATATATAAATTAATTTATTTGAAATTTATATTACTCATTCAAATCCTAAAATTTTAGCTGAGCTAGCCACCCAAATCTCGTCAATCCCACAAATCCTATTATTCCTCCTCACACATATCATAAGCCAAACCCCAGACACTTCAACACCTCCCTAACGCCCCCGGATAGACACACACACACACACAAATGAACACAATTGTAACATTCAATGAAGTTTAGATCATTATATCTCATATTAATTGAACTGAAGATGATCGCGATTCAGTATGAGATTGAATTACAAAGGGTTGTGATGTACTTGAATGTTTGGTTCCATATAAAAATAGAATTTGAACAAAAACTTAAATGGACCTATCATGATTTGGCAGCATATCAATAAGCACAATAAGATTAATTCAATGAATATTTAGAAGCTCAATGAGATTAAAAATAATTCTAAATGAGGATGGCATTGTTTTAAGTCACAATAGAAGCCTAGACTTCGTTAAACATCACAGGATTCACAACACATGATACAAGCAGATAAAAGACGTTGATACGAGCTTTAAATGAACTCTTGCAAGCATTATGAGGTGATCTCATATTCAAACTCATTGCATCAACATGCATTCAAACGATCAAAAATTCAAATGAAATAAACATTACACACATCACGAAGTAATCACATATTCAAATTCGTGGCATTAAGATGCATGTAAATAACCTAAAAAAGATAAAATTTTGCACACATCACAAAACAAAATCATCCTTCAATTTTAGTGCCTCGAAGATTGTATAAGCATTTTTGAGCAATCCGCATGGGCCCTAAAACACGTGTTAATCTTCTAAACTTAGTTTCAGAGGATATTGTGCAGGTTAGATAAAAAAATCAATTTTAAATTAACTAGGCTTCAAGAAATATGCAACTATTTTGATAAAATGATAACTGTTTTGAAGATGTATGTGCATTAATTTGAAAAGTTCAAATCTTAAAAATTGGTGCGAGTCCATACTACTAACGAGTTACTTTATCTATAAGAAAAAATTGTCAGTCCCACTTATCAATTTGATTCTCCTCATTATGAAAATAAGAGTTAACAAAACTGGTTATAAATCAAGCATTCATTACTTGTAATGAAATTTTGATTCATATTTGTATATGACCATCAATGATATTAATAAGGAAATTTCATATTTAAAATGCAAGTCCTCGATTATAATATCGACAAATATAATTGCATGTGAACCATATGCCCAAACCTCTATATTTGTAATAGAGTTGACAAGGTCTACAATATGATTGATTTTCTAAAGAATTTAAGTCACACACAAATCATGAACCCGATAGAGTTGATAAAATCTATCCCGATGATACCCTGATGGTGATCGTAGATTTCAACTATATGGGTCATTACTATCAAAATTGCTAAAATTTCAATATAAAAGTATCTCAAATTCAAACTATAATCAATTATGAAATATTTAAATGAAACTTATCATCTAAGACTTAAAGCTAAAAATTCATTCATTCATCTGCAACTATTTGTCAAAGATGAGAAGTTAAGAAAACTCTGTCTCAAAATGGAGCTAATGTCAAGTCAAGTGTATCTCTATATTTACCCTTAATAAATCTCACGACAATAAGGATGTGACTCATGTCTTCTGTCCTCATGATTTTGCCCCTAAATGACACCACAAAAAATAACGTTTACGCCCTCTGACTAAGTGGTTTTTTCTCTCATTAGCCCCACTAAATTACAATTATAGCTATAACTCATATATTCCTTAATAAGTTTTCCTATTGAGATGTGAACCATAAAGTGCATTTAATAGAATAAAAAACCCTCTGTCAGCTGAGGTAGACTTAAAATTATCTTCTTAAACAAACATCAATCTAGATCTACAAAATTTTTATGAACAAAGCAACTCATAGTTACAGATAAGGATCTTTTGGTTAGGTTGAGTCGACTACTTTCACTGACTAAGTATGCTAGGAACCTTGACAGCCCGAAATGACAAACCATAAAATCTTGATCGAATGCATCATTATTTCTCCCAACATCCGCTTTTAAGTTAATGATGATGAATTTTCCAAATTATAAACTCCATTTGCTGCTAGTCTTAATTAAAAGTTCTCTCTCAGTGTTAATAAGTGTAATTAATTATAAGTGCTTGCACCTGTAGGAAACCTAAAACAAAATCTGAAGTCCACATAAAATGAATGTATAATCTCTGGGTAGCATCTTATCTACACAATCGCATCTACCTTCTGAAAATTTGATTGATGCAAATCAAAACTCACGTCGAGAGGTCCGAATATAACACAATATTTAATCTTTCTCTCTTATCCAAACTCTCAAATACGTATTCCTTCCTAATTATCTCGAGAAATCAAGTTTTAATCATTCACACCCATAACTCTCCAAATCTTAATATATATATCATTCCTGACTTTATTTTTATGCATATTCATCAACCATAACTCCACTTTTCTTGGATCAATCTATAATACGCATCATTCTTTTGTTCATTATACTCTTCTAATATAAAACATATATTACGCATAAATGTCAAAGAACCTTTCAAGTATATTAGTTCAATTTTAAAAACAACTTGAGTGATTTACTCACGTTTCATCTAAAAGTGAAATTTATAAACAAAAGTCAAATTATAAATAAAATGGATATGGTTAACCAAACAAAAGAGAGGAAAGGGAGGCATTAAGGAAAGTAGAATTAAGTAAAATAATAATATAAAAAATCAAAAATATTTCATTTAATAGAAAAGGTTATTACAACCAAATTGTTATTTGATATTTTAACATCATTAAAATCTATAACCAAGCAGAACTAATCATGCACAATTTAGATCTCACCTCATTTGTTTCTATTCATGACCTGAACCACAATACCCAAATACTTCACGGATCCTTCTATTTTTTTGGCAATTGGAAATATCACACACATTTAAGACAAACATGTAGAGCATCCACCTAGGAACTTTTTGTGTTAATGCTCATTTGCAAAGCTTAAAAATACGCCTATTTCTACAATATAAATTTATCTAAGAGAGTATCGTAAGAGATGCATAGGAATTTGAACATACATAAACTAAATTTATTGTATGTACTAAATTGCAATTTTAATAATGGAGCACAGCAGGATCAACTAACAAAAAAAAGGAAAAAGTGATCTAGTCTATTAAGCATCATTAATCATTACATCTATTATCAAAAAAACGAAAATAGAGTAATTATATGGCTCCAAAATTGGCATCGCGGAGTTGAAGGATTCCCTATTGACAAGGAAGCCCTCATTTAATCGGCAACAAATTTCACAAGAAAGTGAATTGTGAGGTTAAGTGACTACACAATCTTTACTTCGAATAAAATGCAAAAAAGTAATGTATTCCTTCTACTTCACATCAACTTTACAGTAAATAAACAGCCCGTGAAGCGGATCTAACAGGCAAGCAAAATTTCCAATTGTCGTTCAGATAACAAGAGGCAAACATGTCAAACAAGCAATGAAGTACAAATATGAGTGTGAAAAAAAAAACAAATAAGATAATTTTCATCACGCATGCCCCTTAAATTCAAATCAAATAGAAAACAAAGAAATTTTTTTCCAAATCCTCCCAGACATTGATCACCCCACCCACCCCTCGGCCAAAATATATAAAAAAAAAAAGGAGAAATCGAACAACAAACAGGAAGCACCGTTAAATTCATCATAAATCCGATCACCAATACTGACACTAACCAGAACAAAAGATAATATAAGAAAAACCATTTACGACAAAATAAAACCCCATCCAATGGGACCTCAAGATGGCATAATAGAATCCAAATTACCTCCTCGATTCAAGCTCTTATTCCAGGAACAATCAAATTCACCAAAGAATTGTAGCAGAGCGCAGCGCTACAGAAATGGAGAAATCGAATTCTTTTCTATGGAAGGAAGGAGCTTTTGCGTTTGAAATGGGGAAGAAGTTTGTATTTTAATATTCGTGGAAGTCGGGAAGATTGGAGAACAATGCGCTCCACGTATTTCACGGGAGAGAGAGATTGGTGCACGTGTCTGTGTACCGGATGCGTTCAGCTAGCGGTAACAGCGATGGACTTAGCTGGATCCGTTTTATTCTCAGAATGGCCGACTTGCTGTTGCGTATTGAATAGGGAAAGACGCATTTCTCCATTGTAGAGCTGACACGTGGATAACATAATTGTGTAAATTTGGCTTTATTTTATGATTAATGGGCAACAATTCTAAAACATTTTTTTTTATTAAGATGATTATTTACATGTAAGCCATCTTAACTTATTGATTGAGAATTTTATCATTCAACCAAGAATAATGTATATTTTAATAAATTTGTATTGTATGAATGTAGATACTTTTATGATTAATTTTTTTTATAATTATATATTAATAGGTAAAGTATTCAATCAATAAGCCACATTAAATATAGTTCTTTCTCTATTATAGGTAATGAATTCAATCAATAATATAGTTTTGATTATAACCATAACTTTACACCTCTACACCTCTTTATCTTCTTTTCCTCCTCCATAGCCACCCTCTTTCATGGAGAAGAAATTTTTAAAATCGATACCATTTAAAATATTTTTAATCAAATTGATATTTTAAAAATATATATTTAAAATTAACATTGTCAGCAGGCGACCCGTCGACAATGCCTAAAACCCCCTTTTTCTTAAAATTTTCATGCCCAACAGTCGAAAATGGCTAGCCATTGTGCACGGGCTACTTAAATCCCCCAAATGAATATAAACGAGTATAGAAAATTTCTATGCTCTCTACTCTCATTCTCTTGCAATTTCTTCATATTTCTTTAAATTTTGAGGCTTTTTATTGACTATAATCGATGACGAAAGTTGCTATTTTCTACGTTTTGTTGCATCTAATGGTGTTGATTTGTCAAGATATTCTTAAAACAAAAAGGTGCATTACCGTGTTAGAAAATTTTCATTGTTTATTAATAATATTATTATTATTATTATATTGAGTCATGTTAAATAAGGTATAGTTTCTCAAAAAAAAAAAAAAAAAAAAGAGCAATGTTGAGGTTAGAACATTTAGATTGTGTGTAAAATTTTTTTTTATAATGTTTAAGTTAATATAGCATAAAGAATATGTTTAGGCTAATAATTAATATTATTACTATTACTACTATTATTATTATCCTTATTTGCAATATTATTATTGTTATTTTTATTTTTAAACATTAAATTATTTTGTACTTGTTATTATTGCTATAACTATTAATATTATAAACTTCAATGTAATTATTATTCTATTTTTGCATAATTTTATTATTTATTAGTACTATAATTAATTTTATTAATAATAATTAGTTTTAGTGTTCTTTTGACTAGTGAGTTATTATTGTTTTAATTTGTAGTAATTTAATTTATCATTATTAATATTGCTAATTAGTTTTATTATTATTATGGTGGTTGATGGTCATGTTATTATAATTATTATACTTATTATCATTATTATTATCATCATCATCATCATCATCATCATCATCATCATCATCATTATTATTATTATTATTATTATTATTATTATTATTATTATTACTATAATTATAATAATAATTATTATTAATTCAATTTTTAGACATTACCATTTTTTTCATGTTGCTAAATGTTAAGATTTTTTTTATTGTTATTGTTATTATATATTTTTTATTTTTTATTATTACGAGTAGTATTAATTTTATCTTGTAGTATTATTAGCATCTTCTTATTTAATAAATTTTCAACTAAATAAGTTTGACGACCCATTATTAATACATTTAATAATTAATTTCAGATAATATAATAACAATGAGTCAACAAGCATCGTGTCTCATGTTATTCTATGATGGTGAACTGGATTTAGTTGATGAATTTGCAACTAAGTATGCCGATGGCCGTCGTCGGCCAATTCATACCGCAACACAAGCGAGTTATGACCAACTCCAGCGTAGAGTTATACATGCTCTGAAAATTGATCCAAGAAGGAACAATATCTCTCTAATATGCAGATTTCCAGTCGGTGAAGGTTTTATTGCAATGCCTATTGAGGATGATGAAGTCACAAAATGTGTTCTCTTAGAAGCTTCAAAGCAAACCATCATTCTTTATATCTAATTAGCTACAACTATTGATATCAGACCCAGTCGCATGAACACAATGCTCGAGACATCAGCTAGACTCTCATTATGGTATTCTACACTTGAATTCATTGAATTTTCTGAACGAGATCTCATGAACTTTCAAGCCTATAGGTACATCTAAAATTAATTATGCAAACTTTCTTAAATTTAACTATAACTTTTTCATTCAATTCTAATTAATATTATCATTACAGTCCGACACGACATTCATATGTGGAGCCTGTACAAAATCGTGGTTTAGTTGAGTCCACTTGTACAAGGGACGATAAGAGAATTATGATGCATAGGGATGGATATGAGACAATGGATAGTGGAATAAGCGCTAGTTCTAGTGACGATAACAATGATGATAAGTTAGATGCACCATAGATACGAAGCCAACTGAAATAATGGATCATGATTTGCTTCGAACACACTCTAGGGTTAATGTAGAAAATCTATAAGCTATGATCACTAACAACAAATATATATGGACTTGTCATACAACGAGGAATGGGATGAGGACGTCAATGATGACAGTGTAGTAAGCTATGTTAACATATCATCCGAATGACTTATTCCTATAGAATTGGTGGAGAATATGATATTCCAAACCAAATATGATTTATAATGTGCAATAAATGGGTGTTGCATAGTAAATAATGTTAAATATGATTTTATTAAATCAAATAAAACTCATTTTTTTTATTAGGTATGTGTTGACCTCACTTTTAGAGTGAACTCTCAACTTCCTTGTCATAGATCTAGGACTCTTGAGACACTAAGAGCTCCATAGTCTTAAGACACTTTAAGTGATTAGGTGACCACTTAATCTAAGCCTAGAGACTTAGAAGAGTTAGCCATAGGAATAGATTATGCCTTTGGGATTTAGGAAGACTTGCCTACCCTATAGCCTTAAACCCAATCCTTGCTTCCTTTTTCAAACCAAGACCCAAATCATAAATCTAATTCCAAATCAAATGATTGAAACCCATGATTAAATTCAAATTTCAAAACTATTCCTAAGCCCTTTGATTTTATCTTAAGAACTTAGTCTTAACCAAACTACCCCAAATCAACCCATGGGACCCTAGGACCTAACCAAACCTGACCCAAATCAGCCCAAATCTAAGTGGGACCCAACCGAAGAGAATTGACCATTAGACAAGCTCAGTTGCATTAGATTCTTTCCATAAGAGGCAAAGTCCACTTTCTCCTATCATGGTGATCATCCAATTGCCAAATAAGGTATTCCTAAACCCCCTAGCCCAATCTAAGCCAGCCTAGCACTTGTCATGGACAAAGAAAAATAAACCAAGCCACCTCACTCATGGTCGAACCCCATGGGCAAAAGGAAGAACCAAGCCAACCCAATCTTTCCATATCTTGCCTTGAGCTCCCTGCCATAGTTTCCCCCACTCCTGGCAAGCCACGTGGAGCTAACGGTGACCCCTCTGACGCCTTGCCGATGGTGAATTGGTGGAATTTCAGGGACAGATCTCGTCTGTCCATCACACTTGATCGAGGGATATACTCCCTCAATTCGAGCGGCAATTGTCACAATCCACACTGTGATAGTTCCCTAAGCATTTTCAAAACTCCTTAGAGCCTCCCCGAAGCCTCTCCTAGCTCCCATGATCGGAATTCTCCATTCCCGTGCACAACCGAAATAGCTCCCTTTGATTCAAACTCCTCCCCCACTCAACCAAACCTCAATTAAACTTACATACACCATCACCGCACCTCGTTGAGCAATACCAAATCATCCCTTGAGCTTCCAAGCCATCGGAGGTTCAAGTTCGATCTAAGCCGAAGCTTTTACGTGAGTGAATTGGTCGTCTGAGTGGCTCATCTCAAATCAAGGCTCGTGCGGCTCAACAGGGCTTCATTTCTACCAAATGAAGCTACCTCAATCGATCCCACCGCCGAATATTAGCTCTGGTGAGGTAATTCCCCAAAACCATAGGTTTAGGAAAAATTGGTTGGTCCTTCTCGAAGGAAATTTTTATGCCACACATTTTTGACCATTGGATGTGCTCGCCTCCTCTTTCTGATGGTGTGGGATCAATTTGATCCCAATCTGAGCAGGGGTGAGCTCAGATTGAATGGAGAAAGATAGATAGTATCTATCTTTCGCCATTCTTGAAGGAGATAGATCACGGGCCATCCATTTTGTGTGATCTAAACAGATGATCCTGATCTGATCACGCGTATATCCCTTGATTAATCATTCAAAATCGCGGGTATGATCATGGCCGTCCGATCTTAGATCGAACGATCCATGGAAAAGCGCGTCCACTTCAATCCGAGTCAGCCTCCAGATTTGACAACTTAAATACCTTATCCCATCACGCCACGTGCAAAGCGCTCGCCGCGTCAGCAGCCACATGGAGCCAATGGGATTAAGGGTTAATTAGGGTTGTTTAATTCATTTTTAAGACTGAATCTTCCTAAAATCATAACTAATCCTAGAAAAATCTAAAAAATACAAATGAGGGCTCATTTTGAAAATATTTCAGAGTAGAATCCATTAAAATTATTATTAATTAAGTTTAAATAGTAATTTTTACTTAATTAAGGTTTGATTAAAAATTTAAATTAGCCTAATTACTCTCTGATTAATTATCCAATTAATTTCAAAATTTTCAGAGATGTTTGGCAGGATGACCTCTATCTCCCATATTTTTCTTGGAATTTATTGGATAGTTAATTAGGGAAATCAATGGATTAAGCTTGAATTATTCTCCAACCTTAATTAGTGACAATTAAGCAAATAAATAGTGGTTTAATTAACTGATTAGGCTTATTGTCCTCTCTTAACAATGGGAAGCCTTAGGGAAGTGGTTTGGGTTCACTCCTTATAGCCATTTCATTAAGCCTCCTCATTTGTTTCAAATTAATTAAAGCTTAATTAATTGATTAACCACTTAATTAATCAATTAAAATAGAAAGGATATCTAATTATATCAGAGACTCATTGAATGTTTGGAATTACTTAGGGATTGGGATTTGATGCCACTTCCTTGATCTCTTTCCCTAAGTTAATTTCATCATCCTAATTAAAAGATATAATCAAAATATTTAATTAATTAATTAAAAGTTTAATTAAATTAATTTAAAATCCATTCATTCATAACCTAACTTTGTTTAATTAGTATTGGGTAGCTCTTTTAGTGTTCAATAACTTAAAGAGAGAGTTAATGAAATTATGGTTAGCTCACATGGGCAAGAAAATCAAAAAAGTAATTAAGTGAGTCACTTAAGTTTAATCAACTATTAATTATGAGCCAATTGCATTAGGCCCTTTTTATTTCTCAAGAATATTACTAATTTACTTTTCATGTAGTTTCATCTCATGTTGGCTCATCATTAATTAGTTAATTAGCTTAAGATGATGTAGGTAAGGGTTAATTAATTGATCTAATTCATACCTCAACCTAATTAAGATATAAAATCAACTTAATTATTTTTCATTGAATCACATCAACTCACATATGGGGAATGGGATTAAGATTAAGAAACATCTTTCACATCTCTTAAATTAATCAAACATAAAGATCAAAATGTCTTTAAGAAATTTTAGTTTATTTTAAATGAGTTTGTTTAATATGATTGTCCTTAAGATTTAGTTGGATTGAATGAAATTACAAGCTTGTGTTTTTTTCCAATCATGTTAAAAAATTGTGTGCCACTTGTACTCATGTATTCATGTCCTTCAAATTAATCAAATGAAAATTATTTCCTTTACTTCAATTTTCATGTGTTGACTTAATTAGAAATATGTGTGGCTATTATCACTATTAAATCTCAGATATATTTTCAAAAACTTATTAATGAATGATTATGTATATTGTGACTTTAGTTATGTATATATAGGAGATGCATGTGAGTATAAGCTTAGTGTATGAAATGAAGTCTCTTTCTTACATTCATGTGTTGATTTGTATAAGTTTGAATGTTAATGGGTATATTAGTCTGGACATCCCGGGGACGCACGACTTCAAGTAGCCCCAAGGAGGTTCCTACCTCACTCCGCTGGTGCGAAATAATGGCAATGTACCTATTTGATTTCATTCTTATGCATCTTAACATTGGAATTTAGATAGAGATTTATTCATTTTCACAAATAAATTAATTCAATTAAATCCCACTTTTGCATGGTTTTCTATTCTTATAATTGCTTATACATCCATATGTATTTAAGAATAGCTGGTATATTAGTCTAGACATTTCGGGCATACACATCTTTAAGTAGCCCAAAGGAGGTTCCTATTTCACTCCCCTAGTGCAGAACAATGACGACGTACTTGCTTAAAACCTTTATACATTTGAATGTGTATTTAACTAATGAATGAAAACCTCATTTTTCTATTAAAAAGACATGCATTCATACTTTGTTCAAATGTTTGAATTAATTAATCGTGTGATTTAGGGCACTTTTCTTATATTTTTGTATAAGAATTTATATAGAACTTTAAATTAATATGACAAGCTGATTCAATCAAATGAAACATCAAATTCCAAATATATTTGATTACATTCATCATGCAAGTGTGCTAAGATACAAATTGCATGTATAGGTATGTTTAGGACTTAACCACATGTATGCCAAATATATTTATGATGGAAAGAAATGAACGAACATGTGTTATGTGATAGTAATTCATTCCAATTAATCTTAAGATATTTTCATTATTAAATGAGTTTATTTAAAGTGAACCTAAACTTAAGATTAATTAAAACATGTAATTAGCCATTCACTAAAGGGAATTGATTAATTAATTTACTTAAGATGTGACTTAAGGTAGGGATAAAAGAGACTTATCTTCTCTTTCTTTCTCATTATAACACTTTGTTATTTTGTGTAGGCCAAGATAAAAAGAATATATTAAGTAAAATCTTGCAAATCAACTAAATCACTTAAAGTGAAATCAATGCTCCATTATTAATTCTCTTCATACTTAGAGAATGATAACTTTAAAGCCTAGTTAGGACATACCACACAAGCTTTAATACACACACATTGGATTAAGTCATCATTTCTAGCTTTATATTATGGCGGTGCATGATTTCATGTATGTTTATTTTGTGATGTATCATAGACCGATATTAGGCATGCCTCAGATGGATGTTAGCGTGATTAGCCTAATCATATTTTCTTTGAGAGAAGGGGGGCACTTAAAATAAATATAAATGCTCTTTTGCAGGTTGCTTAACCCCTAAGCATGATCTACATTAAGACAGGTGGACTTGGTTACCCATGTGCAGGGTGCTAAGTCCAAATTATTCATATAACTACTTAGCATATATGGTGTGTTTAGCTAACACTTATTTTGCAGGTATAGTTAAATTTACTTTTCTATTCTTTTAATGTAATTGTGTATTAGAAATTTGGTTAAGTGTTATGGGGGTTAAGAATGAACATTGGCCAGAAGGTTTAATCCTAGGGTGCCATGTGATGCCTAGAAGCCTACTAAATCAAATGAAGAAATGAAGCAAAGACATGAAGACATGAAGAAATGGAAGGAGTATGAAGACATGAAGATCCCCATAACACTTATCATTTATAATTTATAATTATTCTTTCATATACCGGGATGTATAAGGGTAGAGCTCGGCTATCAAATTTTCTTTTCGGGTTGTATGGCGGTACCCGACTGCACCGGCCTATTATTCTTTCACGTTAAGTTTATAAATTATCTAATGATTTGTTTACATTATGCAATATAAATGACATGTACTTTCATAGTATCTTCATGTATGGTAATTTAATGTGTGGGCTGAATTCGTTTAGGCTCTTAGAAAAAATAAACCTTTTACCCCAATCTCAACTCATAACTAAATTTTCTAAAATAACTCATAACCTCATTTAAAGCCTAGGTATTAAATCAAGATAATTAAAAGATTTAGCAACCCCTCAACTGAATGTTATATGCTTAACATCATGCATATTATATTATTTTGCTCTTGCTAAGAGAGGATTTCCATCCTTGCATGATAGAGGAAGACTTGTCCTTTGAGGGTCTCCCTTGTGGTGAAAAACACATCTTTCTCTCTAATTTAGCCAATAATCATATTTCATCATATATTTAGGCATATAAATTCCTATAATTTCTGTCAAAATAAGGAGTCCAAAATCAAATAAAATTTGAGAAAATTTGTATTAGACTAAGTCATTATTTCATACCACTCATGCTCTAGTCTCTTACGGAGTGGGTTTAAAGATTTTAGTTTCTTTCTAAATAATAACAACCTAACTATCTTGTAAAACATATGACTTGACTGCATGATTTTAAAATGTAGGAGGAGTTAACTGGTTGCCACTCTAGGCAGTTATAAGTCTAATAGTCGAGTAATTTATCATTTCTTGTGGAGGTAAATAATATATTCATTTTCACCTTAGATTTAGGTCGTGCTTTGGCCCTCACTAAAGCTCCCTAGATTTAGAATCTGAAGTTATTATTTCCCCTGGAGCTACTAGCATAAATCCTCAATTCTTAGGCATTTCCACAGTTTTATGTTGTGATATTATAAGTCCTAATTTTCTAATAAAATTTCAACTCAAATACATAACTCTCCTCAATCTCAAATATATAAAGTCCAATCATAGGATAATTTGGGATGCTCACTAGGTTTTCTAGTATCATGACCATCACCTACTCATCTCTTTTTAGCTTTGATAGTATGTCTCTCCTTTTAATCTATCCCACTTAATTTTTCAAACATAGCCAATTTAATGATAGTCTTATCTTTGAATTCTTTGGAGACAATAATTACCTACTTTAATCGAAAGTATTCCTAAGGAACTCACCATCCTTAGGATGTAATTAACTATGGGGGCTTACCCCCATAGGGAACTTTAGAACCCGATTTAAATAAACCCTATTTTATTCACCCATGTAAAGTAGAGAAAAAATCTCTAGAAAATTAGAAGACCCATCATGCCTTAAGAGTCCTTATTAGGTGATTAGGTTCATCATAGGATAATGATTTTTATCTTTTGAGATAGTGCACTATTCTTTGATGTCGTACCCGATCACCTCAATAAGTACACCCTCAGATCTGCGTGGTATCCCCCCATATACACACACATCACATCTCAAAAATAAACACCACAGATTTTTCTGGTGACTCCGCTGGGGATAGTTCATCTCTCCATCTATAATAGACAATTATTGTCTCTAAGCATCGATAGTGGACTTTTATTTCATATGAGTCTAAGACTATATTTCATTCCATTGGCTCTTAGCTTATTTCTTTCTTAAGCAAAGCTAGCCAACATCTTCTAGGTTTTATGACCTCACTCTTTGTAGGTCCTAGAACCCCTGTTGGGTTTCCCAATAGGTGAAAAATAAAATTAACTAATGAAAAGAGATGACAAAAATTTAGAACCTCATTACCACTAGCTTAGTGAGGCAATGTTCATCTTAATGACTAAGAAAATAAACTCTTTCGTAAAAATGCCACTTTCCAAAAGCACCTTTTTTAAAATTCACATAACAAATAATTTTGTACAAAATTTTCAAAAAGCACAAAACTCATATTACCAAACCTCATATAACAATCCCCATGATTGTTACATAGAGATTCTTTTTTTCAAAATCAAGATCTAAATCATTTTTCAAATGCATCTTTTGAAAGTAGCCACCTTCATTCAACATGCTCAAATTTGTTAAATGAAGATTCTATTTTCAAATAAAATCATAGCATAAAATTGAAACTCCACTTAAAATCATTTTTCAAATGCATCTTTTTGAAAGTAGCCACCTTCATTCAACATGCTCAAATTTGTTAAATGAAGATTCTATTTTCAAATAAAATCATAGCATAAAATTGATACTCCACTTAACATATTTCACATATGCTAAGGTTAGAGTTTGCCTCCTTTTAAAAAGTACATTTTTTAAAAAATGATCATCTTCATGCAACATACCCAAATTTTTTGAATGAAGATTTCATTTTCAAATAAAATCATAACATAAAATTGAAACTTCATTTAACATATTTCACATATGCTAAGGTTGGAGTTTCCCTCCTTTTCAAAAGCACGATTTTGAAAATAACTATCTCCATTCAAAATACCCAAATTTTTGAATGAAGATTCTATTTTCAAATAAAATCATAGCATAAAATTGAAACTTCACTTAACATACTTCACATATACTAGAGTTGAAGTTTCTCTCTTTTCAAAAGCAAGAAATCGCACATGAAAGCAAGACATATCATCGAACTCTATTTAACAGACATAAATTTGTTAAATAGATTTCCCATTTTCAAAAATCATATCATATTTGATTCCTACTTAACATACCAAATTTTTTGAGTAAGAATCCCAATTTCAGAAAACATATCACATTTGGCTCCCACTTAACATACCAAATTTGTTAAGTGAGAGTCCCATTTTCAAAAAGCAAAATCATATCACATTTTGCTTTCCTTTAACATACCAAATTTGTCAAGTGAGAGTCTCATTTTTAAAACTCAAATCATATCACATTTGGATTTCACTTAACATACCAAATTTATTAAGTAAGAGTCTCATTTTTTAAAACTCAAATCATATCACATTTGGCTTCCACTTAACAATACCAAATTTGTTAAGTGAAAATCTCATTTTTCAAAAGAACAGATCATGCCACATTTGATTCCCCCTTAACTTGCCAAATTTCTTAAGTAAGAATCTCATTTTCAAATCATAAATACACTCGGTTCCTACTTAACATACCAAATTTGTTAAGTAAGAGCCTCATTTTCAAATCATAAATACACTTAAACTCCCATCTAACATACCAAATTTGTTAAGTGAGAATCTCATTTTCAAATATATATCAATCACATTTGGCCTTAACTTAACATACCAAATTTGTTAAGTAAGAAGCCACATTTTCAAATTAACATATATCATACACATAATCAATCACCACAGGCAAAGATTTTTCACAAAATTTTTAAAACATACAATCACAACCTTTCCTTAGCATACCTAAATTTTCTAAGTAAAGTTTTTTAAAATCAAAAATTTCAAACAAGATAATAACACAAACATCTTCAAATATTTGAACCCCACCCATCCTACTTAAATTGGTTGAGTATATGTTCTAAATCAAAATCAAATGACAAAGACTCTCCTCACATATCAAAAATATCTCCAATGAGCCCTACTTAACATAACTAAATTTGTTGAGTGTGGGTTCAAATTTCCAAATCAAGTCTAGAATTTATTTCTGAAGGTGAATACCAAGGCAAGAGGGACTGATTCAGTTATGTTTTCAACAAATGTAAAGTTTCAGCTCAATCAGTTTATGCTCAGATTAATTCAGTACATGGCTCCTATCAAGTTTGTGTTCTCCTTCTCGTCTGGTCTTGACTTGACCTTGGATCAAGCTAAGCTCACCTCACCCATTGTGCATCTGATTTAGTTCGGTCACAGATTTGAGGCTGTGCGAGTTACTTGTGAGGGGACAATCCTCACAACAGTCAATAGGGAGGAGGTGACGAGGCAGACACCACTCATTCGCCTTGACCTGACTTCTGACTCTAAGTTTCTTCCACTAAAGTGGAAGTCAGTAGAAGTTCCCACAGTGAGAGCAGCATCTTTAGCATGATCAGTTCCAGTGGTAGCACCAGTAGTGTTAGTGGTTCCCCTATTTGTTCCATCAGTTGTTCATTTTGTCGCCCCGACGAGGGCTAACACCTACTCATTGGTCCCCTCAAAGGGGAAGGCTATCTTGGCCTCCAAGATAGTCTCCCTTACCTTCAAGGTAGGTTCCAGGTCTCGCCCCACTCGACTCACTCGCACTTAGCGCCGCAATAAGAGCTAAAAGGTTAAGTGGCATCATGAGTGAGTCACTACAGAGGCAGAGGTAGCATCCCATGCTGTAGATAAGGGTTCACCTCGGGAGGTCTCCCCCTTACTTAGTGGCAATAAGTTATATCCCCTCTCAGGCTTAGATGGAGAGGAGGACTACAGGAGGATTGCAACATCACCTTCACCACCAACATATTATGAGGTACCAGTTAGGGAGAGGAGGAGGTCCTATGATGGATTACATTCAGTTATTTGCCAGATAAGCAAAGCCCACGGATGCTCAAAGTCTGGTGCATTGTTCAACTTGAGGTTTTTGATCCCAAGGAGCATCAGGGATCAAATACATAGAGGCAGATACATAGAGGCCTTAGTGGCAGTGCAGACAGATAGGAGAGAGAGGAGAGGTATGCTCGACAGTCGGCATCCTCTGCTCTCATGGATTTCTCAGGTCGGCAAGGTACTAGAGCTAACCATACTAACAGTATAGGGCTCACAGGTGCAGTCAGTCACAAGAGGAGAGCTCTTGTTGAGTGACAGCTGGTGTCTCCACCACACTGCATCGCTCATTGTCTGCCTTCACCAGTGCATGTTCTAGCATCCCCTGTGCCAGCGAAGGCACATAAGATAGCATCGGGGGAGAAGAAAGCCCCATTGGTGATTCAATTATGGCCTCAGGTTCCTATTCCATCTACCCCACCCATTAAGGTGAGGTCGAGAACTCTTTCTCAACCTGCCACTTCAATTATGGTGAAGAAGGAATGAAGACCCAAGAGCATTGTAGTCATTCCATAATCTCCACCGTAGTTGGATGTAGCAACAATAGTAGAGGGGTGGGCGATAGTTTCTTTGCTCCCATGGAAGTAGACCCCCCAAAGGCAGCACTCTACTGATAGTGAGCAGTCATAAGCATATATCTTTTAGTGAGCATAGTCCTCTGAGAGATATAACTCCCATGGCAGGCAGTGTCAGATGCATTTTTATTAGTGAGCATAACCCTACTACTAGTTAGTCGCGAGTGTTCATACCAGCACAGTTTGACCGTTCCTTGGATGACATTCTAGCACAGTATTTTGCGAAGAAGAGACATATTTTTGGGAGTGATTGCTCTGATCAGGATGAGGGTAAGGTCAGTTTTGACTCTGATGAGGATGATTTGTTAGAAGACTCGGCCGAGGACCACATGGTCGATACTAGGGGCTCCCTCCATCAAGACTAGCAGAGTCAGGAAGGTATTGTAGCTAAAGAGGACGACGCCGTCCATTCAACTCAACACCTCCTTCACCAGCTTAGATAAAGAGATGATCATATTGAGAAGATGGGAAAGAAAATTGAGGAGTTGATGGTAGTAGTTTCTGCATTGTAGAACTCAACCCCGCCACGCCTTCTCCCATAGTGGCAGAAAGTGAGCGGGCACATACCTCGATCATCCTAGATGCCCTCAGAGGAAGATAATGGTAGCTTGTATAGGAGGTGGTGGATAGCACCTCCATGCATGAGAAAGATATCAAACACATGGTGGAACAATAAGTGAGGGAAGCGCTGGTGCAAGCTTGAGATGGCTCATCTGTTCCAAAAGGCTACCTGAAGGAATTTGATGCAGTCTAATATCCTAAGGTTTCGTGCCTCATTCTTTCAAAATCTTTGATGGCAGTGGAAACCCTTGCCAACATATTACATATTTCAGGACTGGCTGTTGCAACACCTGTGGTAGTGACACCATTCTTTTTAGATTGTTTATTATCAGTTTAGCAGGTGTTGTTTCTAACTGGTATGATGAATTTCCCAATGGTTTGGTAAAGAGATTTACTAAGTTGGAGCACCTCTTCATCAAGAGGTTTGCCAGAGCTCATGAAAGGGTTACTGTAGGTGATCTTGTTGTAGCGACACAAATTCCCAATGAGTCCCTTGTTGCTTACATTCTCAAGTGGTGAAACCTGAGTATGAAATGTGAACCACAACTGTTTGAACAGCACCCCATAGAGATTCTCCTGAAGAACATCCATGACCCGTTTTCATGCTTAAGGGTTTTACAATCAAAACCTTTAAGAAATTAATTAACAAGGTGGCTAGTCTATAAGAGAAAGCCAAACAGTTACCTTTTTAGGACCAGTCAGCCAAGCCCAATCCTCATAGGGTATTTGAGAAGAAGCTAGGGGTAGTCACAATAGTTGATAAGGGGAAGCAGCCTACTAGGGTTCAGATAGCCTCGAGATCAGCCTCTCCCCGCCACCACCTCACCATCATACGCCACCTTACACACGGCCATCATCGCCACCTCCTCATCAGCATCATCAGCAGCAATATTCCTACCTGTCACCAGGTAGCTATTACTTACATACTCTTGTCGATAGATTGAATAAACCTTATTCATTCAAGAGGGAGGTAGTCAAGAAGATCTTTAAGAATCTCTTAAAGAAGCCTGATTTTCTACTGCTAGAGCCTAAGAGGCTAAGGAAGTGGGCAAGAGTCATGATCCAAACTATTGCCCCTACCAGTGCAGGTTAGGCCATATCTTAGAAGAATGCATTACCTTTAAGGATTGGCTTGAGTGTAGCTACAAGTCGGGTGCCATCATAGTCCCCAAGGAATACCTATTAAAACAACCTTCTAGTTCTGTTAGAGTGATCCTTGGGGATACATGCGATCCTCTTAAGACAAAGGAAGGTTGAGATATCTCCCTATACTGAACCTATAAGAAAATTATTTCTAAGATCAGGAAATAACCCTTGCAGGTTCCTGAGGCAACTCAAACCTCCAACTCCAAGGAAGTTTTTCAAGTTGCTAAGGACAACTTGAGGGAGGTAGGAGCCTAGCAGCAGCAGGGACAACCTCCACTTTCCCGGGATAGTATAGTACAAACCACCATGATTCCAAAGACTCTTTCTATAGTTGCAGCCTACGCTCCTCCAATCGCCTCTTCTTCATATCAGATATATTATGGTGCCAAATCCCTCACTCTGCTTAATTTACTTGATTTTTACTTTGTACCTCCATCCAAATCTAAGAAATCAATGAAGAAAACTGATTCCACTTACATTTGTGTCACTTTTAATGATCTTTCTGAGATTATTCCTATAGAAAGATCTCCGAGTCTAATTAATAATAACTCTAGTTTCAATCATTCCTCTTCTGATTTAGAAATAGATTATCCATTCCTGAATCATTCGGGTTCGCCCATTGAGATTGATTTGAAGTCATCTAACTCTGATGATCCTATAGGAGAAGCTGTAGGTGAACCTGATGAGCAGGTAGAACTTTCCACTAAACCATCTTAAGAAGTCACTAAAGTCAACCTCCGTAGCGATAAAGTTTTACCTCCTAGAGTAACACCTCAGGATAAGGGTAAGCAAGTCATTGGTTATAGCAATCAAGTAGCCCCTTGTTGATCTCATTTTTAGAACGAGCTCCCAATTCCTCCATCTTAGACATAGGACTCCTCTTAGATACTAAGAGTTTCCTTAGTCTTAAGATACTTCTAGTGAATAAGTGAACACTTAACCTAACCCTAGAGACTTCGAAGCATTATCCATAGGAATATGTTATGCCTTAGGGGTGTTAGGAAAATTTGCCTATCTCTTAGCTTGAACAAAATTCTCACTTCCTTCTTTCAAAGTCAAACTCCAAACTCCAAATCAAATTGACATCAAAACTTAAATTAATTCCAACTTAATTGATTTTCCCTAACTCAAATCAATTCCAAATGATTGAAGCTCATGATTGAAATTCCAAATTTCAAAAATATTTCTTAAGTCGCTTTGATTCTATCTTATGGACTTAGCCTAAATCAAATACAAATCAACTCAAATTCAAGAAATTTTCTCATACCCCATTTATACTCTCATGAAATGATCAATCACTCAAATTCGGTCAAACTAAGTCAAACCTAAGGGTTGACCAAGTCAATACTTAGCCAAAATGAAAACTAAACTAGCCAAAATTCACCATAGGCCAAATTGATTGAAACTGTTGATCAAAACTAAGTCATGATCAATATTTGAACTTGATCAAGTCATCATTTGAGCTTAACCTAACCCAATTGGTCACTTGACCCAAGTTGATCCAACTTGACCTAAAAAGTTAAAATGTGTCAAAACTTGATCTAAGCCGAATTGGTTGAAATCAATAAGTCAAGTTCATTCCAAATCACTTGTTAAACTTGACCAAAGCCTCAATTAGCCAACTAGACCCAAGCTAGCCAAATTGACCTTGAACCCAACTTGGCCCAAAAGGTCAAATTGAGCGAAAATCAAATTAAACCAAAATTGATTAGAAATAAAGATACTAAAACATTTCATATGACCAATGAAACCTAAACCAACCCATGACCTAACCCAAATAGGTCAAATAGGTCAAATAGGTCAAATTAGTCAACTTGACCCATTTGACCTAAATGAAATAAAATGAACCAAATCCAAATAGAAATCAAATTGAACCAAATCAATGATGCCAAAATATTTCAAATGTTCATATGAACTTGACCCAATCCTTGGTTTGATCCAATTTGACCCAAGTTGGCCCATTTTGACCTAAATTGGTCAACATGAGCCAAATCATATCAAATCAGTTCCAAATTCATTGAAACTTGCCCAACACAATTTTCAATCATACTAAATATATTCAAATTGAAACCCAAGCCAAATGACCATTTTCCCCTAGGTCAAGGGGTAATCTATGGCCAATTCCACCTGGAAATTGGCCATATCCTTCTAGTGGCCACTTGGCACCCTCTTAGTGGACCAAGTGGACACTAGTGAGCATGGTGCACTTGACCCAATGAGTTTGGGTTAGCCAAACCCAACCCAAGGTCAAAATTGATGACTCCCTCCATTTCAAGCACATGGAAATCACTCCTCCTTCCATTTTAAGCACATGACACTTCTCCCCTACCTTGCTCTGCCAAACCCAAACCATATGCAGGCCAAAACAACCTAACAAACTCATCCAATCTAGCTAATTGATCCAAAATGGCAAAGGGAAGCACGGTCGTCCGATCCACTTAGGGGGAGATATACTCCCCTAATTTCATTTCATTTTCACACACTCAAATTCGATTGAAACCAAGGAACTCAAAGCAAGAATTTGCAACTCTCCCTAAGATTCCTAGAGCCATCTCTAATTCTCCTCTTCTCAATTTCTTCAAACCAAAAATATGGGAGGCTAAGGGAAATTCCACTTTGCTCATTACTCAATATCAGCTCAATTCCTCTTGCAAGCATTTTCAGAGGAGTCAATTGAGTTGATCCAAACCTTCTTCCAAGCTTCAAAGGCAAGGAAGGTGGGAGCTAGACCAAGGCCAAATCCATTTAAGGTGACTTTGGCCAATTGGAGGGTCTACTCAACCTCAAAGCCTCAAATCTTCAACAAGGCTTCATCTCTACTAGACGAAGCTACCTCGATGGATTGGAGCACTAGTGATAGCCTCCGGTGAGGTATGCATTCAAACCGAGCCTAGAATAACGAGTGTGTGGTCCTTTGTGAAGGAAATTTTTACGCCATGCAAAATTGACTGTTAGATCTTCTTGTGCTTGCTCTTAGATGGTGTGGGTTGAGTTTGAGCTCAATTCGAGCTCAATCAAGCTCGGATCTTGCCCTAAGAGATGGATGATCTCCGTCTCCTGCAGGCAAGCTCAGTGACGGATCATGGACCGTCCATCCATGCATTTTGGATGGACGGTCCTGATCAAGCCATGTAGGATCCTATGATTAATCCCTTAAGAATCGTAGACTCAATCTCAATCGTTTGATCCTTGATCGGACGATCTAGAGAGAAAACACGTAGCGCCGCCGCTGACGCGGCATTACGATGTGACAACTTAAGCGGTGAATCTTATCGTGCCACGTGGAAAGTGAGCATCATATCAGCGGTCCATGTGGTGCTAATGGGATTTGTCATATAATTAGGGATTTAGTTACCTAATAAATATAATTAGGGATAGAATTACCTAATAAATATGGAAACTTCAAAATAACATAACTAAATGTAGAAAAATCAGAAAAATACAAAATAAAATGCATTATGAAAATAATTCAAAGGGAAATAATATAAAATTAATTTCAATTGATTTTGAGCAGTGATATTTTCTAAATTTAAGTTTTATTGGGAATGTGATTATGTTAATTACTCCCTAATTATCCCACTGATTAATTCCAAACTTCTCATGTGCATGTAGAGGGATGACTTCTGCCTCACCTAATTTTCTTGGATTTCATTAATGGTTTAATTAGGAGAATTGCTTGATTCATTTTTAATTACCCTCTTAATTAATTAAATGATTAATTAACCTTTTAAATAGTGATAAATTCATTAATTAAGTTTACTAATCACCTTAGAATAGTGAATGTACTTAGGGAATGAGATTAGGGGTTCTTTCTCATATCTTTTTCCCTATGTTTATTTCATTTGGATAAAAATTTAATGAAGGTACAAATTAATTAAATGACTTAATCACTTTGTTAAATAGCTTAATTAATCAAAATTTTAAAATCAAATCAATCAGAATTTATTCAATTCCTTCTTGGGTAGATTACTTAGGTGTTCAACAACCTAAGTAACTTAAGCAAATCAAAATCCAACTCACATGTGTGGGAAGGGTTATGAATGTACTTAAATTAAACCCTTTAGCTTAATTAATCACTAATTGTGAGCCAATTGTGTTAAGCCTTTCTTTCCTAGGTGCATTGTTGATTTAAATTCCTTGTGTAATTTTATGTCATACATTAGCTCATAATTATTTGATTAAATATGTTAAAGTGGTATAGGTAAAGGGGTAATTAATGCACTTAATTCACACCTTAACATAAACAAAATATAAAAATTATCTAATGGTTCTAAAATTAAACTAAAAGAACATACACATGTGGGAAATGGGTTAGGACCAGGAAACCTCTTCTTATTTCCTAAATTCAAATCAAACTCAAACAAAACTAAAAATCTGTTTATAACAAATTTGATTTGCTTTAAATAATTCTATTTCATAAGATTATCTTTAGAAATTAATTAGGATGGATGATCATCACTTTATTTCTTTCCTAGCATGCTAAATATGTATGTCATATGAAAATAATGCATTCATGCCTTCTAAAAATCAAATTAAAAATGAAATATTTCCTTTATGTCAAATTGCATGTTTTGGCTAAAGTAAGAATATGAATGGCTATTATTTCTTTTAAATCCAAAATTATTTTTAAAGCTTATAAATTAATTATCATAACTGAAAGGTATGCTTCTTATAATTATTTATAAGCTTGCATGTGTGTATAAAATGTGGTATGTGATTCTTCCTCTCTTTCTTAACATAGAATTGTATAGGATTTATAAAGTGTATAATCTATTTGAAAAGGACATAATACTTGCTTAAATCCATTTTTATACACTCATATGTCATGACTTAAGAAGGAATTTCACATCACACATATAAACTAAACAATCAAACCAAAATCAAACAAACATAAACTTTCTGCATGATTCTCTTTCCATGCATTTCTTTTTGTACATGCACATGTGTTTAAGAAAAGTGATATATTAGTCTGGACAACTTCGGGGTTGTGAGACTTTAAGTGACCCTAAGTAGGTTTTATACCTTACGCCTCTGGTGCTAACAATGGCGTTGTACTCACTTATGTCTTTTATACTTGTAAATATGCATATGAAAAATGGATAAAAGAATCACTCTTTTTTTACTTGACAAAATCATGCATCATGAAGCATCCAAATTTTCTTAAGTAACTTTCTTAGAATTCACCATGAAAGTGTGCCAAACATTTCCATTTGCATGTATGGATATGCTTAGGATTCATCCATATGCATGTTCCGCATATTGGGAAAGAAATGAAGTGATGTGTATTTTGTGAATAGGTTTGTTTAGGGAAAATCTAAACTTAGGATTAATTAAAATACATAATAAAATATTCACTAAATAATAATCAAATATGAATCTACCTTAAAAATTACTTAAGGTAGGGAGGAAAGAGAAGTTCACTTCTCTTTTCCTATCTTTACAACTTATAATTAATTGTAGGATTCCTTCAAACCTAATCAAATCATAAAATAAAAATCAACCAAGTCAACTAAATCACTTAAATGAAACCACCCTCTAAGTTAAACATTTTCATACTTAGAAAACTTCAACCTTAAAGCCTAGCTAAGCATACCACACAAACCTTAAATGACACACACATTAGGCTAGGTCACCACTTCTAGCTTTAGGTTAGGGCAGTGCATAGTTTGATGTTAGGTTTTATTTTATGATGTATTATTTTAGTCTGGATGTTAGGGTGTATGTGTGTAGACTGAATGGTAGGACGATCTTAGTGTGACCATTATCTTCTGTAAGGGATTGTACTTAAGGGGTGTTATAATAAAAATATATAACTATTTTTGCTGTGCAGGTGCTTATACTCCTAAGCATAATCCAAAATAGGCCAGGTTGGCTTGGTTACCCATGTGTGGGGTGCTAATTCCAATTTATACATATACATGCTTAGGATTGTATAGTTTATTTGGCTAATCTCTATTTTACAGGTTTTAGTTAGATTTCCTTTTTTCCCATTTTCATGTAATTTTATAATTAGGATCTTAAAATGATTGTTATGGGGTATTAGGATGAACATTGGTCATAAAACCATATCTTATATATCATATGAAGCCTTTGGAGCAACTAAATTTCAATCAACCAAAAGAAGAAAGAAGAAAGAAGAAAGAAGAAAGAAGAAAGAAGAAATGAAGAATGAAGACCCCCATAACAATGAATTCATTCTTGATTGTAATTTATTCATTTGTAATTCGGGTTGTATAAGGGCAGAGCTCAGCTACCCAATTTATTTTTGAGTTTGTGCGGTGGTGCCCGACCACAAATGGACTCTTATTCTTTTACGCTAGCTTCATAAATTAATTGATTTTTGTTTAGCTTGTGCATTACGATGACATATTTTCCTAGTTTATTTCTTGCTTTGATGTATAGCCTGGATGACGATTAGGCTCTTAAGAAAATAAATTTTTTTCTATGCAATCAAAACAACTCAAAACTAAAAATAAAATAAGGCATAATCTTATTTAAATCCTAGGTTATAAATCAAGATAAAAGAATTAGCAATCCCTTAGTCAGATGTTGTATTATGTTTTTCACATTATGCATAAAAAGCATATTATTTCACTCTTGATTAGAGGACTTCCACCTTTGCCAAAGAACTTGGATTGACCTTTTAGAGCCATGGTGGAAACACACCTCCTTATCTTGCTGATTTTGACCCATAATCTAATTTCTCATACATTAGGCATATGAATCCTAAAGCTTGTGTCAAATTGATTATCCAAAATAAAAATAAAATGTAACAAAATTTGCATGAGATTTAAGTCATTAAATCATGCCCTACATGATCTAGTCTCTTAGGGAGTGTGTTTAAGGACTTAGTCTTTTCTAAATAAATAATAGCTTAGCAATCTTGCAATAGCATATGACTTTCCTATATGTTTTAAAATCGTAGGAGGAGTTAGTTGGCGGCCACCCCCATGTAGTTGTAAGTCCAATAGTCAGGTGGTTTATCCTCTTATATGGAGGTAAACCAAATACCCAATTTTCACTTTAGATTTAGGTCGTGCTTCGGCCCTCACCAAATCTACCCAGATTTAAGTTCAAAGGTTACTACTTCTCTTTGCAGGTTACAAGCATAAATCCTCATCTCTTAGGCATTTCCATGACCTTGTATATGGAATTGTAAGCCTAACATTCTAATAAAAATTCAACTCAAATAAATTAATTCAATTTCAAAAATGTAAAGCCTAACTATAAGATAGTTTGGGGGTGCTTACTAGGCTTCCTAGTATCCTAAGCATCCCATACTTCTCTTCATTTGGCTTCGATAAGAACTTCCTCCTCTTGATTGATCTCACTTGACTTTTCTAAAAATAAACTAATCGATTGATAGTCCTACCTTTCAAAATCTTTGGAGACAACGATCATTTACCTTAATCTAGAGTATTCCTAAGGAATCCTATTCCTTAGGATGTAATTAACTATGGGGGCTTGCCCTTGTAAGGAACTTAATGAACTCTATTTAAAATAAACTCTGCTTTACTTTTCCATGTAAAGTAGAGAAAGAATCTATGGTACATTCCGAAGACCCATAGTCCTTAGGAGTTCTTATTAAGGTGATTAGGTCCATTGTAGGGTGGTGAGTTCTATCTTTCGAGATACTCCACCTTTCTTCAATATCGTACCCGATCACCCTAATAATAACATCTGAGAATCTACGTGGTGTCCCAACAAGGTTTTATTTATTTCTATTTTCATTTATCCTCTTTTCCAAAAGAGGGATAGATGAAGGCAGGAATAAATATAAAAAAGTTCACCACATATTTTTCTGGTGACTCCGCTGGGGATGGTTCCTCCATCTTTGGTAAATGATCGTTGTCTCCAAGTATCGATAGTGGATTTATATTTTTGTATGAATCCAAGACTATCTTTATTTTTTGTTGGCACTTAGCTTATTTCATCCTTAAGTTAAGCTAGCCAACATCTTTAGGTTTTAGGACCTCACCCCGTGTTGGTCTTAAAACCTCCGTTGGGTTGTCCAATGGGTGAAAATAAAAATTTAATAAAAAGAATATAATTAAAGACTTCCTCCTTACTATTTTTTTATGGTAAGAAAATGTTCATTCCAAAAATAAATACAAAATAAATCCTTCATAAAAAGTCTTGCTTTTCAAAAGAACTTTTTCAAAATACACTTAATAAAATATTTGCACTACATCTAAAAATTTTCGTAATTGTTACATGTAGGAACATTTCAAAAATAAAACCAACAATCATATTTTCCAAAAGAACAAATGAATACCTTCATTCAATTTACTTGAATGAAGGTTTCATCTTCAAATAAAAATAACAATTATCTTTCCAAAAATAAAATTCCAACAATCATGTTTTCAAAAAGCACCGAAATTTGTAGATGGGCATTTCCATTCAATACATCCAATTGTGTTGGATGGATGTTACATCTTCAAGCAAAATTACAACTTTGAAATTCTACTCAATACATTCCACATGTGTTAAGTTGGAATTTTCACCTATTCAAAATACACATATGAAACCTCTTCATTCAATATACCCACATTTATTGAATGGAGGTTTCATTTTCAATCAAAATCAAAAATAAACTTTCAAAAAGCACATATGTAACCTCCCCATTCAATATACCTACATTTATTGAATGGAGGTTTCATCTCCAATCAAAATCAAAAACCAATTTTTAAAAAGCACATATGAAGCCTCTCCATTCAATATCACCACATTTATTGAATGGAGGTCTCATTTCCAATCAAAATCAAAAATAAACTTTCAAAAAAGCACACATGAACATCTCCATTCAATATGCCCAAATTTATTGAATGAAAGTTTCTTTTACAAATAAAATGATGCTATTTTGAAACCCCACTTAACATATTCCATATATGATTAGGTTGGGATTTCCTCATTCAAAAATTGATTTCCATCTTACATACCCAAATTTATTAAATGAAAATCTCTCTTTTGAAAATCAACAAAACACAAAATTTTTGAAACACATTTGGAACTTCATTTTAACATACCACCTATGTTAAGGTGAAGTCTCCATTTTCAAAAACAAAATTTGAAACACATTTTTGGAATTTCATTTAGCATGCACAAATTTGCTAAGTGAAATCTCTATTTCACAAAATTTGAAACACATTAGAACTTCATTTTAGCATACCATATTTGCTAAAGTGAATTCTCCAGTTTCAAAAAAAATAAAAAATAAACAAACAAACAAAAAACAAAATTTGAAACACATTGGAACTTCATTTTAGATGCCACATTTGCTAAAGTGAAGTCTCCATTTTCAAAACAAAAATTTGAAACATATTTTTTGAATATTATTTAGCATACTCAAATTTGCTAAGTGAAATCTCAATTTCATAAAATTCAAAACACTTATGGAACTTCACTTTACCATATCACATTTTCTAAAAGTGAAGTCTCCATTTTCAAAACCAAATTTGAAACACATTTTTGGAACTTCATTCTAACATACCATATTTGCTAAAGTAAAGTGTCCATTTTCAAAAAACAAAACAAAATTTTGGAATTTCATTTAGCATACTCAAATTTGCTAAGTGAAATATCCACTTCACAAAATTTTAAAACACATTTGGAACTTCATTTTAGCATACCCAAATTTGCTAAAGTAAAGTATCCATTTTCAAAACAAAACTTGCAACACATTTTCATAATTTCATTTAGCATACTCAATAATCAACAATGTGGCTAGCTTACAAGGAGAAGCCAAACAATCACCTTTTTTAGACCAATCAATAAAGTAGAAGCCACAAAAGCTTTTGAGAAGAAGCCCGGGGCAGTGATAGCAGTAGACAAGGGAAAATAGCCTGCTAGAAAGCAATTCAAGAGACCTCGTGCTCCACAGCTGTCACTTCCACCTCCTCGCCACCAAGGACCATGTCGTCACCACAATGACCTCCATGACCTACAGCCTCCT
This sequence comes from Cymbidium sinense, assembly GCA_021442155.1. NCBI lineage: Eukaryota > Viridiplantae > Streptophyta > Magnoliopsida > Asparagales > Orchidaceae > Cymbidium > Cymbidium sinense. The sequence continues at coordinate 92,968,905 of CM038222.1, read as the reverse complement.
CCTCATCATCGGTGATGGACATATCCATAGAAGCTATGGTTTACCTACTCTTTTGGATAAACTGAACAAGCCTTACTCATTTAAGAGGGAGGTAATCAGGAAGATTTTTAAGAATGTCTTAAAGAAGCCTGATTTTTAGCTACCTAAACTTAGGAGACCAGAGGGAGTGGGCAAAAGTAATGATCCTAACTTTTGCCCCTACCATCGTATGCTAGGTCATGTTTTAGAAGATTGCTTCACATTCAAGGACTGGCTTGAACATAACTTCAAGACCGATGCTATAGTTATCCCGAAGTAATACCTTATGGAACAACCATATAGTTCCATTTGGGTAATCCATGGGGATACTTGTGATCCTTTTAAAACCAAAGAAGGTTGGGATATCTACTTATCACGTACCTCTAAGAAGATTATCTCCAAACTCAAGAAACTTTCCTTGCAAGTGCCTGAGCCAGCCTAAATGTCCAACATCAATGAAGATTTGCAAGTTTCTAGAGCCAACTCAGAGAAAGGGGGGAGCTCAGCAGCAGCAGTAGCCTGTGCCAGCTCGGGATAGCCAAGTAGCATAACCACCGACCTAGTCCAGCCTCTAGTCCACCGTTTCAGTTACTACATCAACGATTACCTCTACTTCAACTAGCTCTTCTTCTTCTACTAAACATCTTGTATAGGTGGATGAGGGCATCAAATCCTTCACCCCACTTATTTTACTTGATTTCTACTATGTACCACCTTCAAAATCCAAGAAATTGAAGAATAAACTTAGCTTGAATTATATGTCACTTTTGATGGGTTGTCTCAGTCTATTCCTAATGATAACTCTTCAAGTCTAAATAACAACTATAACAACTCCAAACATCCTCTTTCTGATTCAGAGTTGGACCTTCCTTCTCTGAATACTATGGTTCACCTCTTGAGATAGACTCAGAATCATCCAATTTTGAGGGTCCCATAGGAGAAGCTATAGGTGATCCTGACGTGCAGGTAGAATCTTCCATTACCCTGTCACAAGAGATCACCTAACTCAACCTCCGTAGTGGTAAGGTTCTACCTCTTAGGCAGCACCTCAAGATAGAGGGAAACAAGTCATTAGTTTAGATGATCAAGAAGCCCCTCCACAGGATGCTCCACCCGTGGATATGCTTGTGGAGGATCAGCCCATGTGGATTGCAATGTCCTCTCTCACCTAAGAAAGTTTCCATCTAAGCTAAGCATATACGATGCCTTTATCATATCCATAGAGATGAGAGAATCATCAATCAAGGCTCTCCTTGATATAAAGATATGTTTAGCTCAGTTGATCGATATTGGAGAGGAGACACATTATTCCAGAGAAGCTCAGGAAATCACCTTCACAGATGAAGACCTTCTTCTAGAGAACATGGAGCACAACCATCCCCTCTACATTACAGTGGACATAGGTTGATTTAGACTTTCCAGAGTTCTCGTTAATCTAGGTGCATCGGTGAACATTATGAGTCTAAAGACCCTTGCCTATTTGAGGATCGACATCTCCACACTCCGAGGAGACCAGATGATGTTGAGAGGGTTCAATGAACAAGGCAAGGGGGCTTTAGGTTCCATCGTGTTGCCTTTGGAGATAGGTGACTGGAAGACTGAAGCCAAGTTTTATATTATTGATTCGAATACTTTGTTCACCACTTTGTTCAGTAGGCCTTGGATACATCATAATAAGATGATTTCATCCTCCCTCTATTAGTGCATCAAGTTCAGGAAGGATGTGATTGACTACTGTGTCAAAGGAAATAAAAAACCATTTTCAATTAGAGAGGTTGAGATATATGAGGATGTGACCTACTATCTTCCTCAAAACACCCTTTCTCGAGAACTTGGGAAAAATTCAAATTCAAAAGAAAAAGAAAATGAAGAAAAAGAAAAACAAAAAAGAAAGAGAAAAGAAAAATGATAGTCCAAGTGAACAAGAAAAAAAATTGAGGAAGAAGTGGAGCCGCATATTACATTTCAACTATAGTTCATCCCATCATATGGATATGTGGGTAGGATGACTCGACCTCAACCAGGAAGAGGGAGACATAGAGGTAGTTATAGAGGTGGAAGACCCCCTGGTTGGCCATCAACCAATAGGGGTTATGTTCCAGTTCACAGGAGTACCCCTACTATTCACATAGACTTGGAATACATCTCGGAGGATGAGTCTAATGTGATTAGCATACCAGCCAACCCCTCTTAGCGAGTTTCATTGGAGGTGACACTCGAGCCAGACAACGATGAAGTCAGGCCTCCAGACAAAGCATGAAAGTATTCGAATCAAATGTATGTAAAACTATCAGGCAACAGTTATGAACCTTAGCTCTAACCGCACTTTCATCTTAAAAAGTTGAAGGTTTAGTAGTTAAGGAAGCCCCTCAGTCTTCCAGGGATGCCAAGCTGAATAGATTCTTTTTGGGATCATCATCCTTAAGTCCTGAAGTTGATGTAGAACTTAAGGATGATACATATAAATAATTAATGGAATTACCTTTTGATTGGTACTTGCCTTGTGATATTAATCTTACAAAGAACGGTTTGATTCCTTATTCATGTTCTAAGCATAGGTAAGAGTACTTAGAGAAGCTATGGAATAATAGAGGTAGGGATGCACAATTAAGATCAGGAATAGGATTCAATACAGTGGGTCAAGTCGATGACGACGAGTACTGCTTAATTGTCACCAACCATCTAGAGTCTGATAGGTTCTTTTCACCCCAAACAAACTCTTATAAGATGTGTGTTTAGAAACTTCAAATGATCTAGATGATCTCCAAATCAAAGATGCACCGCCAGAATTTGAAGAGGAGATCCATTCAACAATTAATAAGCTTAAAGAAATCAACCTTGGGACAGAAGAAAATCCACTACATACATCGGTTGAATGAAGAAGAAATTAATGACTTAGTTAGGCTATTGATTGATTTTAAGGACTGCTTTACATGGAGTTATGAAGAGATGCTCAGATTATCTCCTAACATATCAATCCACAAACTAGTAATAGATCCTAGCACTAATCCTATCAAGCAAGCTCCTAGACGCATGCGATTAGAAATTGAACAACAGGTCATTTCTGAAGTCAAGAAATTCATCGATGGTAGTTTTATCAGGGAAGAAAATATCCTACTTGGTTAGGCAGTGTTGTCCTAGTTAAGAAGAAGAATGGCTAAATTTACAGTTACGTTGATTTCTGGGACTTAAACAAGGCATGTCCTAAGGATGAGTTCCCTCTTCCTATACCAGAATTAATGGTGGATATCGCCTCATCTCATGCAGTTTTCTCCTTCATGGATGGGTCATCTGACTACAACCAAATAAAGATGGCCCCTGAGAATGAAAGAAATACTATTTTTTATCAGAATCTATTGTTATAAGATCATGCCTTTCAACCTTAAAAATGCTGGTGCTACATACCAATGGGCCATGACTTTGATCTTCAATGAACTCATCCATCATCAGGTTGACTGCTATGTTGATGATATAATAGTCAAGAGCAGAGAAAAGGAAGACCATATCTTTAACTTGAGAGTAGTTTTCAAACGGTTAAGATAATATAACCTCAAAATCAATCCCACAAGTGCATTAATACAGAAAATTCCTTGGGTTTGTTGTCCGACACCGGGGAATAAAATAGATCCAGAAAAGATCAAAGGTATCTTAGAAATGTCACCTCCTAAAATTTTAACTCAACTCAGATCTTTCTAAGAATGGTTGATGTATCTAAGATTCTTTATTTCCAACCTATCGGGGAGATGCAAGCCATTCTTAGCACTTGTCAAAAAGGACGCCAAGTTTAAGTAGGGTGACAAGTGCCAGGATGCCTTTGAAGATATCAAGTAGTATTTGGTTAGTTCTAGCCCCATCCCGGCAGCCACTCATCCTCTACACTGCTGCATTGGATGACTCTCTCAGTGCTTTGTTAGCTCAAGCCAACGATGAAGGGAAGGAGTGTGCTCTCTACTACCCTAGCCGTCGTTTGATTCCTGCTGAAGCGAACACTCACTATTGACCTCATTTTTAGGATCTCAACCCCTCCATCTTAGACATATGACTTCTCTTAGACTTTAAGAGTTCTTTAGTCTTAAGATACATCTAGTGATTAGGTGGACACTCAACCTAGCCCTAGAGAGTTAGAAGAGTTAGCCATTGGAATAGGTCATGCCTTAGGGGTGTTACGAAAATTTGCCTACTCTATAGCTTGAACCAAAATTCTCACTGCCTTCTTCCAAGTCAAAACTCCAAACTCAAATCAATTCCAACATGATTGATTGCCTCCAAACTCATGTCAACTCCAATTCTAACTCAAACTTTGAACCAGTTCAATGGATTTTCTTAAATCATGAATCAATTCCAAACAATCGAAACTTATGATTGTAGCCCATGATTAGATTCCAAATTCTAAAATATTTTCTAAGTCCTTTGATTCCCTCTCATGGAGTTTGCCTAAATCAAATCTAAATCCATTCAAATTCAAGAAATTTTCTCACAACCCATTTATATTCTCATTTATATTCACATGTATAAATGAAATATAAATTCAAATCAATCAAAATAAATTCAAAACTCAAATCCAAATTTCAAAAATATTTCTTAAGTTACTTTGATTCTATCTTATGGACTTAGCCTAAATCAAATCTAAATTAATTCAAATTCAAGGACTTTTCTCATAACCATTTATATTATCATTTATATTCACATATATAAATGAAATATAAATTCAAATAACCAAAAATAAATTCAAAACTCAAATCCAAATTCAATCAAAAATCCAACCTAAGCATTTAAGTCAAAATCTTGAACTTAGCCAAATCAATTTCAAATCAAGCCAAACTCTTGATTTTTCTTCATGATTCAATCAATCCTACAATCATGAATCCAAATATAAATATAAACTTTAAACATCAAACCACAAATCAATTCAAAACTCAAATCCATATCCAATTCAAATTCAACCTAAGCCTTTCAAGTCAAATTCTTGAACTTAGCCAAATCAATTTTAAATCAAGCCAAACCATTATTTTTTTCATGATTCAATCAATCCTACAATCATGAATCCAAATATAAATGTTAACTTCAATCATCAAACAAAAACCAAATTCAAAAATCAAACCCAAGTCAAACTCATGTTCACCCTTTGAACTTGAAATTATCAAATGAATCAAAACCCATTTGACTTCAAACCACATGCAAATGGATTTGTATTTCAATCACAAGTCCATATGTGAGTTCAATCAAACTCAAATGAAGCTTTGACCAAGCCATTTGACCTACTTAGGCTCGCTTGACCCAAAGTGACCTAAAGTACCCCTTTTGAGCCAAATTATAATTCTACCCAAATTGGATTGAATTAAGCTCAACTAAGCCTCACATTGTGAGCAACAATCATCATGAGATGATCAATCATTCAAATTAGGTCAAACCAAGTCAAATCTAAGGGTTGACCAAGTCAAACCTGAGGGCTGATCAAGTCAACACTTAGTCCACCATAGGCCAAATTGATTGAACCATTGATCAAAAATCATTCATGAACAATGTTTGAACCTAACCAAGTCATCATTGGAGCATAACCTAGCCCAATTGGGCACCTGACCCAAGTTGACCAAACTTGACTTAAAAAGTCAAAATGTGTCAAAACTTGATCTAAGCCAAATTGATTGAAACCAATGGGTCAAGTTCATTCCAAATCACTTGCTGAACGAAAAACTTTGGCCAACTAGACCCAACCTAGCCCAATTGATCTTGAACCCAACTTGACCTAAAAGGTCAAATTGAGCCAAAATCAAATTAAACTAAAATTGATTAGAAACAAAGATACCAATCTATTTCAAATAATCAACCAAACATAAACCAACCCATGACCTAACCCAAATAGGTCCAATGGGTCAAATTGGTCAACTTGACCCATTTGACCTAAATGAAATCAAATGAACCAAATTCAAATATAAATCAAATTGAACCAAACTAATGATGCCAAAACATTTCAAATGGTCATATGAACTTGACCCAACCCTTGGTTTAACCCAATTTGATCAATTAGTCAACTTGACCCAAGTTGACCCATTTTTATTTAAATGGATCAACATAAGCCAAATCATATCAAACCAACTCTAAACTATTGAAACTTGGCCTGACCCATTTCTAAATCATACCAAATATATTCAAATGAAATCCAAGCTAAATGACCATTTTACCCCAAGGCCATAGGGTAACCTAAAATCAAAACCACTTAGAATTTGGTCAATTCCTTTTCATGGACACTTAACATCCTCTTAGTAGACCAAATGGTCACTAATGAACATGGTGCATATGACCCAATGGGTTTGGGTCAGCCCAACCCAACCTAAGGCTAAAATTGACCACCCACTTAGGAATTAAGCACATGGGATCCCTCCTCCACTCAATTAAAGCACATGGGAGCTTCACTACTCCACTCCACACTGAAAACCAAACCATGTGCAAGTCCTAACAGCCTAACAAACCCATTGAATGAGGTGTGTTGGATCAAAATGGTAAGACTCTTCACGGCCGTCCAATTCACCTAGGGGGAGATATACTTCCCTAATTCCACTGGAATTCACATCAGACACACTCAATTGATCTAAGGGAACTCAGAGAAAGCATCCTAGAGCCGCTCTAAGCTTCCTAAAGTCATTTGGAATTATGCATTTTTTGGTTTCTTCAAGCCAAAAATAGGGGAGCTCCACCAAAGATCCATCTCACTTAATACTTCAAATCAAGCTAGTTCCTCTTGCAAGCTCCTTCAAAGGACTCAATTGAGCTTGCCTAAAGCTTAATCCAAGTTCTCAAGGTAAGGGAGAGGGAAGCTAGACCAAGACCGAGCCCAATTGAAGGAGAGTTTGGTCTATAGGAAGATCCACTCAACCAAATCACCTCAAATCTTCAACAGGGCTTCATCTCCACTAAACGAAGCTACCTTATCAGATTCGAGCACCGGTGATAGCCTCCAGCGAGGTATGCCTTCCAGTCAAGCTTAAAGTAGACATGGTGTGGTCCTTTATGAATAAAATTCTCACCTCATGAGAATTTGATTGTTAGATCTTTTCCCCTTTACTGCTAGATGGTGTGGGTAAAATTTGAGTTCAATCCAAGCTCAATTGAGCTCGGATCATGCCATGGAAGGTGGATGGTTCCCCTTTCCTGCAGGAAAACTCAGTGACGGATCTTGGGTCGTTCATCTAGGTATTTTGGATGGACAGCCATGATCAAGATGCATAGAAATATCTGATTTATCCCATAATACCACAGGCTTTATCTCAACCATCCGATCTTAGATCGGATGGGTGAGGAGAAAGCGTGTAATGCTGCCACTGAAACGATGATATGATGTGACAACTTAAAGTGGCTCTCCCATCGTGTCATGTGGAAAATGCGTGCCGTGTCAGCCTCCACGTGGCGCCGACGGGATTAACCACTTAATTAGTCTATTTAATTATTGAATAATCATGAAAACTTCATAATTATATAACTAATTCTAGAAAAATCATAAAAATATAAGATAAAATGTATTATGAAGATAATTCAGAGGAGAATATTCTAAAATTATTTTCAATGGGTTTGAATAGTGTATTTTCTTTAATTAAGGTTTTATTAAAAACTTAATAGCCTAATTACTCCCTAATTATCCCACTGATTGATCCCAAACATCTCATGTGCATTTAGGGGGATGACTTCCACCTCCCCTAATTTTATTGGGAATGAATCCTTAATCACCCTCTTTATGTAATTAAGGGTAATTAAGCATATGAATAGTGGTCTAATACCTTTATTGAGTTATTTCAGCCTTATTTAAGTAGAGAAGAGGTTTATGGAATGAATTTGGGGAATTATCCCTAACTCATTCCCTAAACCCCTTTTCTTTCTTTATCTAAACTTAATTTAGGGCTAATTCCCTAATCACTTGCTTAATTACTTTGACAAAATTTTCAAAATATTACAGAACTTAATTAATTCATCTTGGGTAGATGCTTATGTGTTCAATAACCTAAGTAGCTTAAGAAAATCAAAATCCAGCCCACATGTGTGGGAAGAGTTATGAAAGTACTTAAATTAAACCCTTTAACTTAATTAATCATTAATTGTGACAATTGCATTAGGTACCTTTATTTCCTAGGATGCATTGCTGATTTAAATTCCTTGTGTTGTTTTATGTCATATAATTGGCTCATAATTATTTGATTAAATATGTTAAAGTGGTATAGGTGAGTGATAATTAACATAGTTAATGTACACCTTAACCTAACCATAGTATAAAATTGATCTAATCACCTAAAAATTGAACTTAAATAACTCACACATGGGGGAATGTGTTAGGACCAACAAACTTAACTCACATTTCTCAAATTAAAATCAAACTGGAACAAAATCTAAACTCTCCTTAAAATAAATTTGATTTACTTTAAATAATCTTATTCATAGGATTGTCTTAAAGAATTAATTAGGTTGAATGAACTCACATTGCTTTCATCACTTTATTTCTTTCCTAACATGCTAAATGTATATGCCATATGAAAATCATACATTCATACTTTTTGAAAATCAAATTAAAAATGAAATATTTTCTTTATGTCAAATTGTGTTTTGACAAAAGTAATAATATGAATGACTATTATCACTATTAAATCCAAAATTATTTTCAATATTTATAAATTCAATAACAAAACTAAAAGGTGTGCTACTTATAATTATTTATAAGCTTGTATGTGAGTATAAATATAAAGATGTACATAGTGTGGCTTTCCTTCTCTTTTCTTTTAGCATAGTTTTGATTATGATTTGGTAAAGTGTATAGTTCATTTGAAAAGAACACGCCACTTACTTAAATCCATTACTATTCATTCCTATGTTATTACTTAAGAGGGACATCCACACTTACACATATAAATTGCATAAACAAATCAAACTGACAAACTCAAACTTTTGCATCATTCTTTTCCATTCATTTCTTTTGTACATGCATATGTATTTAAGAAAAGTGGTATATTAGTCTAGACAACCCCGGGGTTGTGAGACTTTAAGTATCCATAAGTAGGTCTTGTACCTTACACCCCTGGTGCTAATAATGGCGTGTTTTACCTTTCATATATAAATGCATGTGAAAAATGGATAAAGAATCCTTTCTACTTAACAAAATCATGCATACATGAAACATCCCAATTTTACTTAATCAACCTCTCTTAGCATTCATCATTAAGGTGTGCAAAACATTTCTATTTGCATGTATAGATATGCTTAGGATTCATTCATATGCATGTTACACATGTTGGGAAAGAAATGAAGTGATGTGTATTTTGTGATAGTATTTCACTTTACTTAATCTTAAAATATGTTTCTTTTTGAATATGTTTGTTTAGGAAAAATCTAAACTTAGGATTAATTAAAATACATAATAAAATATTCATTAAACAAAAATCAAATATGAATATACTTTAGAAATTACTTAAGGTATGGAAGGAAAAAGAAGTTCTTTTTTCTTTTCCCTCTCTTTACAACTTAGTAATTAATTGAGGTCCATTCAAACCTAAACAAATCATCAAATAAAAATAAACTAAATCAATTAAACAACTTAAATGAAATCATTCTCTAAGTTAAACTTTTCATACTTAGGAAATTTAAACCTTAAAGCCTAGCTAACTTACCACACAAACCTTTTAAAGCACACATATTAGACTAAGTCATCATTTCTAGCTTTAGGTTAGGGCGATGCATGGTTTGATATTTTGCTTTTATTTTGTGATGTAATTTTTTAGTTTGGATGTTAGGGTGTATGTGCGTAGACTGAATTGTAGGATGATTTAGTCTAATCATTGTCTTATGCAGGAGATTGTGCTTAAGGGGCGCTTCAATAAAAATATAAAATTGCTTTTGCTGTGTAGGTGCTTATACCCCTAAGAATAATCCAAAATAGGCCACATGGACTTGGTTACCCATGTGTGGGGTGCTAAGTCCAATTTATATATATCCATGCTTGGGATTGTATAGTTCATTTGGCTAATCTCTATTTTGCAGGTTTTAGTTAGATTTCTTTTTTCCCATTTTCATGTAATTTTTATAATTAAGATTTTGGAAGGAATATTATGGCAGATTAGGATGAACATTGGCCATAAGATCATGTTTTATGTACCATGTGAAGCCTTTGGAGCATCCACATTCCAACCATCTAAAATAAGAAGAGAAGAAGAAAGAAGAAAAGAAGAATAAAGAAATGAAGAATGAAGACCCCCATAACATGAATTTCCTTGCTTAATTGTAATTAATTCATTTGTAATCCGAGTTGTATAAGGGTAGAGCTCGGCTACCTGATTTATTTTTGAGTTTATGCAGTGGAGCCTTCCACAAATGGCCTTTTATTCTTTTGCTCTAGTTTTATAAATTGATTGATAACTTATGCATTAAGATGACATCTTTTCCTAATTTCTTCCTTATTTTGATATATGACATGGATGACAATTAGGTTCTTAGAAAAAATAAATATTCTACCAAATTAATCAACTCAAAATTAAAAATAAATAACTCATAACGTCACCCAAAGCTTAGGCTATAAAATAAGATAAAAGAATTAGCAACCCCTTAGCTGGTTGTTGTCTTACTTTTCTAACATCATGCATAAAAAGTATATTATTTCACGCTTGATTGAAGGGCTTCCACCTTTGCTAGAAAACTTAGCCTAACCTATGAGATCCATGGTGGAAACACACCTCCTTATCACGTTGATTTTGGCTCATAATCTAATTTCTCATGCATTAGGCATATAATCTTAAAGCCTGTGTCAAATTGATTGTCCAAAATAAAAATAAAAATGTAACAAAATTTGCATTAGATTTAAGTCATTAAAGCATGCCTTACATGATTTAGTCTCTTTGGGAGTGTGTTTAAGGACCTTGTCTCTTTCTAAATAAACAACGGCTTAGCTTTCTTGCAAAAGCATTTGAGTTGCCCAAATATTTTAAAACTGTAGGAGGAGTTAATTGGCAGCCACCCCCAGGTAGTTGTAAGTCTAACAGTCGAGTGGTTTATCCTTTGTTGTGGAGGTAAACCAAATGCCCTTTTTCACCTTAGATTTATGTCATGTGTTTTGGCCCTCGCCAAAGCTCCCTAGATTTAGGTTCACAGGTTGCTACTTTTCTTTACAGTATACGAGCATAAATCCTCACCTCTTAGGCATTTCCATGACATTGTATTATGAAATTATATGCCCTTAAACTTTAATAAAAATTCAACTCAAACAAAGTAATTCAATTTTAAAAATGTAAAGCCCAACCATAGGCTAGTTTGGGATGCTTACTAGGCTTCCTAATATCTTAAGCATCCCCTACTTGATTTCACTTGGCCTTGATAAGAACTCCCTCCTCTTGATCGATTTCACTTGACTTTCTAAAAATAAACCAATTGATTGATAGTCCTGCCTTTTTGAAATCTTTGGATACAATGATTATTTACTTTAATCAAGAGTATTCCTAAGGAATCTCGTTCCTTAAGATGTAATTAACTATGGGGGATTTCCCCTGTAGGGAACTTAACAAACCCAATTTAAAATAAACCCTACTTTACTTTTCCATGTAAAGTAGGGGAAGAATCTTAGGTACATTTCGAAGATCCATAGTCCTTAGGATTCCTTATTAAGGTGATTTGGTCTATTGTAGGGTGGTGACTTCTATCTTTCAAGATAGTACACTTCTTCTCAATGTCATACCCGATCACTCTAATAAGAACATTTATGGATCTGCGTGGCATCCCAATAAGAGGCGTTATGTATATTTCTATTTTCATTTATCCTCTTTTCCTAAAAGGGGATAGATGAAGGAAAAAATATATATAATATTTCACCACACCCACCTATTGAAAAACATTGCCTAGCTTTGATCTTTGCATCCCAAAAGCTATGACACTATATGCTTTCTCATAAGGTGAACTTGATTTCTAGAACCAATCCATTATAGTATCTCATGACAATACCAATATTATCTAGACATTTGGCATGATGGTCCATGATTCTCTCACAGTTTGATATCACATTCATACCCCTCTGAGCGGTAAAAAGACAAGCACTAGCAGATTTCTTAACAGCACACCCACTTCCTGCTGATTCCCCGCTTAGTGATGATCTTCCTGACAAACAAATCATAAACTTAGGGGAGGTTGACAACCGCTGATGGGAGATGTATTTTGATGGTGCGGCTTCCTTTCATAAAGGAGAAGCACCACGATCTACTCTTCCAGAAAAGACAGGGATAGGAATAGTTCTCTTAACTCCATACCACGATGTGATGAGATTCTCATATTATCTCTCTAATTCCTACACCAACAATGAAGCCGAGTATGTTGCTTTGATTGCCAGTCTGGAGTTAGCTATCATAGTGTGTGTCAAGAGCATCAACATTTTTGGTGATTCTCAATTGGTCATCAATCAGATTGATGGGTCCTACAAGGTTCTCAAAACTAAGCTTCATTATTACCATGAGTATACCATGAAGCTGTTGGCCCAAATCCCTGAAGTCACCATCTACAAGGTTCCTCAATCAAAGAACACAGTAGCAGATGCTTTGGCCAAACTTGCCAAAGAATTGGCATGTCTGGAAGATGAGTCCATTCTAATAAGGGTCCAAAATAGACAAGTCATATCTCTTATTGATGTTGAACTCATAGGATACTTTCTCTTGAAGGGGATGTTGCTGTTGCCTATAAGGACAAGGAGCTAGATTGGAGGCAACCGTTCATAGACTATTTGAACATTGACAAACTACCTCAAAAAAAGTCACAAGCCCATCAGGTGAAATAGAGAGCTCTCTTCTATGCTTTCATTGATGGCACCCTGTACCGATGGTCTTTCGATCAAATGTGGTTACTCTATTTGGATAAACATGAAGCCCATAAGATTGTCACTGAGGTATATTTAGATCTATGCGGAGCGCATCAATTCAATCTAAAGAGGAAGATCAAGATACTAAGATACTACTAGCCTTCGATGATTATAGACTTCATGGATGTAACTAGGAGATGCGATCAGTGTCAGGTACACGGTGGGTCTTACATCAACCACCCAATATTCTACACCCTACATTGGCCTCATGGCCATTTGAGTGTTGGGGTACTGACATTGTGGTCTAATTGATCCTCCTTCTTCCAAGGGTCATCGGTTCATCCTAGCTACCGCCGATTACTTTTCCAAGTGGGCGGAGGTAATCCCACTCAGAGAAGTCATAGCTCAGCATGTGCTTCAGTTTTTTAGGTATATAGGTTCAGGGTGCCTCGATGAATTATATTCGATAATGGTACTGCATTCAAAAGTACTAAGATCACCAGCTTCGCCAGAAGATGTGATATAGATTGGAGATACTCCACCATCTACTACCCCAGAGCAAATGGCTTAGCAGAAGCATTCAACAAAACTCTCATCCAAATACTAAAGAAGACACCGATAATAAGTAAGCGAATGGCGGTTTGAAGCCTTGGGCCTACACCACAATGAACTCCAACTCAATCTACCTTATTTTCTTAGTGTATGGGTCCAAAGCCATTCTACCTTTAGAAGTTCAACTCTCATCACTAAAGATAGCATTGGGTAGCAAGATCACTATAGAGCTGAATGAAAAGTTATGGTTGGAAGAGCTCGACATTTGGAGGAGTCGCCTACGGGCATGCTAGAACCTCAAGTTGTACAAAGCCAAAATGATTCAAGCTTACAACAAGCTGGTCCGCCCTAGGTCTTTCCAAGTAGGAGAACTTGTGTTAGTCCTAAGGAGACCAATTGTTGCCCGTCGAAAGATGGGAGGTAAGTTTGAACCCACTTAGGAAGGTCCCTATGTCATAGAGAAGGCTTACCAAGGAGGATCCTATCATCTCATTGATTATAAAAGGGAACACCCGATACTTCCAATTAATGGGATCTATTTAAAGAAATATTACCCATAAAACATGTTTGAAAACAATTATCAACAAAAGAACAAAAATCTAATTTCATTTCATTAAAAGCTTCTCTTCTTTCGAAGCGTTGTTTGCTTGTCTTGCAGATCCGCCATGACGTGTTTAGGATAAGTGTAAGAGAACCCAAGAGGCATCCTATCCCACTTTAACAACACAAACACAATCAAACACAATTCCCCAGTGCTATTAAAATAGGTGTGAGAGAACTTAGGAGGCATCCTATTTTGACTAGCACAACTAAGTTAGGTGTAAGAGAACCCAAGTGGCATCCTTTCTTTTGTAGGAATTCTAGTTGCCCTCTGTGGCACCATTTCATCTAATTCCCCAAGCGTGTTTTAGGGAAGGTGTGAGAGAACCCAAGTGGCATCCTATTCCCTTTAACACAATCACCAAAAAAAAAAAATCTATTATGTCAGCTATTTTTATGTGAGAGTAAGCCCCATGTGGCACTCACTCATTAGCTACTTTAGGTTGGGTTTACATGCTACCTTGCTAGTATGTCACCCTAGTGGTCATTTATTGGAAGAAGTGATTCCCCACATTTTCTTCCTAACTTGACCATTGTAAACCAACAAGCACCTTGTTAGTTTGGTAGTCTTCACTGCCTAGCCAGTAAGCTACCTCATGTTGACTTTGTTTAAGAAGATGTGAGTCCCCGTGCTTTCTTCTTGAACTAGCCATCATGCACTGACTAGGTCGAGTATCCTTGAGGTCTAAGTGTAAGAGTCCCCTAGAGGCATCCTATTCCTTCAAGCACAAACACATATCTTTTATCTTGGGCTATTTTGATGTGTGAGCAAGCCCCCTATGACACTCACTCATTAGCTGCTCTAGGTCGGGTCCACATGCTACCTTGCTAGTATGTCACCCTAGTAGTAATTTGTCGGAGGATGTGAGTCCCCATGCTTTATTCCTAACTTGACCATTGCAAACTAATGAGTGCCTTGTTAGTTTGGTAGGCTTCACTGCCTAGCTAGTAAGCTACCTCGAGTTGATTTTATTTAAGAAGATGTGAGTCCCCGCCCTTTCTTCTTGAACTAATCATCATGATCTGACTAGGTTGAGTATATTTTAAGACTAGGATAAGTCCTTAGATGCTCCTTTCCTCTTGACTACATTTGAAATGTAAGATTCACTCAAGACATTCACTAGTCTGGATGATACCTATCAAGCCAAAGACAGACTATCCTAGCAATCAGTTCCACTACATGAGGATGTGAGTCCCCGAGCTTTCTTCCTAGACTGATTATTGCAAATCGACGGGCACCTTAGGTTGGTTGATGTTCGCTATACTGATAGCGACTCACCTGGTGGATACACCACTCTTAGCAGATATGAGTCCCCGTGCTTTCTCCTTGAGTTGGCCACCGAATACCTATTTGATATATGATTAGCCATGTCATCTTCTCCAGAATTTTAGAGCGGGCATTCTATTTGGATCAAAACCTTTGTGACCCCATTTAGACACTACCCTAGTTACTCTTAGATTGGACAATCTCCTTTTCCTGGTAGCCTCCCCTATGGTTGGAGAATTTATTTTACGTATATGCATATTCTCCCTTGGTTCAGTAAATCTGAGTTAGGTCTAGGCCTCCATGGCCCCTACTCATTTTGTCCCTCGCAAACTAACAGGGTCCGTGATAAAAAAAGTAAACAAACAAACAAAAAATATTTGCTTATGGATTAAGAATTTAAGCCCCCAAAGGGCCCCTTTTCCCAAGCAGGCAGTGTCAGCAAAACTCCCTATAGGAATTGCTTGACTACCTCAGTTGAGATAAGTCCCCGGGTCAACACTCACTCCATAGTCACCCTTAGGTCAAGTTCAATCTATTTTTCCATAAGCAGGTTGCCCCAACAGTCATTTTGCTTTGAAAGATGTAAGATTATGATGCATTCTTTCTAGCATAACATGAAAACAGATGTTCTAGATTCAGGATTTGTTGCCCAAAAGCTCACCGTGGTCTTTATAGTGGAAGATGTGAGTCCTCATGCTTTCTTTCCCTAAATTGATCATTGCAAACTGAAAGGCACTCCTTTGGTCGGACAGTTCTCCCATCGATTGGGAAGCTACTCCCTTTGGTTCAGTAAGTCTGAGATAAGTCTAGGCTGATATAAGCCCCTTCTTAGTGCGATCCATCATAAACTAATAGAATCCATCAAAGCAATTAAAAAATGAAATTAATCTTGATTATTTTTGAGCTGATCTAAGTCCCTCAGTGGCATTCACTCAATAGTCAGTCCTAGGTGGGGTTTGATTTGTTGCCATGCCAACCGATCACCCTAGTGGTTCCTTATTTTGGAAGATGTGAGTCCCCGCGCTTTCTTCCTAACTTAATCATTGCAAATCAAAAGGCACCCCTTTGGTTGGATAGTCCTACCTTATGGTTGGTAGACTACTTCCTTTGGATTGGTAAATCGGACTTAGGCCTAGACCACCATGGCCCCTACTCAATGCAGTCCATCACAAATCGATGGGATCCATCATAATCAAAATAATTAAAAATGAAATTAATCTTAACTATCCTTGAGTTGATTTAAGTCTCCCAACAACATTCACTCAATAGTCAGCCCTAGGTTGGGTTCAATGTGTTGCCTTGCCAATGGATCACCCAAGCAACTGGTCCCTACTTTGGAGGATGTCAGTCTACTATGCTTTCTTCCTAGTATAGCTGATGGACACCGAAAGGCATTCCCTTTGGTTTGATAGTCTTACTATGTGTTTGATATACTACCCCTTTGGGATTGGTAAATCTGAAATAGGTTTGAGCCACCATGGCTCCTACTCAATGTGATCCATTGCAAACCAACAAGGTTCATCTCAAAATCCAAAATCTAAAAATCTAAAACAAAACCAACCCTCCGCCCTCAGTGGAGCCTAAACAAATCAAAACTAATCAAAATAATCAATCAAATCATTTGATCCACTTCTCCTCAATGAGCTCCAAATCTTTTTAGTTTCCTCAGTAGATCTTGAATTATAATCCCTCGGTGGATTTCAAACCTCTCATCCCCTTGTAGATGACTTGAACTTGTTTCCCTAGTAGAAGGTTCATATACTCTATCCCTAGTGGATTTCACCTTCTCTCTCTCTTATGTCCTTGACATGAGTAGAATCAAATTGCACTAAGCTCTAGATTCCTTCTAAACCTTGGGTTAGGAGTAGATTATTTCTGTTAGTGCTTGTGATCGTTCGGTGTTGTTGATCATTTCGGTCAACACCAATACATGTAGTATACCTTATTAGTCACACCACACCTATTAGGCGCCCTTTGTTGATCTCATTTTTAGAATGAGCTACCAACTTCTCTATCTTACACATAGGACTCCTCTTAGATACTAAGAGCTTCCTTAGTCTTAAGACACTTCTAGTGATTAGCTGAACACTTAACCTAACCCTAGAGACTTAGAAGAGTTAGACATTAGAATAGGTCATGCCTTAGGGGTGTTAGGAAAATTTTCCTATCCCTTAGCTTGAACCAAATCCTCACTTCCTTCTTTCAAAGTCAAACTCCAAATCAAATCAACTCCAAACTCCAAATCAAATCAACATCAAAACTTAAATCAATTCCAAATGATTGAGGCTTATGATTGAAATTCCAAATTTCAAAAATTTTTCCTAAGTCACTTTGATTCTATCTTATGGACTTAGCCTAAATCAAATCCAAATCAACTCAAATTCAAGAAATTTTCTCATAACCCATTTATACTCTCATTATATTCACAAATATGAATGAAACATAAATTCAAATATCCAATTCTAAATTCAAAAATCAAATCCAAATTCAACCAAAATTCAACCTAAGCCTTTCAAATAAAATTCTTGAACTTAGCCAAATCAAATTCAAATCAATAACCATTTTTTTTTCTTCATGATTCAACTAATCCTTCAATCATGAAACCAAATATAAATACAAACTTTAATCATCAATTAAGAAATCAATTCAAAACTCAAATCCAAATTCAATCAAAATTTAACCTAAGCTTTTCAAGTCAAATTCTTGAACTTAGCCAATTCAAATTCAAATCAAGCCAAACCCTTGATTTTTCTTCACGATTCAATCAATTAGTGAATCATGAATCCAAATATAAACACAAACTTCAATCATCAAACCAAAACTAAATTCAAAAATTAATCCCAAGTCAAACTCATGTTCACTCTTGTGAACTTAAAATTGTCGAGTGAACCAAAACCCATTTGACTCCAAATCACTTGCAAATGGATTTATATTTCAATCATAAGTCCATATGTGAGTTCAACCAAACTTGATTCAAGCCTTGATCAAGTCAATTGACCCACACTTGACCCAAAGTCACCTAAAGTACACCTTTTGAGCCAAATTCTAATCCTACCCAAATTATATTGAACTAAGCCAACTAAGTCTCACATTGTGAGCAACAATCATCATGAGATGATCAATCACTTGGGTCAAACCAAGCCAAACCTAAGGGTTGACCAAGTCAATAATTAGCCAAAATGAAACCTAAACTAGCCAAAATCCACCATAGACCAAATTGATTGAAACCATTGATCAAAACCAAATCATGATCAATGTTAGAACTTGACCATGTCATCATTTGAGCCTAACCTAGCTCAATTGGCCACTTGACCCAAGTTGACCCAACTTAACCAAAAAATTCAAAATGTGTCAATACTTGATCTAAGCCAAATTGATTGAAACCAATAGGTCAAGTTCATTTTAAATCACTTGTTGAACTTGACCAAAGCCTCAATTGGCCAACTAGACCCAACCTAGCCCAATTGACCTTGAACCCAACTTGACCTAAAAGGTCAAATTGAGCCAAAATTAAATTAAACCAAGATTGATTGGAAACAAAGATACCAATACATTTCATATGACCAATAAAACCTAAACCAGCCCATGACCTAACCCAAATAGGTCAAATAGGTCAAATTGGTCAACTTGGCCCATTTGACCTAAATGAAATGAACCAAATCCAAAAATAAATCAAATTGAACCAAACCAATGATGCTAAAATATTTCAAATGATCATATGAACTTGACCCAACCCTTGGTTTGATCCGATTTGACCAATTGGATAACTTGACCCAAGTTGACCCATTTTGACCTAAATGGGTCAACATGAGCCAAATCATATCAAATCAATTCCAAATTCATTGAAACTAAGCCCAACCCATTTTCCAATCATACTAAACATATTCAAACTGAAACCCAAGCCAAAAAACTATTTTACCCGTAGGTCAAGGGGTAGCCTATGGCCAATTCCACTTAAAATTTGTCCATATCCTTCTAATGGCCATTTGACACCCTCTTAGTGGACCAAGTGGATACTAGTGAGCATGGTGCACTTGATCTAATGGGTTTGGGTCATCCAAACCCAATCCAAGGATAAAATAGACCACTCTCGCCATTTCAAGCACATGACAATCACTCCTCCTTCCATTTCAAGCACATCACACTTCTCCACTACCTTGCTCCTTCCAACCATGTGCAAAAAAACAACCTAAACTCATCATCACAATTGATCCAAAATGGCAAAGGGAAGTAGGGTCATCCGATCCACCTATGGGGAGATATACTCCCCCTAATTTTATTTCATTTTCACACACTCGCATTCGATTGAAGCTAGGGAACTTAGAGCAAGCATTTGCAAGTCTCCCCAAGCTTCTTAGAGCCATCTCCAACTCTCATCTTCTCAGTTTCTTCAAATAAAAATTAGGGGAGGCTAAAGGAAACTCCACTTTGCTCATTACTCAATATCAGCTCAATTCCTCTTACAAGCATCTTCAGAGGAGTCAATCGAGTTGATCCAAATCTTCTTCCAAGCTTCAAAGGCAAGGGAGGTGGGAGCTAGAACAAGGCCGAATTCATTTGAAGGTGACTTTAGCCAATTGGAGGATCTACTCAACCTCAAAGCTGCAAATCATTAATAAGGCTTCGTCTCTACTAGACAAAGTTACTTGATGGATTGGAGCACCGGTGATAGCCTCCGATGAAGTATTCCTTCAAATCGAGCCTAGAATAGGGAGTGTGTGGTTCTTTATGAAGGAAATTTTCACGCCATGCGAAATAAGTTGTTAGATCTTCTCATGCTTACTCTTAGATGGTGTGGGTTAAGTTTGAGCTCAATCCGAGCTCGGATCTTGCCCTAAGGGATGGATGGTCTCTCTCCCGCAAGCTGATGGCGTATCATGGGCCATCATCAATTTTGGATGGCGGTCACGATCAATGCGTAGGATCCTATGATTAATCCCTTAAGAATTGCAGGCTCGATTTTAACCGTCCAATCCTTGATCGGACGATCCAGAGAGAAAGTGCATAGCACCGCCGCTGATGCGGCATTGCGACGTGACAACTTAAGTGGAAAATCCTATCGCGCTACGTGAAAAGTGCACATCACATCAGCTATCCATGTGGCGCCGATGGGATTAGTCATATAATTTGGGATTTAATTACCTAATAAACATGGAAACTTCAAAATAACATAAATAAATATAGAAAAATAAGAAAAATACAAAAAATGCATTGTTAAGATAATTCAAAGGGAAATAATCTAAAATTAATTTCAATTGATTTGGAATAGTGATATTTTATGAATTTAAGTTTTATTAGGAATGTGATTATGTTAATTACTCCCTAATTATCCCACTGATTAATTCCAAACTTCTCATGTGAATTTAGAGGGATGACTTTTGCCTCACCTAATTTTATTGGAATTTATTAATAGTTTAATTAAGAGAATTTCTTGATTCATTCCTAATTACTCTCTTAATTAATTAAATGATTAATTAACCTTTTAAATAGTGATAAATTCATTGATTAAGTTTACTAATCACCTTAGAATAGTGAATGTAATTAGGCAATGAGATTAGGAGGTTCTTTCCCATATCTTTTTCCTTAAGTTTATTTTGTTTCGATAAAAATTTAATTAAGGTATAAATTAATTAAATTACTTAATCAATTTGTTAAATGGATTAATTAATCAAAATTTTAAAATCAAATCAATCTAAATTAATTAAATTCCTTCTTAGGCAGATTACTCAGGTGTTCAACAATCTAAGTAACTTAACCAAATCAAAATCTAACTCACATGTGTGGGAAGGGTTATGAAAGTACTTAAATTAAACCCTTTAGCTTAATTAATCACTAATTATGAGCTAATTGCATTAAGCACTTTATTTCTTAGGTGCATTGTTGATTTAAATTCCTTGTGTAGTTTTATGTCATACATTGGCTCATAATTATTTGATTAAATATGTTAAAGTGGTGTAGGTAAAGGGATAATTAATGCACTTAATTCACACCTTAACCTAAATGAAATATAAAAAATCATCTAATGGTTCTAAAATAAAACTAAAAGAACAAACACATGTGGGAAATGTGATAGGACCAGGAAACCTCTTCATATTTCCTAAATTCAAATCAAACTCAAAAAAACTAAAAATCTCTTCAAAATAAATTTGATTAGCTTTAAATAATTATATTTCATAAGATTGTCTTTAAGAATTAATTAGGATGGATGAATTTACATGCTTTAATCACTTTATTTCTTTCCTAGCATGCTAAATATGTATGTCATATGAAAATCATGCGTTCATGCCTTTTAAAAATCAAAGTAAAAATGAAATATTTCTTTTATGTCAAATCGCATGTTTTGGTTAAAGTAAGAATATGAATGGTTATTATCACTATTAAATCTAAAATTATTTTCAAAGCTTATAAATCAAATATCATAACTAAAAGGTATGATACTTATAATTATTTATAAGCTTGCATGTGTGTATAAAATGTGGTATGTGATTCTTCCTCTCTTTCTTAACATAGAATTGTATAGGATTTGCAAAGTATATAATCTATTTGAAAAGGACATAACACTTGCTTAAATCTATTTTTATACACTCCTACGGCATGAATTAAGATGGAATTTCACATCACACATATAAACTAAATAATCAAACCAAAATCAAACAAACATAAGCTTTTTGTATGATTCTCTTTCCATCCATTTCTTTTTGTACATGCACATATATTTAAGAAAAGTGGTATATTAGTTTGGACAACTCTGGGGTTGCGAGGCTTTAAGTAGCCCTAAGTAGGTCTTGTACCTTACACCCCTGGTGCTAACAATGGTGTCATACTCACTTGTGTCTTTTATACTTGTAAATGTGCATATGAAAAATGGATAAAAGAATCACTCTTTTTCTACTTAACAAAATCATGCATCATGAAGCATCCAAATTTTTTTAAGTAACTCTCTTAGCATTCAGCATGAAGGTGTGCTAAACATTTCTATTTGCATGTATGGATATGCTTAGGATTCATCCATATGCATGCTACACTTGTTGGGAAAGAAATGAAGTGATGTGTGTTTTGTGATTGTATTTCACTTTACTTAATCTTAAATTGTCTTTCTTTTTGAATAAGTTTGTTTAGGGAAAATATAAACTTAGGATTAATCTAAACACATAATAAAATCATCAATAAACAATAATCAATATAAATCTATCTTAGAAATTACTTAAGGTAGGGAGGAAAGAGAAGTTCTCTTCTCTTTTCCTCTCTTTACAACTTAGTAATTAACTGCAGGATTCCTTCAAACCTAATAAAATCATAAAATAAAAATCAACTAAATCACTTAAATGAAACCACCCTCTAAGTTAAACATTTTCATACTTAGAAAACTTCAACCTTAAAGCCTAGCTAAGCATACCACAAAAGCCTTAAATGGCATACACATTAGGCTAGGTCACCACTTATAGTTTTAGGTCATGGCGGTGCCTGGTTTAATGTTAGCTTTTGTTTTATGATGTATTATTTTAGTCTAGATGATAGGGTGTATGTGCATAGACTGAATGATAGGGCGATCTTAGTCTAACCATTATCTTCTGTTGGGGATTGTGCTTAAGGGGAGCTGTAATAAAAAATATAACTGCTTTTGCTATGTAGGTGCTTATACTCCTAAGAATAATCCCAAATAGGCCAGGTGGGCTTGGTTACCCATATGTGGGGTGCTAAGTCCAATTTATACATATACATGCTTGGGATTATATGGTTTATTTGGCTAATCTCTATTTTACAGGTTTTAGTTAGATTTCCTTTTTTCCATTTTCATGTAATTTTGAAATTAGGATCTTGGAATGATTGTTATGGGGTATTAGGATGACCATTGGTTATAAGACCATGTCTTATACACCCTATAAAGTACTTGGAGCACCATATTTTCAACCAACCAAAAGAAGAAAGAAGAAAGAAGAAAGAAGAAATGAAGAATGAGGACCCCCATAACAATGAATTCCTGCTTGATTGTAATTTATTCATTTATAATCCGGGTTGTATAAGGATAGAATTTGGCTACCCAATTTACTTTCAGGTTTGTGTGGTGGTGTCCGACCATAAATGGCCTCTTATTCTTTTGTACTAGCTTTATAAATTGAATGATGTTTGTTTAGCTTGTGCATTACGATGACATCTTTTCCTAGTTTATTCCTTGCTCTGATATATTGCCAGGATGACGTTTAGGCTCTTTGGAAAATAATTTTTTTTCTATCCAATCAAAACAACTCAAAACTAAAAATAAAATAACTCATGACCTCTTTTAAAGCCTAAGTTATAAATCAAGATAAAAAAATTAGCAACCCCTTAGCTGGATGTTGTATTACTTTTCTCACATCATGCATAAAAATTATATTATTTCACTCTTGATTGGAGGGCTTCCACCTTTGCCAGAGAACTTGGCTTGACCTTTGAGAGCCATGGTGGAAACACACATCCTTATCTTGCTGATTTTGGCCCATAATCTAATTTCTCATGCATTAGGTATATGAATCCTAAAGCCTTTGTCAAATTGATTGTCCAAAATAAAAATAAAGTGTGATAAAATATGCATTAGATTTAAGTCATTAAATCATGCCCTACATGATCTAGTCTCTTAGGGAGTGTGTTTAAGGACTTAGTAACTTTCTAAATAAATAACACCTTAGCTATCTTGCAAAAGCATATGACTTGCCTACATGTTTTAAAATCATAGGAGGAGTTAATTAGCGTCACCCCTAGGCAATTGTAAGTCCAACAGTCGGGTGGTTTATCCTCTCTTATGGAGGTAAACCAAATACCCATTTTTCACCTTAGATTTAGGTCATGCTTTGACCCTTGCCAAAGTTTCATAGATTTAGATTCAAAGGTTGCTACTTCCCTTTGCGGTCTATGAGCATAAATCCTCAACTCTTAGGCATTTCCATGACCTTGTATCATGGAATTGTAAGCCTTAGCATTTTAATAAAAATTCAACTCAAATAAATCAATTCAATTTCCGAAATGTAAAGCCCAAACATAGGATAGTTTAGGGTGCTTACTAGGCTTCCCAGTATCCTAAGCATCCCCTACTTATCTTCATTTGGCTTTGATAAGAACTCCCTCATCTTGATCGATCCCACTTGACTTTTTTAAAAATAAACCAATCGATTGATAGTCCTACCTTTCAAAATCTTTGGAGATAATGATCATTTACCTTAATCGAGAGTATCCCTTAGGATGTAATTAACTATGGGGGCTTGCCCCTGTAGGGAACTTAACAAACCTAATTTAAAATAAACCCTACTTTACTTTTTCATGTAAAGTAGGGAAAAAATCTCTGGTATATTCTGAAGACCCATAGTCCTCAAGAATCCTTATTAAGGTGATTAGGTTCATTGTAGGGTGGTGAGTTCTATCTTTCGAGATAGTACATCTTTCCTCAATGCCATACCCGATCATCCTAATAAGAACATCTACGGATCTACGTAGTATCCCAACAAGGTGTTATTTATTTCTATTTTTATTTATCCTCTTCCAAAAGAGGGATAGATGAAGCCATGAATAAATATAAAAAAGTTAACCACACCCCTCCATAGGATGCTCTGCCTATGGATATGCTTATAGAGGACCAGTCTAGAGTTAAATACAATGTTCTCGATCACCTAAGAAAGTTGTCAGCTAAACTAAGCATATATAATGCCCTTGCATTATGCAAAGAGATGAGGGAATCATTGATCAAAGCCCTTCTCGAATCAAAAATATGCTTATCTTAGTAGATCGCTATTGGAGAGGAGACATATTATTCAATAGAAGACAATAGAGTTACATTCACTGATGAAGATCTTCTTTTGAGGACAATAAATCACACTCGTCCCCTCTACATTAGGGTGGATATGGATAGATTCAGACTCTCCAGGGTGTTAGTTGATCCAGGTGCATTAGTGAACATTATGAGTCTAAAGATCCTTGCCCTACCTGAGGATTGACATCTTCAAACTATGAGAATATTGGATGATATTAAGAGGATTCAATGACCAAGGTGAGAGGGCTTTAGGCTCCATAGTGTTGCCATTAGAGATAGATGACTAGAAGATATAAGCCAATTTCTACATAATTGATTCTAACACATCATTTACTACTTTGTTTGGTAGACCTTGGATACATGAGAATAAGATGGTTTCATACTCTCTACACTAGTGCATCAAATTTCAAAGAGGTGGAATCGAATATTATGTCAAAGGAGACTTGAAGCCATTTTTAGTTAGGGAGGTCAAGATATATGAGGATGTGGCCTACTATCTTCCTCAAAATCAGAAAGTATATTCTAACAAACTTGATCAATGTTCAAAAACAAAAGAAAAAGAAAAAGAAGAAGATAAGAAAAATGAAAAAGAAAAATAAAAAGAAAATGAAAATGAAAATGGAAGTGCACAAGAAATAGACACTGAGGAAGAAGTAGAGCCTGAAGTTAAATTCCACCCATAGTTCATTCCCCATATGAGCACATGGGTAGGATGACTCGACCCCCACCAGGTAGAGTAAGAGGTAGATCCAGAGGTAGTTTCAGAGGTGGAAGACCTCTTTGCTAGTGGCTAGCCAGTAGGAGCAATGTTCCAGTTCATAAGAGTACTCCTACTACCCATGTAGACTTGGAATCTAGTTCAGAGGATGAGTCTCATGTGATTAGCAAGCCAATCAACCCCTCTCAACAGGTCCTTTTGGAGGTGACATTCAAGCCAGAAAGTGATGAAGATTAGGCCTCCAAGCAAAGCATGAATGTATCTGAATCAACATTATGTAGAATAGTCAGGCAGTAGTTGGAAACCTTAGCTCTATCCCCTCTTTAGGGAGGCCCCAAAGTCATCTACAGATGTCAAGCCAAATATGTTTTTGTTGGGAGCATCATCCTCAAGTCAGGAAGTCGATATAGAACATGAGGATGATTCATATAAAGATCTAATACAATTGCCTTTTGATTGGTATTCACATTATGTTCATAATTTAGCAAAGAAGGGATTAATCCAACATACTTGGTCTAAACATAGGTTGAATTACTTTGAAAGGTTATGGGATAACCAAAGCAGATATCATCAATTAAGACTAAGACTAGGATTTAGCACAGTGGGCCCAATCATTGATGATAACCATTGCCTAGTCATCACCAATCATTTAGAGTCTGATAGGTTCTTTTCAAATCATACTAACTCATATGAAGATGTGTGTTTAGAAACTTCAGATGATCCAAATGATCTTGAAGTCAGAGATGCACCGCTAGAGTTTGAAGAAGAGATTGGGTCAACCATCAACAAACTCAAAGAAATCAACTTGAGAACTAAAGATAATCCATGCCTGGCATACATTAGTTCCTTATTAAATGAAAAAAATCAATGACTTAGTTAGGCTATTGACTAAGTTTAAGGACTGCTTTGCATAAAGTTATGAAGAGATTCTCGATCTATCTCCTGACATAGCAGTCCACAAACTAACAATAGACCCTAATGTTAACCCTATTAAGCAGGCTCCTAGACGCATGCAATTAGACATTGAGCTATATGTTATTTCTAAAATTAAGAAACTAATCGATGCTAGATTTATTAGGGAAGAAAAATATCCTACTTGGTTGGCTAGTGTCATCCTAGTTAAGAAAAAGAATGGACAAATCCGCATATGCGTAAGATGAATTTTCACTACTAATTTTAGAATTGATGGTATACATTATCTCATCTTACGTATTATTCTCTTTTATAGATGGGTCATCTAGCTACAATCAAATTAAGATGACCCTCAAGGATGAGAAAAATACTACTTTTTGAACCCCAATCAGAATATATTATTATAAGTACATGCCTTTCTGCCTTAAAATATCGGTGCTACATACCAACAAGCCATGACTTTAATCTTCAATGAACTCATTCATCATCAAGTTGAATGTTACGTTGATGATCTTGTACTCAAAAGTAAAGAAAATGAAGATCATCTCTTCGACTTGAGAATAGTTTTCAAACTGTTAAGATAATTTAACCTTAAAATAAATTACCTGAAGTGTGCAATTGGAGTAACTTTAGAAAAACTTCTTGGGTTTGTTGTCTGACATTATGGAATAGAAATTGATTCGGAGAAGATCAAGGCTATCTTAGAAATTCCCCTAAGAGTCTAACTCAACTCAGATCATTTCAAGGGTGGTTTACATATCTAAGATGCTTCATTTCCAACCTATCAAGGAGGTGCCAATATTTTTTAGTACTTGTTAAAAAGGATGTCAAGTTCAAGTGGGATGATAAGTGACAGCATGCTTTGAAGATATCAAGCACTACCTAATGACGCTACTAATTTTAGTAGCTTCTATCCTGGGCAAGGCATTGATACTATATACTACTGCATTAGATGACTCCCTTGGTGCTTTGTTATCCCAAATCAATGATGAAGGGAAATAGAATGCACTCTACTATCTTAGTTGTCATCTAATCCCTGCTGAGGTAAACTACCCACTTATTGAAAAACACTACCTAGCTTTAATCTTTGCATCCCAAAAGGTATGACATTACATGCTTTCTCATAAGGTGAATCTAATCTCCAGGATCAAACCATTGCAATATCTCATGATACTACCGATGTTATCTAGATGGTTGGCGCATTGGTCCATAATTTTATTATAGTTTGACATCACTTTCGTACCCCTCTGTGCAGTGAAAGGATAAGCACTGGCAGATTTTTTTTACAACACATCCATTTCCTGCTGATTCTTTGTTTAGTGATGACCTCTCTGATGAATAAATCATGAACTTAGGAGAAACGAGCATTCACCACGATCTACTCTGTCAGGAATGACATGGGTAGGAATAGTTCTCCTAACTCTAGAGCCCGATGTGATGAGATTCTGATATCAACTGTCAAATCCATGCACCAATAATGAAGCCAAATATGAGGCTTTGATTGTTGGTCTGGAGTAAGCCATTACACTATGCATCTAGAGCATCAACATCTTCAAGGATTCTCAACTAGTTATCAACCGAGTCATTGGGTCTTACAAAGTTCTGAAGCCTAAACTCCATCATTTTTATAAGTATACCATGGAGTTATTGGCTCAAATCACAGAGGTTACCATCTACAAGATTCCTCGAGGAGAAAATATAGTAGTGGATGCATTGGCCAAGCTTGCCAACGAGTTGGCATGTCTGAAAGATGAGTCCATACTAATAAGGGTTCAAAATAGACAAGTCTTATCCATTGTTGATGCTGAACTCATCGAGAGACTCTCTCTTGAAGGGGAGGTTGACATTGCCAAAAAGGATGATGAGTTAGATTGGAGGCAACCATTCATGGATTATCTAAATATAGGCAAACTACCTCAAGAGAAGTCATTAGCTCATCAGGTGAAGCAGAGAGCCCTCTCATATTCTTTCGTGGATGGCACCTTATTGGTATGGATGCCCTCCGGTCCTTCAATCTACTTTTTAATAAAATCAGAATAGAGCAGAATGCCAAGTTATGGTTAGAAGAGCTTAAAGGTTTTGAGAAGAGATGCCTCAGTACATGCCAAAATCTCGAGTTGTACAAAGCCAAAATGATTCAAGCTTATAACAAGTTGGTCCATCCTAGAGCTTTTTAAGTAGGAGAGCTTGTTTTAATTCTAAGGATCCCAATAGTTGCTCGTCGAAAGATGGGAGGCAAGTTTGAACCCACTTGGGAAGGCCCTTTCGCCATAAAAAAGGCCTACCAAGGAGGATCTTATCAGCTCATAAATTATAAAGGAGAGCGTCTAATGCTTCCAATCAACGGGCTCTACCTAAGGAAATATTATCCATAAATCTTGTTTGAAAATAGTTATCAATGAAATTTCTTTCATCTATAATTCCATCTCTTCATATTGGTTAGAAATATCTTTGCTTGTGAATCCGCCACGATGTATTTAGGGTAGGTGTAAAGATCCCAAGAGGCATCTTATCCTTGACAACACCAATGCAAACTACACACAACCACATATAAAATAAACACATATCTTTTGTCTCAGGCTATTTTGATATAGGATAACGCTCCCTTGTGGCACTCACTCATTAGCTATTCTAGCTCGGGCTGACATGCTACCTTGCTAGTATGCCACCCCATAGGTTACTTGTCTAGTGGATGTAATTCTAAATGCTTTCTTCCTAACTTGACCATTGCACACCGATGAGGTCCTTATTAGTTTGGCAGGCCTTACTGTGCAACCAGTAAGCTACCTCATGATGAATTTGTTTAAGAGGGAGTAAGCTAAAAACACCAATATTACATTAAAAGTAGAAAAGTAAATCTAGCTACCCCTGCAAAATAAATGTTTGCTAAAAACACTATACAACACAAGCAGTTATATGAATAATTTGAACTTAGCACCCCACACATGGATAACCAAGCCTACCTGTCCTAACTTGGGTTATGTTAGGGGCTAAGCAACTTGCACAGCAAAAGTATTTATATTTTTTATTATGATGGCCCCTTAAGCAAAAACCCCCTGCAGAAAGCATGACTAGGCTAATATTGACCTAACATCCATACTACGTGCATACACCCAAACATCCAATCTAAAATAATACATCATAAAATAAGCATATATCAAACCACACACCACCGTAACATAAAGTTAGAAGTGGTGACTTAATCTAATGTGTGTGTATTAAAGTTTGTGTGGTATGTCTTAACTAAGCTTTAGAGTTATAATTTGCTAAGTGTGAGAGATTTAATTTATAAAGGGTCAATTTAAC
Source organism: Cymbidium sinense (assembly GCA_021442155.1). Taxonomy (NCBI): domain Eukaryota; kingdom Viridiplantae; phylum Streptophyta; class Magnoliopsida; order Asparagales; family Orchidaceae; genus Cymbidium; species Cymbidium sinense. The sequence goes on along the minus strand of CM038222.1, from coordinate 92,938,943 downwards.
TTTAAGTGATTTAATTGATTTGAAGATTTGATTTAGTATTTTCTTTTATTTCATATGGCATACACTTAACAACTAAGTGTTATAAAGAGAAGAAAGAGAGGGAAGCACTCTTTCATACCTACCTTAAGTCACTTCTAAAGTATATTAATTAATCAATTTCCATTAGTGAATGACTTATTATATTTTTAATCAATCCTAAATTTAGGTTCACTCTAAATGACCTTATTCAATAAGAAAGACATCATAAGATTAATTAGGATGAATTACTATCATATAATACATATTCATTCATTTCTTTTCATCATGTATATCATGCATATGAATCAATCCTAAGCATACATATATATGCAATTTATATTTTTAGCATACTTGAATGATGAATGCAAAGAAGTGTATTTAGAATTTAAATATTTCATTTGATTGAATTATGAATGCATGCCTTTTTAATAAAAAAGAGAAATTTTTCATCCTTTAGTTAATTACACATTTAAATTTATAAAAGTTTTAAGTGAGTACGCCGCTATTATTCTACACTAGGGGCGTAAGATACAAGACCTAGTTAGGTCTATTTAAAGCCTCGTAGCCCCAGGGTATCCAGACTAATATATCACTTTTCTTAGATACATGTAAATGTATAAGCAACTACAAGGATAGGGAAAACTCATGCAAAAGTTGTATTTGATTTATGATTCTTATTCATTGGCTATATTACACATACATATGTATAAGAATTTTAAGTGAGTACGACACCATTATTCTATACCAGGGGTATAAGGTACAAGACCTACTTAGGGTTACTTAAAGCCTCACAACCCCGGGGTGTTCAGACTAATATACCACTTTTCTTAGATACATATAAATGTACAAAAAGAATCACAAGAATAAGAACTCATGTAAGAAGTCATCTTCGATTTGATTATATGATTTGCAAATGTGGTATGAAATTCTTCTTAAGTATTAACATGGAGATGATATGAATAGTTTTAGGCAAATGTTGTGTTGTTTTCAAATGAACTATACATTTGTAAATCCTATATGAATCCATGTAAAGAAAGAGAACTTCATATTGCATATTTTATATTATCAACACATGCAAACATCTAGATATTTATAATTAACATCACTTCATTTATAATAATTGATTTATAGGCTTTTGAAAATAATATTTGATTTAATAGTGATAGTAGCCACACCTATTTAATTTAAATCAACACATGCAATAAGATATAAAGGAAACCATTTCATTTTACTAATTTTAAAAGAAATGAATGGATGATTACATATGGCAAGCAACATCAATTAATTAACCCTTACCTACATCACCTTAAGTTAATCAACTAATTAATAATGAGCCAATATGATATGCAACCACATGAAAAGTAAATTTGCAATGCTTCTAAGAAATGGAAGGGGCCTAATAAAATTGGCTCATGATTAATAGTTAATTAAGCTTAAGGGATCTCACTTAACTATTTTATGATTTTCTTACACATGTGAACTAACCATAATTTCATTATCTCCTCCTTTGGGTTATTGAACACTGAAAGAATTACACAAGATTAAATTAAGTTCATTAATTAACTAATTAAACCTTATTTAACCTTTACCAACCAAAATGAGATGGGCTTAGAGAAAGAGATAAAGAAGAGAGCCTAAATCTCAATCCCTAAATACTTTCAATTAGTTAATTAAGATTCAGGTATGATTTGGATTCTTGATTAATCTTGTTAACTAATTAATTAAGGGGTGTTAATTAATTGATTAATTAAAAGGGATTAAAGAATACTTAAAGAAAATATTGGAAGAGGGAGTCCCAATCTATTTCCTTAGACTTCATCATAATTAATAGAGGTTAATAAGCTTAATTGATTGGATAATTTACTATTCATTTGCTTAATTATCACTAATTACATTAAGAAAGTGACTAAAGCTTAATCAATTGGTTTCCCTAATTAAGCAACTAGAAAAATCCCAAAAAAATAAGAGAGGGAGAGGTCATCCCCCTAAACTTGCACAAAAAGTTTGAGATTAATTGGATGGTTAATTAGGGAGCATTTAGGCTAAATACATTTCTGATTAAAATTTAATTAAGTCAAATATACTAGTCAAAATCAAATAATAATAATTTTCCTAAATTCTACTCTAAAATATCTTTAAAATGAGCATAAGTTTATATTTTTTAGATTTTTCTACAATTAATTATAAATTTAAAAAAATTTAGAATTAAAAACTAATTATTGACCCTAATTAAAGCCTCCCGTCGGGCCACATAGCGGCTGATGCAGCGGGCTTTCCACGTGGCACGACACGATTTGCTGTTTAAGTTTTCACAACCAAGTGCTAACTCGGATGGCTGGACACGCAATAACTTCGTGGACCGTTCGATCTAAGATCGAACTGTCATGATTTAAACCACAGTTTCGAGGGATTAATCAAAGGTTCTAAGCATGATTTGATCAGGACCGTTCATCCTGATCATGCAGGATGGATGGTTCATGATCTATCCCCTCCTAAGTGTCAAATAATGACTACCATCCATCGATCGCCGCTCAATCCGAGCTCATCCAAGCTTTGGGGAAACACAATAATCAAATCCAATGGTGAAAATCGCATAATATGGAAATTTCTCTCACAAAAGGCCAAGCTATTTTTATTCAAGGATTGGTTTCAATGGAATACCTCACCGGAGCTTATGACCGATAATTCTAATGATTGAGGAAGCTTTGTTAGCAGAAATAAAGCTCTATTGAGCCGCACAAGCCTTAATTTGGTGTGGCTTGCTCAGAAAATAAATCCACTAGACGTAGGTGGTCAGGCTTTCTCGAACTCTACCCTCCAGCCATCGAGAAGCTTAGGAAAAGATTCATTCTTGCTCATTTATCTCTGAGGAAGGTGTGTGCAAAGTTAATTGCACTTTGGTAGATATTTTAGCAAATGAGAATCGAAGGTGGCCTCCCCTATTTCGATTTTACGTAAAATAGAGAATGGGGATTTTGGAGAACTTGGGAATGCTTGGAAATGGCTCTAGGATTCCTCTTCTTAGTTACTAGAGTGTGTGAGTTTGACTGAGAATGAGTTTGGTATACCCCCCTCATTCCTTGGATCGAACAGTCACGGATTATTTGGCTCAATTGGGGGTTTGGTCATATTCAATCATTGATTATGAATGGGTTTGAATCATTGGTTTTAATCAGTTTGACATATGGTGGATTTTGGCTTGTTTAAGTTTCATTTGGCTAAGTGTTTACTTGGTCAATGGGCTAGGTTGACTTGGTTTAACCCCATTCAAGACAATTGACTAACCTATGATGATTATTGATCATATTGTGAGATTTGGATGGGCTTAGTTCAATCTAATTTGGGTTGAATTAGAACTTAGCGCAAAAGGATATTTTAGGCCACTTTGAGTCAAGTGAACCTAAATGGGTTAATTAGCTTGATCATGGCTTGATTCAAGTTTAGTTATATTAATAAATGGGTTTAAGATGGAAATATAAATCCAATTGCAAATGATTTGGATCTATATGGATTCTAGTTTACATGATAATTTCAAATCAAAAGGGCTAACTTGGATTTGATTTGGTTTAGGTTGGATTTGGTTTGATAATTTTAATTTGTGTTTATATTTAGGTCAATGATTAAGGGAATGATTGAATCATGAAGAAATCCATAGGGGATTTGGTTTGGATAGGATTTGACCAAGTTCAAGGACTTGGCTTAAAAGGGTATAGATTAGATTTTGGTTTGATTTGGTTTTTGGTTTTTGAATTTGAATTTATATTCCATTTACATTTGGAAATATAAATAAAGATATAAATGATTCATGAAAAAATCACTTAGGTTTGGAGTGATTTGGATTTGGTTAAGGCTAAGTCCATAAGATGAAATCAAAGGGCTTAGAAAAGATTTTAGAATTTGAACTCAATCATGAGTTTCAATCATTTGATTTAGAATTGATTTATAATTTGGATTTGGAATTTGAATTTGAATTTGAATTTGAATTTTAGGTTTAGTTTGAAGAAAGAAAGAAAAGATCTAGTTTGGGCTATAGGGTAGGCAAGTCTTCTTAAATCCTTAAGGCATACCCTATTCTTATGGCTAAACCATCTAAGTCTCTAGGCTTAGGTTAAGTGTTCACCTAATCACTAGAAGTGTCATATGATTAAGGAACTCTTAATGTCTAGAAGAGTCCTAAGTATAAGAAGAGGAGGTTAAGAGCTCACTCCGAAATTGAGGTCAACATCGCCTTAGGTCGGGTTCGATTTATTGTGTTGTTAACCGATCACCCCAATGGTCCTTTGTTCAGAAAGTTTTAAGTCTACAAGCTTTCTTCCTGACTTGACCATTGCACACCAAAAGGCATCCCTTTAGGTTGGTTAGCTCTACCTCGTGATCAATAGACTATCTCTTTGGATTTGTAAATCTAAGGCAGGACTAGGCTGATATTAGTCTCTTCTTGCTAGATCCATTGCACACTGACAGGGTCCATCTTAAATGAAATTGATTCTAACTATTCTTGAGTCAATGTGAGTCCATAGAGGCATTCACTCAATAGTCGCCTTAGGTCAGGTTCGATTTGTTGTGCTATCAACGGATCACTCCAGTGGTTCCTTATTTAGGAAGCTGTAGGTCTACAAGCTTTCTTCCTAACTTGACCATTGCACACTAAAGGGCAACCCTTAGGTTAGTTAGGTCTATCCCACGGTCGATAGACTATCCCTTTGGATTTGTAAATCTAAGATAGGACTAGGCTGATACTAACCCTTTCTTAGTAGATCCATTACAAACGGACAGGGTTCATCATAAATGAAATTGATTCTAACTATTCTTGAGTTGATGTGAGTCCACAACGGTATTCATTCAATAGTCACCTTAGGTCGAGTTTGATTTATTATGCTATCAACCGATCACCCCAGTGATCCCTTATTCGAAAAGTTGTAAGTCTACAAGCTTTCTTTTTGACTTGACCATTGCACACTGAAAGGCACCCCTTAGATTGGTTAACTTTATCCTACGGCTGGTAAACAATCCCTTTGGATTTATAAATCTAAGATAGGACTAGGCTGATATTATCCCCTTCTTAATGGATTCATCGCACGCCGATAGGGTCCATCTTAAATGAAATTGATTTTGACTATTTTTGAGTCGATGTGAGTCCATAGTGGCATTCGCTCAACAGTCGCCTTAGGTCGGGTTCAATTTATTATGCTATCAACTGATCACCCTAATGGTTCCTTATTCAAGAAGTTGTAAGTCTATAAGATTTTCTCCTACCTTGACCATTGCACACTGAAGGGTAGCCCTTAGTTTGGTTAGTCTTACTAGATGACTGGTAGACTATCCCTTTGAAATTATAAATCTAAGATAGGCCTAGGCTGATATTATCCCTTTCTTAGTGAATCCATCGCACACCGACAAGGTCCACTTTATCAAATCCATCATCCTCCCTCCAATAGAGTCTGATTCAATCCATATATTAAATCCATCTTATCCTTAGCGGAAATGATCTCATATCTCTAGCAGATGTACCCTCCAAAACCAAATCACACCCTCTCCCGAGTGGAGCCTCAAATCATAAGTCAGCAAATCAAATTAAATTATCATCCCCAGTGAATACTTCACCAATTAAATTAAATCAAATTCAGTCAAATTCCTCCTCAGCAAGGCTCAAATAATATCCTATCCCTAGTGGAGCCCTCTTTAAATCAAACCAACTCAAATCCCTATCTCTAGTAGATAATCTAAACCTGCTTCCCTAGTGGAAGGTTCATGAACTCATCTCTAACGGATCTTTTCTCCCCAAATCATATCAAACTCAATTCATATCCTCTATAGATAACCTGAACTTGCTTCCCTATTGGAAGGTTCACATGCTTGATCCCTCAATGGATCCTTACTTCCTCCTTATGCACTTGGCATGAGTTGATTTGTATTACACTAAGATCTTGATTCTTTCTACATCTCGAGTTTAGGAGTAGATCATTTCTGTTAATGCTTGTAATCTTTCGGACGTTGTTGATTATCTCGGTCAACACCAATACGTGAAGTGTCCTTGGTCAGTTACACCACACCTATTCTGTGCCCTTTGTTGACCTCACTTTTAGAGTGAGCTCTCAACTTCCTTATCATAGATCTAAGACTCTTATAGACACTAAGATCTCCTTAGTCTTAAGACACTTCTAGTGATTAGGTGAACACTTAATCTAAGCCTAGAAACTTAGAAGAGTTAGCCATAGCAATAGGTTATACCTTAGGGATTTAGGAAGACTTGCCTACCCTATAGCCTTAAACTCAATCCTTGCTTTCTTCTTCAAACCAAACTCTCAAATCAAACCCAAATCATAAATCCAATTCCAAATCAAATGATTGAAACCCATGATTAAATTCAAATTCCAAAACCCTTCCTAAGCCCTTTGACTTTATCTTAAAGACTTAGCCATACCCAAAATACCCCAAATCAACCCACGAAACCCTAAGACCTGGCCAAACTAGACCCAAACTGGCCCTAGATCCTTCCCAAACTAGCCCAAATCCAAGTGGGAACCAACCCAAGGGAATTGACCATTGGACAAGCTCATTTGCATTGGATTCTTTCCATAAGAGGCAAAGTCCACTTTCTCCTCTCATGGAAGCCATCCAATTTCTAAATAAGGTATTCCTAAACCCCCTAGCCCAATCTAAGCAAGCCTAGCACTTGCCATGGACCAAGGGAAACAAACCAAGCCACCTCACTCATGGCCGAACCCCATGGGCAAAAGGAAGAGCCAATCCAACCCAATCTCCCCATATCTTGCCTTGAGCTCCCTACCATAGTTTCCCCCACTCCTAGCGAGCTACAAGGAGTTGACAGTGACCCCTCTGATGCCTTGACAATGGTGAATCGATGGAATTTTAGTGACGGTTCCCGTCCATCCATCACACTCAATCGAGGCGTATACTCCCTCAATTCATGCAATAATTGTCATAATTCGCATTGTGAGAGTTCCCTAAGCATTTTTGAAACTCCTCAGAGCCTCCCTGAAGCCTCTCCGATCTCCCATTATCAGAATTCTCCATTCCTGCACGCAATTAAAATAGGGCATCCTCCCTTTGATTCAAACTCCTCCCCCCACTCAACCAAACCTTAATTAAACTTACATAAACCATCACCACACCTCATCGAGCAACACAAAATCATCCCTTAAGCTTCCAAGCCACCAAAGGTCCAAGTTCGATTGAAGATGAAGCTTGTACATATGTGGATTGGTCGTTCGAGTGGCTCACCTTAAATCAAGACTCGTGCGGCTCAATAGGGCTTCATTTTTACCAAATGAAGCTACCTCAGTCGATCCCACCACCGGACATTAGCTTCGGTGAGGTAATTCCCCAAAACTATCAGTTTAGGAAAAATTAGTTGGTCCTTTTCAAAGAAAATTTTTATGCCATGCATTTTTTACCATTGGATGTGCTTGTTTCCTCTTCCTGATGGTGTGGGATCAATTTAATCCCAATTCAAGCTTGGGTGAGCTCAAATCGAATGGAGAAAGATGGATGGTATCTATCTTCGGCTAATCACGAAGGAGACAGATAACAGGCCATCCATTCTGTGTGATCTAAACGGATGACCCTGATCTTATCACGTGTAGATCCCTTGATTAATCTTTCAAAACAATGGGTCTGATCATGGCCGCCCGATCTTAGATCGGACGGTCCATGGGAAAGTGCGCCTACAGTAATTTGAGACAACCTCCTGATTTGATAACTTAAATACACTATCCCGTCGCACCATGTCAGCAGTCACGTGGAGTCGACGAAATTAAGGGTTAATTAGGGTTGTTTTAATTAATTTTTAAGGCTAAATCTTCCTAAAATCATAACTAATCCAAGAAAAATCCAAAAAGATACAAATGAGAGCTCATTTTGAAGATATTTTATAGTAGAATCCATTAAAATTATTATTAATTAAGTTTGAATAGTAATTTCTACTTAATTAAGATTTAATTAACATTTTAATTAGCCTAATTACTCTTTGATTAATTGTCCAATTAATTTCAAATTTTCAGAGATGTTTAGGGGGATGACCTCTACCTCCTTTATGTTTCTTGGAATTTATTGGATAGTTAATTAGGGAAATTAATGGATTAGGCCTTAATTACTCTCCAAACTTAATTAGTGATAATTAAGCAAATGAATAGTGGTTTAATTAATTGATTAGGCCTATTGTCCTCTGTTAACAGTGGGAAGCCTTAGGGCAGTAGTTTGGGTTCACTCCTTAAAGCCATTTCATTAAGCCTCCTCATTTATTTCAAATTAATTAAAGCTTAATTAATTGACTAACCACTTAATTAATCAATTAAAATAGAAAGGATATTTAATTATTTTAGAGCCTCACTGGATGTTTGGAATGACTTAGGGATTGCGATTTGAGGCCTCTTCCTTGATCTCTTTCCCTAAGTTAATTTTATCATCCTAATTAAAAGATATAATCATAAGATTTAATTAACCAATTAAATGTTTAATTTAAAATCTATTCATTCACAACCTAACTTTGTTTAATTAATCTTGGGTAGCTTTCTGGGTGTTCAATAACCTAAAGAGTGAGCTAATGAAATTATGGTTAGCTCACATGTGTGAGAAAACTATAAAAGTAATTAAGTGTGTCCCTTAAGCTTAATCAACTATTAATATGAGCTGATTGCATTAGACGCCTTTCATTTCTTAGAAGCATTGCTAATTTACTTTTTATGTAGTTGTATCTCATGTTGGCTCATCATTAATTAGTTAATTAGCCTAAGGTGATTTAGGTAAGTGTTAATTAATTGATTTAATTCATACCTCAACCTAATTAAGACATAAAATCAACTTAGTTGCTTTTCATTGAATCACATTAGCTCACATATAGGCGTTGACCTCACTTTTGGAGTGAGCTTTCAACTTCTCCATCTTAGACATAGGACTCCTCTAGACACTAAGAGTTCCTTAGTCTTAAGACACTTCTAGTGATTAGGTGAACACTTAACCTAACCCAAGAGATTTAGAAGAGTTAGCCATAGGAATGAGTTATGCCTTAGGGGTTTAGAAATATTTGCCTACCCTATAGCTTGAACCCAATCCTTGGTTCTCTCCTTCAAACCTATCCATATCAAATCTTAAGTCAATTTCAACTCAATTGATTTTCTCAAATCATAAATCAATTCCAAAATCTAAATCATAAATCGATTCCAAATCAAATGATTGAAACCCATGATTGAATTCAAATCTCAAAATCTTTCCTAAGCCCTTTGATTTCATCTTATGGACTTAGCTCAAATTAAATCCAAATCACTCCAAACTCAAAAGATTTTATCATAACCCATTTCTATTCTCATTTATATTCATAAATATAAATATAATATAAATTCAAATAACCAAAACTAAATTCAAAACTCAAATCCAAATCTAATCCAATTCCAACTTATAACCTTTAAGCTAATTTCTTGTATTTAGCCAAATCATTCTCAAATCAATCCAAACCCTTGGATTTTCTCTTCAAACAATCACTCCTTCAATTACATGCCTAAATATAAACATAAACTACAATCACCAGACTAACCCAAATCAAACCCATGTTCACCCTTTGAACTTGAAATTGTTAAATGAATCAAAACCCATTTGACCCCAAACCACTTGCAATTAGATTTATATTTTCATCATAAGTCCATATGTGAGTTCAACCAAACTTGAATCAAGCCTTGACCAAGTCAATTGACCCATTTAGGCTCACTTGACTGAAAGTAGCCTAAAAGACCTTTTTGAGGCAAATTCTAATCCAACCCAAATTGGATTGAACTAATCCCATCTAAGCCTATCATCACAATCAACAATCATCATGGGATGATCAATCACTCAAATTAGGTCAAATCAAGTCTACCTAGCTTTTGACCAAGTCAACACTTAGCTTAAATGAAACCTAAACAAGCCAAAATTCACTATAGGCCAATTGATTGAAATCATTGATTTAAGCCAGTTCATAATCAATGATTGAACATTACCAAGTCATCAATTGAGCTAAACCAAGCCTAATCGGCCACTTGACCTAAGTTGACCAAAATTGACCTAAAAAGTCAAAATGGATCAAATCTTGATCTAAGTCAAACTGATTGCAACAAATGGATCAAATTCATTCTAAATTGATTGTTGAACTTGACCAAAGATTCAATTGACCAATTAGACTCAACCTAACCCAATTGACCATGAACCCAACTTGACCTAAAAAGTCAAATCAACTTGAAATCAAACCAAATCAAAATTAATTAAAACCAAAACTTTCAATACATTTTAAATGATTAATCAAGCCTAAACCAACCCATGACCTAACCCAATTGGTTCAAATGGGTCAAATTGGTCAACTTGACCCATTTGACCTAAATGAACCTAAATGAATCAAAACCAAATCTAAATCAAATTAAACCAAACCAATGACACCCATAGGATCCAAATGATCATTTGAACTTGACCTAATCCATGGTTTGACCCAATTTGACCAATTGGCCAACCTAATCCAATTTGACTTAACTTGACTTAAATGGGTCAAATTGAACCAATTCAAATCAAATGAATTCCAAATCACTTGAAATTTGGCCCAACTCATTTTTGAATCATTTCAAATCAGCCTAAATCAAAATCATGGCCAAATGATCATTTTGCCTTTAGGTCAAAGGGTATCCTATGACCAAATTCACTTGGAATTTGGTCATTTCTTTTTCAAGGCCACTTAGCATCCTTCTAGTGGTCCATATGGGCACTAAGGAGGGTAGTGAAGATCACCCAATGAGCTTGAGTCGGCCATGACACAAGCTAAGGCCAAATCGACCTCCCCAATGGTAATTGAATATTTAGATCACCAAATGTTCTTACTTAGCACATGGGCATCCACTCTCCTTCACTCCACTACCCAAAATGGCCCACATGGGGTGTTTTGTAGCTCAAACCATGCCTCCAATCCATGCCATTGATAAAAGAAGGCAAAACAGCCCATCACCGTTTGATCCAAGGAGGAAGAGAAATACTCCCTCTCATTCCCACCCAAACCACAATCACTCATTTCCACAGAGCTAAGGAGGTTGAGTTGAAGCTTCTCCAAGTCTTTGCAAGCCATTCTCGAGGTCCCCCATTTCCCATTCTCGATTTTGTTCAAAGCCGAAATGGGGGAGGTGAATTGAAAATCCAATTTACTCAATTCTCCATCAAAATAAAATTAACCTTGCACACACCATCAGTGGACTTCGTAGAGCTCAACCAAGTTGTTTTCCAAGTCTCAAGCCACGGAAGCATCACTTCGATCAAAGTTGATCACCATTGAAGGGGAGCTTGGTCAACCGAGCAATCTACTTCAAGTCAAGACCTAATTCCTTCAACAGGGCTTAATCTCTACTAGACAAAGATATCTCCTCCATTGGAAGTGTCGGAGATAGCCTTCGGCAAGGTAATTGCTCAAAATCGTAGCCACAGAAAAATTTGGTTGGTCTTTTTTGATGAAAATTATCATCCCTTAAAATCTTGACCGTTGGATGTGCATCCCCCCTTCTTTCGAAGGTGTGGGATCATTCTGATCCCAATATGAGCTCAAATTGAATGAAGAGAGATGAATAGTCGTCTCTTCACTTGCGAAGGAGAAGGATCACATGTTGTCTGTTCCATGATTAGAATGGATGGTTGTGATTAGATCATGCTAGATCCCCTTTGAATTAAGCCTAAACTGCGGGACTAATCCGGCCTCAATCTTCGTCAGACGACGCACCAGAAGATGTGTCGTGGACTAATCGATGTGACAACTTAAATAACCTATCCCATCAAGCCACCTGAAAAGTGCAGCGTCAGTCGCCACGTGGCCCGACAAGATTAGGGGTTAATTATGGTTAATTAATCTGATTTTAATGCTACAATTTTCAAAATTCATAACTAATTATAGAAAAAAATCCAAAAAAATATAAATAAACACTCATTTGAAAGATAATTCGGAGAAGAATAATAGAAAATTAAAATTAATTAATTTTAAATAGTGATTTTAAATGAATTTAAGTTTTATTAGTATTGTAATTAAATTAATTAGTCTCTAATTAATCCAGCATTTAACCCCAAACTTTTTGGGATTAATTAGTGGTATGACCTCTGCCTCCCATGATTTTCTTAGAATTTATTGCTTGATTAATTAAGGGAATTGCTTATTTCATCACTTTCTTAATTAATTAAATAATTAATTAACATATTAAACAGTGATAAATTCATTAAATAAGCTTGCTAATCATCATGAAACATTGAATGGACTTAGGGAATGAGATTAGGATTTCTTTTCCAATCTTTTCCCCTAAGTTTATTTCATTTGAATAAACACTTAATTAATTTGCAAATTAATTAAAGCTTAATCACTTTATTTAATTAGTTCAATTAATCAAACTCAAAACTAAATCATTCTAGAACTCAATCATTTAATTCTTGGATAGATTCTTAGGTGTTCAATAACCTAAGAGGATTTCAAAGGAAATTATAATCAAACTACATGTGTAGGAGGGTTATAAAAGTACTTAATTAAACCCTTTAGCTTAATTAATCAATAATTATGAGTCAATTGCATTAGGCCTCTTCATTTCTTAGGTGCATTACTGATTTAATTTCCATGTGGTTGCATATCATATGTTGGCTCATAATTACTTGGATAATTATGTTAAAGTGGTATAGGTAAGGGGTAATTAATTAATTTAATTCATACCTTAACCTAAATAAAGCATAAAATCAACCTAATAAAATTAAACTAAAATAATTAACACATGGGGAAATGGGATAAGACCAGAAAACTCTTTTCATATTTCCTAAGTCAAATCAAATTCAAAAATAAAAATCTCTTTAAAGAATTTTGATTCATTTTAAATAATTCTATTTTATATGATTATCCTTACGAATTAATTAGGGTGAATGAAGCTATGTACTTATATCCCTTTATTTCTTTCCAATTATGATAAATATTATTTGCCATATGAAATCATGCATTCATTTATGTCAAAAATCAATTAAATAAAATACTTTCCTTTATGTCAAATTGCATGTTTTGGCTAAAGTTAATAATATGAGTGACTATTATCATTATTAAACTAAAAAATATTTTCAAAACCTATAAATCAAAGGTTATGAACGAAGTGATGCTGCTTATAAATATTTTTAAGCTTGCATGTGATTATAGCACAGGATGTGTATTATGGCGTTCTCTTTTCTTCTATTAACATGGATTTACATAGGGTTTGCAAGTGTATAGTTCATTTGAAAAGAACACGACACTTGCTTAAATCTATTCCTATGCATTTTTATGTTATGACTTAAGAAGGATCTTCATATTACATATGTTAATTATATAACCAAATTAAACATAATCTTCTGCAAGATTCTTTATCCATTTGGTTTTTTTTTCTACATCTACATGTATTTAAGAAAAGTGGTATATTAGTTTGGACATCCTGGGACTATGAGGCTTTAAGTAGCCCTAAGCAGGTCTTGTACCTTATGCCCATCGTGTAGAAAAGAATGGTGTCGTACTCACTTATGACTTTTACATATGTGGATGTGCATTTAGTTAATGGATGAGAAATCCCACTTTTCTATATAATAAAGACATGCATAAATGGAATATCCAAAATTTCAAATCATATCTCTTAGCTTTCATCACCAAAATGTGCTAAAAATTTGCATTGCATGTATAGGTATGCTTAGAATTATTCATATGCATGGTATACATGGTGGAAAGAAATAAATGGTGTGTGTTATGTGGTAGTAATCCACCTTAACTAATCCTAAGATGCCTTTCTTATTTAATAGGGGTATTTAGAGCAAATCTAAACTTAGGGTTAATTAAAACACATAATAAAACATTCAATGAAGGAAATTCATCAATCAATCTACCTTAGAAATATTTTAAGGTTGGGATGAAAGAGAAGTTCTCTTCTTTTTTCTTCTCTTCACAACATTCAGTAACTAAGTGTAGGTACATTCAAACCAAATCAAATCACCAACTAAAATTGATAAATTAACTAAATCACTTAAAAGGAAACCACCATCAAAATTGAATCCTTCACACTTAGAAAATTCCAACCCTAAAACCTAGCTAAGGCATGCCACACAAGCCTTAATTGGCACAAATATTAGGCTAAGTCATAATTTCTGGCTTTATGTTAGGGTGGTGCATGGTTGGATGCCTAATTTGGTTTTATGATGTAATATTTTTAGACTAGATGTTAGGATGCATGTGCGTAGTTTAGATGTTAGATTAATTTTAGCCTAATCATGTCTTATAGAGGGGTTATGCTTAAGGGGCGCTGTAATAAAAATATAAATGTGTTTGCTGTGTAAGTTGCTTATACCCCTAAGCATAACCTAAATTAGGATAGGTGGACTTGGTTACCCATGTGTGGGGTGGTAAATCCAAATTATTCATATAATTACTTGGGTTGTGTGGTATGTTTAGCTAACATTTGTTTTGCAAGTTTAGTTAGATTTACTTTTCCCATTTTGATGTAAATTTTTCAATTGAGATTTGGAATGAATATTATGGGGGAATTAGGATGAACATTGGTTATAAGACCATGTCTTATATACCATGTGAAGCCTTGGAGCAAACTACATCCCAAGTCAAAATAAAAGAAAGAAAGAAATGAAGAAAGGAAGAAAGGAAAAAATGAAAAAATGAAGAATGAAGACCCCCATAACATGAATTCCTTTTAATTATAATTATTCATTTATAATATGGGTTGTATAAGGGTAGAGCTCAGCTACTGATATTTCTTTTGGGTTGTGTAGTGGAACTCGACCACATTGGCCTCTTATTCTTTTAGGCTAATTTATAAGTTGATTGATGTTATGTTTATGATTGTGTAATTAGGATGACATGATTTTTCAAGTTTCTTAATTGTTTGATGGTTGTTGAATGGCCTGGATGTGATTAGGCTCTTAGAAAAAAATAAAATTTTTATCCAATTAATCAACTTAAAATTAAACTAAATAATTCATAACCTCACTTAAAGCCTAGGACATAAATCAAGATAATAAAAGATTTAGCAACCCCTTAGCTGGATGTTGTATGTCTCACTCTTGCTAATGGAAGGCTTCCACCTTTGCCAGAGAAAATGAGTTGACCTTTGAGAGCCATGGTGGAAACACACCTCCTTCTTTCATATTTTGTCCCATAACCAATTTACTCATGCATTAGGCATATGAAATCCCATAGCCCATGTCAAATAAAAATGTCCAAAAATCAAAATAAAACTTGACAAAATTTGCATTAGATTTAAGTCATTATTCATGCCCTTCATGATCTAGTCTCTTAGGGAGTGTGTTTAAGGATTTAGCCTCATTTCTAAATAAATAATAGCCTAGCCATTTTGCAAAGCATAAGACTTGCCTGCATGTATTTAAAATCATAGGAGGAGTTAGTTGGCGGCCACCCTAGACAGTTGTAAGTCTAACAGTCTGGTGGATTACTCTCTCTTGTGGAGGTAAACCATATACCCATTTTTTGTCTTAGATTTAGGTTGTGCTTTAGCCCTCGCCAAGGCTCCCTAGATTTAGGATCCTAGGTTATTCTTTTCCTTTACAGGCTACAAGCATAAATCCTCACCTCTTAGGCATTTCCATGATCTTGTATTGTGGAATTATAAGCCCTATATTTCTAATAAAAATTCAATTCAAACATATAATCCTCTTCAAATTTCAAAAATATAAAGCCCAACCATAGGATATTTTGGGATGCTCCCTAGGTTTCCTAGTATCATAAGCATCCCCTACTCATCTCCATTTGGTTTCGATAATAATTTCCTCCTTTTGATCAATCCCACTTGATTTTCTAAAATTAACCAATTTGGTGATAGTCATATCTTTGAAATTTTTGGATACAATGATCATTTAGCTTAATTGAGCATATTCTTAAGGTATCTCATTCCTTAGGATGTAATTAACTATGAGAGCTTGCCCATATAAGGAACTTAATGAACCCTGTTTAACTAAACCCTGCTTTACTTTTCCATGTAAAGTATGGGAAAGATCTCTGGTACATTCAAAGGCCCATCATGCCTTAGGAGTCCTCATTAGATAATTAGGTCCATTATAGGGTAGTGACTTCTATCTCTCGAGATAGTGCACTATTCTTAATGCAATACTTGATCACCTTAATAAGTACATCTACAGATCTGTGTGGTGTCCCCTAACACACTTAATAATAACCTCAAAAACCATAACATAAAAAATAGACACCACAATGGGGAATGAGATTAGGATTAGCAAATTTTTTTCACATCTCTTAAATCAATCAAACATAAAGATCAAAATGGCTTTAAGAAACTTCAATTTATTTTAAATGAGTTTGTTTAATATGCTTATCCTTAGGATTTAATTCGATTGAATGAAATTACATGCTTGTGTTTCTTTATTTTCTTCCAATCATGTTAAAATATTATATGCCACTTGTACTCATGTATTCATGTCCTTCAAATTAATCAAATGAAAATGATTTCCTTTATATCAATTTGCATGTGTTGACTTAATTAGAAATATGTGGGGCTATTATCACTATTAAATCTCAAATGTATTTTCAAAAACTTATTAATGAATAATGATGTATATTATGAATTTAGTTATGTATATATAAGAGATGCATGTGAGTATAAGGTTAGTTTATGAAATGAAGTCTCTTTCTTACATTCATGTGTTGATTTGTATAAGTTTGAATGTTAACAGGTATATTAGTTTGGACATCCCAGGGACATACGGCTTTAAGTAGCCCCAAAGAGGTTCCTACCTCACTCCCCATGGTCCAGAATAATGATGACGTACCTGTTTTATTTCATTCTTATGCATCTTAACATTGAAATTTGGATAGAGCTTTAATTCATTTACACAAATAAATCAATTCAATTAAATTCCACTTTTACATGATTTTCTATTCTTATAATTGCTTATATATCAATATGTATTTAATAATAGCGGGTATATTAGTCTGGACATTCTGGGCATACACGCCTTTAAGTAGCCCCAAGGAGGTTCCTGCCTCACTCCCCTGGTGCAAAACAATGGCATCGTACTTTAGCTAATGAATGAAAAATATCAATTTTCTATTAAAATGACATGCATTCATACTTTGTTCAAATGGTTGAATTAATTAATCTATGATTTATGGCTCTTTTCTTATACTTTTGTATAAGAATTTGGATAGAGCTTTAAATTAATATGATAAGATGACTCAACCAAATGAAACATCAAATTACAAGTATATTTACTTACATTCATTATTCAAATGTGCTAAGATACAAATTGCATGTATAGTTATGTTTAGGACTTAACCACATGTATGCCATATATATCATGGAAAGAAATGAACGAATATGTGTTATGTGATAGTAATTCATTCCAATTAATCTTAAGATGTATTTCTTATTGAATGAGTTTTTTTAAGGTGAACCTAAACTTATGATTAATTAAAACATGTAATAAGCCATTCACTAAAGGGGATTAATTATTTAATTTGCTTTAAATGTGACTTTAGGTAGGGATAAAAGAGAGTGATCCTCTCTTTCTTTCTTTTTATAATACTTACTTGTTTTGTGTAGGCCAAGATAAAATAAAAGAAAACATTAAGTAAAATCTTGCAAATCAACTAAATCACTTAAAGTGAAATCAACCCTCTATAATTAAATCTCTTCATACTTAGAGAATGGTAACTCTAAATCCTAGTTAGGACATACAACACAAGCCTTAATACACACACGTTAAATTAAGTCACCACTTCTAGCTTTATATTAGAGTGGTGCATGTTTGATGTATGTTTATTTTGTGATGTATTATTATAGACTGAATGTTAGGGTGTATATCTTGTAGACTGGATGTTAGGTCGTGATTAACCTAATCATATTTTCTATAGGAGATTATGTTTAAGGGGTGCTTAAAATAAATAGAAATGCTCTCTTTTGCAGATTACTTAACCCCTAAGCATGATCTACATTAGGATAGGAGGACTTTGTTACCCATGTGCAGGGTGCTAAGTCTAAATTATGCATATAATTGCTTGGGTTGTATGATGTGTTGAGCTAACACTTGTTTTGTAGGTGTAGTTAGATTTACTTTTTCATTCTTTTAATGTAATTATACATTATGACTTTGGTTAAGTGTTACGAGGGTTAAGGATGAACATTGGCCTGAAGGTTTAATCCTGGGGTTCCATGTGTTGCCTAGAAGCCTATCAAATCAAATAAAAAAATGGAGCAAAGACATGACACCATGAAGAAATGGAGGGAGTTCAAAGACATAAAGACCCCCATAACACTTATCATTTATAATTTATAATTATTTTTCCATATACCGAGATGTAAAAGGGTAGAGCTCGGCTACCCATTTTTCTTTTTTGGGTTGTATGGCGGTACCCGACCGCAACGGCCTACTATTCTTTCACATTGAGTTTATAAATTGTCTGATGATTTGTTTACATTGTGAAATAGAAATGACAGGTATTTTCATTATTTCTTCATCTATGGTGATTTAATGTGTAGCCTGGATCCGTTTAGACTCTTAGGTAAAAATAAAATTTTACCCCAATTTCAACTCATAATTAAAATTTTTTAAATAACTCATAATCTCATTTAAAGCCTAGGTATTAAATCAAGATAATTAAAAGATTTTACAACCCCTTAGTTGGATATTGTATGCTTAACATCATGCATATCATGTTATTTTTCTCTTGCTAAGAGAGGGTTTCCATCCTTGCACGATAGGGGAAGACTTAACCTTTGAGGGTCTCCCTTGTAGTGAATAATACCTCTTTCTCTCTGATTAGCCAATAACCCTATTTCATCATACATTTAGGCATATAAAATTCTATAGCCTGTGTCAAAATAAAGAGTCCAAAATAAAAAAAAAATGATAAAATTTGCATTAGACTAAGTCATTATTTCATACCACTCATGCTCCAGTCTCTTAAGGAGTGCGTTTAAGTATTTTAGTTTCTTTCTAAATAATAACAACCTAACCATCTTGCAAAATATATGACTTGACTACATGATTTTAAAACATAGGAAGAGTTAGCTGGCCACCACTCCAAGTAGTTATAAGTCTAGTTGTCAGATGGTTTATCCTCTCTTGTGGATGTAAATAATATACCCCTTTTTGCCTTAGATTTAGGTCTTGCTTTGGCTCTCTCTAAAACTCCCTAGATTTAAGATCTGAGGTTGTTGTTTCTCCTCGGGATACAAGCATAAATCCTCACCTCTTAGGTATTTTCATAATCTTGTGTTGTGAGATCATAAGTCCTAGTTTTCTAATAAAATTTTAAGTTGAATACATAACTCCCCTCAATATCAAATATATAAAGCCAAATCATAGGATAGTTTGGGATGCTCACTAAGTTTCCTAGTATCATGAGCATCCCCTACTCATCTTCTTTTGGCTTCGATAGTAAGTCTCTCCTTCTGATCTATCCCACTTGATTTTCCAAACATAGTCAATTTATTGATAGTCATATCTTTGAATTCTTTGGAGGCAATAATTGCCTAATCGAGAGTATTCCTAAGGAACTCACCTTTCTTTAGATGTAATTAACTATGGGGGCTTTCCCCCATAGAGAACTTTAGAACTTGGTTTAAGTAAACCCTACTTTACTCATTCATGTAAAGTTGGAAAAAAATCTCTGGTATATTCAAAGACCCATCATGCCATAGAACTCCTTATTAAGTGATTAGGTCCATCATAGGGTAGTGATTTCTATCTTTCAAGATCATATACTATTCCTTGATGTCATACACCATCACCTCAATAAGTACACCCTTAGATTTGCGTGGTGTCCCCCCCCCCAATATACACACACATCACATCTCAAAAATAAACACCACAGTGTGTTGATTGAAGTCACTCATTTAGACCTTATTAATGGTTTTTACATGCTAGTAGAAGTAAGTGGTTAGTAGAAGCATGAAATTTTTCAATGATTACTGGACCACGCACATGTGGACATAGAATTTTAGTAGGAGGTCATCGACAGTGCACATCCAAATTCATATGCCATTACATCTACCGATCATACATCGTCAAATAGACCTGAAGCCTAAGGAGATAATAGGACAAATAGAAGTTAAATTTACCATATGCATTTCATATATGAAAGCTTGGGATGCAAGAAGGAAGGCTATACAAACTATTTTTGGCAGTTAGAAGAAATAATATCATTCACTACATAAGCTAATGAATGTTATTTCATATGTTATGAGAGGTTCAATATATTGGTTACAATTTGATAATAAAAATCATTTTCAACATTTATTTTGGTCCTTTGGTCCATCCATAAAGGGTTGGAGCTATTGTAGGCCAATGTTTACTCTATATGGGACATTCTCTTAGGAAAATATTATGGGACATTGCTTAGTGCTATCGGAGTCAATGCCAACAACAATTTATTTTCATTAGATTTCATAATAGTAAAGTTTGAATGTAATAAGTCATGGAGCTTATTTTTGAGAACTCTGTATGGGTTATTACCTATTGTTTCATCATGCCTAGATCTATGTATAATATCCAACCACCATGGCGGGATTGTTCATGGTTGTAGGGACATATTTTCTTGGGCAGCACATAGGTTATGTTTGAGGCATCTTAGGAAAAACTTTAAAAAAATAATAACCCAAATGGGAGAAAGTAATGTGAAAACCATGTGTTAAAAGATGTATTGGTTCAAAAACATTCATGATATCCATGTTTTCAACCAACATATGCATGTCTTAACCTCACTTTTGGAGTGAGGATTCAATCTTCCTATCATAGGTCTAGGAGTTTTTTAGATTCTAAGAGTTCCTTAGTCATAGTACACTTCTAGTGGCAAAGTGAACACTTAACATAAACCTAGAGACTTTAGAAGGATTTTCTATGGGATTAGGCTAAGCCTTAAGACTAAGGATACCTACCATCCCCTATGGCCTAACCCATGACCTGTAATCACTTAAGTCCAAATAAAATCAAATCAAGGCTCCATTTGGATGGGCTTTAGCTTTTTCAAGCACTTGTTTTAAATCTCCCTTTTAAAAAGCCATTTTAAAAATGTGATATGAAAATGATGGCTTAAAATAATGGGAAACAGAGTTTTATAAAAAATGCTTCTCAATAAATAGAGAATTCGAACAATTTTTTTAATATACTAACGACATTTTCTAAAAAGCAATGCGGTAAAAAATCCGTGCCAAACAAAGCTTAAATCAAAATTAAATCAAATTTAATCAAACCAAAAGCATAGAATAAATGAATAAACATAAATAAACTCAAAAATAAATCCAAATAAAGTTCAAAGTGGCAAATAGGTCATTTGATTTAGAGTTGACCCATATGGGCTTTATTAAATTAAAAGTCAACAAACCAAAAAATTATCCAAATTAAATCACTGTGAAGGATCAAAATTATCAAATGAATATGTTTAAACATAAAACTAAACAAATCTAAATCATATGAGATCTCAAATGGGTTAATTGGATCATTTAACCTATTAAGCTCAATTTCGATTAAAATAAATTCAAATTAAAATTAACATCAAATCAAATAAAAACTAGTCACTCTAAATCATCATACCACTTAATCAAACATGTTTAAAGCTTATACACATCTTGGTTGAGTCAAATAAAATATTTAACTCAATTGAACCCGATTTGACCCATTTGAACTCAAAATAGGTCAAATCCAAATCCAAGCCAAATTAACCCAAATAATTGATCAAGAACATTCCAAATAATTCATAAAATATAATTGAAACATAATCTAAACATAAAATGATAAATTGAATCACATAAATCAACTTAACTAATTTTGGTCAAAGTTGGTCAAACCTTGCTCAAACTTAGTTCAAATTCAATATTAATCCAAATTAAATAAAATTAATCAATCAAAACTATCATAAATGATCAATTAAATATAATTGCAAATCCAAAGCCAATGAGCCAAATTGGGTTGTTTGAACTCAACCCAACTCATTTGGGTCAACATGAGTTGACCCAATCCCAAATTGACCCCAAATCCTTTCATTCAATTTTCCCCATCACTTACATTGATGGAGATTGACTTCATAGCCACAAGAGGGGACTTTGGGAGCTAAATCCAAAGTCCCCAATCTTCCATCACCACCCAACTATCCTCCTCATCACCATTAATGGTGATTTCCGGACACCATTAAGAGAGGAGGAAAAGAAGCATCAAAGGGATCTGATTTCTACATTAGAGAAGCTCTAGGAACTCCAGAGAGCAAGAGCAAACCATTCCCCACTTCCTTTCGATGAAAAATCATCAAATTCGAGTGGATTTTAACAAAGTGTAGTGGAGATTTGTGATTATGATGTTTTGAAGCAAGGCAAGAGTCTAGATTCATTCCAAAGCTTCATCTCGCATCCAGGAGCTTATTTGAATCGTCTCTGCCACCGAAAATCATTCCCGATGAAGTAATTTTCAAATCTCATAGCCGGTTGTAGGATCGCTTGTTTGTGACTATATTTTTATTGATTTTAGGAATTTCCTTTAGATATCCCTTGCATTCTTTATTTTACATGATCCCAATGTGAAAATAAGAGTTTTCTAGCGAGAACCGCCAAAAATCGATCCCAAAATGGACCCTCAGTGTTCGGTTTCTATTGGTCCACTCGGTTCGCACATTTTGGGCATCATTTTCATCGCCTAGGAGGCAGATAACCCGCCAGCCATCTGACCCTGCTTCAATAAAGATGGATGGCTGAGATTAAAGTAGATCATGCTCGATTTTAACCACTAGATCATGGATTCGATCTAGACCGTCCAATCAAAGATGGGATGGTCCAAGAGAAACTGTAGTTTCTGCCAAATAAACCTGCACCGTATACATAAAAGCATGACCCAATCATGCGGCAACGCATGGAGCTGGAAATGTGTGGCCCAGTCAGTGCCGCGTGGCGCTAACTAGGTTAAGTAAAAAAATTGGGATTTTCTGATTTAAAAATTATTTAAATTAACTGAAACATCAAAAATTCATAAAAAAATTAAATACTCAACAAAAATTGCAAATAAGTGCTTATTAAATTCGTCTTTCTGAGAGGATTCCAATAAGCTCAAAATCCTCAATTTCTATTAGGTGTTTTGAGCTTAATTTAGGTTTTAGTGAAAATCAAATTTTATTAATTAAACAAACAATACATATCAGGTTGATCTGAAATTTTTAGGGATTGAAAGGAATGTTAAAATACACATATCATCAAAAATTCAGATCAAAATAACTTCTGAATTGGGAGATATTAAATTTGGAAGCTCAAATTGTCTATTTTAATAAAATAAATTAATAAAAATCGAGAAAATTATAAAAATCTTTGAGATAATTTAAACCACTTCAATTAACATCTAAGATCTATAAAAAAAATAATATGATCTTTTGAAGCTTAATAAACCTAAAATAAACACTTAGGATTAAGATTTAATAAATTAAAGTATGAATTAAAGCTAAACTTATAATAATTTAAATATTAAATCAAAAATCAAATAACATAACACTTAAATGATTGTTAATAAAACCTCAAATCAGAAAAATATCAAATAATCTTCAAATGAATTTAAATTAAACATAAAATTAAACATAATTAAATGAATGAAACTCAATTAAATGATTAAATTTCAAATTAAACTCAATTAAAAAATTAATCAAACTTTAATCTGCAAATTAAACTTATTTAATCCTTCAAGTAGGATGGATCTTTAACTCAACTCATAATGTCACATTATGTTAATTAATTACTTAAACAAAACTAAATTAAATTAAAGAAATCAAGAAAATAGTTAAAGAAAATTAAACTTAATTTTGATGAAATAATTCAAATAAAACAACTAATAATCAAACTCTTACTTAGTTTACATTTCCACCTACAAATAATCAACTTTGTTAACTATGCAAACCTAACTAATCTAATTAAACCTATATCAAACATTGAATCTTAATCATATAAAATCACTTAATAAATTAAAGTAAATTAAACATTGATTAATCATTAAACTATAAATCAAATTAATTATAAATATAATTCATCCTAGCTAATCACTTAATATTAATCAAATTAAATCAAATAAAATTAAGGTAAACTTAATCAAATTAATGTACAACTAAATTAGATCTAATTCAATCCATTTGGAATAACATAACTAATTAATCACTAAATATGTAAACCTAATAACTAAATTAAACTTGAACTTATAATTAAAGTATTAAATGAAATTCAATGAACATAATAGATGAATGAATTCAAATAAAATTCTAATTATAAATAATCAAGCTTAATTGAATTAAAAAATAATTAATTAATTCACTTAATCTAATCAAACAACAACAATAACAACAACAACAACAACAACAACAACAACAACAACAACAACAACAACAACAACAACAACAACAATAATAATAATAATAATAATAATAATAATAATAATAATAATAATAATAATAATAATAATAATAATATAATCCTTTAGTCAATCAAATTTAAGTAAAATACTTAATTAAATCTATTAAATCAAATCACTCACATGTGGGCAATTAAGTCATTAATTTTTAATTAAATAAATCTTTAATTAATCTAATAATTTAAAAATGAATTATCTTTAATCAAATATAATTAATTAAACATCTTATTGATGCAAACTTAATAAATTAACCCATCATTTTAATAAACCAAACTAATTTAAATAAGTCATATTAAAACTAATGCTTAAATCAAGCTTAAATCAAACACTTAAATAATTAATTAATTAATTTAATCACACCTCTTAATTAAAATAATTATGTAATTAAGTTAATCACACTAAACCTAAGTAAACCCATAAACTAATAAAACTAAACAAATTAAATTAAATTAAATTAAGATAGACTCTTAGCAATTTAATACTTAACCAAATTGAATATAATTCAACCTACTTAAATAAGATAAACTAATTAACTATTAAATGTGTGGAATCAAAACATAAACCAAACTCTAATAAACATGATAAATGAATGAGATTAAAATTAAATTCTAATCATAAATAATCAAACTCAATTAAAATAAGAAAAAACTTTCAATTCATTTAATCCAATCGAACTATAAATAAATGAACCATAATCAAATTAAATGTACATAAAATTAAACCTAAACACTAAAGTCATCCAAATTCCAATCAATATAAAAATAAGTTAAAATAAGACTCAAACAAAACAAACCTATTGAACTAAGATAAGAGGTTGATCATCAAACTAAAAGAATGATCAATGTATAAACTAAATAATAGAATCAATAAAAGAGTTCATTAAACTTCAAATAAATCATAAGTTAATTAGAATACATTCACTAAACTAAACCAAGCTTAAATGAAATAATAGAATCAATAAATTTAAACAACATCAAAATGATATTAATCATATGGAATTAAAATCTTAAATTAAAACCCAAGAGAAATGAACTAGATATTAATTTAGAGGATATTGAATTATCCAAATTTAATTAAATTAGAGCATCTAATCAATAAAAAAAATTCATGAAATTAAACAAATTTCAAATTTCAAATTAAAAGATATTGAATTATCAAAATTTAATTAAATCAAAACTTATAATTCAAAATTAATCAATCAAAATACATGAAATTAAACAAATTTAAACTTTCAAATTAAAGGATATTGAATTATCAAAATTTAATAAAATCAAAACATCTAATTCAAAATTAATCAATCAAAATACATTAAATTAAATAGATTTAAACTTTCAAATTAAAGGATATTGAATTATCAAAACTTAATAAAATAAAAACATCTAATCTAAAATTAATCAATCAGAATACATGAAATTAAACAAGCTTAAATTCTATTAGATATTAAGGATATTGAATTATCAAAATTTAATTAAATCAAGACATCTAATCCAAAATTAATCAATCAAAATACAAGAAGACTAAACAAACTTAAATTTTAAAAATCTAAATCTAAATCAAATAAATTACATAAATTCAAATGGGCTAACTAAAATACTTAAGGAATCTTAGTTAGACTTTTTCGGATGAATCTTCATTTTAGGAAGAAGATTTCATTTCAATAGGAGTTAGGACATAGAATAAGGTGAGTTCCATCCGCAAATGGAATTTATTCTACTCTTCATTCTTGAAAACCTAAACATCACTTTAACCAAATAAAAGTGAAATAAAAATGGAAAATAAATTATTAAATCATTTGAATTGAAATCATCCAAATGTAACATTTAAACAAATTCAAGCTCCAAATTGAAACTTAAACTAAAGAATGCTAGTAAAGTCTTGTAACACAAGCCCTCTTTTCACACACTAGAAAATTAGGTCATCGACCTTAGAATTAGGTTAGGTCGATGTGTTGATCGTATGGTTGATGTTGTGTTTTATTTTGTGATGTAATATTTTAGACTGGATGTTAAGAATGTGGATCGTAGATTGGATGTTAGGCTGTTGATAGTCTAACATTATTTTTTGTAGAGGATTGTGCTTAAGGGGCCTTTGTAAAAATAAATGTAAATATTTTCTTGTAGATTACTTATGCCCCTAAGCATAATCCAAGTTAGGATAGGCGGGCTTGGTTACTCATGTGCAAGGTGCTAAGTCTAAATTACAAATATAATTGCTTGGGATTGAATGTATGTTTAGCTAATCTCTATTTTGCAGGTGTTGTTTGATTTAATTTTTCATATAAAATGTAATTTTGTGATATGAATTAGAATTTATGTTGTGGGGGATTAGGATGAATAATGGCTAGAAGGCTTAGTCCTTGGGGTGCCCTGTGATGCTTTTAGAGAAAATCAAATCAAAAGGAGGAAAAGGAGGACATGAAGATATGAAGAAAAGAAGACCCACCCCCCCCCCCATAATGTGTATTCAATTTCAATTGTAATATTATTTTATAATTTTGGGTTGTATAAGAGTAGAGCTCGACTACTAATCTTTTCTCTTTTTCGGGGTGTATGGCGGTACCCGGCCGAGCCCATCTTTTATTCTTTTGAGGTAGTCTATAAAATTATTTGATGTTATGTTTAGATTGCACACTAGAATTGCATGCTTTTCCTAGTTTCTTCATGTTTGATATTTTAATGTGTGGCCTGGATACGGTAGGCTCTTAGGACAAAAATTAATTTTTCTACCCCAATTAATCACTCATAACTAAAATTTTTAAAGAAATCCATAACCTCATCAAAAAGCTTAGGTCAAAAATCAAGATAATTAAAAGATTTAACAACCCCTTAGTTGTATGTTATATGTCTCACATCATGCATATCATATTCCATCTTTATTGAACTTGGGGGATCTTTATCCTTGCACGATAAATGAATGTTTGACATGTGAGTGCATCCCTTGTGGTGGAGAACACCCCCTTCTTTTTGATTTAGCCAACAATCAACTTTCATCATGCATTTAGGCATAACAAAATCCCAAGCCTTTATCAAAATGAAGTGTCAAAATTGGAATAAAATTTGAAAAAAAAAATTTATAATAGATTAAGTCATTATTCATACCACTCATGCTCTAGTCTCTTAGGGAGTGGGTTTAAGGACTTTAGTCTCTTTCTAAATTAATAACAACTCAACTATCTTACAAATTCATAAACTTTCCTACATGGTTTTAAAATCATAAGAGTTAGCTGGTGGCCACTCCAGGTGGTTGTAAGCCCAGCAATCAGGTGGTTTACCCTCTCTTGTGGAGGTAAACCTTATGCCCATCTTCACTTAGATTTAAGTTGTGCTTTAGCTTATGCTGAAGCTCCCTAGATTTAAGATATGAGGTTGTTATTTTCTTCAGGCTATAAGCATAAATCCTTACTTCTTAGGCATTTCCACAATCTTATTTTAATGGATTAGAGACCAAGTAATCTGATAAAAATTTCAACTCAAATGAAATAATTCTCTTCAAATATATAAAGCCTAATTATAGGATAAATTGGAATGCTCGCTAGGCTTTCCAGTATCATGAGTATTCTCTACTCATCTCTTTTAGCTTCCAAAATAAGTCACTCCATTTGAGCTTTCCCATTTGATTTTCCAAAAATATCCAATCCTTTGATAGTCTAGCTTTGAAACCTTTGGAGACAATAATTGCCTACTTTATTCGAGAGTATCCTTAAGGAATTCACCTTCCTTATGATGTCATTAACTATAGAGGCCTACCTCCATAAAGAGCTTTAGAACTTGATTTAATATAAACCATGCTTTATTCATCCATATAAAGAAGGGAAAAAATCTCTGGTATATTCGAAGACCCATCATGCCTTAGGAGTCCTTAATAGGTTATTAGGTCCATTATAGGGTGATGATTTCTATCTTTCGAGATAGTGCATCATTTCTTAATGTCGTACCTGATTACTTAAATAAGTACCCCATACAATCTGCGTGGTGTCCCCCCATACACATCCAAAAATAAATACCACAACATGACATTAGAAATATAAAACAAGAAGCATATAATTGATTAATTGCCTGAGATGTCACTAGATGGTCTTTATCACAAGATAGTGGATTTAGATACGAGTTAATGATAACCAATGCAGTAGAATGCTTTAATGGAGTCCTCCATCGTGCTAGAGGTTTATCAATTCAAGCTTTGATTTGTTCAATTTACTATAGCATTGTATCACTATTTCTTAGATTGTACACTATTGTAGAAGAGCAGATTACATCAAATGAGTCACCCCTCGTTACATGAATTAGACATACCTTATAGAGATTTCAAAGTGAGATAAGGAGGTTTCTTGTTTCAGCTTGTATTAACCTCCATGAGTATGAAATATTTAACTTTAGTTGTCGATCATTCCATGTAGACCTACTACCAAATGGGAGTCGTGCATGTTCTCGTAGCAAATCGCAAGCATACCATATGCCATGTTCACATGTCATAGCTACCTTAGGTCTATGGCATAACAATCACCTCCCATATATTACATAATATTACTTTATAGAGGCCTTTAGGAAAACCTATGCAACTGAGTTTCACGTCATCTATGAATGATCAACGTGGCATGAATTTAATACTAGTTATGGAATCATTGAGTTAACATCGACAAATTTTAGACATAGGATCATGAGGCCACGAACTAAAATGTTCATAAATATAATGGATGAAGGTATAACATGAAGTAGTTGAATATGTAGCATATGTTGTAATGCATAACATAATAGATCCACTTATCCATTGAATCCTAAAAACATAATAAGATAAATTAATTGCTTAATTTTTTATTTAATTTAATATAACCTTGGAATTTATGATTTTTTTCCATAGGAACGATGACAAGAGAGTAGGGTAGATGATGACATCATCATGCACCACAAACATCTGAGGATGTGGATTTGGCCTAGCACCACCAGAGGTACACCGTAGTATACCTTCATTACTAGGGTCACATAGAGCGATCCATCCGGATGAAGTACACAATTTATTTTAAATTCATGTGTGGTGTTTGAATTTGGAGTCGTAGGGACACCACGCAGATCTTTGGGGATACTTATTGAAGTGATCAGGTGCAATATTGAGGTATAATATACTATCTCAAAGGATTGAAACATCATCCTATAATGGACCCAGTCACTTAATAAGAACTTCTAAGGTATATGAGTTTTCATATATACCAGAGATCTTTCCCCTACTTTACATGGATAAAGTAAACCAAGGTTTATTTGAAACTGAGTTCTTTAATTACATATGGAAGCAAACTTTCATAGTTAATTACATTTTAGGAAATAGAAATTTTCTAAAAATACTCTCGATTAAAGTAGTCAATAAGCATCTCCAAAGATTTCAAGGTTAGACTATACAAAATTAGTTGTTATTAAAAATCATGTAGACTCTTTTGGACTTAGAACTACTTCGATTGGTTGTCAGCTAATACCTCATATGCTTTAAAATCATGTAGACTGATCTTATATAGATGCAAGATAGTTAAGCTATTATTTAATTAGGAAGGAAGATAGAGCCCTAAACTCACTCCTTAAGCGACTAGATAATATTTAGTATGCAAATATGACTTAGAATAATATTAAAAATTTACAAGTTTTTAAGATCATTTGACACATGTATTTTTGAACCAAGGCTCAGGATAATTATGCCTATATGCATGATGAAATTAAGTTAGGTCTAAATCAATTAGAAGAGTTGTTTTCCACTATAGTGGTTGCTCTCAAAGGTCAAGCATAGCTCATATCATGCAAGAGTGGAGACCCCTCCCTATTCAAGAGTGCACAATATGATATGTATGGTGTGATAACATACAATATTTAGCTAAGGGGTTATTAAATCTTTTATTATCATAGTTTATAACCTGGGCTTTAAAATGAGGTTGTGAACTATATTAGAATTTAGTTATGAGTTATTTAATGAGAATAGAAAATTTAATTTTATTCTAAAGAGCCTACCGTATCCAGGCCACACATCAAGCATACACACTTTAAGAAACCAATAAAAAGTATGCCATATCTAATCTACAAGCTAAACACAATAATCAAACATATGAATTTTGTAAAAGAATATAAAGCTGATGCGGCCAGATACCATCGTACGCCCCAAAAATTAAAAAAATTGGGTAGCCGAGCTCTATTATTATACAACCTGGATTACAATTAAATATTACAATTGAAATAAATGATATTATGGTCTTCAATCATTTATTCTTCTTTCTTAGGATTAATTTACTCTAGGCTACATAGGGCCTCCCAGGTTTTTGCTTCTAGACACTGCTCATCCTAAACCCCATAACACTAATCATAATTCTTATTACAAAAATTACATATTTATAAAGAAAATAAAATATAATTATACCTGCAAAATAGACATTAGCTAAACAAACATACAAGTCAAGTAATTATATTTTACAAATTCAGACTTAGCACCCTGCACTTCGGTAACCAAGCCCACCTGTCCTAATTGAATTATGTTTGGGGGCATAAGCAGCACCTACAAGCAAGAATATTTATATTTATTTATTATAGCGGCCCTTTTAGCATAATCCCCTGCATAAGACATCATTATATTACTAGCACCCTAACATCCAGTCTAAAAATATTATATCATAAAATAAATTACATCATCATAACATACACTGACCTAACTTATCACTAGAATTGATGACCTAACATTCTAATGTGTGTGCTAAGACTTAGTGTGGCTTGTCTTAATTAAGCTTTAGAAGTATTATTGTCTGAAGTTTTAGGATTATTTAAATTAACCATTATGGGTGGTTTCAGTTTGATTCTTTTAATGGATTGATTAATTTTAATTTACACTTTCTTGTTTCATTTGATGCATACTTAACATCTAATTATTATGAAGAGAAGAAAGAGGTTTGACTCCCTTCATCCTTACCCTAAGTTATTTTCTAAAGGATATATTTTTATGACTTTAGTTTCTTTAGTGAATAATTTATAAACATTTTATTATGCCTAAGTTTAGATTAATTTTAAGAAATCTTATTCAAACATGAAAGACATCTTAAAATTAATAAAATTGAGTCACCATTACATGAATAACATTCCACTACTTCTTTTCATCATCAATAGTATACACATTTTTTCATTTTTATTGTTCATGATATTTGATTTAATATACATATTTGTGCATGCAATACATATGTTTATTTTGCACAGTTGATGATCATTAATGCATGAATTTGATAGAAAAGAAATATTTTTATTTCATAGCTAAATATATGCATACATGTATTAGAGATTTAAGCAAGTATGTGTCATTATTAAACTAGGAAAGTGAGATTATCTAAGACCTCCTTGGGGCTACTTAAAGTCTTGTATTCCTAGGATGTCCAAATTATATAGTTGCCAACTTAAATACATGTAAACATACACATAAACATAGAAATGAAAATCATGTAAAGGTTATGTAAAAAATAAATCTTTTGTTAATGTAAAATAAAGTTTTATCCTAAATTCTTACACATGCATACACATGAATTAAATTAAGCAAGTACTGTAGTTGTTAACCTAGGGAAATGAGATTATATAAGACCTCCTTGGGGCTACTTAAAGCCTTGTGCTCCTGGGATTTCCAAACTTTATACTTTCCAACTCAAACATATGTAATCATGCACATGAACTATGAAGATGAAACAATCCTTTAGTATCTTTAAATTATAACTAAATGAGAACTTTATTAAGCATTTGTAGTCAACATCAAATTAAACTTTATACATTCTTTTTAACATTAACTTAAAGTATTGAAAGTAATTTGAGATATATTAGTGATAATAGCCACACCATATAATAACATCTATCCAACACATTCAACTTAAATGCAATCATATTCTTTTAGTTCTTTTTTTTTTAAAAATATGTGTTGACCTCATTTTTGAATGAGGTTAATTTAACACTTAAGAGATCCTAATCACAAATAGGATTCTCCTAATCAAATGCTTAGGACATCATACCCGGTGACCTAGAGAACTTATCTTAGGTTGGACAGGATCAACTCAAATTTTCCAATATTAAAATTAACCAATAAAATTAATCTCCTTAATTAATAAAATTAAAATAACAAAAATAAAAAAAATGAAAATGAGAAATAAAATAATAATAATAATATATAATAAAATTAAAAAAAAATTATTATCCCCACCTCCAAATGATGGCAGCCTTCAAGTGAAGGTCCTTCATAATGCTTTAAGAGAGCGAGCTTCTCCAAAAAAAATGATATGATGTTTGCCAAGAGGAGATACCCTTCCTCAAGCAAAAAAAACATTCCATCATCTTCTCCACTAAAAATGAAGTGGAAATGAAATCTCCCCCACCCTCCAAGTGCTCTCAACCATTAGGAACACCAAAATCAAAAATTCAATCTAAAGCTTAGGCAAGAGATCAACCCACAAGGAATTAGCTCAATTCTTCTGAAGCAGGACTTTCTCTTGAAGAAACAAAGCTAGCGGAATTGATTTCAACGTCTAAAGCTCCCTAAATTGAGGTATGCCACAACACCTCTTTTATTTAAAGCTTTTGGCCTTGATCATTTTCATACAAGGGTTGTTCTCCAGTGAGATCAAGCCATATGGATTGAAAGAGGATCTTTCAAAGATCATGTAGCACTTTAATTCATCCAATTAAGATCAAAAATAAGTTGACGGTCCTCCCGCAGACGGAGAGACAAATCGTGACTGTTTAAAAAAGAGATGGCCTAGATCTAGGCGTTAATTTGATTAAATCCCTTTAGAATCGGGAATGACCATCGGATCCACCGGACGGTCCGGATCATCACGATCGATCCACGCGAGACGCTCGATCCTAAAACCGATCGATATCGACCATCCAATCTTGACGGACGGTCCAAAACTAATCCGCTCGATTTAGTTAAATGGGGCCCGTACTTAAAAAAAATGTTAACTAATGGTTTAAGGAATTTAAAAAATTCAGAAAACTTCAAAAAATCATAACAAATCAAAGAAAAATTAGAAAATATATAAATAAAGCTCAATGGATTCGTCTGGATGAGAGGAATCCATAGAAATTAAAATCCCCAAATTTTATTGGGTTATTTTTCCTTAATTTA
Organism: Cymbidium sinense; assembly: GCA_021442155.1. Classification (NCBI taxonomy): domain Eukaryota; kingdom Viridiplantae; phylum Streptophyta; class Magnoliopsida; order Asparagales; family Orchidaceae; genus Cymbidium; species Cymbidium sinense. The sequence goes on along the minus strand of CM038222.1, from coordinate 92,905,391 downwards.
GGTTTAATTTAAAACATTAAACCTTAATTACTCTTAAATTAATAATCCAATTTATTTGAAACTTTGGGGAAATGAAACTAAGATTAAAAAATACCTTATGTAAATTTTTGGGGATTTAATTCTCTAAAATAAAATAAAATTAAAATTTTATGTGAGTTAACCCTTAAATTAAATAAATTAATTACTCTTTAATAAAATAATTATAAAATTTTAATAATCTTAAATCAAAATAATGAACATAAAAATAATAATTGAACTTAATTAAACTAATATAAACCTAATATGAACTTAATTAACTTAATTTGATAATTAAAAGAATTAAATAATTCAATTAAATCACTTAAAATTAATTAAATTATAATAAATTAATTAGTTAACCAAAAATTATAACTAAACCCTCATTGGAAAGATATTTCAATGAATAATAAGTTAAAAATAAAATCTCTTAATTAATCTTAATAAATTAATCTTAATTTAAGTTTTAATGAAATAATTAAAACCTTAATGACACCCTAATTACATATCTAATTAAGCTAAAACTTTAAGAACATAAAATTGGCATGTAACCCCACTTGTCATAATTATCTCAAACCCAATTAGTTTATAAATTTGGAATTCTTGATTTTCCAAATGTCTAGGTCAATATGAATGAAATAATAATTTAAAAAATCATTAATTCATTAAATTAACAACTAAATTTAAATAATTGGAAATAAATATAAGAAATAATTAAGATAATTTATTAAAACTCTCTAAGTCAAGGAATCTAATCAAATAACAAAATTATAAGAAAATCAATGCTTTATGAAATTTAAATATAATCAAATAACTTAAGTTAAATTTAATAAAACCATTTATCCTTAATGAATTTAAAATAATAGATTTAAAACTTAGGTTAATCAAATCAGATTAAATAATTAACCTAACTATTTTAGGTTAAGAATAATTTATAAACAAACCTAAGATATTAATTCATATTAATGAACTTAAAACTTAAGCTTATAAATTCATAATTTAACATCTTAAGTTAAATTGAATGAAATCAAACTTAAATCGAACTCTTTAAAATAACATAAGCCAAATCAAATTAAATCCATATAACTTAATTTAAAATGAAATAAATTAAATCAAACAAAGCAATTCAAATAAATGAAATAACACAAATCAAACCAAAACATAAATAAAATCAAAAGGATTAATTAAAGTACTTAAGGATTTTAGTTAGACTTTTGGAAACCACATTAGGATTTAGGATGTGGAATAAAGTGAGTTTCACCTAAAAATGAAATTCATTCTATTCCTCATTCTTAAAAACCTATACAACTTTAACCAAATAAAATGAACATAAAAATAAAAAATTAAATCACTAAACCATTTGAATTGAAACCAACCAATGGTAAAATTTAAACTAATTAAATTTCAAACATCAAAACTTAAACTTAAAGGCCTAACAAAGACTTACCACACAAACCCCACTACTACACACACTAGATTATTTAGGTCACGGACCTTAGATCTAGATTAGATCATTCTGTGATTTTCTTTTAATCTCCTGTGATACGTTGTGATGTGCTTCACATGTCTGTGTGTATTGCTAGGATGCCTAAGCTTGTTTGTTCGTTAGACTGGATGTTAGGGCATTCTTTCTAGATTTAACATTATTTTTTGCAGGGGACTATGTTAAATGGATCACTGTAATAAATAAATCATAAAATTGTCGTTTGCTTTAAAAATAAAATTTAACATAGTCCATAGACGTGGGCAAGCAACTAATACTAAGCCCATATGTTTGGAAAATATAAAGCTGTGTATTTCCTAACATCTGTTTTTTCTTAAAATTTTCTTTAAATTTTAAATGTAAATTTGCTTAGAATTAGGTTAGGATCTATGGGATCTAGGATTAGCAAGAGCTGACCCAACTAGGAGATGGTGTAGTGGTCCCCTATGGAGCCCGATGGATGTCCCTGAAGAAGGAGACTTTCCTAGAAAGAAGACCCATAGATATAAACTTGTAGTTCTAGGTGGGGTTGTATAAGGGCAAAACTTCAGCCTAATTTTCTCTCTGTACAGCATTGCATTGGCCTTTTTCTTATATAATTTGATTTGGCTTGATTTATTTTGGGTGTGCAATAGAAATAGCATGCTTTTCTTAGGTTTCTTTCTGTGTTATGTTTATACTGTGATGTATGCCTGGATGTAGGCTCATAGGATAAACTAAATTTTCTACCCAACTAAATCAACTGAAACATAAAAATAAATACAACTCATAATATTAACATAAAAGCCTAGGTATTAAAATAAGGTAAAATATGTAGCAACCCCTTAGCTAGATGTCATGCATAATCATATTATTTCACTCATGATTCATGAAGGAATTCCAACTTTACCTAGGCTTGACCTTTGAGAGCCTATGATGGAAGTACACCTTCTTCTATTCTGATTTGGCCCATAATCTTTTTCTAATTGTATGCATTAGGCATAAATTGCATTACTATGGCCTAAAATGAACCTTGAGTCAAAATTATAAAATTTGAAAAATATGCATTATTTAAGTACATCTTCATACCTTACATAATCGGGGGTTAGGAGTAAGTCTAGGTTCATAGATTTCTTTCCTAAAATTGCATTATCTTGCATTCATATGACTTAGCCATATGATTTTAAAATGCGATTAGGTGGTGTTAACTGGTAGCCTTCTCCAGGCAGGTTGTAAACCCAGAAGAGTCAGGGATAGGTTAGTTCCTTCAAATGAAGAGAATGACCAATGATTCCAAAAAAAATAGAACTAGGTCGAGCATCTGACATGTGTCATAAGCACTTATAGACTAGGTTCTGAAGCATCCTTTTAGGAATGAGTCTTCAACCCTAGGCATTTTTGTAGTCTTGTGCTGCTAGAATCTAAGTCCTAGATTTCTAAGAAAATGATAACTTGAAATCTAAAATTAAGTCCCAAATTTAAGCCTAATCATAGGATAGATGAAATGTCACTTGGGCATCCCAGTAATAGACATTTCCTACTTTTCCAATCTTAAAATAACTCTCTCCAATTTGGACCTCTCCTAATTGAATTTTCAAAATCAATCCTTTGAAAGCTACTCTAGTAGTCTTTAGGAATAACAACTTATTTCTTCAATCGAGAGTATTCTTAGGAAGAGACCCTTCCTAAGATGTAATTAACTATAGAGGCTTGCCTTTATAGGGAACCAGGATCCCAGGATAAAATTGACCTGTCTACTTTTCTATCTAGTGGGAAAATACTTTGGTACAAAGACATTAGCCTTAGGAGTTTTTATTGAAATGATTGAATCCATTACAGGAAAGCATGTTTATCTTCGAGATAATATGTGTATTCCTTAATGTTGTATTTGGTCATCTAAATAAATTATTCTAAACTCTATGTGGTGTCATTTTCTCCATTCGAGAGAAAAGAAAACCAACATTTTTCTAGACTACTGGGAATGGTTCCTCTCTCCATCTTTAGAAATAGGTGGTTATTTCTATATATCGGTAGTGTACTAATGCCACTCATCGATCGACGCTCTTTTCTGGGATACCTCTCCATTTCATTCTTGGTTGAGCCTATCCAACATCTTAAATAGAGGTTCTAGAACTCTTCGTTTGTCATAGTTAAATGATTGGGTCCTAGAACCAAATCCCAAAATAAAATGAGAGATGAGAGAAATAAATAAAAATCAAGTCATCACATTATGACCTAAATTTGGTCAAGATGGATTTGAAACCATTCCAATATGGAAAAGAGATATTAAATTTAAAAAAGTATGAAAAGTACTTCAAGATTTGAAAAGAAAATCTCAAAAAATAAAGTTTCAAAATTAAACTTATCCTTGATCTTACTTTGTCTTTGTACTGAAGCTAAAGAGACTCAGGACAGGGTCCTTGAATGAACTCCCTTTATTCTACTACATTCAAAAGGTGTCAAAACACTTAAAGATATAAATATTGAGATCAAGGAGTTCCTTCAAGCCCTGAGAAAACTTAAATCAAAAGGAGGCATAGTTGTACCTATTGCTCCTTCTCCCACCATGATTGAAGTTTGAATTGCATTTAGAAAAGAAGAATAAAATTAAAAAAATCATCCCAAAAGAGAATGCCTTAACCTTAGTGGAGGTTGATTAAGGAACTCAATGAAAATCTTCTATTCTTATAGAAGAAAATTATACATGAATGCAAATCAGCTTTAATCTTAATTTATACAAGTCCACTAGAATATTGGAAAACCAACTACTCAAGTTGATTGGCCAATTCTAAGGAGAGGTAACCTTCTTTTAGACCTTTCCAAAATCTTAAATTCTTAAGAGTTTGGGAGAGAGTCAAAAGAGGAAGATGACATGATATAAACAAAAATAAAGTGACAAGATTCACTTTTGCTTCAAATCAATAGAAGAGAGGGTAACAAAAGAGAATTATGATTCTCTTGATAAAGTTGAAATGAATAAAATTTAAATCAACTTTCTTAATGGGAGTTTTCTCCCATTGAATGAAATGATATTCGATGATTGGCTTTAATTAATTTTAAGGTTAAATTAAGAAAAGAAAATAAATGAAGAAGTTAACCCTTCTAAAGAAATCATGGCCTTAGGATTGGGTGTTAAGGGTGATATATCTATCGCTTAGAGTGAAAGTATGAAATCCCTATCTCTGGAAAGTTGATAGATAAATCACTTAGGACTTTGTCAGTCCAAATGAATGAAAAATGCCATAATTTTCAAGACTAAGGCATTATATGCTTTCAATACAAAATGAATCTAAGGAGAATCCTTTGCAATATCTTATGACCTATTTGACATTATTTTAAAGTTAAGTATGGTGGTCAAAGAGTCCATTGCAAGCTGAGATTACCTTTAATCTTATATGTGCTATAAAAGAATGCAAGTCAAAATTTGACTTTCTAATAGCACATCATCTACCCTAGAGGGTCCTCTTTTAAATGATGATCCTCTAAATGAATAGATCATGAGGTCTTTTGATCTATTGAGGATAGAGTTAGACCTACCTTCCCTTCATATGAAAAGGGAAATTCTTGAACTCAAATTCAAAATGGTAGAGTCATACCACCTAAAATGACATTGAAAAGAAATCATCTTCAAAATATGATGTTTTGCCTATCTTAGAGAAGTTTCTTACAAAATCAAGCATCATAATTCTATAAAAAATAAAATGAAATATGAAATAAAAAAAAATGATGAAGAAAGAAGAAAGTAAAGCAAGGCATTACATAATCATGTAATTTGTCTTACTTAACTATAAGCAACTTCCGATTCCATTGAAGTTCTAGGGTTATCTTCTATGATAAAAGATAGACTACTAAGAACTTATTAACATCTTAGTTGATGTGGAAATTTTAAAAGAAGAAAATCTCCAAAATATATGTTCATCCGGATGCATCGGTCAACATCAAATATAAATATAAGAATGAATTTATATAGGCTCAATTCTAATCAAGCTTTGATAAGTTGATGCCATATAAATTCAATCAAATAAAGAAAGTAGTTTTCAGCTTCATGAAAATTCAATCCTAAAATCTCAACTTAGAAAAAGAACTTGATTTCAATCACATTGTTGGTTGAAGCCAAAATTCAAACATGAAAAAGAGCAACTTAGGAATTCATGAAACATATTTAAATGCTCTTGGATGGTCCTATCCAACCCAAATAAAAAAAGAGAATAAAAAGGAATCAAATGAAAAGAAAAAAAAAAAGAAGAAACATATTCATATCCATCAAAAAGTGTTGAGTCTTTAGGAATATCATTCAGCTACTCCTAAATGACCTCATTAAATATTTGATTCCAATAGAAAATTTTGATTTCAAAAGTGTTTAGTTTTCAAGGAAGTCATTATGCCAATCTTGAATGACTCACTCCACTAAATAATTTTGAATTCAACAAGTGTAACATCTTTAAAAAGTCATTTCTATCAATATTAAATGGCTTTGCTATATTTGTTATTCCATGAAAAGATAAAAAAGAAATAAAAATATTGGATCATAATATATGATCAATCAAGCAAAAACTTGAATCATATCAAAAAGTGTATCAAATGATGTATTTTAAAAAAAAGTCAAATACATCAAATTTCCTAGCAAATCATTTAGTGGAGTCATTTCATAAAGAATGAAATGTTATGGAAATGAGTCAATTACATTTATCTTCATAGTGAATCTTGTAACTAGGAAAATTATCAAATGTAACCTTTCCATCTTTAGAAATAGGTGAATACATTTATCTTCTTAGTGAATCTTGTAACTAGGAAAATTACCAAATGTAATCTTTCATGAAAAAAAAATGAAATCAGAATATTAGTAAAAGAAAGAAAGAAAGAAAAGTAAGGGGATGGAAGGACTATATCCAAGAGCAAAAGGATGAAGTTTAGAATTTCTAAGCATGTAGATATTTTTGACTTTAAACTTTTCCACATCAAAATGAATTGGTAAGGTTAGAAGTCAAAAATTATCCTTAAGCTAAATAGAAATTAATCAGATATCTCATACTTTGTCATTTTAGCCTTTGCCATGATTGGGTAAGCTCGCTTGGCAGGTTAAAAGAAAAGATAGTGGATCTTCTTTTCTAGAGGACCATATCCTTTATATGGAAAAAGTCTCATTGAGTATACTCTTATTCTATTGCAAGTGGTCTATAACCATAAACAAGAAAAGTTATGGAATTATAGAGCCATTGCAAGTTAAAAAGCTTAAGTAGTTTGGGTCCTAACTTTCTTTTCAAAAGGCAATCTAGCACATTGCATCAATGTTGTTTAGATGTGTCTGGAGATTTATATAATCTTCAAGTTTGGAATGCACCCTTAGAATTTGAAGAAAAATCCAATTCCATAATTGACAAGATGATATCAATGATTTAACTCTTTAATGAGTTAGCTATTGACGATTTGATCAAGCTATCTTTTGGGTTTAAAGACTACATTATCTGGAAATAAAATTGAAATGATCTCCAGATGTAGCGATCCATAAACTTAAGCTTGATGACATTTCAATAAATTAAGTCCCTTGATGACTGTGGTCAAATTCCAAAAGAAAAGCAAAATTTTGCTAAATTAAAAGCTAGAAAATGATGGTTCTACATAAGAAGAAAATATTCTTCTTGGTTAGCTAACATCATTATATGACCCACATCTTAGGACTAGGGTAGAATCTTTACCTTGAAAATTGGTTCATATTACCCATATTTCATTTTAAATTCAAAAATATTTTCATGCATAAGATTATCCTTCTTAAGGATAACTTATCTAAAAATTGTCAAATCAAGACAATTATAGAAAAGAAAAATTGAAAGCATATGATATGACATTCAGAATCCTTATAAGAATGTTCTATTATAGAGTCATATCATTCAGTCTCAACATATTGGGGCAATTTAGCAAAAAATGTCATGATAAATATTTTTTATAATCCCACATTCAATTAGGTAGAGGGTTATACTGAAAATCTTATCAAAAAAAATAATAAAATAAAATAAAAGAAACTTCAATATGATGTGAAGGACAGTCCTATTATTATATATAGAGTCTTGAAATTTACTTTTGAAGTAATTTTAAAGAACTTGTAGTAAAATGTAGAAGGATCAAAAATGCAAAAATAAGAAATTAATCAAAAAACAATTATGAGATTTCATTTCTTATAATAATAAATCAACTGAAGAAATTAAATTTCAAACTTATCAGGAGAATCTAAATTTCTCTAATAAGTTAATCCTTTCAATTCACTTATTGATTAGGGATAAGAATTTTGTATCTCTATGAGAATCCAAAAGATTATCTTGATTCTCATTCACTTTAGAAAGCTTTAAAGGAATCTCTTGATCTTTATTGAATCCAAGAGAATGCCTTATAAGCTATTGATTCATGTCAACAAAGTAAAAAAATATACATATCAAACAAAAGAAAATGAAATTTTATTTGAGAAGCACTGGTTGACTTTGGTTCTTACTGCCTAAAGAACTACACAGTCACATGCAAGCTCAAAGAGGTAAAATTCTCAGGTTATTACACTATGATGTCTTGCTTTCAATGGATTAGACATCTAGCATGGTTCATTGTAACTTTGAGATATAAAAAGGAAAATGATGAATTTCTATGCTCATGGCATAATAAAGCATTGGGTCCAAAATTTACCCAAGTCTTCCCTCAAAAATAAATTCCAACTCTTTGAAACCTCCTTAACTAAACTTCTTCATGTGTGAGGAGTATTAGTGAAATCAAGAAATGGAAGTAAACCTTCCATCACCTCTTCAACAAGTTTAACTAATCAAGTAAGAATTAAGTCCTTGAGACTCTTGTTTATTAGTCAAAACTTTAAGGATTAGGAATAAGTCACTTTGACCCCTTTTCCTCATATAAACTATGTATGGTTGGGAGCAAGCCCTTGTGGCACCTTTCCTATACATGACTTGAGATGGACAAGCCCTCATGGCACCTTTCATGGCCTTCAGTTTGGAGCAAGCCCTTCATGGAACCATTCCCATGAAAAAATACTATGGTAGCAAGCCCTTCGTGGCACCTTTCCCATACATGACTTGAGATGGGAGCAATCCCTTGGGCACCTTTCTCATGTCCTGGTTTAAGCCCCTTGGCACCATTCCCATGAAAAAAATACATGTGTAGGTTGGGAGCAAGCCCCTCATGGCACCTTTCCTATACATGATTTGAGATGGGAGCAAGCCCTCTATTGCACCTTTTTCATGTCCTTTCTGGGTTGGGAGAAAGCCCTTCGTGGCACCATTCCCATAAAAAAATACTACCTATGTAGGTTGGGAGCAAGCCCTTCGTGGCACCTTTCCTATACATGACTTGAGATGGGAGCAAGCCTTCTATGGCACCTTTCTCATGTCCTTCTTGGGTTTGGAGCAAGCCCTTCGTGGCACCATTCCCATGAAAAAAAATACCTGTGTAGGTTGGGCGCAAGCCCCTCGTGGCACCTTTCCTATAAATGACTTGAGATGGGAGCAAGCCCTCTGTGGAACCTTTCTCATGTCCTTTCTGGGTTTGGAGCAAGCCCTTCATGGCACCATTCCCATAAAAAAATACTACATGTGTAGGTTGAGAGCAAGCCCTTCGTGGCACCTTTCTTATACAGGACTTGAGATGGGAGCAAGCCCTCTGTGGCACCTTTCTCATGTCCTTCTTGGGTTTGGAGCAAGCCCTTCGTGGCACCATTCCCATGAAAAAAAATACATGTGTAGGTTGGGAGCAAGCCCCTCGTGGCACCTTTCCTATACATGACTTGAGATGGGAGCAAGCCCTTTGTGGCATCTTTCTCATGTCCTTTCTGGGTTTGGAGCAAGCCCTTCATGGCACCATTCCCATAAAAAAAGACTACCTATGTAGGTTGGGAGCAAGCCCCTCGTCGCACCTTTCCTATACATGACTTGAGATGGGAGCAAGCCCTCTGTGGCACCTTTCTGTCCTTCTGGTTTAGCAAGCCCTGGCACCTTTCCTATACATGACTTGAAAGATAAAGCCCTTTGTGGCACCTTTCTCATGTCCTTCCGGGTTTAGCAAGCTATGGCACCATCCCATGAAAACTATTTTTAGGTTTGGAGCAAGCCCTTTGTGCATCCTACCTTCTGTACATGATTGGAACAAGCCATCAAGGCCCCTTTCATGCTACATAGGCAAATTAGATTGGATTAAGTCTTTAAGACCCCTTTCTAATAGCTAGAAAGATATAAGTCCCCAGTCGGACTTCTTTCTAATCATCAAGAATAAGTCCCCAGTTGGCATCCTATTCAATCTTCTAAAGAATGGAACAAGCCATTAAAGGCCTCATTTCTTTAAAACTATTTAAACAGAATCAAGTCCATGTGACCACTATTTAGTAGTCAAAGTGCTATGGATTAGGATCAAGCATTTCAAGCCTCTTTTCCCCAGCATGGCTTTTGAGGATTGGATCAAGTCTTTAAAGACCCCTCTCTCTCTCTTAGAACTAGATGGATCACGAACGGCCCCATCTTATTAGCTAACCACATGAGTCACACTTCAAAGCAAATAGGTATACATATACCTATCTTTCACAATCAAATAAATAAATATATATATATATATATATATATATATATATATATATATATATATATATATATATATATATATATATATATATATATATATATATATATATATAATAAAATTTAAATAAAGAAAAATAAAATCATGAATTAAAACCTCGAGTTAATCAATTGAAATCAATACCAATATGTGCGGTATTCTAAATCCACTACATATTGGGGTCCATTTATTGACCTCATTTTTTGAATGAGGTTAATTTAGCTTAAGAGATCATAACAAATAGGATTCTCTAATCAATGCTTAGACATCATACCGTGACCTAGAGAACTTATCTTAGGTTGGACAGGATCAACTCAAATTTTCTAAAATTAAAATTAACCAATAAAATTAATCTCCTTAATTAATAAAATTAAAATAAAAAAATAAAAAAATAATGAAAATGAGAAATAAAAAAATAATAATAATATATAATAAAATTAAATAAAATTAAAAAAAATTTATTATCCCCACCTCCAAATGATGGCTGCCTTCAAGTGAAGGTGGCCTTCATTTGATGGCTGCCTTCAAGAGAGAGCGGGCATCTCTAAAAAAATGATATATGATGTTTTGGCCAAGGAGAGAAAAAGGCACCATACTCTTCCTTAAGCAAAAAAAACATTCCATCATCTTCTCCACTAAAAATGAAGTGGAAACGAAAGCTCCCCCACCCTCCAAGTGCTCTCAACCATTGGGAACACCAAAACTGAAAATTCAATCTAAAGCTTTGGCAAGAGATCAACCCACAAGGAATTAGCTCAATTCTTGGATGGACTTTCCTTGAAGAAACAAAGCTAGGGGAATTGATTCGCCTAAAGCTCCCTAAATCGAGGTATGCCATTAACAACCCCTCTTTTTATTTAATGCTTTTGACCTTGATCATTTCCATACAAGGGTTGTTCACCAATAAGATCAAGCCGTATGGATTGAAATAGGATCTTTCAACGATCACGTAGTACTTTAAATCATCCAATTTGGTTGCGTAGATCAAAAGTTATTAGAAAAATAAGTTGGACGATCCGCCCCAGAGATCGGGAGAGATGAAATCGGGACCGTTCTTTTAAAAAAGCGGATGGTCCAGATCACTAATTCTGATTAAATCCCTTTAGGAATCGAGAATGATGGACCATCCAGACGGACGGCCCGGATCATCATGATCAACCCATGCATGCGTCATCCGCAAACCGGATGAGATCACCGCCCAATCTTTGATGATCCAAAAACTAATCCATTTTAGTTAAAATGGGGACCGTTACTTAAAAAAAAAATGTTAATTAATGTTTAAGGAATTTAAAAAATTTAGAAAACTTCAAAAAATCATAACAAATCAAATAAAAATTAGAAAAATATAAATAAAAGCTCTATAGATTCGTATGGATGAGAAAAATCCATAGAAATTAAAATCCCCAAATTTTATTGGGTTATTTTTCCTTAATTTAGGTTTAATTTAAAAACATTAAACCTTAATTACTCTTAAATTAATAATCCAATTAATTTGAAACTTTGGGAAAATGAAATTAAGATTAAAACATACCTTAGGTAAATTTTTGGGGATTTAATTCTTTGAAATAAAATGAAATTAAAATTTTATGTGAGTTAACCCTTAAATTAAATAAATTAATTACTATTTAATAAAATAATTATAAAATTTTAATTTAATAATCTTAAATCAAAATAATGAACATCAGAATAATAATTAAACTTAATTAAACTAATATAAACCTAATATGAACTTAATTAACTTAATTTGATAATTAAAAGAATTAAATAATTTAATTAAATCACTTAAAATTAATTAAATCATAATAAATTAATCAATTAACCAAAAATTATGAATAAACCTACATTGGAAAGATATTTCACTGAATAATAAGTTAAAAATAAAATCACTTAATTAATCTTAATAAATTAATATTAATTTAAGTTTTAATAAAATAATTAAAACCTTAATTACACCCTAATTACATATCTAATTAAGCTGAAACTTTAGGAGCATAACTTTGGCATGTAACCCCACTTGTCATAATTATCTCAAACCCAATAGTCTATAAATTTGGAATTCTTGATTTTCCAAATCTCTAGGTCAATATGAATGAAATAATAATTAAAAAATCATTAATTCATTAAATTAACAAATTGAAATAATTGAAATAAATATCAGAAATAATTAAATTTATCAAACTCTCTAAGTCAAGGAATCAATCAAATAACAAAATTGTAAGAAAATCAGTGCTTTATGAAGTTTAAATATAATCAAATAACCTTAAGTTAAATTTAATAAAACCATTTATCCTTAATGAATTTAAAATAATAGAATTAAAACTTAGATTAATTAAATCAAGTAATTAACCTAAATATTTTAGGTTAAGAATAATTTATAACAAACCTAAGATATTAATTCATATTAATGAACTTAAAACTTAAGCTTATAAATTCATAATTTAACATCTTAAGTTAAATTGAATGAAATCAAACTTAAATCAAACTCTTTAAAATAACATAAGCCAAATCAAATGAAATCCATATAACTTAATTCAAAATGAAATAAATCAAATAAATTAAATCAAACAAAGTAATTCAAATAAATGAAATAACATAAATCAAACCCAAACATAAATAAAATCAAAAGGATTAATTAAAATACTTAAGGATTTTAGTTAGACTTTTGGAAACCATTAGATTTAGGATGGAATAAAGTGAATTTCACCTAAAATGAAATTCATTATATTCTCATTCTTAAAAAAAATATACAACTTTAACCAAATAAAATGAACATAAAAATAAAAATTAAATCATTAAACCATTTGAATTGAAACCAACCAATGGTAAAATTAAACTAATTAAAATTTCAAACAACAAAACTTAAACTTAAAGGCCTAGAAAGACTTACCACACAAACCCCACTTACACACACTAGATTATTTAGGTCACGGACCTAGATCTAGATTAGATCATTCGTGATTTTCTTTTAATCGTGATATGTTGTGATGTGCTTCACATGTGGTGTATTGTTTTAGACCGGATGCCTAGCTTGTTTGTTCATTAGGACGATGTTAGGCATTCTTTCTAGATTTAACATTATTTTTGCAGTGTTAAAGGGATCATGTAATAAATAAATCATAAAATTATTCTTTTGCTAAAATCTCTTAACATAGTCCATAGGATAGGTGGGCTTGGCAAGCAACTAATGCTAAGCCCATATGTTTGAAAATATAAACCGCTTATGTGTCTGTGTATTTCCTAACATCTTTGGGCTTAGGATTTTCTTTAAATTTTAAATGTAAATTTGAGCTTAGAATTAGGTTGGGGATCTATGATTAGCAGAGGAGATGACCCAAGAGAGATGGTGTAGTGGTCCCCTGTGGGATGGATGTCCCAAGAAGGAGACTTTCTGGAAAGAAGACCCATAGATCTAAACTTGTAGTTCTAGTTGTATAAGGGCATAACGCCCATTTTCTTCTTCCTGGTGTGTACAAAGCATCTGCAGCCTTTTTTCTTATATAATTTAATTTGATTTTTTTTTTGGGTTAAATAGAAATCATGCTTTTCTTAGGTTTCTTTCTATGTTATGTTTATGATGTATGCAGACGGCTCATAGATAAACTAAATTTTCTACCCAACTAAATCAATTGAAACATAAAAATAAATACAACTCATAATATTCACATAAAGGTATTAAAAAGATAAAATAAAATAGCAACCCTTAGTCGGATGTCATGCATAATCATATTATTTCACTCTTGATTAATGAAGGAATTCCATCTTTACTCTTGACCTTTGAGAGCCTATGATGGAAGTACACCTTCTTCTATTCTGATTTGGCCCATATTTTTTCTACATGCATTAGGCATAAATTGCCTATGGCCTAAAATGAATTGAGTCAAAATTATAAAATTTGAAAAATATGCATTATTTACATCTTCATACCCTACATGATCTTAGGGATTAGGGAGTAAGTCTAGGTTCATAGATTTCTTTCCTAAAACAGCCCATACCATCTTGCATTCATATGACTTAGCCTCATGATTTTAAAATGTGAGTTAGCGAGTCTTCTCTTGCGGTTGTAAGTCAGGAAGAGTCGGGGATAGGTTAGTTCCTTCAAGAAGAGAATGACCAATGATTCCAAAAATAGAACTAGGTCAGCATCGAAGCATGTGAGACTAGGTTCAAGCATCCTTTTAGGAATAAGTCTTCAACCCTAGGCATTTATAGTCTTGTGCTAGAATCTAAGTCCTAGATTTCTAAGAAAATGACAACTTGAAATCTAAAATTAAGTCCCAAATTTAAGCCTAATCATAGGATAGATGAAATGTCTACTGGGCATCCCAGTATTAATAGATATTTCCTACTTTTTTCCATTTGAATCTTAAAAATAACTCTCTCCAATTTGGACCTCTTCCAATTGAATTTCTAAAAATCAATCCTTTGAATGCTACCCTAGTAGTCTTTAGGAATAACCACTTATTTCTTCAATCAAGAGTATTCTTAGGAAGAGACCCTTCCTAAGATGTAATTAACTATAGGCTTGCCTTTATAGAAACCGTGATCCCGTGGATAAAATTGACCATATTCTACTTTTCTATGTAGTTCAGGGAAAAATACTTTGGTACACGAAAGACCCATTAGCCTTAGGAGTATTTTATTGAAATGATTAAATCCATTACAGGAAAGCATATTTATCTTTCGAGATAATATGTGTATTCCTTAATGTTGTATTTGGTCATCTAAATAAAATATTCTTAAACTCTATGTGGTGTCATTTCTTTTCTCCATTCAGAGAGAAAAAGAAAACCAATAATATGAACATATGAAACAAATGACATGCACATTTACAATGATTGAAAAGAAGTAATTAAATATTATCACATAACATACTCAATTACATTAAGTTCTAAGGACAATCAAGCCAAATAAATATTCCTTAAGACTAATCAAAGTTCTTATAAGATTTAATTTTGATGATAAACTTATTAAAACTTAAAGAGGACAAATGAAACTTAGTATTTACCCCATCCCATGTTGATAATTTGATATATTTAAAGATATAAATTAAATGGATTCATGAGTTGATTAGGTTCAAACCATTAAGCACATCAATTTAATTACCCTTTCCTAAACTTTTAAAATTTAATTAACAACTTGATCATGAGCCTTCAATAATATGCTTTTAGGAAAGTAAAATTTGTAATGCACCTAAAGAAATCTAATGCAATTAGGCTCATGCTTAAGAGTTAATTATATTAAAAAAGAAAATAATCTAAGTTAAATACTCTTATGAATTTTTTCATACTAATAGGTTAATCATAATTTCATTAATGACTTTATGTTATTAAGCATATAAAGGAAAATTAATGGATTATGTTTGAATTCTCTGAACCAATTATTAATCTTATTTGATTTATATTTTATCATTAATTTTTATAATCATTCCATAATTATTAAGCATATTAATTAACCCACTTAAGGAAATACATTTAGAGAAATAATTAAGAAAGGGGTTCTAATTTTTTCTTCTCACTATTCCCACTGTTCACAATGATTAAGTGCCATTAATTATTAATTATTTTACTATTCACCAATTTTAATAACTATTTAATTCATTAAAGCGGGCAATTAGAATTGAAATTTCAAATTCTTCAAATTACATTGCAAATAATTCCAAAAAAAATATAGGTGGTAGAGGACATCCCATAGAATCATCCCAGTAAATTTGTAATTAATTAGCCATGTACTTTGGCCTTAATTAAGGTAATTAACCTAAGCTTCAAACTTTAATTAAGCACCGTTCACTGGGAATAAATTAGGGATGTTATTTTATTTTTAACTTTTCCTCTATTTAACATTTCCAAAATGGGTTTATTTGCCTTTTTTAGATTATTCTATAATCAATTATGATTTTTTAAAGTTTTAGCCATTTAATTACTATTTTAAAATCCTAATTAACCTTTTAAACCATCGATGCCATGCGAACACTGATGTGGCAGCGCTTTCCACCTAGCACTACATTATTGGCTATTTAGATTGTCCGACACTGCAGCTAACTCAGCAGTGGCAAGCGCGGTTTCATCTTGGTCATCTGATCTTGGTTCAGATGATCATGATTAATCCCATGATTCCAAAGAGATTAAATCAAAAATTTTAACGTGATTAATCACGGTCGTTCTTTCTAATCACACGGAACTGACTTTTGGTGATTCGTCTTCCCATAAGTGCTAGAAGACGGACAATGTCCGCTTTCTGCCTCTCGATTCAAACTCGCTAGAGCTCGTTCGATGGAAAAATAAACTCCAAAATGATTAGGGAATGAATCTAAATAGATCATATAGTGGAAATTACATGAAAATATGATTCATTTGAAAAAAGACCAACACTTAAGGGGCAAGCTACGGTTGCCAAATTTTTACCTCACCGAAGTTAAAGATTGGTAGTCCACCAATAAAGGTAGTTTCATGTTGAAGTGATGAAGCCCCTGTTGAGAAGATCATAAAATGCCTCCCCATCAATTGCTTTGTAGACTAAATGTCATCGCAAAGCTCACGGAGTTGGTCTTGGGACGTCTTCTGCTGGTCGAATCGCTCGGAAAATGATTCAATTTGGCTAGTCGAAGTGAGGTGAAGGTGTGGGAAGAATTAATTTAAGTTTGGTGGAGGTTTAAGAAGTTTGAATGGACAAGGCTCTCAGGTTCGATCAAAATCTAGTCTCGCTGGTGGTGGAGTGCATGAGTAGCTCGGGAGAAGGTATGGAATTGTGCAAAATGCCTTAGGGAAGCTCTCTGTTGAGTTTGAATGGATGGGGAGGAGTATACTCTCTTCCCCATCTAGACCAAGGGCTAGGATTGGTTTAGTCTTTAGCAGCCGTCCAACCATAGTAGGTGTGGTAGGATACTGTTGAGGTAGCTGAGGGTGAGAGGCTGAGCGAGTGTAGTGGGCTAGCATAAGGTGTACCCTCTCCCTTAGGTAGACTAATGGATGCTCATGGGTGAACTCACCCTCTCTTGGCCAAAGGTTGAGCCCAACAACTTTAGGTTAGGTTATGTCAATGGTCCTATTGTTCAATAAAAGCCAAAGGTGGCTGTCATGGGGAAAGGTGGTTGATAACCCACCAAAATGGGGATTTAATCCCATTTGATGGCTTAGTTTAAAGGGTTTGACCCAAATCGGGTTTACCATGGGTTGGGCTTACTTGGGCAAGCCCATAGTGACCAAAGGATGAGTCATGCCAAAATGGGTCAAATGGGTCAAGTTGGACTAAGTTGGCCATTTTGACCAAATTGAGTCAAAGTGGTGACTTGGCTGAGTTCAATTAGTCATTCAGAGTGAATAAGTGTAATTGATTTGATTCAATTTTGGCTAGATTTGGATTTGGCTCATATGATTCAATTTGGGTTAAATGTGTCATGTTGACCAATTTAATCAAATGGGCCAAATTGGCTTGAGCATGGGTTAGGTCTATGTTCAATTGATCATTTGTAATTGATTGGTGTAGTTGATTTGAATTGATTTGGATTATGGAATGATTTGGTTCAATTTGATCTGTTAAGCCAAATTGGGCTAAATAGGCTAATTGGGTTAGGTTGACCAAATTGAGTTCAATTGGAGGTTAGATCATGTTCAATATTAAATTAGTGATTCATTGGAAGCATTAATTTTAACCAATTTGGTCTAAGATTTGATTTAGATCAATTTGACTTGACCCACAATCATTAATGAAGGGATTGGATGACTTAATTTAATCTAATGGGAGTTTAATTAGAGTTTGGCTTAATTACTCCTCTTAGGTCACTTTGGGTCAAGTGATTTGGCCAAGCCAACTTAGACTAATTGGGGTTATGGATGTATAGGATGTGTTCAATGATAAATTTGAGGTTGATTTATGGCTTTGATTGTAATTGATTTGGGCTCAATTAGGTTTTGGCTCATTTGAACACTTTAGGTCAAATGGGCTAACATGGGTTGGTCACATTCCTTTGATTCAATTGGCTTGATTGTAAGTGTTAGAGAGTGGGGATTGAAATGATTAATTAGATAATTGAAGTGATTGAGAAAATCAAATTGGATTTACTTTGCTTGAATATGTTTGAATTAAATCATAGGATTATGGTGTATTAACTTGGGTTAAGGTCTAAATTAATTTGGCTTGGAGCTTGAATTGAAAAACCAAATTAAATTAAGATTAATTGAATAAATTTGAGATTAGTTTATCTCCATCTACATGAGCTTAAGTTTGGATGAGTGAATAGGTATGAGTTTTGGTTTAGGTAGGTGAAACCAATTTGTCTTAAAATTATAAGCATGTGTCTCAAGCTTAAGTTTAGTATTCTCTTAATCACTAGAAGTGTCCTAGCACTAAGAAAATCCTAGTGTCTAGAAGGTTCCTAGATCTAAGATGAGAAAGATTAATCCTCAATTCAAAAGTGAGGTCAACATCATGCTTATGTAACTTTATATGTATTGATGTAATTCATTCTTAAATCTATGCAGGATACTATACTCGAGTCGAGCACTTCTTTACTTATGGTTATAGATTGGCCTTGCACTTGTCCACGGTTGATAGAGGGTCTTGGTGGAATGTTCGATTAGACACTAGATATCAAATTATATCACAGTAAGCACTAGCGGCGTTGGTCACCATAGATTCAATTGGCTTGACTAAAGTGTTAGGGGAGAATTGAAATGATTAATTGGATAATTGAAGTGATTGAAAAAATCAAATTGGATTTAGTTTGATTGAATATGTTTGAATTAAATCATAGGATTATGGTGTATTATAATTTGGCTTGGAGCTTGAATTGGAAAATAAAATTAAATTAAGATTAATTGAATAAATTTAAGATTAGTTTAGCTCCATCTACATGATTTTAAGTTTCGATGAGTGAATAGGTATGAGTTTTGGTTTAGGCCATAGGATAAGTGAAACCAATTTGTCTTAAAGTGGAGTATAAGCATAGGATTATGCCTTCTAGGTCTCTAAGCTTAAGTTTAATATTCTCTTAATCACTAGAAGTGCCCTAGCACTAAGAAAATCCCAGTGTTTAGAAGGTTCCTAGATCTAAGATGAGAAAGATTAATCCTCAATTCAAAAGTGAGGTCAACATCATGCTTATGTAACTTTATATGTATTGATGTAATTCATTCTTAAATCTATACAGGGTACTATACTCGAGTCAAGCACTTCTTTACTTATGGTTATAGATTGGTCTTGCACTTGTCCATGGTTGATAGAGGGTCATCGAGTGGAATGTTTAGATTGTATTAGACACTTACAGTATATCAAATTATATCACAACCTGTTGACTGCACTAGCCGAGCATGGTCACCATAGATTCAATTGGCTTGATTGTATGTGTTGGGAGATTGAAATGATTAATTGGATAATTGAAGTGATTGAGAAAATCAAATTGGATTTAGTTTTCTTTAATATGTTTGAATTAAATCATAGGATTATGGTGTATCAACTTGGGTTAAGGTCTAAATTAATTTTGCTTGGAGCTTGAATTGGAAAACCAAATTAAATTAAGACTAATTGAATAAATTTGAGATTAGTTTAGCTCCATCTATATGAGCTTAAGTTTGGATGAGGGAATAGGTATGAGTTTTGGTTTAGGCCATAAGATAGGTGAAACTAATTTGTCTTAAAGTGGAGTATAAGAATAGGATTATGCCTTCTAGGTCTCTATGCTTAAGTTTAGTATTCTCTTAATCACTAGAAGTATCCTAGCACTAAGAAAATCTCAGTGTCTAGAAGGTTCCTAGATCTAAGATGAGAAAGATTAATCCTCAATTCAAAAGTGAGGTCAACATCATGCTTATGTGACTTTATATGTACTGATGTAATTCATTCTTAAATCAGATCGCTACTATACTGAAATGAGCACTTCTTTACTTATGGTTATAGATTGGCCTTGCACTTGTCCACGGTTGATAGAGGGTCTTCAAGTGGAATGTTTAGATTGTATTAGACACTTATAGTATATCAAATTTTATCACTTGTTTGTATACTAGGCGAGCATTGGTGACCATAGACCACATTCATGTCAGTAGTGAGATGACCGCCACGCTGGGATGGTCTAGCACTTGTAGGACCCACAGTGGTAGGTGTGGGTAAGAGGTGGGAGTCATTGCCAGAATGTTGTGATGATTTATTAGGCACCCACCCCATTCTAGATATAGTGTATTACCATCCTGATGACCCCACAATCAGCACCACATTTCACATGGGCCAGGTGAAGGCACAGACTTGCATATTGTTTAGATGGCTTAGGTGTACCTTTAGATGTGAGTCATATGTAGATTTAGATGATTTACTTTTTGGAGGCATGTCCAAGCATACATATTATTTCTTCTAGGTTTTTTCTTGATTACAAACACTTTAGGATCAGAGATTCTCTTATAGTATTTCCCATCATGGAGAACTTCATTGTTTTCTCCCAGTACTCTATTAGAGCTGCCATAATGAGAAATTTGCATTGAGAGTTGAAGGAGGTGATGATGCCTAAGCGAGTGAACATGGCAGGTTGTCTACATTTACTATAGGTGTAGTGCTAGGAGAGATTTCACATCGGCAGACCCACACTTTGAGTCCCATATATGATTGACATCGATGGGAGGAGTGTTGGATTCAAGTATATTCTTATTCTAACAATTTAAATTTACATCCTACCTTTCGCTCCTAATATGTTAATTGTTACTTCAACTGCAGGTGGAATGAGCATCACATACATCAGTAGCAAGCCAGCCCATACATGTCTATAGAGATAAATTTGACGGCTTGCTACAGAGTTAGATATATTTTATTTATTCACACAGTTTCTTCATTATACTTCAATTACTTTCTTCTGTTAGGTTTGGCAGATGTTTATTTTTTGTAGGTGACTTGGTAGTTGTACGGTCATCATATTTTCTTACGTGTTACATATTTATGCATTTCTAGCTTTGGAGTTTGGTAGGCTAGAGTGCCATTAATATGCTGGCACTGAGTTGAGTGGCACGTATTGGAGCGAGTAGTTAGGTAGTTCGATCGAGTGCCCATAGTAGACATGGAGCCAATGGAGGTAGGTTATCAGCATGTCGATGGTCGTTGAAAGGGTGGTGTTGACTGGATCGACTATCACCGACGGTATATTCAGATTTCAAATGATAGGGAAGCATACATTATTGCTCGCGATGACTCAAGTATAGATGCTGAGAGAACAATCGCCCATTACATGCGATGGTATAGATCATGGGTGACACTATCCGCCGGATACATATTACCTGAGGTCACCTGCAAAGTGATTTATAGTATGTTTGAAAGTTTTGTTTATTTATGAACAATGATTTAACTTATAATTAAATATTTTGTTGATCTCAATCACATTTCTATTTATAGCACGAGTGAATTTTGGAGACAGAGGACGTGTTGCAGTCGTACTTCGAGGATCAAGATAATAGCCCGAAGCAGGGAGCTATTAACAAGATCAAGGAGCTATGTAGTAGGATGCGGCGTTCAACGTACTTCTTAGATATTCCTCCTAGAGAAGATGGCTCACTAGAGAATGTTGGAGCTGGAGGTTCGAGTCATGTGGATCCTGGACCATCTACCTTTACTGTTCCAGCCTTTTCCATGTACACGATACCACCACCTACTAAATACCTAACATGGACACCATACAACTTGTAGTGGGGTAGAACATAGGGTGGCATATTTGGGCAGTCATCGTTTACTCCTTCAGCATTCTTTGAGCTTGGACCGTCTTGGTCTTAGGTGACCCCAGACAACAGCCCATCTATAGCACCATAGGAGTCGCAGTACTGGATACCCATTGCCACTCCACCGCCTCATGGACAATAGTTTTGGGGAGCGTCTACTAGTCACAACCACAGGAGCAATAGTTCATGACTTATCTTATACAACAGTCGACATCAGCAACAAATGATACCAAGCTGGAGCACCTAGAGGAGCCGCACCATGACTTGCGAGATAGATCACGTCGTGCACCTGACCATTACACTTCCGATAGTGGAGCCATACTGCCTAGACAGCGACGTAGGTGATAGTTGAACTTAAGCTGGAAGGCATGTATTGTATTTTTTTATTTTTATTTTTTATTTTTACATATTTTAGTATGTTAAGATATACTTCATTTTAGTTGCTATATTTTATATATGGTTATGATTTCAATTTAATAATTTGAGTTTTTTCTACTATCTTTCTTAAATATTTTCTTCTTAATTTATGTTAAAAAATCACAATTTCTAAATGTGATATTTAGATTAATATATGTAACTATTTCAAATAAATTTAATATCAATAATTATAATATAATGAAATATTAAATCATTATAATTTTTAATAATAATAAATTAACATTATAGAAAATTTCTTATGAAAATATTTTAACTTTATATCATTTTTTTTAAGTCTTCTAACATAATCAATAATTTTAATCCAAATAAATAAGACAAATTTTAGGACTCTCAAAACTTATATATATTATGAAAAAATTATTATTTAGTTTAATTGTCATCTAATTTTTATATCATTAATTTATTTTAAATGAAATTCATTTAATCATTTATAAAACAAGAATTTTAAATAATAATTAAGTTTTTAAACTTTAGATTTTAATATTTATATTAATTAAAATAGCTAAATTGTATAATCATAATGTTAATAATTATAATAAATTTTATAAATTTTATATTTAAAATATATATAATATAATGTCTCAAATAAATTATAATAATTAATAGATAATCAATAATAAATAAATTGTATAAATTTACTATTAATATTTAAAATATATGTTATGTTAGCAAATAAATAATAATAATAAATTAACTTTATTAATAGATAAATAATAAAAATTTAATTTATTATAGCAATTAGAAAAATACCATTGTCGGCACCTAGCTTGCCGACATGGTGCCATGTCGACAGGCAAACCGCTGACAATGTCGATTTTAAAAAATTTAAAAAGAAATAGTGATTTTGTTTAAAAATAAATAAAAAAATTTAAACTCTATCGATTTTAAAAATTTCTTCCTTTCATGCACCACTCATAGCTCGCCCTTTTTCACCTGACGAACACCTTCCAACTTACTTGTGCAGTCTCATGTGCTAATGTTGACCTCACTTTTGGAGTGAGTTCTCAACTTTCTTATCAAAGATCTAGGATTCTTATAGACACTAAGAGTTCCTTAGTCTTAAGACACTTTTAGTGATTAGGTGAACACTTAACCTAAGCCTAGAAACCTAGATGGTTTATCCATAGGAATAGGGTATGCCTTGGGGGTTTAGGAAGACTTGCATATAGCATTTCCTTGCTTCCTTCTTCCAAATCAAATCTCAAATTCAAATCCAAATTTCAAAATCAAATCTAACTATCAAATGATTGAAACCCATGATTAAATTCAAACTCCAACTTAAGCCCTTTGATTTTATCTTATGGACATAGCTTTAACCAAATTCAAATCAACCCCAATCCAATTAATTTTATCAATTATCAAATTCAATCTCTAATCAAATTCTAAATCATAAATCAAATCCAAATGATTGAAACCCAAATCAAACCCAAGTTAGCCCTTTTGACTTGAAATTATCATATGAACCTAAATCCATATGGATCCAAATCATTTGCAATTGGATTTATATTTCCATTTCAAACCCATTTATCAATATAACTAGACTTGCATATAGCATTGAACCCAATCCTTGCTCCCTTCTTCCAAATCAAATCTCAAATTCAAATCCAAATTTCAAAATCAAATCCAACTATCAAATGATTGAAACCCATGATTAAATTCTAACTCCAACTTAAGCCCTTTGATTTTATCTTATGGACTTAGCTTTAACCAAATTAAAATCAACCCCAATCCAATTGATTTTATCAATTATCAAATTCAATCTCTAATCAAATTCTAAATCATAAATCAAATCTAAATGATTGAAACCCAAATCAAACCCAAGTTAGCCCTTTTGACTTGAAATTATCATATGAACCTAAATCCATATGGATCCAAATCATTTGTAATTGGATTTATATTTCCATTTCAAACCCATTCATCAATATAACAAGACTTGAATCAAGCCATGACCAAGCCAATTAATCTATTTAGGTCCACTTGATCCAACGTGACCTAAAAGATCTTTTTGAGCCAAATTCAAATTCAACCCAAATTGGATTGAAATAAGCCCATCCAGACCTCACAATATGATCAAGAATCATCCTAGGTTAATCAATTATCTTGAATTAGGTCAAACTACGTCAACCTAGCCCATTGACCAACTCAACACTTAGCCGAAATGAAACCCAAACTAGCCAAAATCCATCATAGACCAAATTGATTAAAACCATTTATTCAAACTCATTCATAATCAATGATTGAACATAATCAAACCCCCAATTAAGCCAAACCAAGCCTAATTGGCCATTTGACCTAATTTTACCCAAATTAATCTAAAAAGCCAAAATAGGTCAAATCACAATCCAACCCAAATTGAATGCAACTAATGATTCAATTCATTCCAAATCACTTATTGAACTTGACCAAAGCCATGATTGAGCCCAAGTTGACCTAAAGGGTCAAATTAGCCAAAATCTAAATTAATTCTAAATTAAACCAAACCAAAGCCAACAATCATTTTGAATTAGCCAATTAAACTTGACTCAACACCTAACCTAACTTAATTTGTTCAAATTGGTAAAATTGGTCAACTTGACCTATTTGACCTATATGAACCCAAATGAACCATAATCAATCCAAAAATAAATTGAATCAATCTAATGAGATCAATACACTCCAATTGGTCATGTGAACTTGAGCCAACCCTTGGTTTGATCCAATTTGACTAATTGGTCAACATGACCCAACCTAACTCAATTTGACCTAAATAGGTCAAATCAAACCAAATAAACTCCTAACCACTTGAAATTTGGGCCAACCCACTTTTGACCCATTTCAAATCTGCCCAAATCAAACCCATAGCCAAATGACCATTTTGCCCTTGGGCTTAAGGCATCCCATGAGATAAAACACATGCTCATTAGGTCATTTCCTCTCCCTATCCACTTGGCACATATTCATAGGTCCACTTAGGCACCTTGGACCATGGCTAACCTGACCCAAAGGTAGTTGGGTCGGCCATGATCCATGGGGAGTGAAATCACCTCCCCATCCCCATTGGAGTTTTCCAAACCACCAATGACAAGAACTTCCTCCCTTAGCAAGCACCTCCACACCCTCACCCAACCAAATTAAGCCACATCATGCACCCAAGTACCTCCATTAGCCTCTGAGGTGGCCAATTGATCAAGGAAAAGCTAAATAACCTGTGACCATTCGATCCAAGGAATGAGAGTGTACCCCTCATTCTCACTCAAACTCACGGACTCGATTCAACTCTAGCAGCCAAGGAGAGAAATTCGAGAGCCATTTTCAAGCTTTTCCAAGCTCTCCAAAATCCCTATTCTCGATTTTACGCAAAATCAAAATAAAGGAGGCCACCTTCAATTCTCATTTGCCTAAATCTTCTCCAAAGTGCAATTAACTTTGCACACACCTTCCTTAGAGCCAAACGAGCAAGAACAAATCCTTTCATAAGCTTCCCAACGGTCAGAGGGTAGAGTTTGATCAAGCCCAACCACCTACGCCCAGTGGATTGGTCTTCCGAGAAAACTACACTAAATCAAAGCTTCTACGGCTCAACAGAGCTTTATTTCTACCAAATGAAGCTTCCTCAATTATTGGAACCATCGGTCATAAGCTACGGTGAGGAATGCCATTGAAACCAATCCTTGAATGAAAATAGCTTGGTCTTTTGTGAAAGAAATTTTTAGGTCATGCATGTTCCACTGTTGGATTTGATTGTGCTGCTTCCCCGAAGGTGTGGGGTAATTTTCATCTCCATCCGAGTTCGGGTGAGCTCGAATCGAGCGATAATCGATGGACGATAGTCATTGCTCGACACTCGGGAGGAGATAGAACATAAACCATCCATCCCACGTGATCGGGATGGATGATCCTGATCAAATCATGCTTAGAACCCCTGATTAATCACATGAAACTATGGGTTTGATTGTGGCCATCTGATCTTAGATTGGACGGTCCATAGAGTTATCGCATGTGCAGCCATCCAAGTCAGCACTCGCATGTGATAACTTAAATAGCAAATCTCGTCGCACCACGTGGAAGCGCGCCACGTCGGTCGCCCCGTGGCTTGATGGGATTAAGGCTTTAATTAGGGCTAATTAATTAGTTTTTAACCTTAAAACTTTATAAATTCGTAACTAATTCCATTAAAATCCAATAAATACAAACTTATGCTCATTTTAAAGGTATTTTAGAGTAGAATCTAGGAAATTTATTACTAATTAATTTTGAGCAGTAGATTTGGCTTAATTAGATATATAATTAGTATAATTACTCCCTAATTATCTATTTAATTAATCTCAAATTTTTATGCATGTTTAAAGGGATGAGCTCTACCTCCTCTATTTTTCTCAAATTTTATTGGCTGCTAAATTAAAAAAACTAATGTATTAAGCCTTAATCACTTTATTAATATAATTAGAAATAATTAAGCAAATAAATAGTAAATTAATCAATCAATTAAGCTTATTAGCCTCTGTTAATGATGATGAAGTATTGAGAAATGGATTGTGACTCCCTCTTCCAATCTTATCTTTAAGTCTTCTCTAATCCCTCTTAAATAAATAATTAATTAATATCCCTTAATTAATTAATTAATAAGATTAATCAAGAATCCAAATCATACATGAACCTTAATTAACTAATTGAAAGGATTTAGGGATTGAGATTTAAGCTCCCTTCTTTGTCTCTTTCTCTAAGCCGATCTCATTTTGGTTGGTTAAGGTTAATTAAGATTTAATTAGTTAATTAATGAACTTAATTAATCCAATTAAATCTTTTTTCTCTAATTTAATCTTGGGTAGCTCTTTGGGTGTTCAATAACTCGAAGGCGAAGGTAATGAAATTATGGTTAGCTCACATGTGTTAGAAAATTATAAAAGTAGTTAAGTGAGATCCCTTAAGCTTAATTAACTATTAATCATGAGCCAATTGCATTAGGCCCCTTTCATTTCTTAGGAGCATTGCAAATTTACTTTCCATGTGGTTGCATATCATATTGGTTCAGTATTAGTTAGTTAACTAACTTAAGGTGATGTAGGTAAGGGTTAATTAATCCACTTAATTCATACCCTAACCTAATTAAACCATAAAATTAACATAATTACTTCTTCATTATACCAAATTAACTCACACATGGGGGATGGGATTAGGACTAGCAAACCTCTTTCACTTTACTTAACTCAAATCAAACATAAAGATGAAATAACATTAAAGAACTTTCATTTATTTTAAGTAGTTTTATTTAGTATGATTGTCCTTAGGAATTAATTGGAATGAATGAAATCTTGTGCTTATATTCCTTTATTTCTTTCCACTCATGCTAAATGTTGCTTGCCATATGTAATCATGCATTCATTTCTTTTAAACTTAACCAAATGAAATGATTTTTTTTATGTCTAATTGCATGTGTTGATTTAAATTAAATATATGTGGCTATTATCACTATTAAATCAAATATTATTTTCAAAAGCCTATAAGTCAATTATTATAAATGAAGTGATGTTAATTATAAGTATCTATGAGTTTGCATGTGTTGATAATATAAGATATGCAATATAAAGTTCTCTTTCCCTATCTTATATGGATTCACATAGGATTTATAAATGTATAGTTCATTTGAAAAGAACACAATATTTGCCTAAATCTATTTGCATCTTCATGTTAAGACTTGGGAAGAATTTCATATCACATATGCAAATCATATAATCAAATCAAATATGACTTCTTGCATGAATTCTTATTATTGTGGTTCTTTTTGTACATTTATATGTATCTGAGAAAAGTGGTATATCAGTCTGGACACCCCGGGGCTGTGAGGCTTTAAGTATCCCTAAGTAGGTCTTGTATTTTACGCCCCAAGTGCAGAAAATAAGGGCACCGTACTTACTTAAAACTCTTATACATATGTATGTGTGATGTGGACAAAATAAGAATCATAAATCAAACACAACTTTTGCATGGGTTTTCCTATCCTTATAGTTGCTTATACATCTACATGTTTTTAAGAAAAGTGGTATATTAGTTTGGACATCACGGGGCTCCGAGGCTTTAAGTAGCCCTAAGTAGGTCTTGTACCTTACACCCCTGGTGTAGAAAATAATGGCGATGTACTCACTTAAAACTTTTATACATGTGAATGTGTATCTAGCTAATTGATGAAAAAATCTTTTTTTTTATTAAAAAAGACATTTATTCCTAATTCAATTAAATAAAATATTTAAATTCCAAACATATTTATTTGCATTTATCATTCAAATATGCTAAAAATATAAATTGCATGTATAGATATGCTTAAGATTTACTCATATGCATGATATACATGATGGAAAGAAATGAATGAATATGTATATGTGATAGTAATTCATCATAATTAATCTTAAGATGTCTTTCTTATTGAATAAGGCCATTTAGAGTGAACCTAAACTTAAGATTGATTAAAGTATATAATGATCCATTCACTAAAGGAAATTGATTAATTTTTTTTATTTTAGAAGTGACTTAAGGTAAGGATGAAAGAGAGATCCCCTCTCTTTCTTCTCTTTATAACACTTAGTTGTTAAGTGTAAGTCATATAAAATAAAAGAAAATACTAAGTAAAAATCTTCAAATCAATTAAATCACTTAGAGAGAAATCAACCCCTTTATAAATTAAATCTCTCACACTTAGGAAATTATAACTCTAAAGTCTAGTTAGGACATATGGCACAAGCTTTAATTCCCACGCATTAGACTAATTCACTATTTCTAGCTTTATATTAAGGCAGTGTATAGGTTGATGTATGTTTATTTTGAGATGTATTATTGTAGACTGGATGTTAGGGTGTATGTACGTAGTATGGATGTTAGGCCTATATTAGCCTAATTATTTTTTCTGCAAGGGTTGTGCTTAAGAGGCCACTTAGTGATAAAAATATAAATGTTTTTACTGTGCAGGTTGCTTAGCCCCTAAGCATAACCCAAGTTAGGACAGGTGGGCTTGGTTACCCATGTGTGGAGTGCTAGTCCAAATCATTTATATAACTTCTTGGGATGTTTAGCTAACAATTATTTTATGGGTTTAGCTAGATTTACTTTCCTCCTTTTAATATAATTTTGCATTAGGATTAGAATGAATGTTATAGAGATTAGGATGAGCATTGATTATAAGACTAAGTCTTATGTACCATGTGATGCCTTTAGAGCAAGCACATCCAAATCAATCCAAAAGGAAGAAAGAAATGGAGCAAATCAAATGAAGAAATGGAGTATGAAGAAATTAAGAAGGAAGAATGAAGAATGAATACCCCCATAACATTCATCATTCATAATTATAATTTTTTTCTTGTAATCTGGGTTGTATAAGGGTAGAGCTGAGCTACCCACATGTCTTTTCATGTTGTACGGTGACACCCAACTGCATCGGCCTTTTATTCTTTTATGATAGCTTTATAAAATTATTTGATGATTTGTTTAGCTTGTGCATTAGAAATAGCATACATTTTCATAGTTTATTTATGATTGGTGATTGTTGTATGGCTTGGATGCAATTAGGCTCTTAGGATAAAGATAAATTTTTTATCTCATTAATAACTCATAACTAAACTTTTAAAATAACTCATAATCTCATATAGAAGCCTAGGTATTACATCAAGTTAATAAAATATTTAGCTAACCCTTAGCTGGATATTGTATGCTTAATAGCACACATATCATCTTGTTTCACTCATGTTAAGAGAGGGCTTCCATCTTTTCTAGATAGAATAAGCAAAACCTCTAAGAGCCTATGATGGAAGAACACCTCTTTCTCTCTTGATTTATCCCATAATCAATTTCTCATGCATTTAGGCATACAAAATCTCATAGTCAGTGTCAAAATAAAGAGTCCTAAATTAAATAAATTTTTATAAAAATTTACATTATGTTTAAGTCATTATTCATACCCCTCATGCTCTAGTCTCTTAGGGAGTGTGTTTAAGGACTTAGTTTATTTTATAAATAATAATAACCTAGCCATCTTGTAAAAGCATATGACTTGCCTACATAGATTTAAAGCGAAGGAGGAGTTAGTTGGATGCCACTTCAGACGGTAATAAGTCCAACAGTCGGGTGGTTTATACTCTCTTGTGGAGGTAAACCATATACTCATTTTTGCCTTAGATTTAGGTCGTGCTTTGGCCCTCACCAAAGCTCCCTAGATTTAGGATCTGAGATTATTATTTTTCTTTGTGGGCTATAAGAATAAATCCTCACCTCTTAGATATTTTCACAATCTTGTATTGTAGGATTATAAGTCCTAGATTTCTAATAAAATTTCAACTTAAATAAATAATTCTCCTCAACTTTAAATATATAAAGCTCAACCATAGGATAGATTGGAGTGCTCACTAGGCTTCCTAGTATCATGAGCACTCCCAACTCATCTCCCTTGGTTTTGATAATAACTCTTCCCTTTTGATCCATCCCATTTGATTTTCTAAAAAATAACTAATTTATTGATAGTCCTATCTTTGAATTCTTTGGAAACAATAATCGTCTACTTTAATCGAGAGTATTCTTAAGGAATTCACTTTCTTGAGATGTAATTAACTATGGGGGTTTACCCCCATAGGGAACTTTAGAACTCGGGTTAAATAAACCCTATTTTATCCATCCATGTAAAGTAGGGGGAAAATCTCTAGTATATTAAAAGATCCATCAGGCCTTAGGAGTCCTTATTAGGTGATTAGGTCCATTATATAGTAGTGACTTCTATCTTTTGAGATAGTATACTATTCCTCAATATCATACCCGATCACCTCAATAAGAACACCCTCAGATCTTCATGGTGTCCCCTCCATACAAATACAAATAAATGAATCTAAAAATAAACACCACAGCTAACATCACTTATTACTGCATCTTGCACACTAGCGCCTATCTACTTATGTTTCCCACTCACGTAACTATGAATGAGATTGCAATTTCCTGCCCATTTTCCATATCTACTTACTATACATCAAATGGAAGCTCAATGCATTGAAGAGTTAGCTAGATTCCAATGTTATTTGGCTACTAGATGATTGATAATCTAAAAAAGGCTTGTAATTGGAAAAAAGAAGTATTATTCGAGTTTCTATATTGAAAATGAAATTGTTGTCATAATATTAAATATTAAGGAAAATTATGTAATAGTATTTTGGGATCTTATTAAATATGGATTTTAAAAATCGATAGAAACTATGAGACATGAGCATTTGGAGTGAGATTCACCAAGTTAAAATGGATTCAAGAGAATTCTTCTTACTTTATACATTATTTCAATGAACAAGAAAGAGAAATGCCTTCTTTCAACATTTTATATGATTTTAAAATTCAAGATGTCATAGCACAAAAATCTTCTAGGATAATTTCTAGGTTAAAAAGTAATGATAATCATATATTAATACAATAATTACTTCACGCATTTTATAGAGTTCTAACAAAAAAATATAAGGAGACTTCAATTATTATACATAGATTTTTCAAAGAGTTGTGTTATAGGATTCTTCGTTCTCGATATTTAGTATGAATGCGAGATTATCAATACATTTTAAGATATGGAGAAATGATGAGATCATTAGATATATTAGTTTCATGTAGCTTTTAAGTTAAATTCTCCATTTTACCACCATAATTTATTTGATTAGTCATTTGGCACAAGTTGTTAAGCTTGGTGGATTGATGTAATACCAAAAGATGTATCATATTGAAAGTTAATTTTTATAAAAATGTAATTAGTTATGGTATTGTTTACTTGCTTTTCAATGATAATATAAAATATGTATTCCTTCGATACATATTAGATTCGAAGCTATACATATGAATGTAATTAACGTCAACCGAAGGGTTCTATTGTAAGGCATATTTGACAAACGAAAGTTTGACATTTCTTTCAAGATATTTAGAATAGTTGAGAAATAAATTTAGAACAACTGATAGAAATGATGATGGTGATAATTGTTGACCTACAACTATGTGCCACTTAAAATTAAATAAATATGGTGGAAATTAACACCCCTAATCAGAGATCAATTAAATTACTTGAAAATTTGACTTCGTAATGCGTCAAAAATATTAAAATTAATTAAATGAAAAAATATCGGATCAATTAATGATCGAACAAATAATTAAAATTAATTTTTAATGAAATTACACGTATATTGAAGTCGAGAAGCCTCGACGACATCCGAACGACCTCCGTTCATGAAATTGATCGCGCCATTGTTGCCGAAACGTCAAAACCTATCAAACGACGCCTGTCGCGGTCGATTCGGTAAAGTGTGCATAAATGTCGATCAATTTTAATGCGATGCCGCATAAATTGTAAAACTAATTTCATCCAGATCGTCATCGACATTGTCAAAATGACCTCCGATCGCGAAATCAATCGCGTCGTTGCTTTCGGCACAACGGAAACATCTAAGATTGATACTCATATTGCTAGGATTTATTGCATAAATTAATGTCACATAAAATAATATTAAATTATAATTAGAGGGATTAATAGCTGCTTAATCTCTTAATCCCTATTAAGCCCTACCTAACCCCTACCGCCCGCTCGACCAATGAGAAATAACCCGCCGCTCGTTTGGCCAATGGGATTAAGCGGTCAACCTAAAGGCCGAAAGGAATAGGCTCTCCCTCACGCTATCTCCGTCGTTGACCCTCACTCACGACATTTCCCTCTCTCGACTGAAGCTCACGGCATTCTCCTCTCCTGCAATTCCTCTCTCTTATTCTTGTCTCATGGCTCTAGTGTCGATTCTCCCTCTCCCTCTTCTTTGCTCTGGTAGAACTCCCCCCGTGACTCCTTCTCCCTCTCGGCCAAGCTCTCCTGGCGGTTCCTTGCTCTCTCTTTGAAGCAGAACCCTAATAAGCAAAGCAGAGGACTGATCCTTCCTAATTCCTCTTCCAACCGAAACCCCAGTTGTTTGTTTCAATCTTAAGTTATATTTTGTTATGTGGGTTTCTCTTGAAATGCAGATTTGCTTTTCCTCTTCCATTTGTGTTTTATGGTTGGATTTGTTTTCTGGGTTTGCAATAGCATGAAATTAAGGTGATTGGATTTATGCTAGAAGCTTTCAGTTTGTTGTTTTCTCCTCCTCCTGCTGCGCTCGGTCTTGCTTCCTCTCCCTCTATAATTTTTTCGGTTCCGTGAAACCCTAGCAACCGAAAGCCCTTATCCTCCTTTTCCTTTAGCAATCGACACTTCCAGGGGTCTTTTCAAATAGGGAATTTCAGGGAGAGGATCTTATACTTAAAGATCAAATAATTGTGGGTACTTAGCATAGTTCTAACAACCCAAGGAGTTTTGGAAGTTTCTTGATGCTTAACTTCTCTTTCCTCTCATGTTTTAGGTCGATTGTTTTGTATGTAGCTCTTGTTTTCGTTCATTGGTTGTGAACTTGATTGAAAACTCTATCTATGAAGTTTGGGGTTGTCTGATAAGGAGTGTGATCACCAGGGCAAAGTTCTTGTGGAGAAAATTCTATCTGAAAGGATGTTTTGGAGTTGCTGATGAATGGAAAATTGTCTTTACCTTTCTCAAATCAATTTTTCTTACCTCCTATCGTTCCTTGTCCTGGTGGTTGTGAAGAGGAGCATTATTGCAGCAAAATATGTGATGACTTTGACTGGGAATCCATTCATTTTTTACTATGCACTGGGAAGAGCTCAGTCCTGCGGCAATTGTCATCTTGAACATGCAAACAGAACAAATGATATTTTCATACTAGCTACAAAGGTTATCTCATTTACAATTTTGCATTATAGGAGACTGAAGCAATTACGTTCTAAAAATAATAAGGGGACCATCCTGCACAATTCAACAAATGATTCTAATTTTGCTTTGCTTTTGGAGGCTTGGAAGCCAATTGTAATGGGATTTAAAAGAAAATATGAGCTTATAAACAATAGTGAGAAGGATAATTGTTTCATTTCAGTAAGCTATGATGCAATAAGCTGTTTTAAACCAACTATACAATATGTGCTTCTCATATACAGCAAGTTTCGTCTCTTTTGTGATTTGAGGTTGTCATGTTGTTGTTTAAATGGGTTAAATATTGCAAGCTTTAGGGTTACCTTGCTTCAATTGATTTCCTATGAAGGGAATTATATATATCATGTCTTTTTCATATGCAAGTTGAAATCTGAAATTAAATAGAAAGGGATTATTGCCATGCTACTTGCTATTTCCTATGGGTTTCATTTCTTTTATCTCTTGCATATGACTAGAATGAAATCTGAAAGTAAAAGCTGAAATTAAATGGAAAAGTGGTATGTCATACTATATGCTATCTCTTGTGGATTTCATTTGTTTTGCGTCTTGTATATGAATAGAATGAAATCTGAAAATAAAATCTAAAATTAAAAAAGAGAGGGTTTTGGTATAATACTTGCTATTCCCTATGGGTTTCATTCTTGCATATTTGCCTATTTCTATTATTCTGATATCTTGTTAATAGGGAAATGCTATGCTATCAAAATTTCTAGTGGTGTCTCACGACATCCACCCATGCACGCCTTTTTTGGTGTGGTGGGCAGGTCCAGTCTCTCATGGCAACCCCCACATGTGGGGGGAGAGCCGGGAGGCTGTTGTAAATTTTGATTATTATGCTCTTAATTAAATATACATGCAAGCAACTTTTTTCTGCAAATACAAGCTTTAAATTTATTACTATAAGTACCTGTTCACGTTGTTCCAACGTGGCAGGGAAATATACTTGCGATAAGTACCCGCTCACATTGTTCCAATGTCGCGGGAAAATCTGTGATAAGTACTTGTTCACGTTGTTCTAACGTGGCAGGGAAATTTATTGCTATAAGTACATGTTTACGTTGTTCCAACGTGGCAGAGAAACTTGTTATGATATAAGTACTTGCTCATGTTGTTCCAACGTGGCAAGGAAATGCTGTGCTGTGCAACCCATGCACGCCTTTCTTGGCATGGTGGGCAAATAAATTTTTGGCCGAGGTGTCTTACGACACCTACCAAGCACGCCTTTCTTGGCATGGTGGGAAGGCATAGTCTCCTGAAGTAGCCCCCTATGCGGGGATGAAGCCAGGAGGCTGCCAAAATTTTCAAAAAAAGGGAGAGAAAGGAAAGAAGGGATGAAATATGTCATATAAAAATGCTTATACTTTAATTTCATATACATGTGAATGCAAATTTATTGCCCTATGATATAAGTACCCGTTCACATTGTTCCAATGCGGTGGAGAAACCTGTGATAAGTACCTGTTCACATTGTTCCAACATGGCAGGGAAATCTGTTGCTATAAGTACCTGTTCACATTATTCCAACGTGGCAGGAAAACTTGTTATGATATAAGTACTTGCTCACGTTGTTCCAACGTGGCAAGGAAATGTTGTGTTGTGCAACCCATGCACGCCTTTCTTGGCGTGGTGGGAAAATAAATTTTTGGCTGAGGTGTCTCACGACACCTATCATGCACACCTTTCTTGGCATGGTGGGAAGGCCTAGTCCCCCAAAGTAGCCCCCTATGCGGGGATGATGCCGGGAGGCTGCCAAAAATTTTGATAAATAAAAATGTGAAATGTCTAAGTGTTTGAAGAAGGAAGGTACATGCATATGATTATTCATGCTTAGCTCATTCATCATACTATATGACAATTACAGTATGCTTACCTATGCTTAGCTTAGTTGTTACCTGAATCTTCATAGTATATGACAATTACTTATTTAAAGTTCAAATTCATTTTGCCTAAGTGGTGATTATGCCATATGAATGGGTGAGAAATGAAAATATGACACTCAATGCATGGAAAGATACAAGTGTATGTCATATGTCATTTAGGAAACAAATGGCAAGGGATTCATGCTAAAATGCTTCAGTGAAATGATTCAGTGTGCATATTCAAAGTGTTATCTTATTCTGTTCAATTTGAATATCTTTAATATTCAAGTTAAATGAAATCTATGACCTTATGAAGTAATGTTCTTTTTGCTTAACCATTTGATTCATGCAAATACTTGAAAGAATCAAATTCATACTATAAAATGAATGCTTGATTTGTTAAAGAAACGGAACACATGCTTGATCTATGATAAGTGGTTGAAAGAACTAAGCTTATATCATCTAGAACAGACAATCACTTAGGTTGCAATGTGCATTCAAATTTTTATAGAACAGACTCTCACTTGATACATGCAAGTACATGAAAGAGTCAATGCATATCGTATAGATAAATCTATACTCGACTCATGATAAATAGTAAAAAAAGTCAACTCATGTCTTATAGTCTTATAGAACAGACCTTTACTTGATCTATGACAAACACTTGAAATGGTCAAATTCATATTTGACAGAACAGATCTATATCTGATTTACAATGTTAAGTATCAAAGCCTATGTTTATAATTCGACATCTATACCATGTCAAACATCAAAACTTTAACTTAGACATTTCAATGTCCATACAATATTTTAAAAGAACAAATACTTGTATGCATGTTAAAGTATTCAATAGCTTAAATATTCAAATAGACATATGCAAGCAATCAAATGAAATGAAAGAACATATGCTACATAATTCTGGTTTGGTCTTAGGGTCGGGTCCGGGTTAACAAAACCTAAAAATCTAATGATGCTATTATAAATCTTAGAAGTTAATTCTATCATGAAATGACTAAAGATAAATCTATCGGCATCATTGTTAATGTATCCTCTCAAATTCAAGGTCATAAGAAAAAAAGTCTCAAACTTGATCCTCTAAATATAATCTAGAGTTGACAAGGTTTGGAGAACGATAGATCTTGAAATAATTAATCTAGATCCAATCCTCTGCAAGAAAATAATCAGTGTTGACAGGGTCTATCTATATTGGTTTGGTCTTCGGACCGGGTCCAGGTTAACCAAACCCTAAAATATCGCAACAAAGACCTAAACTTGCAAATTGAACATACGTTTCAACTAGACATTTAATGTCCATACAATATTTTAAAAGAGCAGATACTCATATGTATGTTGAAGAGTTCAAACAATAGGGATATGTGCAAGTTAGGTATAAAACAAAAAAACAAATGCTACACTTCTCGGTTTGGTCTTCGGACCGGGTCCGGGTTAACAAAACTCAAAAATCAAAATTCGACATATAAACTCCAACTTAGACATTCTAATGTCCATACAATTCCCAAAGAACAGATATCCAGTATGCATGTTGGAGTAATTACTAAGTCAAATATAAAAGAATGCTACTTCCGGTTTGGTTTTTTGACGGGTCCGTTAACAAAACCTAAAATTTGATATTATAAGAATTTCAAAATTAATAATATCGAGAAGTTAATTTGGTATAATACAAGATATGAATCAAGCTTAAAATTCAAATCCTCATGAAGAAAAGTCCCAAACCTAATCCTCTATATTCAAACTAGAGTAGACAAGGTTTTGAAGGATTATACTTCTTGAGATAATGAATTTAGACCCGATCCTCTGTAGAAAATTGGACAGAGTAGACAAGGTCTATCAATTGATATTAGCCCTATGATCGAGAAGGGTAATTATAATTAAAATTTCAATGATAAATAATCACATATATTCAAATCTAAAATCAATCATAAAATGATCAAAATTCAAAGAAAATAACAAAAAATATAAATAGAAATGAAATGAATTATTTAAATTAAAATTTAAAAAATAAAAAAATAATAAAAAAATCAATCCACCCCTTCACAACTGTTTGTCTTCGGGTGACAAATTAAGAAAACTTTTGTTCAGAAAGAGCCAATGTCAAATTAAATATATAACTATCTTCACACTCAAATATTCCTAAAGCCCGTAAGGAAGTGTCCCGTGTCCTCACGTGTGATTTTGCCTGCACACATAAATGGCGATTCTGACTGAGCCCTCGGTAGGGTGGTTCGCCGCGATATGGCACCACTAAATTACGGTCACGGCCGTAGCCCGTATGTTCTCCAACGACTTTGCTCTTTGAGCTGTGAAATGTAGAATATATTTGGTTGGGTGAAAAGTCCTATGTTAGCTATGGTTGACTTATATTTGTCTCCATAAACAAACTCCACCCCAGGTCTACAAGGACACCTTGGACGACGTAACCCATGTGTTGCTGACAAGGATCCTTCGGTTGGGTCGACTACCTCCTCTGACTAAGCGGACCGGGGACCACGACGGGACGGAACCATGGGATCTAGATGGCGTCATTCCCCCACAAAAGTTTTAAGTTAAAATAATAAATTTCATATGTTCTAAACTCCACTCACTACAATTATATACTCGATCTTTAATGATTCATTGACTAGCCTTAATCGAAAGGGCTCTCTCAATTTTGGGAGGGGTAATTAACTATAGGGGCTTGCGCCTATAGGAAACCTGGAACCAGATATAAAAAGTTCTCATCAAATGAGAACGAAATCTCTGGGTAGTGTCTTATCTACTATTCATCTGCCTTCTGAAATTATCACCACACTTCTTTCTCTTTGTTTTTCCGAAAGAGGTCGGTGGCGAATTTTCGGATCCCACAATAATGCATCACAAATTATAGTTAAAATTAAAATTTCACCAACTATGATCACTCATTTAAAAGGAAGATCATATGGCTCTTCAGAAGAAGCACCAATGAAGCATATGTCATTCAATTGCTTTTCAATCAATCAATACTTTGGATAAACAAATCTTTTAAATTTTTTATTCTATTTATATGTGTTGATTAATCTTTAGCAAGGCTTCAATTTCAAAACTTTCATTTAGAAATAAATAAAGTGTCAAATTAATTCAAAGTAAAAAAGTTGTTGGGTGATTTATTAACAATATAAAATATTATTTCGTTAGTTTAGCATAATCTTTAGCAAGGCTTCATAATTTTTTTATTATTGAGCATAGTTGGCCTTGAGAACATCATAAAATTTTTGTGTTTATGTAGTAAAGTGCTTATTTATAAAATGCTATTTACAAAAGTAATCATTACTACTATGTTGCATAACTTAGGTTTTAGCACATGCTAAACTTAATTGAACATATAGAGTACTTTCTATTGGTTTCTAGAATCCATGTGATGGTATTAACATTTCACCTTGGTCATGCTTGATTAGTTTCATCTTATAGCCATTATGCAATATAAATGGCTTGTGAGTTTTGTTGCTTGCTATCTCTAAGAATAATGATTTGTTTAGGGCAGCTATTGGGAGAGTTTCTTCTAATTTAGTTATTACTAGTTGTTAATTAGAATCAGCAAATATAGGATGGTATTTTTTAATATTTAAAAATTTAGGAGTTGTTTGGTTGATAAAAGTAGTGGTGTAAATAAATTGAGTCTAGTTTGAATCACAGCAAACTCGAGCTCAGCTTGTCAACCAAAAAAGTGGCTCGAACTCAAGCTCAATCCCACAAAATGAACTCAAGCTTAGCTCATTGAGTTATCTTGAGGCTCGAGAGCTCGACAACTCGTCGGCGAACGACAGAACGAAAGTGGAAGTTCAAAAGGCGAAAGTGAGTTGCGAGAAGGCAAGATTGGCAAATGAAGGAGGGAAATTACGTGTGTGGTGACAACAAATTAATCTTAAAAAAAAAAGTAGCAAATTTTAATATTTTTATTTTGAAAAAATAACTTTTAACAATCAACATCTTATATAAATAAGTGTGTGTGTTCTGTCTATATATATATATATATATATATATATATATATATATATATATATATATATATATATATATATTAATCAAGTTAGTGAGTTTGAACCAGCTCGGGAGCTGGCTCAGCTCACTTACACCCTTAGCATAAAAAATATTCAATGTAAAACATGCAATGTAAAGTAAAAGTAATGTGATTGAAATTTTTAAATTATTTGCTACTATAAATGCATGATTTTATTTATTTTTTTATTTTTTGACAAAATAATGCAACGTAAAATAGGATTATTGATGATAGTGATGGTGGCGTGAAGGAGTGACAATGATTGTAGTTGATGGTAGCGGCAGGCAATGACGGGCATTAATGGTTGGCAAATGAGTCAACTTATTTTACATTACATCTAACTATGCATTTGAAATTCATTCAATTCTAATAAATTAATATCATAGCAAATTTGAACTAGAGAGTGAGGTCAAACTTCACTAAAATTTTACTCTATATTCCATTTATTTCAAATTAAACATACATATTATTAAAATCCATTCATTCCAAATGTAGTGTACCATTTTGCATCCAACAAAATGGCCCCTTTACTCTTTAGTGACATCAAAATTAGGTGTTTTTATATTTTGTTGGATTTGACAGTTTAATTATAAATTTGATGGAAACATAATTTAAATGGTAGAAAGCAAATTTTTAAAATTTTAATTCAAATACTTATATTAAGAATCATATTTGATTGGATTAATTTTTTATAATATATCATTCATAATTAAAAAAATAAAAATAGAATAAAAAATGAAAAAATTATGCCAAAATATCCCTTCATACAAATTATTTAATGATGAACTTAAAAAATCATTAAATATTATAATAATTTTGAACTAAATCATATCCTTCTCTTTTTTGCTTTCATATAAAGTTTTTTTTTTTTTTGGCTTTGTTTTGTTATTTTTGTATTTTTTTTTAATTTTGTTTTTCTATGCTTTTTTTTTTTTTTTTACTTTCATGTAATGTCAATTCGACCTTGCGGCAAGCTCCATTTCCACGTAATATTGAACGAAAAAATCGAATAAAAGCAAGTGCAATTATGCTGCCATTGCTCTTCTTTCCCTCCTCTTTTCTTCACGCTCAGCTTAAATTTAGAGGCTGTTTGATCATCTGAAAAAAAAAATTTATAGTATAAATTGAATATAATATATTTGAATTAATTTAAATTATTTGATTGATATAAATTTATTTATTTTTCTATTTAATAGAATAAATATAAAAATATTTTTGAGATTGAGAGTAATGACAACATGACGATGATAGGTCTCAGGAGGGTTGGCGATGGCTTCTACGGAGGCTAGAGATGAACTACGGAGAGCCGGTAGCACGGCGATGACAATATTTTCTATTTAATATATTTAGAATTCATCCAAATTTATTCAAATTCAAAATACACCAAATTCATCATTCTAAGATATTACTTTAAAATTTTGTTTTGCGACCATATCAAACACAAAAAAAATAAATTAAATCCTTTATATTTATTTTATGGGAGATTCATATACATAGCACACAATTCTTATATATTTAAATATCTAACACCTAAATATAAATATTTATATATATAACACTTAAATTTTTATTATTACAACAAAAATAGCACTTTTTTTTTTTTTTTTGAAGTTAAATTTAATTTTTGAAGTATAGAAAAAGTACTATGTTTGTAAATATCAAATTTTAGGTGGTAGTTATGTAAATGTATAAAAATTATATGCTATGTATGTAAATTTCTCTTATTTTACACTCAAAATTAATCAAATCAGAGGGAGAGAGGAGCGAGAACTACAACATGAACCTGCGCGAGGTGGTTTCTTCTTGCGAGCAGCAGTCCTCACGCTCCTTTCCGAGCTCGCAGTTGTCGCCGGCCCCTTCATCTCCGGCGACCAATTTCTGCCCCCTCATTTTCATGGCATTAATCTTTCTGTTAAAATCAATGGGCTTATTCGATTCAAGTTTTGGTTGGTTCGGCGTCAAGTTATGCGCTGCAGGATCATGGATTTACAGGCAAAGTCTCCTGCAACGAAACTTAAACGGTAAGCTCGTCGTTTTCTGATCAGTGTCTGTTCTGTTTTCTTCTCGATAAAAAAAAGATGTTTTTTAATTGTTCAGATGGTTAGTTCGTTAATCTTTTTTCAGTGGGCAGTCTCTTTTGCTTTCCCCCCAAACTTTTGAAGATGTTTAGGGTTGCATGATCATCGATGGCATCATCAGTAAGACACTACAGTCATAAAATAAACTAATCCTCTTATGACTCGTATGGATCTCTTCCCATTTTTGTAAAGTTCATCTTTTAGTTATTTTTTGCTTCTTCTTTTTTTATTTTTTATGTTGAGCCTTAATAGCAAACTAAAGCGTGCATATCACCTCGAGCATCGTCACATTGGGCGGCTCCCAATCAATATACAGTCCTACGCTTTGATATAATATTTGATTTTGAGATTTTAATTTTGATGTTCTTAGCATAAATATGCTATTTCTATCTTTTAGGGTCAATCTCATGTCAATAGATCGTTCTTATTGTAGCTAAATCTACTAGACATTTTCAAAATTGACTAGAACTAGATAGAAAAAATAAATAAAATTGAATAAGATAACACTAAGCTAAATCTACTCATTTACAATCCTTTCTTTTTGAAACCTTGGCGTTATGACAAAGAGAAGTTGTGAATTAAACATGATTTTGCTATGAAATTGTTTAGAAGTTCAAATTAAATGTGATAAGAGAATTGGAGAATATAACAATCATGACTTCTATGAAGAGAAAGAGAAAAAAGAAGAATAAAAGAAAGACAGTATGAGAAGCTTTCTTCATTTGTTTCTGTGCTGCCGCTGATAATTAATCGCTTACTGTTAGCCTCAACTTTGGAGAAAAAAAGACAGTATGAGAAGGTGAAGCAATTCAGCTTACTTCATCCTTGCATAAGGGACTACTATTTATCCATGTATGATGCAATTTTATTAAGTGAAAAAGAATGAATTCTTGCTGGTCATTTCAATTGTTCCTGAAGAATTACATTCTATAGAAATATCACAATTATAATTAAGAGTGTAAGTGACTCACTCATGAGCCAGCTCGACAAATGATTTGACAGTTGAGCTCAATTAACTATAAAGTCAAGCTAAAATTAGCCCCAACTCAGCTCATTAGCTCATGAGCTAGTTGATTGAAAAGAAAAAAACAACAATAATAATAACAATGAGCTTTATCCCATTACGTGAGGTTGGCTGCATGAATCCTTATAATCCATTGTGTCTTATTAAGTGTCGAATTCACATTTAATTATAATAAAATAAGGTTATTTTTTTATGCTTCCTAACTAAACCCTTTTTAATCTGTCTCTACCTTTCTTAACATAGGACGAATATAATAAATCTACTCTGCTAATTAGTCATCAAATGCCCAACATTTTATGTGACAAAATCATCTAAGATGACTCTCTCTAGTCTTATCTGCCACTAGAGTTACTCCAACCTTTTCACGTAAATATTCATTTTGCATTTTAACTCTATGTGTAAAGCCACTCATCCACCTAAGCATTATCATCTCTGAACACTTAATTTTATGCTTCTCTTTTATCGACGAATATTT
The DNA here is from genome assembly GCA_021442155.1 of Cymbidium sinense. Lineage (NCBI taxonomy): Eukaryota > Viridiplantae > Streptophyta > Magnoliopsida > Asparagales > Orchidaceae > Cymbidium > Cymbidium sinense. Next base: position 92,861,940 of record CM038222.1, on the reverse strand, counting down.
TGTACCACAAAAGAATTGCAAATCTCACCACAATCTTATAAAATTTTTCCTTAAGTAGTGCTTTTTTATCACACCACGGACTTGATGCATTCCTTCACTTCAACCATCCAACTTTAAATCTAATAATAGCATCCCCATCTTTTTCACCATCACTTTGAACAATAGAACCAAGATATCTAAAACATTCATTCTTTTCAATGACTTGATCACTCATTATCACAACTCATCATTAGATCTTCTACAACTAAAATTACACTTCACATATTTGATTATAGAACTACTCAAACAAAAGCATTTAGAATCTCAACTTGACCTCCATAATTCAAGTGTCTCTTGAACTCTCTCTCTAGTCTTATCTACAAAAAGAATATCATTAGCAAAAAGCATACATCAAGGTACATCCTCTAAAAATGTTTAGTAAGAACATCCATAATTAAAGCAAAATTATATGGACTTAAAGTCGATCCTTGATGTCCTAACTGAAATAGAAAAATACTTTGTCAAACCTCCTTATATTTGAACACAAGTAATAACTTCAATATACATATCGTTAATGACTTTAATATAAACAAGATTAACTCTCTTCTTTTCTATAACTCTCTAAAAGTATTTCTCTTGGAACTTTATCATTTGCTTTCTATAGATTAATATATATATATATATATATATATATCCTCCTTACTCTCTCTATGCTTTCCATCAAATATCTCAACAAATATAAAACATCCATAATAGAACTACTCAGCATGAAACCAAAATGATTTTGAAAATTTTTTATATCATGCCGTAACTATGCTCAATTACTCTCATCCATAATTTTAATGTGTGGTACATTAACTTAATTCTTTTATAATTTGCACACTTTTGTGCATCACCTTTATTCTTAAAAGTAGGAACCAACAAACTCTCATCAAACATCTTTTTAATGTGGATACTTAGAACACTAATCTTCTAACAGCTCATCTTAAAATCCAAAACTAATAATCAATACTTTGTACTTAAATTTTCACTTTGAATAAACTTACAATCTTTACAATCTAAGCAATCTATTTTCTTATCAAAAAATAATCAATATGTGTTTTACTAGATCCATTCTTATAACTAATGATATGCTTATCTCTTTTCTTGAATAAAATATTAATAATAATTAAAGCATAAGCTAAAGTAAAATCCAATATGATCCTATCTTCTTTATTAGTCCCTCTAAACTCAGAGCTACTATAAATGATTTTAAAATCTTCTACTACTCTATCAACATGCCCATTTAAATATCATCCAATAAATATTTTTTTTTCAAAAGATATTTTTCATATTAAACATTTTAAGTCATTTCAAAAAAAAAAAAAAACTCTAAACATACATCCAAACCTACTTGAAGAGCATAAGTACTTATAACCTTAATAATTTTAGCATCAACAATAATCTTTAAAGATATAATTCTAGCTTCGATCTTATTAATTTCAACAACATCATCCTTCAAGCTGCTATCTATAATCACATTTATATCATTTTTAATATGATGCCTTCTTGAATGCCACAGTTTAAAATCTAAATTATCAATCTAGTTTCTTGAATACACAACATGTTCATTTTCCTACCATAATATCTATTAATTTACCTATAAGAGTACCTATATTCTAAAATATAATCCTAATTTTAATTTCATGGACTAACTTATTTACTTGTATTTATCCATAATCTAGAAAACTTTGCTTATTTAACACTATACTTAAGTGATAATACAATGGCCTTTGCACACTTTATATTATATTCATACCATACAACACGTCACTTCTAGAAAATACCCTAGTATTGACACAATATATTAAAAATTTATGTCATAATTTTTTGACAAGGTTTACGCTGATTGTAGATTATTTAATGCAACCTTCCACTTTTCTCATCTAGGACTTAGGCCTCGACAACGGTGGTGTTAAATAAGCAAGTGTTGATTTAGAAAATATGAATATAAAATATAATTAAAAATATTAGAATTTAATAATTTAAGTATATAATTATTAAAAATATTAAAATTTAATAATTTAAGTATATAACTATTAAAAATATTTAAAAATTAGATCTAATTTGTTATATATTATATCAAGTTATATAATTATAATTTGTTATATAATTATACCACGAGCTGTTGTTCTGAGTTGAAGGTCTGTGTCTTGTGGCTCTCTTACTTTTCAGGACGGGTGAAACCAATCTTAATTTTCAAGAGAGGTAGTGCCCTTTGCCCCCTCAACTATGCCTGGATCCGCCCCTGTATGTAGCCTAAAAAAAATATATAGTATAAAAAGAACGCAGTGTATTTGAATTATTTTAATTATTTAGTTGAAAATTCTATAAATACATGAGTTTATTTTTTTCCTGTAAAATAAATATAATGTAAAATATTTTTGAGATTGTGAGCGACGTGAGGTGGCACCGATAATTCGTGAGAGGAGACAAATAACTAAGTTCAAATATACCAAAATTTACTTATCTAAAGAATTCTAAATACATTACTTTACTTTAAATTTTACTTTGCATCTTGACAAACACACAAAATTTGAAATCTCTTGCATTCACATTAATTTACACTCTAAGGTATTCAAAACAAATAGTCCTGAGTGAAAGTATTAAGTATACTAGCAAGTTACTCGCAGGGCAAGGGCGAGACCATGAATGCAGCAAGTGCAACTTGTCTTGTACTCTCGAAGTTTCATGAGTTTGTTGTCGCGAAGAGACTTTTTCAACACTAGTCGCCCGTACGACCTTAACTCTTCCTCTTAGATTTGGTTCGCATTTAAAATCTGATGTAAAAGAATATAGTGTAAAAAAAATTGATTAAAGGATTACTTTATAGTTGTTTGGTTGAGAAACTTTTCTAAATTCGTGGCTTGCATTTTTTGTTTGGTTGACAAAATGTAATGTAAAGTAAATTGAAGGTTTGAACGTCGGCGGTGGGGGGGTCGGTGCGTGGCCGTGGCCGACCAATTGGCTACTGGCGGCAAGGCGGCCGGGAAGCGGCGTTAGGCGGCGGCCGTGGCGCCATGACGGCCGGCAGACGTTACATCACACATTGGCACTGTATTATTTGGTCGCCATCGGCAAATTCAAATACATAACTTTGGTGTATTTGAAATCTGTGGAATTTTACTTTACGTGGAACCAAATGTTGAGTGTGCATTTGGAATGTAGTGCATTCCAAATGCATCTTATAACGTAATGCATTTTAAATACTAGAAAATTTGGTTCGTGTATTTGAATTCACAATTGGGCGAATTCAATCTGTGACATAAAGTGATCGCGGCGGTGGCCGTGTGCCATCGGTACCCTGACCCTCGGCCTGACGACCACCGTCAGATTATGCCCCGCCACATCGCCATCCACCAGGTCCGTAGTGCCCGCGTAGATGTCAAAATCTTGAGTTTACTTTATATTACATTTTATCAACCAAAAAAAAAAAAAAACAAAGTCATGAATTTATAAAATACCAAATGTATAAAATCATCAATTCTTTTTTTACATTCTTTTTTTTTTACGTATTAAATCTGACGATCAACAAATACTTAATCTAAGTCATTTAACCCGCAAAACTAGAAAATCTAGAAGAGAGTTCATAGGACATGATCCACATGATGAAGAGTTTGAAGAGGGAGTTTAATCCTAAGTGGATGAACCTCAATAAATCAACTCAACTTAGGTGTCAAAAAATTTATAACCTCTCTCTTAAAAATGATTTATAAGTGCTTTATTAATTCTACCTCACTTAGTCGCTATTATTTTTTAGCTCACTTAAATTATAAAGAAATTAGATTATGATATCATCACCAAAATTTTAATTAAAAAATACCTCAAAATTGTTAATTTTACTTTGTGATCAATGTAACATAAATTTTGATCAACTGTTCATATATTACACATAGCAACATAAATCCAACGACCAAATTTTGATAAAAATATCTTCACATAAATCTGTTCCTTCTAAATTTAAGTTTTCTCATATATTTAAAATTTAAATTTTTCAAAAAAGAGAAGTCATCTCATTTAGCAATTTAAAAACTTAAAATTCTTGAATGAGACATTTTTACTCTATTTTAAATCTCAAAAAGATAAAAAAGGAACAATTTAAAACTGATCATTCTCTTAACTTACTCAATTTTATAATTTTCTCTCTCCTTTATATAAGAATAATTGATAGTGGAATCAGAATATGCAAAAAAAAATAAAAAATAAGAAATATTATTATAAAACTTAGTTTAGATGTAAAAACTCGGAGAATTGAGAAAGATATAAAATGGCGCGTAGAGATTAAGAAAGATATATGATCTGAAAAATTTAAGTTTTAGTGATTTATCTGATAGATTAGATCACCAAAAGGTGAAAGATGTATGTATAAATTAGCCAACCAAAGAGATCGGAGAAGTAAAACGTGGTTGAGCGTATTAAGGATGAAAATAATAAAATATTTTTTTAGAAAATGATATTGAAAATAAGTGAATGAGGTATTTTGATAAACTTTTCAATGAAAGATCTGAAATCTGATTGATTTTAGCAATATCTACCTAAATAAAATAGAGAATTTCATTTTTATCGTCGTATTAGTAAATCTGAAGTTAGTGAATCTTTAAAGAAAATGAAATATAGAAAAGCAGCCGGATAATATTCCAAAAGAAGTGTGAAAATGTTTAGGAGATCAAGGAATTTCTTGGCTTACAAATCTTTTTAATGTCATTTTAAAGACCAAAAAGATGTCAGATGAGTGGAGAAGGAGTTTGTTGGTTCCTATATTTAAGAATAAAGGTGATGCACAAGAGTGTGCAAATTATAGATGAATTAAGTTAATGTGTCATACATTAAAATTATGGAAGAGTAGTGAGCATAGGTTACGATGTGATACAGTATCTCACTGTCAGTTTGGTTTGATGTGTAGATCTACTATGGATGTTATACATTTGTTAAGGGGTTTGATGGAGAAGCATAGAGAAAGTAAGGAGGATCTACATATGATATTTATTGATTTAGAGAAACATGATAAAGTTTCAAGAGATGTTTTTTGGAGAGTTCTAGAACAGAAAGAAGTTAATATTGTTTATATTCAAGTCATCAAGGATATGTATACTAGAGCTGTTACTTGTGTCCAAATACAAGGAGGATTGACAAAATCTTTTCCTATTTCAGTTGGATTACATCAAGGATCAGCTTTAAGCCATTATCTTTTTACTTTAATTATGGATGTTCTTACTAGGCATTTACAAGAAGATGTACCTTGTGTATGCTTTTGCGATGACATTCTTCTTGTTGATAAGACTAGAGGGAGTCCGTAAACTTGAATTATGGAGATCAACTCTAGAGTCTAAAGGTTTTCGTTTAAGTATATCTAAACCTGAATATATGAGTAATTTTAGTTGTAGAAGTTATAGTGTTTATTATAACAAGTCATTAATAAGAGTGGCGTTTAGATATTTAGACTCTATTGTTTAAAATGATGGTGAAATAGATGAAGATTAGTAGAATTCAAGTTGGATGGTTGAAGTGGAGAACATCCTGCCTATTATGTGATAGAAAGTTCCACTTAAACCAAGAAAAATTTTATAAGATGGTGAAGACCTATAATGACTTATGGTGCATAATGCATAAAAAAGAAGATAAGACTAAGTTAAGTGTAGAGATGATGAGCTGACGATGGCTTTTACTCTTAGATAAAATGCAAAATGAGTATATCTGGAAAAAGTTAGAGCTTTGGTAGATAAGATTAGGGAGAGTCACCTTAGATGGTTTTTACACAAAAGAGTCGGCCGTCCAGATTACTAGGAAAGTAGATGCATTAAATTTGACTTATGTTAAGAAAGGTAGACAAAAAAGAAAGATGTATAAAAATGATCTAGTATACTTGATTTAAAGAATTTAACACATAATAGATAGAGACGAAGGATTCATGTAACCCCACCCTGTGGGATTAAGTTTGTTGTTGTTGTTGTTGTCGTCTCTCTCCTTTATATAAATTGATAAAAAAAAGAAATGGTCAAATTAGGTTAGAAAAAGTATTGTTCATACATAATTGGCTAATAATCCCAATATGATGAAATATTGAAATACATTTGACTTTTATTGGCATTTCAAAAACAAATTCATCTATAAATATTTCAAATCTAACAGTAAACCAAACCCCCCCCAAAAAAAAAAAAAAAAAATCTTGTCACCGCTTCAATCTTTGAATCTAAGAAAACAACTTTGTAACAATTACAAACCCTAAATCTAAATACAGATATAATTACAAAAAGAGCACAATTCAATTCAATAAACCAAATAACATAAGAATAAGTTTACAAGTTCTTCACACAAACCTGTTTCAGAGTTTTAAGGTCTGCCAATGAACAGCTCATTGATCCGCGCCTCAACTTCCTGCGCGCTATGCTTCACATTCCTATCTCCGTGCTTCCCTCCCTCCACCACTCCCCTATAAAACCCTAGAAACCGCCGGTATGCCGGTATCACAATCCCCACCGCCGTCATCCTCATCTCTGCCCTCAGCCTCTCGTCCGCCACCACCCAACCGCTCTGCGCCCGACATGTTTCCTCGAAGTACACATCGAAAACCTTCAATCTCTCCCTCATCGACGCCGCCTCCGGCGGCCGGCCGCCGCTGTCGACCCTCAACACTGCCGTCATTTTGTTCCAAGTGCTTTTCTGGTATTCCGACCCCCACCGTCGCTCTCTTGCCGCCTGCCGCCGAATCCACTCTTCACCCATTAGAATCGTCAACTCGTTGCTATCCCTTACCTTCTGCATCATATACCTCCCATTGTTCATCAGAAAGACGCAGCTTAGTGCTGGTTCACGGTAGGCCTTAGACTTTGCCTCCAGATTTCCATGTAGGACTTCCAAGATCCATGCGATCTGGATGGCGAGGGGCGAGGATGGCCGATCTGGGACTTCAGCAAGTCCCATTCCGTCCTCGTCCATCACCTCCTCCAGAGTTTGCCTGGAAGCGCAAGCTGCGCGGAGGTAATTCATTACATAGCGGGTGATGGGATGCAATCCTCCGCCCGGAACCGCTGCTGTTGCCGGATCTCGCCGGATCAAATTATCCAGCTCGATGAAAATCCCGCGAATCGTCGCTCCCAGCTTCTTCCAGAGCGCAACGGCCTCCGTGCTGAGAAATGCCGAGTATTTATCACAGAATAGCGCGTCAAGCTCCGGGATTAAATCTCGAATGGCTTCATACATGTCCACCACCCGGAAGAGCCTCTCTGGCGACCGGCTATGTGAGGCTATTGCGTCGCCGAATCGCAGAAGCTGCATCGCGGGGCCCCGGCAAGCTTCGGAAAAGGAGAGGTCGGAAATGGCGGGGAGGCCGGCGAAGATGCGGTGGCAGAGACGGCGCTCACTAGGGAAGAGTATGCGGAACGCCACGTTCACAGCTTTAACCCAACGACGGATCTCGTCCTCGAGCTCCGCCCACGGAGCGTTCTGGATTTCGTCGGCCGTGGCAGTGTCGGCGGCATCACGGTGGCGAATCCCCAACCGGCAGATGCTTTCCTCGAGGAAGTCCCGACGAGCGAGGCTATACGCGTGGGCGCACTCTCTACCAAAACCAGCAGCGAACATCCTTTTACCAATCTCGTGGAGATCGGCTATGGAGCCCGGCGGAAGGGCGTCGATGACGAAGTCGTAATCAGTCACCGGCGGGGCCACCGGTATCTGATCCTCTTCTTCTTCAGAGTCTTCGCCGTCGGAGTCAAATCCAGGCGGCGGTACGGGTTCGTAAGGGGAGACGCCGTAAGGGTTCTCGATGAGCGTCCGAAACTCGTCCTCGAGCCGGAGCATGCACTGTTGTAAGAGATCGTTGGCGTGGTCAAGCGCCGGAGGTTCAAGATCACGTACGGCGGCGATGAGGGCATCGACGGCGTCAAGGAAAGCAGCGGCGTCGGCGGAGTCGGACCAAATCGAGCGATCGGAGGAGAGGAATCGGGAAAACTGGCGTTCAAGGGAGGAATAGTGTTCGTCGGTGATGGATCCATCAGAAAGGCGGTCGGCAGCGAGGTTCTCGCGGGAGAAGCGGCGGTCGAAGTTCGAGAAAATTTGTAGGATGTCGTCGGCCATGGTGTCGGTGCGGCCAAGGGTCTTCGCGATATGGCGGGCGACTTCAATAAGCTTTTCCTCGCCCTTCTCTGCCATCTAACTCATCAAATAACTTGCACGAGCAGGGTTAGGGTTTCCTCGCACTAGACAAATGGCGGAGCAGAGCGAAGACCAGAGGGCACAGCTGAGCAGCGACTGCGAGAAAGCGGATATGGATACGTCAGAAAAAGCAAAATCATAAAATAATAATTAAGTTAGAAAAAGAGCGTCATTTCATGCAATTTACAATTTTAGAGTTTCAAAGTACCTCCGACCTGGAAATAAATAATAAAAAAAGGACCTGTATCATGGAGAAATTTTAATAATTTGTTACTTATTATTAAAAAATTTTAAAAACTAGAGCAAAAAATTTTATTTAAATTTTAAATTTTAATTATATATATATATATATAACACATAATAGTCAGATTTTAAAAAATGGGCCAATTATTTATTTAATTGAGTGAATATATTCACTTTTTATTTTCTTAAGAAAATATATTTAAAATCATTTCAGATTAAAATAATCCTATTTTTCAAAGATAAAATTAAAATTCTTGTACAGAATTTTGAACATGAAGCTTCTTAATCTTTCTGCTTCACATTACCTTTCTCATCTCTAACACTTGTTGTTTAGGGTATGATCATTCTCTAACTTATTATTCAAAATTAGTAATAATATGTCTTTGATTATTTAGATTTAAAAATATCTTTTGCACCCTAATCGCTTAACCCGAAGTGATATTAGGCATCACATTAATATTGATTGAATCTAATTCAAATCTTATTCATATTTTTCAACAATATTTGAATAATATTTTAAGAAAGTTCAAAACATATTGAATTAAGGTTTGAAAAAAGTTTGCTCACAATTAGAACCCTCTTTGAATAAAGTTCAATCATTATTCAAATAAAGGTTAAACAAAGTTTGAATATGATTTGAACATGATCAAAATAGTATTCAACCATATTTTAATTTTTAGTTTGATGGTCTAAACTCACAATTTGATAGAAAAGTATCGCTTAAACTTAAGGAAAAATTTTATAAGATGATGATAAGACGAAATGATTTATGAAATATTTAAAAGAGAAGCATAAGACTAAGTTAAGTGTTGAGATGATGATGCTCAAGTGGATGAGTGGCTTTACTCTTAGAGATAAAATGTGAAATGAGTATGTTCGAAAAAAAGTTGGAGTAGCTCCAAAGGCGATAGAGAGTTGCAGATGGTTTGGCCACAAAGCCACCTGACCCTAGAGGAGTAGATGCATCAGATTTGCCTTATGTTAAGAAAGGTAGAGATAGACCTAAAGATGTATAAAAAATGACTTTAGTATACTTGAATTAAATGAGAATTTGACACATAATATGACACAATGGAGACGAAGGATTCATGTAGTTGACTCCACTTAGTGGGATAAAGGCTTGTTGTTAGTCTAAACTCACAGTTATAAATTGAAAATTCATATGTTAAATTGAAAATTCATATGTTATTATAATTATCTCTAGTGCTGCTAGAAGTTTACCATTCCAAAAATATGGCTTCTACATGTACTCACATGCTAGAATGATTGCAAGAGCTTAATGTCTTGTAGATCTTCACTACTTTAATATTTAATCTCTACATTTATTAGTTTTTGGTTATTAGTTTGATGTCTTACTTGAATTTTTGTATTAATTAGGATTCAATTGTTATCTTCATTATAATTATTCTATAATGAAGCACCTATTGAAAGTAGATATTCTTTTTTTTTCTTTCTTTATTCCTAGGGATACAAGTAGAGTGACTCACTCATATGTATTGTTTGATAAGAAAAGTTTGGATGCTAATGATTTTGAAGAGGTTGTCTATTCACTTTCTTATGTATTGCTTTTGTTAGTTTAAAGTGAGTACTATCTTTTAAGAAATTTAATTTTAGAAAATTTTACTAACATACCACACAATTCTTATGCATTTACATATCTAACATATAAAGTTAGATATTTACTTATCTAACACTTTTCAATGCTTAAAAAGATGCATTTCACTTTTTTAAAGTTAGTGATGGTGATTTTTTATTATGATATTGAAGATTTGGGTGTTATATATGTAAAAATTTGAAGTTTAAGTGCTAGATATATAAATAGATATGAATTGTGTGGTATGCATGTAAATCCCCCTTAATTTTAATATGACTTTAAGTTTGACCTTTTTATTGATGATCTAAAATAACAAAGGAGCAAAATTACATCTCTCAAAAATTACATTTGATTGCATGCAATTTATTTAGGACAATTTATATCAATTTCATAATTTGCATTTGTTGTGTCATGGAATTTTATTATTTCTATTGAATAGCACTGATATGGTACTAAAAATTCCACTAGTCGAAGCACGAATCTTGATGTCAAAAGTAATATGATCCTAAGTCAAAACTAGTCCAGATCAAGCACTTAAAATATATTTGAAACTTTGGAATATCAGTTAAATCTCTAAATAGTTCCTAAATATTGAGTATTTATGATCAAATCGCGTCTTGACGAGCGGATCTAACAAGCCCAAGATCTCTTGATTTTGACTTTATTTGAGCATTCAAATACTTAAAATATACCAAATGATCAAGGGAATCATCTTGAGTCATCCGATGGAGTGGTTCGAATTTTGCATGTATTTATAGAAATGTCATCCCTCTTATTTATAAATAGCCCCTCATTCTTCACATGAGGGGAGCACAAGCTAAAGAGAAGAGAGAGCTCTAAAGCTTGAAAATATTTCAAGCATAATCGTGCCACCGCTTGACGGTTGCGGACCACCATCGTCGGCTGTCACCGCCGATCCTTGTCGTCATCAATCACCATCGCCAATCATCACCTCACCACCGTGCCGCTCGTCGACCATACTGCACCGCCGCTCATCACCGCCATGCTTCGGCGTTATTGCCGATCCTCGCGTCGTTAACCACCGCCGTTCATCACTGCCGACCACCATCGCTGCTAGCCCCGCCAACTACGCCGTTTGCCATCCCCACCACCACCATTGTCGCCACGCTGATCACCGCCGCCACATCGTTTGGGTGACCATCGTTGTCATCTCCTCACATCACCATCACCGCCATCAGCTAACCCTATTGTTCACCATCATCAATCGCCACCAACAATGTAACAACCACCAGCATTGTTGCTGATTCGAGATTCCCATTCCTTCTTATATATAATTTTGTAATCCCGTTATCGGAAAAACTTTGTACTTCAAAATAGATACATAGTGGAAGATTTTTACTGGGCTAGGCCCATGATTTTTTCCCCCTCTTTAGGGGTTCTTTCACATAAAAATTCTAGAGTTTTCTTGTTCATTCTTCAAACATCTGTGTGTGTGCTGGATTCCATAACAGAGCTAAGGCATAAACTTTTATTCTACCGCAACTGATTTTCTAGCACACAACAATTTGACACCGCCTATGGGAATCAAACCCCACAATCACAATATCTGTGAACACCTGCATTATGGCTAATAGACGCAATACTCGCAACAATGGAGCCTCCCGCTCCAACTCCCATCACTCTTCAAACCAATCCTTGAACCAAGGATGCCAAGCTTCTGCCTCACTTCCTCCTGATAAGCATGACCCTATCGGTGAATGTGCAATAGGAATCTCTCTAGAATATCGTGTTCATCAAATGGAAGAGTCTCAAAATGAGATAATCTGACTTTTATGAGAAACTCGGTAGCCATTACCGCGGTAAACACATCTCCCCCAAGATTGTTCTTTAGCTAAGGGAGGTCAAAATTCTAATACAGGGCCTTCTCGCCATCAGACTGAAATTCCTCTGCTTCTAGACAGTGATATTGACCTCCTTGATACCGTTAGTTCTACTCATCTATCACGTGTAGCTCAACCGATTGCTAATCCACCAATTATTATCACTAAGACGTTCCATCCGCTGATTTCCCCGTCATAATGCAATTACAACGCTTAGTGTGAGAAGAATTTTACTTTAAATATGAAAATCATCTTCCCTCTCATCGCGGCTATCAGGAGTCTTCACCTTTGACTGAAGATATTCTTCAACATCCTATTCCCATAGGGTTCAAGCTTCCGAGCATCGACTCCTATGATGGGGCAACTGACCCATATGAACACATCGACCATTACAGAACAATCATGCATATCCAACAACCTCCTGACACATTGCTTTGTCAGGTCTTCTAGTCACCCTCAAGGATCAGGCTCGCACTTGGTTCTACTCCCTTCCAAGGGGATCCATCCATACTTTTTACGAACTCGCCAAGATTTTTGTAGAACAGTTCATTGCAAATTGGAGGATCATTAAAAATTTCTCTCATCTCTTAGGAATTTGTCAAAATGAGAGTTCAATACTTAAGGAGTACTTTCAGAGATTCTCTTTAGAGGCTCGCCAAATACTTGGAGTAGATCATGAACTATTAAGAGGAGTTTTCCTTGGAGGGCTCCGTCCCGGGCCTTTTTACTTGTCACTAATATGACATACGGTCTGCTCATATGCCGACTTAGTTCATTCCATGAAAGCACAAATTTCTACTGATGAGACTATCAATGCTCATCATAAATAATTTGAACAATCCACAGGAAAACGTAAAAGTGTTTCAAGGAACACAAATCGATAATCCCATCAAAAGAAACAACAAGACAGTCATGATCTCCCTCCATGACCCTCATATCAGCAACGTGAACCATAATTAGAAAAGGAATACACACCACTGAACACATCTCATGTTAACATCTTCATGGTCATTCGAGATGAATAGACCATTAAGTGGCCACATCCACTAAAATCAAATTCAAAAAATTATGAGAAATATTGTCACTTCTATCGAAGTCATGGACATACTACTGAGGCATGTAAATAACTCAAAGAAGAGATTGAGAGGCTCCTTCAACAAAGATATCTACGTTGATTTGTGTAGAATCTCCAACTGGGGGGCAACCAGGACAATCAATACAAAAATAACAAAATAGTCACCAGATAGTTGGAGAAATTGAAATAATCGCAGGAGGACCACTATTATCTAATCAAGTCCTCTTTGCCACATCTGAAGAACTAGAGTTAACGAAATCTCGTATTGATCATTTCATCACTTTTAATGGCTCGGACTTAGAAGGAGTTCAAGTTTCCCATCAAGATCCACTTGTCATCAATGCAGGGTCTAATAACCCATGCTATAATGTTAAGAGAATTTTGATTGATAACGGGAGTTTTGTCGATGTCTTAGTTTTCTCCACATTTCTTAGCATGGGTTTGGTTAGGAAAAAGCTCCAACCCACTGTAGGACCATTATATGAGTTCAATAATCGCCCTGTGTGAGTGGAGGGGACAATCACCCTTCCTGTTATCCTCAGATAATTTTCTTGACAAGTGACTCATTCAATTCAATTCATGATAGTCAAGTCAGATTCTGCATACAACGCTATATTCGGAAGGCCCTCCAATCAATTTTTGGTATTGTTACTTCAGTATCTCATCTCAAGATGAAATTTTCAACCCTCATTGGGATTGGAGTGGTCTGTGAAAATCAATAAATAACACAATAAAAAAATCATAAATATTACACGAAGAAAAAAGAAAAAAAGAAAAGAAAGAGAAGGAGAAGATAACGTACTAATTCGTCTGCTCGTTGATGTTCAGTGCATACATGCTTTAACACCTCTTCAAGAATATGTGGCTTCGAGAAACAAATCCCCCCATTATGAGTTGAGATAGCTAAACTCTTAGAGGCCAACTGGGGGTGAACATCTTCTCCACAAATATTTGACGTAGTTACTTTGACACATGCCTTCTATTTCTTTAAAGAAGAAATATTGCTATCACCATTATTTCGTAACAGGATTCTTGAAAGAATCTTGTGAATATGAGAAGACATTTCATTACCTTTACTTGATCTCTTTAATGGAAGAGCATGAGATCTCCCTGCCTGAATGGAAAGACCAACCTTGAACATCATATCTTCAATTATGTACTTGTTAATGTGACGTAACTCATGCTGCAAGCTTCCTGCATCAGGAATATTAAGACTCATTAAGATTTCATTCTCCTCAATCAGCGATGGATCTGGAAAGTCATTCAATCTTTCTCATCTCTCAAGGAGGCCCCATTCACTTTTCACAAAAAAGAATCTATTAGACTAATTTCTAGATGGATCCCGCGTTGAAAATTCTATCTATTTTTTATAGCCCGATAAGAAACACGTCCTTGAGTATCACATGTGAATCTACATATTCGACACAAGTATTTGATGTTCAAAGTAACACCACGCTCTCTAAAGAAGACAGTCAAACCAACGATGATCACTAAAGCTCGAAATAAAAATTGTGACAAAGCTACACGACATATTTTAAAGATCTCAATCAATTTAGGAGCCAAAAGGAATCGCATCGCATCTAAGAATCATCTCGTAAACGAAAAGTATCTGGCGAGGTGAACGTGCTCGATCAGACTTTTTGGCAATAATAGCCACCAACTCATTGGGGAAATGAAATTTCCTACAGAGCACCATTAAATTATCAACTGTGATAGTGTATGATATATCATCTGTAGCTGTCATGCTATTGGTTTTCTTCCCGCCATTATCCTGCGAAAATATATAATAAATAAAAAAGAGAGAGAAAGAAAGACAAAAATCTGAGAATTGTGTAAAGCAACTCACTCACCCCAATACTTGGACATATTCTTTCCTGACTTTGTTGCTCACGGACAGCTTTGGATAAAAGTTTTTGCCTATGATCTAACGAAAAATATACACATACATATGAGATCAAAATGAAAAAAAGGGTAATTTCTCTCTAATGATACTCTGAAATTACTTGCCAGACTTTCTAAGTTTTTCGAGGGATGGTTCATAATTGACACTTCCCCGCCATCTTACCAGTTGTCAACTGTTGAACCATCAATTAGAGTTTCATGAAATTCAATTTCCTACAAGAAGAAGTAGAAAATACAGGTCTTGATAACCTCCCATCCCGGTCAGTCTGACTAGGACAGTTGATGCCTCTCTCGAGGGAAAATCAGAGCCTCATCGTATGAACTACAGGCCTTGATCGCCTCAAAACTTGGTCGGTCCAACGAGGACAGTTGACGCCTCTCTCGAGGGAAAATCGGAGCCTCGCCGTATGAACTATGAGCCTTGATCGCCTCCAAACCCGGTCGGTCCGATGAGGACAGTTGACTCCTCTCTCGAGGAAAAATCGAAGCCTCGTCATATGATCTACGGGTCTTGATCGCCTCCAAACTTGGTTAGTCTGACGATGACAATTGACACCTCTCTCGAGGGAAAATCGGTGCCTCGCCGTATGAACTACGGGCCTTGATCGACTCCAAACTCGGTCGGTCCGACGAGAACAGTTAACGCCTCTCTCGAGGAAAAATTGGAGCCTCGCCGTATGAACTACGGGCCTTGAACACCTTCAAACCTGGTCGATTTGACAAGGATAGTTGACGCCTCTCTCGAGGGAAAATCGGAGGCTCACCATATGAGCTACGGGTCTTGATCAATAAAGCAAATGACCTTATCTTAAGAAGAAGGTCAGAACTTCGCTGACAAAAAGACAAAAATTTTACCCTAGCCCTTGAACTTCTGCTAGATTATTTCTCATTCAATATAGAGGAATACTAGAGCATATGAGAGTTGTGTCTCATTACTTGATCATAGGGGAGTTTTTATAGGTCCAAAATAGGGGCAAAAAGGGAAAAAATAAAAAATAAAAAGAAACGAAAAAAATTGACAAAAAATGAAAAAATGCTCATCAAGACGCCAAGACTGGCGACGAAGCAATACCGCAAAAGATCGCTACATCCGTTTATGTGATTATAATCTTGTGTACCCATGAAAATCTATTCTCTTAAACTATATAGTTAATAAACCCATAAATTTTATTGAAGAATTTGATATTTTCAATTATTTGGCGTATATTTTTGGATAATAGAGATAATGTTATCCAAAAATAAGGGGGCAGCTGATATGACACTAAAAATTCTATTAGTCGAAGCACGAATCTTGATATCAAAAGTAATCTGATCCTAAGTCGAAACTAGTCCAGATCATGCACTTAAAATATCATTAGAAACTTTGGGATATCAAATAAATTCCTAAATAGTTCCTAAATATGGAGTGTTTGTGATCAAATCGAGCGTCTTGATGAGCCGGATCTAACAAGCCCAAGATCTCTTGATTTTGACTTTATTTGAGCATTCAAATAATTAAAATACATCAGATGATCATGAAATTCATTTTAAGCTATCTGATGGAGATGTTTGAATTTTGCATGTATTTACAGAAACATCATCCCTTTAATCTATAAATAGCCCCTCATTCTTCACATGAGGAGAGCCCAAGCTAAAGAGAAGAGAGAGCTCTAAAGTTTGAAAATCTTCCAAGCATAATCGTGCCACCATTAGACGGTCGCCAACCGCCGCCGTCGGCCGCCAACCACCATCGGCTGCCGCCATCGGCCGCCACCGTCGATCCTCATCGTCGTCAACCACCGTCGCTAGTCATGACCGCCGACCACTATCGCCAATCACCATTGCCGGTCATTGCCATCAACCATCGTCACCGGCTATTACCGCCACGCCGGGCCACCGCTGACCACATCGCTTAACCATTGCCGGCCATCACCGCTGCTCACTGCTCGGCCATCTCGCCACACCATCACGGCCACCGCCGCAACCACTATCGCCAATCGCCATTAGAACACCGGCCACTGCCGCCACCAAGATCGATCATCGGTATCAACCACCGCGCCGGCCATCGCCGCCGGCCGGTTGCCACCATCGCCGGTCATCTCCGCCGGTCATCACCACCGCCGACCGTCACCATCGATCGCTGACCCCCATTATTCACCATCATCAACTACCACTAACAACTGTTATAACTTAGTCACGGCATAGTTGTTTGATTTTGGATTCCCATTGTCGCTTCTCATATATAATTGTAATCCGTATCTAAAAAAAACTTTGTACGATACATAGTGGAAGTTTTACAGACCGTGAATTTTTCCCCTCTTCATGGGTTTTTTCACGTAAAAATTCTAGAGTTTTATTGTTCATTTTTCAAACAGTTGTGTGTATATTGAATTCCACAATAAAACTAAGACGTAAACTTTTATTCTACTGTAACTGATTTTCTAACACGTAACAAGCACTATTTTTATTATAAATGTTATTGCATTCACACTATTGTGCATATCTTTTTAGTTACACTTGATTGTATTATAGTTGTTTTATCTCTTGAATTGCAACATGTTTTATCTACCATATAATCTATTATTATAATTGTTGTAGTTGCATTCACTTTGTTGAATTGCAGTATGGATGGAACATGATTCAAATATGAATCGAATAAAGCTTAAATCATATTTGAATCATGTTAAAATATTTATCAAGCAAAATTCCAACCAGATTTGAATCTTATGCAAATATTATTCAATTTTATGTAAAAATATTGCTTGAACTTGCTCAAAGATATTTCGAACTTCGTCTAAACTAATGCCATTTGAGGATGATTTTAAATAAGTAGATTATGGTCAAAAGTAGGAGTATTTTTGTCAAAGTTAGCTTTCAAATATATTTCTTTTCAAAAATAAATAGTAGATATATTTCTCTAATTATAATTATTATCAGGCATATAAATTTTAAATTTTCTTTGAATTTCAGCATATTAATTTACATTAATATTATTAATATTTTTATTTCATTATTCTCTATTAAAAAAATAAAATATGGTTATAATTTTATTTTCTTAAAACTTTAGTATTAAAATATAAACTTGATATTAAATTTTATAATAGTTTTTAAATTTTATTCAATTAATTTAATCACCACTCACAAAATAATTTTTTAATGTATAATATACACTAAAGAACTAAAAAATCATCAAATAAAAAGATAAAAGAAAGTAATGGTAGAGTTTTTGATCAAATTTGGGTTAGCTAAAATATAAAAATAATTATTAAATAAAAATAAAAATATTAATTATCTAACACTTAAATTTTAAATTATTATAAATTAAAGAATATGAAATCAAAAATAAATAGAATGGTGTACTATAATTAGGGCTTCAATCGAACCAAGTCGAGCCGAGCATGTGTATGTTCGAGTTCAAGCTTGTTTATCATTATCGAGTTTGAGCTTGATTTGAGCTTTTTAGGATGGTGTTCGAGCTTAAGCTTGTTTACCATTATTGAGCTCGAGCTTGATTTGAGTTTGTTCACGAGCTTGGTTCAATTTGGGTTATTCATTTAATAAAATAAAGGAGCTTTAATCAAGCCTTCTTTGAGCTTGTTTGCGAGCAGCTAGTTGGGAAATATATATGAGTTGTATTAATTAAAGTTTATTTAGCCTATAAAAAATAAAATTTTAAATAATATTGTTCACAAACAAGCTTTAAATGAGTCATATTCGAGCTCCTTAACGAGCTTTTGTTTAAAGCGTTATTGTTTATAAAATGAAGAACGAGTTATTGCGATTATTTAAGATTGAGTATTTACAAAAGTATCCAAGCTCGTTCGATTAGTCAATCAAATGATCATAAATGAGGTCTAATCGAGCCAAGCCATGACTTGCTTGTCAAATGTTCGGATCATTTACAGACCTACCTATAATATATATTAAGCATTTATGATGAAGCTAATTTTAAAGAAGGTGATCCCAGAGCAAATATTTTATTCTATTGAAATATAAATTTCAAAAAATTTGAGTTTTAGAACATTAAATATTAAATATATGATCCATAAATTTAGAAAATGTACATTTCATAATTTAAAACTAATATATATATATATATATATATATATATATATATATATATATATATATATATATATGTATATATATGATAATAAGAGATTTTCGTACTTGTCATTATCATAAGAGAACCCAAGAGAAGATTTTCTTAAGAAAATTTATATATATAGCACACAATTTTTATGCATTTCTATATCTAATATATAAATTTTAATATTTATAAATATATTTATATTTAATTTTAAAAAATTAACAATATTATTATTTTTATGTAATATTAAAGATTAGAATGATATTTATATAAATATAAAAATTTTAAAGTTAGAGGTATAAATATATAATAATTATGTGTTAGGTATATAACAACCTTTTTTATTTTTAATTGTAGATGAAGGAAAAAAAAAATGTAGTTATACCTGTGATATCTTTCTAAAAATACACTAAACTGATAACCCAAATCTTATAATAAAAAAAATTATATACATATTATATAGTATTTTATATATTTATGTATCTAATATCTAAAATTTGATATTTATATTTCTAAGATTATACTTATACATAAAAAAATATATTCACTCTTAAAAAGATAAAAAAAGCAATATTTTTTATTCAATGTTAAAGATTTGATTGTCATATATGTAAATATCAAAATTTAAGTATAATATATATATATATATATATATATATATATATATATATATATATATATATATATATATATATATATATATAAGATTTTATTCAAAAAAATTTTGATTGTAATATTACTCTTACTCTAAAAATTTTCTTCTCATTTAGTTCGTAAAATGTAAATTATTTTAAAAATTAAACAAAT